>BPLQ01000593.1:0-1275901 GCA_021605075.1 Caerostris darwini | reverse complement strand
AGTATCTTGGATTACCTTATATAAAACACTTTTATAGTAGTCTTCAATGAATCTTGGGATCTTAGCATTCACTTGGTTTTAATTTTTACTAAATTTTTTATTATTTAAATTCTTCAGTTAAGGTTAAAAAATATGAATCAGAAAAACAGTAAAATTGTCAGGAGAAATGTTTGCATAGACCGTTAAACAAGTTCCAGGTCTTGCCGACATCACAAGAAATGAAATAATCAAAAAGCTGCTGAGTTAAAATGAGAATCAAACCCTTCATATTCCTCATTGGAAAGCTAAACATAAGCAGTACTTAGTCAATTTTTAAACTAGAAAATCTGTCTTTGGCAAAAACTTTTAGGTCGAGATTCTCTTTCCAACTGTTTTAATAGGTTTAAATAAAAAAAGTTTTCTACTAGCCATTTAAAAACTCAGATCTTTATCAAAGTACAGCAACTTTAAATTGTATCTTCATGATTATCTTACAGTAGTTGTTAAAAAAAGAGATTACCAACTTGAACAAAGTTCATTGCATTAAGCTCAACAAAAAGGGATTTGTTTAAGAACATTTTAAGCAGACTGTCTGTTTCTTGCCCCCGTGTTATGTTTGACCTTGTCAATGGAGAAAAATTCTACAGTCTTTTTAATTTTGTTTTCTCATTTTTTTGTTTAATGTCTGTACTAATTTATTTTCTGAAATCTTTGAAGATGTATTTTATAGCGTAATAATTTCTGAAAATACAATGTAATTATTTTTAAAAAACCTTTTCCTACGATGAATTAAATTCTGTACTAATCTTTCGAAAAACAAATTATAAAATTCAAAATCAACTATTTTTATTTTTAAAATATAAATTTTTAAGATCATAAGTTATAAAACTCTGACTTTCGTAACGCATACGGAATTAAATTAGTATTTCAATGCAAATAAGCATATAAAATATTCATTTAACTATAAACTTGAAAAACAGCATTAACTTTTGGCTAATATCCATTTTTAGAATTATAAATTAGGTGATTCATATTTTATTAATATTCATTTATTAATTAGCAATACAGATTTTCCTAATGGTTGCTTCTAATTGTTATTTATGCAACATCAAAAGCAATGGGTTTACGGATTTGCTAAACTTCGTAAACTTTGTAGTTTATATCTTTCATAGTAAAAATATTTTGAATATCTCATAAGTTTCATAAAATTAGAAGATTTTAGTATCTAGTTTCCCCTCGCTATTAATTAGTTGAATGTTTTTCTCAAAGATCCAAGTAAGATATTAATTATTTGCTTATAATTTAATGAGTTCATTATTTTTGCTCGTGATTGAATATCAAATTTAATTAAGCATAATAAACTTCATATTTCTATCAAACTGCATTATTTAAGTTGCAGTAGAATTTCTTAAGTTATGTTTCAATAGTGCAACTACGGAACAAGACAAAAGTTTCTCAAATAAATATTGATATGTAGATATTTATAGAATTTTAAACCTTAAATTCTTATTGTACCTAAAAAATTATTTAGGACTAAAAACTATTTGAACTGTTTTTCACCTTGTGGTACAAACATAAAATTTTAATTAATGAACTCGGAAAGAATTCTAACTTTATGCATTTTTATTCCTTCTATAATTGCATTTTTGTCTACTCCTTTTTTGATTTTATTGTCAAAACTAAAGTTATGGAAATGCCAGCATATAAGCTTATAATTAAAAATTAAAATTTTAATTAATATTAACTAAAGCTCTCGTTATACAAGGATATAGAGGTGCAGTGGCCTAGTGGTTAGCATATAGACTATCTAAATTCAGGAAAATTATTTTCCAGCACTAAGAAACGTTATATTTAAGCACAGCTCTCATTTTCTCACATGGAGTAGATAAAACGGTAAGCACGAAAATATTTCCCAATAAGTAAGAAAAAGAGAAGGTCGACCTCTTCCAAATGCATAAAAAATAAATTGCATTTCAAAATTATATTTAAAGTTATTTAGGGATAATGTGAACATATATTTTTACAATATTCTAAGTATATATTTTTTTAATGATTTTTAAATCACTGTTAATTATCATTTAATAAAAAATAAAATAACAAAAAATGTTTTTTGGAAAGTAGTATAATCATAAATAAAAATCAGATGTTTTTAATATAAATAAAATATGTACGATAAAAACTTTTCATAAATTACGCACACTAAAAAAATGTTCATCTATTTTTTGGAAAATTACATTTAAAGTTATTTAGGGATAATGTAATCATAGCTTTTTACGATAATCTAAGTATATATTTTTAAATGGTTTTTAAATCATTTTTAATTGTCATTTAATGAAAAATAAAAAAAAACGGAACATTTTTTTGGAAAATAGTATAAACATAAATAAAAATCAGATTTTTTAATATTAGTTCTTAATGATGAAACTAAATTTTAATTTTTAAATCTAAAATTAATTAATATTAATAATCAACTATGTATGATACAAATTTTTGATAAATTATGCACACTAAAAAAATGTCGGAATGTTTTTGGAAAATTATATTCAAAGTTATTTAGTGATAATGTGAACATATATCTTTACTACATTCTCAGTATCTATTTTTATACTGCTTTCAATTTTCATTCATTAAAAAATTTTGAAAAACTGAAAAAAAAACGTTTTGGAAAGTAGTATAAATATAAATAAAAATCAGATTTTTTAAATATTAGTACTTAACGATAAAAAATATGCACAATAAAAAAAGTTCAACAATTTTTTGTCCTTATTCTTATTTTAAGATGAAGTTCATTTTGAAAGCTTCAGTGGAAGAATTTGGAAAATGTCTGGTTTTCGCAATTGCTCCGGCGGCAAATGCCCCGGATCGAAAATTCATCCGATATTTTCGTGTGCAGAAATTTAGTTGGATTCATATACTTCAATTTCCTTGGAACAACTTCCTTTAGCATTTAAATAAATAGAAAGAGTATGTTAATGTTTTCTGTAAAATGAGAAGCTCTTCGCTTTCGAAAGGAAATTGATTTCCGTCTGCAGAAAAGAATGCACTTGAATTATTTTCCACCAGTGACTTGATTTGTGTAATCTGACAGTGTCATACTAAATTCTCTTTGCTCATTGAAAAATTTCTTTTTATTTTCAATTTCCTTTATTCAGAATAAAAATTTTTCAAAAAAAGGAACGTAACTTTGCTGAGTCTCTAATGGAACTTCCTTATTTTCCCCTCAATTTCTTTCAAAGACAATAAAGGTTAAAAAATATTTAATTCATTAACTATAAGATAAGACGAAATATATAAATATGGGTAAATTATTTATTTATATTAAATTATATGTTTTATTTATGAAAATTCGGTAATTCTTAGAAACCGATTAATCCCTTTCAAAAAAAGTATTCTCTGAAACTATTGTTATAATCAATCGAAAAATAATTTATAAAAAAAAATTATTAATTAATAAATTAATTTATAAATATAAGATAAGACGAAATAGATAAATATTGGTAAATTATTTATTTTATTAAATGATATATTTTATTTCTTAAAGTTCCGTAATCCTTAAAAAACGATTATTCCGTTTCAATAAAAATTAATTCTTTAAAACTATTGTTATAATTAATAGAACAACAATTCGTTAGTAGTGAACAGTAGTATATTATTAATGTATTAATTATTTAGGGATAATATACTTTTTACTATAATCTGGACATATATTTTTAAATGGCTTTTAAATCACTTTTAATCCTTATTTTATATAAAATAAAATAAAACCAGAAAATTTTTTTTCGTTGGAAAGTAGTGTAAGCATGAATAAAATTCATATTTTTTTAATATAAGTATTAACGATGAAAAATATGTACAATAAAACCTTTTGATAAATTACGCACACTAAAAAAAAGTTCAGCTACTTTTTGGAAAATTATATTTGAAGTTATTTAGGGATAATGTGCACATAAATTTTTATTATATTCTCAGTTTATATTTTTAAACGATTTTTAAATAATTTTTAATTCTCATTTAACAAAAAAAAATTTTTTTAAGTTTTTTTTTTTTTTTTGTAAAGTAGTGCAAACATAAAAGAAAATAATTTTAATATTAGTACTGAACGATGAAAAATATGTACGATAAAAACTTTTGACAAATTACGCACAATAAAAAAATTCAGTTATTTTTTCTCCTTCGTCTTGTTTTAAGATGAAGTTTATTTTGAAAGTTTCAGTGGAAGAATTGGAAAAGTGTCTGGTTTTCGCAATTGCACCGACTACAAATGCCGCGGATCGAAAATTCATCCGATATTTTTGTGTGCAGAAATTTAGTTGGATTCATATACTTCAATTTCCTTGGAACAACTTCCATTCGTATTTAAATAAAGAGAACGAGTATGTTACTGTTTTCTGTAAAACGAGAAGCGCTTCGCCTTTGAAAGGAAATTGATTTCCGTCTGCAGAAAAGAATGCACTTGAATTATTTTCCACCAGTGACTTGATTTGTGTAATCTGACAGTGTCATACTAAATTCTCTTTGCTCGTTGAAAAACATCTTTATTTTCAATTTTATTTTTATTCGATATAAAAATTTTCAAAAAAGGAAAAGTAACTTTGCTGAGTCTCTAATGGAACTGCCTTATTTTCCCTTCAATTTCTTTTCAGACAATCAAGGTTAAAAAATATTTAATTGATTAAATATAAGATAAGACGAAATATATAAATACGGGAAAATTATTTATTTATATTAAATTATATGTTTTATTTATTGAAATTCGGTAATTCTTAGAAACCGATTAATCCCTTTCAAAAAAGGTATTCTCTGAAACTATTTTTATAATTAATAGAAAAATAATTTGTTAATATTGAAGAATAGTATGTTATTAATGTAGTATATTATTAATGTATTTATTATTTGAGGGTAATATACATTCACAATACACTGAAGTGACAAAAGTCATGGGATAGCAATATGCAAATTTTCAGATGGCAGTAGCATCGCGTAAAACAGGTATAAATGCGCAGTGCTTTCGCAGAGCTTTCATTTCTGTTCAAGTTTTTCATGTGAAGAGGTTTTGACGTGATGATGACCGCACGACGGGAATTAACAGACTTTGAACGCGCGAATGTTAGTTCGAGCTAGACGCATGGGTCATGCCATTTCGGAATTCGTTAGGGAATTCAACATTTCCAGATCCACTGTGTCAGAGTGTGCCGAGAGTATGAAATTTCAGGCATAACATCCCACCATGGACAGCGCAGTGGTCGACCGCCTGCACTTAACGACCGAGACCGGCGACGTCTGCAAAGAGTCGTAAATTCTAACAGACAAGCAACACTGCGTCAAATAACCGCAGAAATCAATGTGGGACGTACAAGGTACTTGTCTGTTAGAACTGTGCGGAGAAATTTGGCTTTCTTGGGCTATTCCAGCAGAAGACCGACTCGAGTGCCTTTACTGACAGAACGACATCGCTTGCAGCGACTCTCGTGGGCACGTGAGCATATCGGTTGGTCCCTAGATGAATGGAAAACCGTGGCCTGGTCCGATGAGTCACGATTTCAGTTGGTAAGAGCTGATGGTAGGGTTCGAGTGTGGTGCAGACCCCACGAAGCCATGGACCCAAACTGTCAGCAAAGCACTGTTCAAGCAGGTGGTGGCTCCGTATTTGTGTGGGCTGTTTTTTCATGGCATGGACTTGGTCCTCTGGTGCGACTTTACCGAACATTGACTGGAAATGCTTATGTTCAGCTACTTGGAGATCACTTGCAGCCATTCATGGACTTCATGTACCCAAACAACGATGGGATTTTTATGATGACGGGCCACAACTGTTCGCGATTGGTTTGAAGAACATTCTGGACAATTTCAACGAATGATCTGGCTACCTAGATCGCCCGACAGGAATCCCATCGAGCATTTATGGGACATCATCGAGAGGTCTGTTCGTGCCCAAAATCCTGCACCATCAACGCTTTCACAATTATGGATGTCTATCGAGACAGCATGGCTCAATATTCCTGCAGAAGACTTCCAACGACTTGTTGAGTCCATGCCACGTCGAGTGGCTACACTTCGCCGGGCGAAAGGAGGGCCGACAAGATATTAAGAGGTATCCCATGACTTTTGTCACTTCAGGGTATTCTAAGTACAGTGGTACCTCGACATACGAGTGCCCCAACATACGAGTTTTTCGAGATACGAGCCGACGAGCAAGCGATTTTTTGCTTTTAGTTACGAGCGAAATTCGAGATACGAGTCCGGTTCGGTTCGTTAGTAACACGCAGTCGCGCCATCACGATCAGTTAGCAGCGTGCTTCCGCTGTGATAAGTTGTGTAGTTGTGTTCGCGTTTTGTGTTGCGTTTACATTTACAGTTGTAGTTCGTTTATTTTTATAACCATGGATCGGCCTACGGCTACATTTCTAAACGGCCTACAGGTGAAAGCGAGAAAAATGTAGCGAAAAAGTCAAAGACCAGTGAGGATATCTAATTTATTTCTTTACATTCTCTTTTTTGTTTTTGTGCAATAAATATTTGATATTTATAAATACGTTTTTATTATTCAAAACCACGTAACAAAAATAACTGGGGTGACATATTGGAGGTTGGAACGGATTAATGGTAGTTCAATTGTTTTGTATGGGGAAATTTGCTTCGAGATACGAGTAATTCAAGATACGAGCAAGGTTGCGGAACGAATTAAACTCGTATGTCGAGGTACCACTGTATATATTTTTAAATGATTTTTGAATCACTTTTAATTCTCATTTAATAAAAAATAAAATTTAAAAATAATTTTTTTTTTTGCAAAATAGTATGAACATGAATAAAAAACAGATTTTTTAATATTAGTACTTAACGATAAAAAATATGTACGATAAAAACTTTTGATAAATTACGCACAATAAAAAAAAGTTCAATTATTTTTTCGCTCTTTTTTATTTTAAGATGAAGTTTATTTTGAAAGTTTCAGTGAAAGAATTGGAAAAGTGTCTGGGTTTGCAATTGCTACGACGGCAAATGTCCCGTACCAAACATTCATCCGTATATTTAGTGTGCAGATATTTAGTTGGATTCATATACTTCAATTTCCTTGGAACAACTTCCTTTCGTATTTGAATAAATAGAAAGAGTATGTTAATATTTTCTGTAAAATGAGGAGCGCTTCGCCTTAGAAAGGAAATTGATTTCAGGCTGCAGAAAAGAATGATTTATTATTTTATTAATATTATTATTTTGCACCAGTGACTTGATTTGTGTAATCTGACAGTGTCATACTAAATTCTCTTTGCTCGTTGAAAAACATCTTTTTATTTTCAATTTCTTTTATTCGGAATAAAAATGTTCAAAAAAAAAAAAAAAAAAAAAAAAGTAACTTTTCTGTGTCTCTAATGGAACTTCCTTATTTTCCCCTCAATATTTTTCGAAGACAATAAAGGTTAAAAAATATTTAATTGACTAACTGTAAGATAAATTGAAATAGATAAATATGGGTAAATTATTTATATATATTAACTGAAGTTTATTTATTGACATTTGGTAATTCTTAGAAAACGATTATTCTCTTTCAATAAAAAGGATTTCTTTGAATATATTGTTATAATTAATAGAACAATAATTCGTTAGTAGTGAACAATAGTATGTTATTAATGTATTTTTTATTAATGTAGTATATCATTAATGGAGTATGTAATTAATGTATTTATATTTTAGGGATAATATATTTTTTCTATATTCTAAGTATACATTTTTAAGTGGTTTTTAAATCACTTATAATTCTCATTTTATAAAAAATAAACTAAGAAAAAGGAAATTGTTTTTCTTTGGAAAGTAGTATAAACATGAAAGAAAATCAGATTTTTTTATATTAGTACTAAACGATGAAAAATTTGTACGATAAAAACTTTTAATAAATTACGCACAATAAAAAAGTTCAGCAATTTTTTGTCCTTATTCTTAATTTAAGATGAAGTTTATTATGAAAGTTTCAGTGGGAGAATTGGAAAAGTGTCTGGTTTTCGCAATTGCTCCGATGACAAATCCCCGGATCGAAAATTCATCCGATATTTTTGTGTGCAGAAATTTAGTTGGATTCATATAATTCAATTTCCTTGGAACAACTTCCTTTAGCATTTAAATAAATGGAAAGTGTATGTTAATGTTTTCTGTAAAACGAGAAGCGCTTCGCCTTAGAAAGGAAATTGATTTCAGGCTGCAGAAAAGAATGCACTTGAATTATTTTCCACCAGTGACTTGATTTGTGTAAACTGACAGTGTCGTAGTAAATTCCCTTTGCTCGTTGAAAAACATCTTTTTATTTCCAATTTCTTTTATTCGGAATAAAAGTTTTCTAAAAAAAAGAAAAGTAACTTTGCTGAGTCTCTAATGGAACTTCCTTATTTTCTCCTCAATTTCTTTCTAAAACAATAAGGTTTAAAAAATATTTAATCAATTAAATATAAGATAAGACGTAATAGATAAATATGGGTAAATTATTTACTTATATAAACAGATAAGTTTATTTTTTTAAATTCGATAATTCTTAGAAAAACGATTATTCCCTTTCAATAAAAAGGAATCTTTTGAAACTATTGTTTTAATTAATAGTACAATAATTCTTTAGTAGTGAACAACAGAATGTTATTAATGTATTTATTATTAATGCAGTACATTATTTATGCATTTATTATTAATGTATTTATTATTAATATTGTATGTAATTAATGTATTTATTATTAATGTAATTAATGCGTTTATTTTTTTACGGATAATATATTTTTTCTATATTCTAAGTATATATTTTTTTAAAAATTTTTAATTCACTTTTAATTCTCATTTAATAAAAAATAAAATAAGAAAAGATTTTTTTTCTTTGACAAGTAGCATAAATATAAATAAAAATCATATTTTTTAATATTAGTACTTAACGATAAAAACTATGTACAATAAAAACTTTAGATAAACTACGCGCACAAAAAAAATCTTCAGCAATTTTTTGGAAAATTTATTTAAATTTATTTATGTATAATGTGAACATATATTTTACTACATTCTAAGAAAATCATATTTAAATGATTTTTAAATCTCTTCTAATTCTTATTTAATCTAAACAAAAATAAGAAAAGAAAATATTTTTCGTTTGAAAGTAGTGTAAGCATGAATAATAATCAGATTTTTTTAATATTAGTACTTAACGATGGAAAATATGAACGATAAAAATTTTGGTAAATTAGGCACAATAAAAAAAATTTTATTTTTTCTTTATTCTTGTTTTAAGATGAAATTTATTTTGAAAGTTTTAGTGGAAGAATTGGAAAAGTGTCTGGTTTTCGCAATTACTCCGACGACAAATGCACCGTATAGAAAATGCATCCGATATTTTGGTGTGCAGAAATTTAGTTGGATTCATATACTTCAATTTCCTTGGAACAACTTCCTTTCGTATTTAAATAAATAGAAAGTGTATGTTAATGTTTTCTGTAAAACGAGAAGCGCTTCGCCTTAGAAAGGAAATTGATTTCAGTCTGCAGAAAGAATGCACTTGAATTATTTTCCTCCAGTGACTTGATTTGTGTGATCTGACAGTGTCATAGTAAATTCTCTTTGCTCGCTGAAAAACATCTTTTTATTTTCAATTTCTTTTATTCGGAATAAAAAATTTTCAAAAACACAAAAGTAAGTTTGCTTAGTCTCTAATGGAACTTCCTTATTTTCCCCTCAATTTCTTTCGAAGACAATAAAGTTTAAAAAATATTTAATCGATTAACTCTAAGATAAGACGAAATAGACAAATATGGGTAAATTATTTATTTATATTAATTGATAAGTTTTATTTATTAAAATTTGGTAATTCTTAGAATACGATTATTCCTTTTCAATAAAAATGAATTCTTTGAAACTATTGTTATAATTAATAGAACAATAATTCGTTAGTATTGAACAATAGTATGTTATTAATGTATTTATTACTAATGTAGTACACTGAAGTGACAAAAGTCATGGGATAGCAATATGCAAATTTTCAGATGGCAGTAGCATCGAGTAGAACAGGTATAAATGCGCAGTGCTTTCGCAGAGCTTTCATTTCTGTTCAAGTTATTCAAGTGAAGAGGTTTTGACGTGATGATGACCGCACGACGGGAATTAACAGACTTTGAACGCGGAGTGTTAGTTGGAGCTAGACGCATGGGTCATGCCATTTCGGAAATCGTTAGGGAATTCAACATTCCCAGATCCACTGTGTCAAGAGTGTGCCGAGAGTATGAAATTTCACGCATAACATCCCACCATGGACAGCGCAGTGGTCGACCGCCTGCACTTAACGACCGAGACCGGCGACGTCTGCAAAGAGTCGTAAATTCTAACAGACAAGCAACCCTGCTTCAAATAACCGCAGAAATCAATGTGGGACGTACAAGGGACTTGTCTGTTAGAACTGTGCGGAGAAATTTGGCTTTCTTGGGCTATTCCAGCAGAAGACCGACTCGAGTGCCTTTACTGACAGAACGACATCGCTTGCAGCGACTCTCGTGGGCACGTGAGAATATCGGTTGGTCCCTAGATGAATGGAAAACCGTGGCCTGGTCCGATGAGTCACGATTTCAGTTGGTAAGAACTGATGGTAGGGTTCGAGTGTGGCGCAGACCCCACGAAGCCATGGACCCAAACTGTCAGCAAGGCACTGTTCAAGCTGGTGGTGGCTCCGTAATGGTGTGGGCTGTTTTTCATGGCATGGACTTGGTCCTCTGGTGCGACTGGACCGAACATTGACTGGAAATGCTTATGTTCAGCTACTTGGAGATCACTTGCAGCCATTCATGGACTTCATGTACCCAAACAATGATGGGATTTTTATGGATGACAATGCGCCATGTCACCGGGCCACAACTGTTCTCGATTGGTTTGAAGAACATTCTGGACAATTCCAACGAATGATCTGGCCACCTAGATCGCCCGACATGAATCCCATCGAGCATTTATGGGACATCATCGAGAGGTCTGTTCGTGCCCAAAATCCTGCACCATCAACGCTTTCACAATTATGGACGTCTATCGAGACAGCATGGCTCAATATTCCTGCAGAAGACTTCCAACGACTTGTTGAGTCCATGCCACGTCGCGTTGCTGCACTTTGCCGGGCGAAAGGAGGGCTGACACGATATTAAGAGGTATCCCATGACTTTTGTCACTTCAGTGTATATTATTAATGTATTATATTATTAATGTATTTTTTATTTAAGGGTAATATACATTTCTATATTCTAATTATATATTTTTAAAGGATTTTTGAATCACTTTTAATTCTCATTTAATAAAAAATAAAATATAAAAAAGATTTTTTTGGGGGGGAGGAAAGTAGTATAAACACGAATGAAAATCAGATCTTTTTAATATTAGTGCTTAACGATGAAAAATATGTACGATAAAAACTTTTGATAAATTACACAAAATAAAACAAGTTCAGCTATTTTTTCCTTATTCTTGTTTTAAGATGAAGTTTATTTTGAAAGTTTCAGTGGAAGAATTGGAAAAGTGTCTGGTTTTCGCAATTGCTCTGACGACAAATGACCCGGATCGAAAAATTCATCCGATATTTTTGTGTGCAGAAATTTAGCTGGATTCATATACTTCAATTTCCGTGGAACAACTTCCTTTCGTATTTAAATAAATAGAAAAAGTACGTTAATGTTTTCTGTAAAATGAGAAGCGCTTCGCCTTAGAAAGGAAATTGATTTCATTCTGCAGAAAAGACTGCACTTGAATTATTTTCCACCAGTGACTTGATTTGTGTAATCTGACAGTGTTGTAGTAAATTCTCTTTGCTCATTGAAAAACATCTTTTTATTTTCAATTTCTTTTATTCAGAATAAAAATGTTCAAGAAAAAAAACGTAACTTTGCTGAATCTCTAATGGAACTTCCTTATTTTCCCCTTAATTTCTTTCGAAGACAATAAAGATTAAATAATATTTGATCGATTGACTCTAAGATAAGACGAAATAGATAAATATAGGTAAATTATTTATTTATCTTAATTGATAAATTTTATTTATTAAAATTCGGAAATTCTTAAAAAAAGTAATATTCACTTTCAATAATTAAATTGTAGTTACAATTCTTTGAAGCTATTGTTTTAATAAATATGACAAAAATTCTATATCATTTAAGGAACACCGCTAGGTTCGTTATTCCTTTTACACAAATTTAATTATAATATAGTACATTTTAAAGTAAAACTGGGTAAATGTAACTCAGTTATAAGTCATTTCAATGTATTTGAATTTGATAATGTGAAATGATGATTCTTGTGTTTTCAAAGTTTTAATGTGCATTTTTATTAATATTTTAAAAAGTTTCAATTCACATTTCTACTAATTTAAATTTTTATATAGCATTAAATAACTAAATTATAGTTGGAATTTTGTTTCATTTAAAATGTTACAACATTATTTAATCGATCCTTTTGACCTTTTCTTTTATTTCTTAGATAACTGTTTAGAAAGTTTGTATATTTCATTTATGGTTGAAGGTTAATATTATGTTTCTAAAAGTTAAAGTTGCGTTGGTATCTATTCTAAGTTTCTCACAATTACTTATGTTATATATTACTTATTTTGAAAGATAAACCAGTCATCAAACATGCATTATCAAAATATTCATTAAAAATAAAAGAAAAAGATTAATACATAAAATTACAGTTTATACATATAGTTTTAAAAACAAAAGTAACTATGCTGAATCTCTAATGGAATTTCCTTATTTTTCCACTGAATTTCTTTCAAAGAAAATAAAGGTTAAAAATATTTAATCGATTAACTGTAAGATAAGACGAAATAAATAAATATGGGTAAATAATTTATTTACATTAACTGATAAATTTTATTTATTTAAATTCGTTAATTCTTAGAAAAGCTAATATTAACTTTCAATAAATAAATTGTAGTTACAATTCTTTCAATCTATTGTTATAATTCTACAGCATTTAATGAAAACCATTTAGGTTCTTTATTCATTTCACATAAATTTAATTATAATATAAGTATTAATTTATTTATTATTAAATTAAATTATAAAATTTATAAATTTATTAAATTTAATTATAATATAGTTTAATTAATAGGTCCAATATAAGTCACAATATATTACAATTTTGCTTATATTTTACAATATAAGTCACAAAAAATGAAACATTCAACTTTAAATTAAAATAAAGTAAACTATTATATATAATGTGCTATTATATACAATGTTATATACAACTATTATATACAATGTTACTAATTTTAAACATATATATATATATATATATATGTATATAATACAAAAATTAAAACTAAAGTAAACCTGTACATATATCTGTTAAAAATATTAATTAGTTTTGAAGAAAATTTTAAAGTGAAATGACAACACTATTTCTTTAAAGAATTTGCCATTTTCTAAGGGTTTGTAAAACTAATCTTACTGACTTCGAAATCATATACAGAATATTTATTTGATATCATAATTTGATAATTTTGTGTTTTTCCCTCAAGAGTAATATTTTTAAGCAAACTATGTAAAAGTTTTTGCAATTAGGGGAAATTTGAACAAGTATTTTTTATGCAGTTTAACAAAATATGTTAAGAAATATTTCATGTTAGAAAATAATGAGAATTGAACTTTTATAAAATCTTCGAAAGTAGAGACTTATCTTATCCAGTGAAAGCCTTTCATTCTTTATATTTTTATATATATTTTGCTTCATGCTACTGCCAGGTTCTTTTAAAGGTATAAATTATTATAATAGGAATAAATTTAAAAGCTGAATGAGAGAAATGTATGTATTATGTATATGTATATGTATTGTACAACATCTGCCTTTCATCCTCGCAAAATATGGAGAATAATATCACGTAGACAAACCCAATTTTAAACCGACAAAACATCATTATTATAGCTCATACGTATTTATAGCCATTCTGAAGAAAGGATAAAGTGCAAATGTTAGGTCATTTACTGAGGATGTAACATCCGTCCATTATTTGAAATATAAAACCACAATATTCTTCCTTGTAAGAACATATTTATTTATCAAAGAAAATCTACAATCAATATTCACAGGCTCTTCACAAGTTGGAATTGATCATTTGATAGTTATTTATTAATAACTTTTACAGATTCCAGCTTAATCTCTTGCTATAGAAAATTTTAAAAAAACCTTGAAATATTTATTATTTGTGCAATTTATTGAACCTGGATTCTCGATTTCTATGCCAGATGTCTTTATAAGTGGAATGAACCATTGTTGTGCTTTTAGATAATATAAATGGTGTGCTATTCCTTTTATCTTTATTGCCCATTCTTCAACTTTGCTCTTTCTTTAAAAACTATTGTAGCGATTTATATTTCTTGAAGTTTTCTCAATGTTTTTTTGTTACATAACACTGAAATACACTTTTCTATAAATGTCGTAAAACAAATGTTAGCTTTTTACTTGAAAAAAGTATGTGCTTAGTGGTTTTATGAAAGAATTTTACTTTTAAATATATAATTTTCCCTTATTAATATATAGAGAGAGCACTTAAATTCCTGTAAAATAAATATTATATAAACATTCAACCCATGACATATACTAAAAGCTTTTTTTAATGGATAAATTGAAGTAACATAAATATTACTAAAAACAATATGAACAATGAGTTACATTTTAAATAGTTATTTTCCTTTTAAAAATTGAACATTTGAAAAACAAGCAATTTATTCTGGTACAAAGTTTATTTTTTTAATATTTTTTAATAAATGCTTAAATAGAAATATAATTACATCGCAGCATTAAATTTATTTTATATAATTTTATTCATATCATCTGGCTACTCAAAAGATCAGTCTTCATAAATTCTATTCTCAAAAGATCAATATTCATAAATTTTGAAAAATTTTTAAATTTTAAGATTAAATCTAAATTAGTTTATTTTTTATATTTTTGTCATAAAGTCTGATATGTAGGAAAATTAAATTAGTTACGTTGATGTAAACATGCATATTTTAGTTAAAATGGTTTGATCTCATTAAATACAGGATTTGAAATATTCCTGCGAAAAGCATAGTTGTCTAAAAAATTCTCTGATTTTCCTCAGTTAAAAATATTTTTAATCAGCAATTATTTTGTAGATCCATTTTAAATATCTGTTTTAACTGATTATTTTGGTAATAAAAATAAAAATTAAAGGTTTAGATATTTTCACAAATTAACCAATGAATATTTGGTGTATAAATGTATTTAGAAAGGGAAATTTCTAAACATTTCTTTCCGATATAGGAATGCTCACCGAATGTCTTCTGCAACATTCTATTTAATGCAAGCAAAGAAATTTTAAGGCAAGTTCTTTGCTCAATTAATTCAGTCTTTTCAAAAATCGCCGGAATCAGTTTGAGCGTCTCATAATGCCAAGCGTAACTTAAATACTAATGAAAATTTTGACGTCAAATTTCACACAGATATCAAGGACAGTGCCAACAACTCTAACCTGAAATTGCATATGCCCGGGAATTTTAAATGGAAAATTAGTCTTACTTTTTGAACACAGTACTATTTTTACAAATTAACCAATGAATATTTGATTTATAAATGTGTTCAGGAACTGAAATTTGTGAAAATGAAATTTAGCTAGGATAATAAATGATTATGAAACATAGCAAAAATAAAATTCTTGTTATTGTACTTTTTACTAAATAACAATCTGCTAAATTTCTTTTTAAAGTTTTTCCAGATTTGAATTGAACTTTCTGAATTTAAAAAAAATTCTGAGCTTATTAGATCACTTCGAATGATAACTCGTTCTTTTCGCCGACTTGGGTACAGCTATCACAGTAAATAAACCCCAAAATAATACATTTGCATACATCTGAAATTTCTGAGAAATAAAATTTAGGGAACATTTATTGTCTTCTCTAAATTTTATTTCTCAAAAATTATGAAACATAGAAGAAATAAAATTCTTGTTATTGTACTTTTTACTAAATAACAATCTGCTAAATTTTTTTTTAAGTTTTTACTGACTTAAATTGAACTTTCTGAGTTAAAAAAAAATTCTGAGTGTTTATTAGATCACTTCGAATGATAACTCGTTCTTTTCGCCAACTTGGGCACAGCTATCTCAGTAAATAAACCCCAAAATAATACCTTTGTATACATCTCCTGAAATGTAGACCCTGTCGAATAAAGAACGAATTAAATCTCTTGTTTTCTACGAATCGTCCTTAAAAAAGTATTGCCCTGGGACAGAAATACTGGATATGGGTGGAATCAATAGCATTCTAGGAGGAGACCGTTGAAATTGCTTGAAATCGCAAGGGGATTTTGCGAAGAAAATTTATGGCTCCACTGCTGTTTTTAAGCAACTATTCTGTGAAACGGAAACAAAGAACTGTTTTTTGATCCGAATAATGTCTTGTTCTTCCGATAAAACTTTTCAGTATTTTTACGGCAATATAAAATCACGAAAGGGGCAACTTAATGTTCATATTGCCATAGAAACTGGTAGAAACTCAAATTATTTTTTGAAGATAATGCTTTACTAATAGGTTATACTAAGTTTAAATGTTATGCTAAACTTTTTTTTTGAATGCAGATCTTTTAGGACTTACAAGTTGGTACATGCGGCTGAGCAATTGTTCTATAATGGTAAACTAACAATGTACTTTACAAAAATAGACTGAATAAGAATTTTTAGGATGAATTTCATATAGCACTGGAGAAAATCTGTAATACTCCACAGTGGACTGTGGATGCGAAACATTTTTTGAACAATTTTTACCAAAGTTATTCATTTTTTAAAGAAATTCGTAGGTTAGGTAGCTTATATCTTTAATGAATATTGAATAATTGTTTTTTTTTTTTATTGTAAATTAGTTAGTATACAATAGCATGTTTTATAATAGTTGTATGTTTCAGAGTAGCATTGACTAGAAAGTTAATTTCATTACTTCATACTAAAATATTTCATTTAATTCATTATATAAAAACTTCAATAAACATTTTTATCTAAATAGGTTAATGTGTTTAGATGTATATATTGTTACATAAATACCGAAAAAAAACTTTAGAAGTATGTGTTAAAAATTTTTAAGACGTAAGACGGGTTAAAATTTCCTGTTACTGTCATTGAAAAATTAACTGTCTGCTTGTAAGTTTTGTTAATCATTTGTTTGTTGATATCTTTTAAATGAATATCAAGGAAGGTATCGAAATTTTGGCACTAATTAAGAATCATACAAATTTTTCAGAAAAATCATCTAAGCTACCAGCATATCAAACTACCAGCATTACAAAACAGAAATATTATTTTTTTTATCAATTATTTGTTTGATTAAAGTTGTCAAGGTAAATTCAACTTGCTATTTTTTTTCATGCAACCATATCTAAGCAACAATTTAAAATAAAATTGAAACTTTTTATTACCAATTTTATTTTGGTCAGATATTTCCTGTTATATAAGAAATTTAACTGCATTTGTAATCGTGTTTGTTATATTCATTTATAGAGCTTATAAATCTATTTATATCGAATATTTCCATGTATACTAAAATAAATATGATTCTTGTTATAAGATATTTATTACTTCGATTTATTTATAAAGTTAAAAAAAATATTTTTATACACTTGAAGCATAAAATGTGTTAATTTCATAAATATTTGACAGTGAGATACTTCGAGGAATTTTACATAACAATGAAAATAATTTTTTACCTTAAATTTTAATAATGAATTTGGACAAACATATTGTTTTAAATTATGATAGGATAATTCATTTTATGATTTTAAATATACTCTTGTCATAGCTTGGTGCCTATTTTAACATGTATTGTACTACACTTGTAGAAAAGGGAATTTTAATGTGAATTAAATATTTGAATTTACATGCGGTCGCCACAGGTAGCACAGTTTGCAATGCACTTTGGTTGTTATAATAAGGAGACAAGTTCGATTCTCGCTGATTTTAAGGAGATTGCAAACAAAAGTAGCCTGATTCTATGGCTGGAGTTTTCGGATTTTCTCAAAGGAAAGTAGTAGTAGTACTTCCAGTAACACGCAACTACTGGAAGTTTCACCTGAAAAATTTCATTGAAACCTCTGATCCCCATTTTAGTGTAGGGTATAGGCCCTTGCTTGTAGGCACTTAACTTTAACGTACGGCATCCAGGGTAACATCCCATTTGCTGTCTCCATGGCAGACACCTTATATTCAAGTATCAAATATCATTAGAAAAAAAGGTAGTAATTTTCATTATGTTATAATCAGTGCCTGATATTAACCTAAAAATGAAAATTTTTCAACTAGTTTGTTGAAAGATTAATTTAACTTCTACTAGATTATACAATAAATTTTTTGACGTATAATTTCTTCACAATATCTATTAATTACGTATTATATAACAAAATGTTATTTATGTGAGAAATTACATACATTTTTATTTTGTTCATCCTTTTTTTATTTTCTGTATTAATTACTTATTTTTGTTTTATTTATTTATTTACCTTGTCAAGAGAATAGGCTATAATTCTTTCAATTTCATTTTTACTTTTTAATTCGTTTTTACATTCATTTCCCATTTGTTCCTTTGGAAAAATAAATCCATAATAATAAATTAATGAATTCTTATTATTTCCTATAAGAAACTATGTTATTTAAATATGAAATGTTTCATTTATTTTTAATTTAGGATAAATAAAGTAGAAAAAAATATTGAAAAAAGTAGCAGTTATAATTGTAAGAAAATCTGCTTTAGAGACACATTATATTTAAAATAACCAATTAAAACAAATTAAATTAAGTTATAAAATATTTTCTTGGTTTCCTGAAATATTTTTTAAGATTTATATTATTATTATAAAATAATATTTTTTTTTTTTTAAATTAAGAGAATAGTGTTCTATTATGTCTTTAAGTGCTTCCTGATATGATGGACACCACAGAAAATATCTGTACATTAAAATTTGTTAGGATTGTAAACATCTACCAAACATAAGTAGAAAAATATTTGTCTACATTTCTCTGTAGACTAGAAATTTTACTTGCTCCGTTGTCATATATCTTTGCTCTCAAATATTTCTACTTTCAGATGTCATGCCTTTGAGCTGCAAATTTTTTATGTGCTATGTTTAAGTTCAGACTAAATGTCAACTATATATTATTTTAAACACTAATACAACTCTACAAACTAGTGTAATGATTATTTCTGTCATATTCTTAAAAACTAGTGTCATAAATATTTTTGTCATATTCTTAAAAATTGGTATCATGATTATTTCTGCCATATTCTTAAAAACTAGTGTAAGGATTATTTCTGTCATATTCTTAAACTAGTGTAATGATTATTCTTAAGAACTATTGTAATGATTATTTCTATCATATTCTTAAAAATTAATGTTATAATTATTTCTGTCATATTCTTATAAACTAGTGGCATGAATATTTCTGTCATATTCTTATAAACTAGTGACATGAATATTTCTGTCATATTTTTACATTTTCTAGGGTACACAAATCGATACACTGGAATTGAATATATTTATTAAAACAAAGCTGAAATATCTATGGCAAGTGTCAACGACATACGAATTATTTGAGATCAATAGCTCTAGGAAATGTTTTGTCCCTTTTAAAATGACAAATTTAAAGAGGCAAGAAAATTTCTTTAATTGTTCAAACTCCGTCGATTACAATAGTTTTAGAGTGTAGTACACTATTCCACCCAATTTTTTTTCTTTTTTTGTTATCAATGAAATGAATTTCTATAGAATATTTTAAGACCATTCTTAAATAAAAGGACAATTAAAAGACATTTCCAAACGACATCATTAAAAATATTTCCTTCTCGTAAGGACTATTTTAAATAAAGTAAAGGAGTTCCTTCAGTTCCTTTTTTTAACATCATTCTTGGGTTTATGAAGCTAATTAGTTGTCGGTGATGATAAAAATAAAATAACTGCTCGTTTAAGTCACGCAATTTTGAGTTGTTGAACAAGAACTGATGTTACTAAAATAAACCCTTGAGGAATTATAAAACTCTTAAAAGGTCTAAGAGGTAGGGAACTTTAGGCAAAACTAATGAGCTACTGTAAATGGGATTACAAATATTTCTTTATAATAAAATCAAATCGTAATTCCTTGAATGTTTCAGATTTCAAACCAACAACTTTTTTGAAACACAATTGCATCATTCTATAGAAACTTTTAAATATGTGTTTTAGCTATTACATAGTTATTGTTATATTACGCATGTACAAAAATATAATAATCTACTACAAATTAAAAGAAGTGATTGTTTGGTTAGATTTAAATTGTGACAACCTAGCAATAATTTCTTTAAATATATTACAACAATTCCTTGTGTATCTGAAGTAAACTAGATAAAGAATTGGACTTTTTATTTCAAAGACATACGAATAATCTTTAATATATAAAAAAAATAAAACTTCCGAAAATTAATTTTCCAAAATTGTTCTCCTAAATCTCTCTTAAACTGTAGATGCCGGTCTAATTAGCTTAAAGTGTACGCAGAATAACCGTAGAGCGACAACCAAAACAAACCAAACAGAAATCTGTCAAGACCATGAGTCATAGCCTTTCCTTGCTTTCGTTGTTTGTTTGTTTCTAATTTCATTTATGTTCATATACGTTCCTCTTGCATTTTGTAGGTCTTGGCAAACTGTAAGAGTCTTTTAAAATTATATAAATAATCAAGATGTTCCCTATGCATGTCATAAACATTACTTTATTAGCTGAATAAGACGCTACAAACAATTTCTGGATATGTCGTGTTTCGTTTCAATTAAGAATACATTTTATTTGAGGTAATATCAGTACAATCAATCTACTTAATTGGATTTTCTCCCACAATTGCAGTAACAAATCGAAGCATTCTTAATCAGATATTGAATCACATAAAACACTTCAATGATCTATTTCGAAACACATGCTACATAAACATTGGTATCGCTACTGGTTTTAAGCGAAACTAACCAACAACTATTGACATTGATTTATTACGAATTATTAAAATTATTAGTATGATGTGTATATAATTATAATTAAGTAGGTATTATATTCATATATCTATATAATAGTATACCTATTATTATTATATAGGTATACTATTCATATTGTTTCATCATATTGAAGAGGCTCGTCAGATATCAATGAAGAGAGATATGCAAATCCAAAGTTGTCATTAATAAAAAATTAAAAATAATAATTGAAACTTTCATTAAAAATATAGAAAAATTGATTAAATAAAGGAATAAAAATTTTAAAAAATTAAAAATTTTAAAATAACAGAACTTGTTTCTCAAATGTTTTTATATAATTTTGTAAATGCAAGTAGAAATATTTCTAAACATTTCTAATGTGATCATCCGGGTTCTGAAAATTTTAAATCGGGGAAATACATATGTACTTCTTTGAAATTTGTCCAAAGAATTTTGAAACAAAGAAAAATTGTTTAAAAAATTAAGCTAAAACTCTGAATTTTTTAAAAAAAATATTTTTGTATTTATAAATATGAAACGTTATTGTTAAAAAGTGTAAGTAACCGGAACTATAGTGAAATATAAAACAGACATTTAATTAAACATGAATGAACATATTTTTTACAGTGAAATGAACATATTTAGTTCACACTTTAGTCAAATTCTCCTGCTTTCTGAACGTTTGTGTTTTATGCCTTCTTATTTTTGCATGACATTTTTATAGATGTGTTCTTCTTTAACATTTCTCAAAAGACATATTTTATTGTAAAATGTCATGATTCTTGTAGAATCATTAATTAAGTGTAACTTCAGTTTATAGAAACATAATTCAAGAACAAAATGAATAAAATTTCTAATAATTATGCATTGAGACAATTGGTGGTTAATTTATTACCGTTCTTTTTATAAATAATAGACGCTTTATTCACAAGAGGATCATACATTAAATGAAAAGTCTTTATTTTCGTATTACATTTACTTATTTGGGAAGAGAAATATTTTAATGATGTTGTTTACCTTATTAAATACAATTTATTTGCATAATTGTTCAAGCTACGATATAATTAGCAAAACGCCTTTTACTTACTAATATGTATTAAAATTTAATATGAAACCCTTAAAATTGACCTAAGCTATGAAACTAACGTAATGCATGTAATTATTTAAATATATGAAAGACTCGGGAGATTAAAAATGTACTGCAGTTAATATTGGAAATTTCATAATAATACCATTTCAAGCTGTAAGCAGAATAATGAATTTTGTCATTAAAAAAAGGTTTATATCTCAAGAACTTTTATAGCTAATTATATTTAACAATTAATAGTAAAATTTCAAATAACTCAATAGATTCAAACATATTTTAATTATATTTATCTAGTGAAACTCCTTCAAGTTAGCTAACAATGATAACGTTTAATTTTCTATTCAACTCTTAAATCAATAAGCGTCAATGCTTAAATCAACTGAAAGCAATTAACGTACAACATTGATTGTTGACTTGAATAGTAATTTCCTGACCTTAGACAGAAGTTATTCTTAATGTATCTTAGATACGGAAATACTGCATCTAAGCAAAGTAATGTATAATCAAATTGGTTCGTAAGAATTTTAAATGAAGAAAGTACCAATTCAAGAGAAATGTACCGAATTTAGAAGATCCATTATAACACTTACACTTTATGTTACTTAATACAAATTATTTTACTTAGCAAATGGCGCTCTTGTGTGACTTTAGAAATATTTTACAAAGCTTGTTTGGATTTGCTTTTTAAAAAGTTTTATCGAGGGAACTATTTTTGTTTATATTTTGAAAGTTTGTCAGAAATTAATTGAAATTTTTTAAACAATTATCCCATTGTACACTAATTTGGAAACTATATCAATTAATTTTAGTTTTTTCTTAAATATTTCGATATGCATTACTTTATAGTTTTGTTGTTACTAATTCCCTGGTGTAGGAAAGCCTACACCAGGTCCAGAAGACCCAGTCACTACTGGGCCATGGCTAAGGGTAATATGCACCTTCACTTTATTGAGGAACATTCATGGGAGTATCCGGGGCACGAACCCGAAACCAAGGCACCTAGAGCCAGAGCGCTAGGCACTCAGCCATTCAGGTCCATACTTCATCGTTTTACATATTAAAAGTCAGATATAAATTTAATATAAACTTTTTATGATATTACTTTTTTATTTATTTATCTTCAAATCACACGACTAGTTTATGTTTTTATTGTTTAAATAAAAATACAAAAGAGATTTCCTTAAAAATCTATTCGATTATGGATTAGATTGTTTAAGATGAAAATGTGCAATAGTTTATGTATTAAGAAGTACTAGGTGCATTACATGTTTTAAGAAAATCAGTAAATTTCTAAAGGATAACTTTTTATTATATTATAGGCAACATTTATGAATAGTTAACAGATCCAAAGATAGAGGTAGCAGGTGCATTACATGATTTAAGGAAATAAGTAAATTTCTACAGGAAAACTTTTTATTGTAGGTAAAATTTATGAATAGTTAACATATCCGTAGACTCTCGCCATAAATTTAAATTTACTACTTTAACTCCTAAACACGTTCCCTCTTTTTACGTAACATAAAACCTCCAACACAAAAACCATAAACAAACACGAAAAAAAAATGCACCGATATTAATAATTCCCTTACCTCTAAATGAATATTCATGTGCTCACGAAGACATAATCAATTACCCACCCTTCAGTTTTCCCCAGTAATAAATGCGAAAAGCTTTGAAAACATAGCTTCATAATCTGAAATATTCCTACTTTTGGAAATTGAATAAAGCCAAAAGCATTCCGTTTGTGCAATAAATGTGAAATTAATGAAATGTCTTCGGATGACAATGATGACGCCGTAATTAGAATTCGCATTATTTAAGAAATAAAGAAAATATCCCTCCCTTCAAAAGACGTGTCCCGGAGTTGTACGCTCCCGACATTGTGGATGTACCAAAGATCTCAAGATGATCCGGTTGCTATGCGACAGAAATGCACTTCCGTATCACGCCTCCAACATATTCTCTTGATGTGTTGAGAGCAAAATTGGTTGCGTCGTCACTGTAAATGTTTGAGAATGCCGGCTTGAAGTGAAATGGTTAACATTCTCCGCAAGCACGGGCTGAAAAGTTTCTGCATCCTTATTTCTCCTCTGGGATAAGTCCGCGCATCCAATTTCATGTTTCTCCGCATTTTGAAAAGGATGGCGGAGAGAGAGAAAGAGAGAGTGTATGATATTCTGTATTATTCCGCATCAAATATTCAATAGACGAGTGAGAATTCAATTTTAAGGTCGAGGCTCAAATTAATTGGCTTTGTTAAAACTTCGGTGTGCTTATTTTTGAAAATAAAATGAATAAAAAAGTAAAGTAAGTTTCGTTTATGATACCCGCCAGTTTTGAAATTTAATGAAACGCGGAATAGAATCGGGTTTCGTTTTGTGTAAAAATTATCAAGTGAGCGGAAATTAATTAAGTTCTAAAGAAAAAAATTTCTTTTGTAGAAGATTTCTATTATGATGATGTAAGTTTAGATGTAATAGTTCTTTGAGAGAACACTTTCGTGTTAAGTTTCAACAATGCATAATAATTGTTGATATCCTGAGAAGGTAAATAATTAAACAATGTATCAGCAATTATTTTTTTATTGTTAGCTATGATTACTAGGAAAATAACTTTTTATTTAGGGCAGATAATTATGAAAATTTTACCTTGATATCTCCAAACAAAGCATTTTTAAAGTTAAGATAAAATATTTCTTCGTCGGATATCCGTACAAAAGATATTCAATTTGATATCTCCCTGAAAGAAAGTTTTGATAAATTGATCTATAAAACTTTTCTAATTTTCTATTAATGATGTGATAAAAAGCGAAAATGAAACTTACCTCAAGGAGATTGGATGCTACATAGTTTCATAAGATATAATAAAAGGCATTTTAATTAATAACTTCTTAGCACTATATGCTCATAGAATTATCAACGCAGTAAGTTACTGAAAACTAAAATTTATTTATCTCTTCTCCTTGAAAATTAAAAGAAAATATTTTACGTTTAGTAATTTTATTATGTAATACATATTTTCAATTAGGAATTAAAATTATGCCCAAATGTTGCATTTAAATTAAAAACTCGTCTGAATCGCTAATTTTAACTTGAGTTCAAGGAGCCTCAGATTCGAATCTATTCATATCCTCCAGTGCTTTCATACAAGAAGAGACTCGATGAAGATTGTGAAAATGTGCTTATGCGTCTCCCATCAAGAGTCAGCCAACATGGTGGGTGTTTTCTAGGTTTTCTCCGATGAAACAAATGATTTCAGGGAAAAAATTACAAAAATTCGTCCTGGATGACAATGTCTCTGTATTTCCTAATGTTGATGGATTGTTTGTTGTATTCAGTACTGAAACACAAGGTGGTGGTCACATAATTATTAAGAAATAAATTTGCAATCAATGATTTTCAGGCATTTCAATTTAAAGTATTAAAGCAAATGCAACTAAATTTACAAAAGAACTTAAATAAATATACTAACATATAATTTGACATATCAGTGAAAGATATTTGGCATAGGCATGAAGTCATGTTGAACAGATCTGGAATGCGTATCAAAGGAATTGCATTCCATTGCAGATTACTTCTATTCAAAAGCAGCCTTTTTATGTGAATGGTGAGAATCTTCAATTTATTGTCGACTAACAAAATAGCACGCATGTTCGTTAGATGACATGAATCGTGAATGGATAGGCCGTAATAAAGCGATATTTGTAGTACAGAAAATATAGCTTGGATGTTTTAATCAACATGTAGTCGGGGATTATTCCAGAAAAGCTTTGAATAGAAATGATTTCAGAATCTAAACATTCAAAGTGATAATAACTATTGCGAGCACATGTAATTATGAACAGTCATGATTGCCCATGATATATGAAAACACCCCAGACCATTGTGACCCTGAATATTGGAAAATGCCATTCACTTCCCTAGTTTCTGACATATTCACGGCCATAGTTATAGTCGAAATTAAAGTTCATTAGAAAAGACAATTAGTTGTCAATTGGCTTGCCATCAGCTGTATTGAAAAGGTCATTGTAGCAGATGTCGATAGTTTTAGTCAGGCTAATTCTGCACAAATGAATGCGTGCATACAATTCATAGTATCGTATGAAAGGTTTATAAGCTGCAGAAGCCTACATTGGTACACTTGTACAACTACTGTTGTTGAAAGGTTGATCCACTCATCGCATTTGTCTCCACTGTTCTAATTGTGTCTCGCCCAGTTCACTTGAATCCTACAAATAAAACGTTCATTGCTGAAAGATGCCGATAAACTGCAATTCACAATTTTCTATGATTCTTTATTTATATAGTTAGCAAAATCATTCTTAGGCCACTGTTTAGCATATGCATCTTCAAATTATTTGCTTGTCATACCCTTATATATCTATATACCTTTTATAATTACAAATATTCATCGATATTATGACCATTGTCGAAAAGGCTTGTATTATTATTATCGAAAAGGCTTAAATCAAAAACTTGTAGCTTATAGATAATTCGATAATTGCAGCTTATTATCGAAAAGCAATTAAAGGCATTTATTATTATCGAAAAGCAATTAAAGGCATTTATTATTATCGAAAAGGCTTGTTTTTAACAGACAACTATCAGTTATATCAGGTCACATCAGATACGTTCCATTGCAACTTAGCAATAGAATTTTAGATGCACCCAAAAATTGCAAAGTTCTGATGTTCACCATTTGAGGAGAAAGATGAACGTTTAGTTCGAGGTCATAGATACATTTTAAATTCAACCCAAAGATTTGGCATTGAAGAGTTACAAAAAAGTATGATTCATTTTATGTGATCGATGAAGGATTGCCTCGTCCTGCATAAACCTAAAGTTAATGGTTAACATCAGTGGAATGTCTTTTTCGTTAAACATCACTTTGCACTTTTCAGAATTGCTTCTAATATGATATGACATGTGTTCGCCGTTTGTACAAACGGCTACTGTATATCAATTAATGTAATGCATTTCAAAAGTAAAAACCGTATGAGTAGATAACAAGAGTTTTGCTCCATAATGATTGATCTCTGAAAACAAAACGAAAATGAGCTTTATCAGAAAATCCATTTTATTTTTAGAACTTTTCTTTGTCATCAAACGTATTTAGTTTTGTTTTGTTTTGTTTGAATAACTTTTTGCTTAGTGACATCCCGTAATTCATAGAAATTTGGAATTTTATCAAAGCAAATATAAAGGTATGTAATAAACTTCTCTGAACACTTTATTTTAAAAACCATTTATCACAAATATATAAAAAACAAAAAGGTTATTCTGTTTTTTGTCTTCTTTGTCTCTTAAATGTTATTTTAAGCAGAAATATTTATCAAGTTTCCATATTTTTTACATTTTATGACATTCCTTCAGGGGTCTTCAACTTCTTTTGGAAGACATATAAGACTTATAAGTTTCCTGTGTATTAACATATACCAGTTATTCCTTCATAAAATTTACATAATTTGGTTGGGTATTTATGACATAAATTTAAAATTACTACAACATGTTCATTCTAACAATAACTAATTATATAAAAGGGAATGTCAATGAATTTTGCGTATTTTAAAATTGTATCTGACAATATAAAACAAATGATAAACAATTGATTATATAAAACTAGTTTTTAATGCAAATCAAATTTTTAACTTTAAAAAGGAATATGAAACTTTTAATGGACACAAAATCCCAAATTGCAAAAAAAAAAAAATCAAACAAACAAAAAAGTTAAATATTCCAACTTTGAAATAGAAAAAATTATTACTTCCGCAAAGTTTCGTATTTAAAATAATTCAAAAACTTCTAAGTTTATTTTGATGTAAAATTTATAAATTTAAAGCATCGTATATCGTTGTATGCAAGGAAAGAGAATTCAACTTGCTTTCAAAATTTTTTATTTGTTTGAAATAACAAAGATATTAACAACGTTTATTTTTCCTATATAATCTTCAATGCAAAGTTTCTTAACAGTAATTCCAATGAAAAACAAATTAATTCCTAAAAAGCAAAATTTCATATTCAACAAGTAGGACCACTATGCGTGCCATTCCTTGGGTTATATATAAACTAGTAATGAAGTACCATGTATAAAAACAAGTAACTAGTTTTTTAATAATATTACTGTTCAAAATTTTACGAAAAAACATTCAAAATGAATTATATGCAGATTATAATCATGTCAGAGCATGTTAAGTTGACATCTCTGTACATTTTGCCAAGAGGGACTTAATTAAAGCTTTCCGAAAATTTTCGCAATATCTTTACATTTTTAACTTTCATTAATATTACTTAGCTAATTAAGTTCTGATTAAGCGAATAGTTTTAGGGCAACGCAATGCATTAAAGGAAATTGAATAAATCCCTGCAAAATGTTGAAATAAAGTTTATAAAGTATCCATCGACTGAAAATATGTTTACAAGAAAGCACTTATTTATTGATAGAAAAAATCTTAAATTACGAAATACTTCTTTTAAGTAGTGAATTAAGTATGAGTTCTTACAAGAATTTGAAACAATTATTATAGTGCAAATTGAAAATAAATGTACATCTCATTATGCGTAACTACTAATGGATGTGCCTCTGTGTTGCTCATGGCTGTAAATAAAGTTATATGTTTTATTTTAATGATATTTGAAGGAGGAAAATATCCAATAAATTATATTATCTCATCGCCATTGATCACTTCATATCTTTAAGAAAGTATGTGCAAAAATTCAATCTAACAATATTCCGTCTAATAATTTTATCGTAATAAAATTAATTAAAATAAATAAATAAAAACTTTAAATCACAAAACTTAAAATGTAAATAAAAATTTTATATTATGTAAATGATTGCATTAATATTAATAATAAAAAATGATAATATTATATAATAAATAAATAAAGATATTAAATGTGAATTATATTTTAAGAAAAATAATAAAAAATACTAGCAAAATTATTACATTAGTTCCATGTTTACGCTATTCATTTATCATCAATTGGCCTCAAGTTGCCCATCTAATTTTCAGTTAAAAATGCTATTTAAAAATACTAATATAAAATATTAGTTAAAAAATTTTGATTTTTTAGCTGCCTACATAAAAATATTATGAATTGAAAGAGACAAACAGTACTACTAATTTTATATAGTTTAACTTAGGGGCTTACAAAATGTACTTTAACATCTAGATTATTATTTTTCTATATGCTTATTTAAGGGAAATAACGGATGAATCAATTTAAAAGTACAATTTTGCTGACAAACTAGCAAATTTAATTTAACAATTTAACTAAAAACAATTATAAAAAAGACATACATAGAGTATTAGCAAATTTTAGAGAGACATTGTTGTCTTTTAATTAATATTTGTAGTTTAATATTTATTATATAAATGTTCTGTCTGGTGACATCTTTTCTACATAGTATCATGTATCATGCTTTTCATTATATAAGGGGTTTCAAAATATTTCAGGGATATTGCATTTCAATATTTTATAGCTACTTTCCAGAGTCTACCAAGTATGGTATATTTTTAATTAGAAAGAACTCCTTTTTGAAGGGCAAAGTCAAAATAGTCGATTGGTTAAAAATTTTGCATGAATTTGTTAAAAGTTATCCACGTAAATGTTTATCAGTCAAACTTTTGTTCAAGGAATGCAGCGGTATATTTCACAGTATGTTTGATGGCTTTCTTGGAGCAGTTTAATTCCTTATAATTCATTGGATAAAGAAATTAAATTTCTTTTGTAAATATAGAACTTAAAACATTCTTTGTGATGACGTAACTTTAAAAATTGTTTTCCCACTTCCTTTATATTAATTTATTTATTGTATATTTATTTCTCATTGTAAGTATATGTAGATAATAAATAGTTAATAATATTTGCTGTACTTTCATTCTCATGAAACACATGCTGGCCCAAGAATCCAAGAATTTTTATTGATCCCCTACTAATTGGTTATTATAATAGGCTTCCCACCAGTATCTGCATTCAGTCACAGGCTTCAGTAAAAGCCAATGAATGGTATGTTTTTAAGCCATTTTAAACTTTAAAAATTATCTAAATATTTGTTAATTAGTTTGTTTTTTATTAAGAATGTTTTGCAAGACTTTACACTTAATTTCAGTTTGACGTAGGATATTCTGTTTCTTTCTGAAATATTAGCAAAAGTACCTATCTTTTTTGGAGTCTGTTTTCCAAGGTAAACATATTGATTTTTCAATACTGTAACTATTTTTTCACTTCAAAACTGTAAAGCCATCCATTTTTCAGAGTTATAAAGCAAGATTGTTTACTTTCGTATTGAAAGAAGGTATCCTTCGCTGTAAAGTTCATTTCCTTCATAGCTAAAATAAATTTGAAGTTAACAGACAATATTTCAAATAACGTACAGTTGCCCCTGTACATGGGCAATGATATGGGAGTTAATTACAAAACTCATATAATTAATTATAATATCAATATACTGTATTATTAACTGAATAGTGATACATTATTTAGGAAAAATACAAGAAAGTTATATACAGATATATAATCGTTATAATATTTGATTTCCTTCTAAGCCATAGCTAGAAATGTAATATTTAAGCATCGTATTTACTGTTATGAAGACAGTACAGCATATATGAGATGGTAAATACCAATCCATAAGTGTGCCATCATCGTCTGATGAATCTGCATTATATGTGCATTGTTACTATGCAGTTGTCTATTTAATGATGTTTACGTCTCAGTCATCTTATAAGCTGAGAGAACTCGTGCCTTAATTGTAATGAGAACGCTTTGAATTAATTCTGCTAAATTATACGATGTAAACCTTATTTCCATTATATGTGACATATAAATTCGTTTCCTGTCTTCAGGGAATTTTATCTATGTCCCTATATTAAAAATTGAGAAGAAATATGTCCGAATTTGTTCAGATATAATGGATCTTTAATCTCATATTTTTCTAGAGGGTGGAGTTTCTTTCACTTTATGTGTTTTGTAAGGGGAAAAATAAGTATCATAGAAGGGATTAATGTTATAAAAGATGACATTGACTTTCTATGACATTTGACATTTCCATAGGTTCCTTTCCATTTTATTTTTACCTCCATTCCAAAATATTCTTATATTAAAAAATATTTTGGAATATAGGGAATGGTAACAATATGAGATGCTCTTAACTAAACCCTGCAAATAAAATTGCATGAAGTTTACCAAATTTCATCTTGGCCTGTAGTACACTGGCCTCCAAAAGTCAAGGGACAACCAGTTTTTTGCGCGTAATTTGCAAATGAATGAATGTAGAAACAACAAATTTGGATGGCATGTGCACAAAATAGTTATGTATTGACTGCAACATAGAAGTTTACTTAAGAAAATGATTTACAACAAAAAAAAAGCAATCTCGCTGGAAAAGTCAATTCTTGGAAAAAATAATAATCACATGAGTTTTAATAAGGGATATGCCTACCCCTAGCCTGAATGCATTGGTGACATCGACTTTCTATGCTGTCAATTAAGTTGTCATTTACCGAAATGGGAAGCGAAGAGTAGACACGGAATAAGCTTTGTTCCAGCTCTCCTAAAGTCCTTGGAAGAGGACATAAAGCAGCAACCTGTCTACCAAGATAGTTCCAAAGATGCTCTATCGAATTCAGGTCTGGAGATCAAGCTGGCCATTCCATTCACTTCAAACCAAGACCCTCAAGATATTCCTCAACAACTACAGCCCGCTGAGTTCGTGCATTATCGTCCATCAGAATGAAAAAATTGCCAATTGCACCACGATATGGGCGGACATATGGATCAAGTATCTCATCCCGATCTCAAACCAGTCACAGTTCCTCCCTGGAACATATGCAGGTCAGTGTGACCACCTAGTAAGATCCCTGCCCAAACCATTATTCCACCACCTCGGTAACTGTGTCTTTCAACAGTGTTGGATTGATAGTATCTGGAGCTTTGTTCCCTCCAGATCAGCAGACGTCCTGAAACGCTCTCCAGTGTGAATCTGGATTCGTCTGTAAAGAGTACAGGATCCCATCGCTGTCTGGGCGAGGAAATGTGTTCTCTTGTTCAAGATAAGCGGGTCCTTCTCTATCGTCCGTTGAGTGGGACACGCACAACTGGCCGCCTTGCATAGTGAGCTGAATTGTGAAGATGCCTTCGCACCGTACTAGCGGCTATTCTTCTCCCCGATGCTACAGAGCGGTCTGCAACAAGTTGCGGCACAGAAATGCTTCTCCTTTGGGCCTATAAACGGTCTTCTGCAGATGTTGTGGCTCGTGGTCGACCTGGAACATGTCTTCTGGACACAGAAGCTACGGTTTGATATTGATTCCAAAGACGGAGGACCACACTTCGAGGCACATTAAGAAGCCTATCAGCATCAGCTTGGGACAACCCATTTCCATCCATCCAACCGCCCGCTACCTTAACGAATCGGGCAAACGGCTTCTCTCAGATATTGCGGGACCCCACTGCCTATTGTCAACAAATCTTCTAACAAAAGTTGTAAATAAACAAAAGTTACACGCGTAATTACGAAAGCCTGATAATTGTATAGTTTTCTTTCACTCATATAGACCTGTTCGTTTTTATAAAAAAAAGTGGTAGCTTTCGTTTTGGCATAAATTTGCATAAAGTTCGTTTTTATCATTCATATAAACTATAAATTTAATTGTTACTGTCATTTATTTAATGGTGAGCTTCGAAACACTTGTTGTTCCTTAACTTTTGGAGGCCAGTGTATACAAAGCAAAATTATACAAAAGGGAAGGTCTCAGGGAAAGGGGAGGCAGTTTCTAGGTAGGGAGAAGTCTTGACTTGGCACCGTGACGCTGACTTTTTATGGGGTAGATTTGTCAGTCCTATTCCCAACAGTCATATTAGGCCTGTACCTAAGGCTTAAAGTGCATTTCTAACCAATGCAAACATTCATGGCACCGCCGTTACTCGAATCCGAAACCTGTGGCACCCAGTGTCAGAGCGCTAGTCACTCGGCCATCAGGCCCTAAAAACACATGTAAAATTGAGCAACAATATCATGTTCTTTAATAACAGCCGGATCTTTGATCAGGCGTATTTCATATGAATTATTTGTCCTTCTTGTGTGGCGAAATCGCGGAAAATTCTAATGTTATTGGAACTAATATTTAAATTATTTAAATTTAAAAAATAGTCTGTTTAAAATTTTTTCCTATTAGAAACAAAATGGGAATTTATTTATTTATGGAAGAAATGTGAACGTTTTAAACGTCGGCTGTTGAACCGTGGACCCTTATTTTTTGCCCACCATTTAGTTCATGTGTTGATTTCTAATATCACTGCAATTAATAACCAACAACTCCAGAAGGGACAACTGGTGATCCATCAATCTTCTGTTTAATAGTCAGTTTAAAATTATTTCATAATAGAATAAAATAGGAATTTATTTCTTTGTGGAAGAAATGCGAACTTTCTAAGCGTCGGCTCTTGAAATGTAGACCAGTATTTTTGCTTTTTTATTGGACTACCATTTAGTTGAATCAGTGTTGATTACTAATATTACTACAATTAATAACCAACAACTCCAGAAGGGACAAATGTTGACCTATCAATCTTCAGTTTAATAGTCAGTTTAAAATTATTTCATAATAGAATAAAATAGGAATTTATTTATTTATGAAAGAAATATGAACGTTCTTTTGTCGGCTTTTGAACAGTGGACCAGTATCTTTTGCTATTTAATGTGTCCACCAAATAGTTGAATCAGTTTGATTTCTAAAATCACTGCAATTAATAACTAACAACTCCAGAAGGGACAACTGGTGACCTATCAATCTTCAGTTTAATAGTCAGTTTAAAATTATTTCATAATAGAATCAAATAGGAATTTATTTCTTTATGGAAGAAATGTGAACTTTCTTTTGTCGGCTTTTGAACAGTTGGCCAGTATTTTTTGCTTTTTAATTGTACTACCATTCATTTGAATCAGTTTTGATTTCTAATAACATTGCAATCAATTACCAACAACTCCAGAAGGGACAACTGGTGATCTATCAATCTTCCTCTTCTTCCTTTAGGCAGATGGAGTTGTTTTTCAGATTACGCAATTATTGTGTTTATTCCCTGGGTAAACACATCTTCGATTCGATTCAATCTTTTCTTAGAGTAATTCAGTTATAAGCATTAAAAATTTACTAAACTGTGGAAATTGAAACAAGCACTTTAAGTAATTTTAGGAACGAATCCTTATGAAAAATTCAACAGAACAATTCAAATTACAACTAAATTTACCGTAAAGGGAATACGTTAAAAAAACCTAAATGCTCATGGAACATTTAAATTTTATATATTCTTCTCCACTGTTTACCGAAAACGTGAATGATTTCTTTTTCGAATAAAGCTGTTTCGGAGAGAACCGACTTTAGAAAAATAAGTTTTGCAGAATTTCCTTCCATTCCCATTCGTGCATAAGCTCAGTATATCATTTCTTTTCAGAATTTTCATTTCAATTTTCTTCTTTCTCCCCTGATTGCAAATAGGATAGAATATTTCTCCTCTTTCCTACAGGCACATTTGAAATGCACCAGCAAAATTTTCACTGGTTCCGCATTTCCATCTTTCTCAGTGATCACTGGGCATAAAATATTCTTGGGGTATGTAGGTATCATTATCGAATTTACGGCGAAATGCAGATTTTTCGTTCTAATGTGTTTGTATCGAAAATTCTCCCAGGGCTTTGTCTTTGTGATTTTAAATAGGGCAATTTTATTTTTCGTTCAAATTTTAACACATATTTAAAGTTTATTGTCAAAATACTCAAGAGTTCAACTTAATACTTAATACTGAAGTATTAAGTTCCTATTTAAGTATCAAAATATTCAAATATTTTTTTTTTTAAATGTATTAACATGTTTGGCACTTTTTTAATATATGACGAAGAATTTATCAAATGTATTGTTTGATGTAAAATAAGTAATATTTAGTTTTAAGTTTTTAATATTTTTCTTCTTGTTCATTATCTTCTTCATAATCTTCTTGTTCTTATCATTATCGAATTTACGGCGTAAAATGTATTAACATGTTTGGCACTTTTTTAATATATGACGAAGAATTTATCAAATGTATTGTTTGATGTAAAATAAGTAATATTTAGTTTTAAGTTTTTAATATTTTTCTTCTTGTTCATTATCTTCTTCATAATCTTCTTGTTCTTATCATTATCGAATTTACGGCGAAATGCAGATTTTTCGTTCTAATGTGTTTGTATCGAAAATTCTCTCAGGGCTTTGTCTTTGTGATTTCAAATAAGGCAATTTTATTTTTCGTTAAAATTTTAACACATATTTAAAGTTTATTGCCAAATTACTCAAGAGTTCTAAACGGATTGAAATTTTTAAAGAATATTTTTCATGCAAGTTGAAAGATTTCAAGAAAACTAAAATATATTTGTGTAGCAACTATTTTATATGACACTATTCAATCTTGTATGAAATATTTAAGTATCAAAATATTCAAATATTTTTTTTTTAATTTTTTAGCAGGTTTGGCACTTTTTAAATATATGACGAATTTATCAAATGTATTGCTTGGTGTAAAATATGTAATATTTAGTTTTGAGTTTTTAATATTCTTCTTCTTGTTAAAAAAATAGATCCTTAAGAAAATTTCTGTAATAAAAATTTTTATGTATATATACAGCTACTGGAAATACAAATGTATTTTACATACTATACACATATTTTATATTTTTTTTTTAATTTGAAATATTTTACATATTATATACAGATTTTATATTTTTTTTAAATTTGAAATATGTTTCATATTATATACATGTTTTATATATTTTTTTAATTTGAAATACTTTACATATTTCATATTGTGAACACTTAAACTTAAAAACACTTAAACTTGAAAACTTAATATTAAAGTTTTCTTATAATTTCACAAATATTTGTCATATAAAAGCAAATTTTTATTGTATAACTAAGTAAACTGAAAAACAACATACCCCAGAAAAAGCACTTTTTGAAATTTGATTAAGAAGAGAAATGGAGTTTCACATAATTTTAATTCCATAAATATTATATCTATCCCTGGCTACATCATAATAGGACACTTACAGAAATTCGCATTGAATACAATGGTATGAAGTTAATTTAAAACGTTCTTCTTTAAATTGCAATTGCAAATTTTGAATGAATTTTATGTATTTTATTTTCTTAAACATTTTTTACAAAGCTTTATTACTAGCCTAGTAATAAAATTTTTTTAACAAATTCAACATTAATTCCACAGAGAAATCTATTACAAGACACCCATAAGAAAGATTTGAGAAGTAATGTCTTCTGGGATGCCTTTCAAGGATAAATGATTCATGTTTACTGTCTTATTGAAGAAAAAAATTCAACTGGATAATACAGTTGTCGAAGTGAGAAACTTTGTCCCAATTTCCATAGATTTAACTTACTTTTTTGAGCAGTGATAGTATCATACGCCATTAGCTTGAATTAAAATCCCTTCTATTCAAAAGCTTACCTTTCCCTACGCATAAGCATGTATATCATAAAGATGTATATTTTATCAAAAAAATAATGCAAAAGAAGGCAATTCTGCATCTAACTATGAAATACTTTTTTCATCATAGGTGAATAAACCAATGACAAAAACAATCATAATTTTATCATTTTTATTTGCACAGAAAATTGTAAAGTGAAATAGTATACAGTATATGTTTGTTGTTTCAAATGCTGAACCCTTCAACTTTAAATAGTTTGCCACTAGATTGGTTGAAATGTTAAAAATTAAATGTTACTCAAGGTGCCTTATGAAAGGTCTGTTGCATTGCACCTACATTTTACTTTAACCAATGGAATATGGAATCGTTCTCAATGGAACATTGACCTCAAACCTAGCTCTCCAAGTCCGAAAACTCATCATTGTTATCCACCAGTCATCGGCTACATTCATGAATTGTAAAATAAGAAATATAAAAATAAAACGCATTGTTATTTTTATCTGATATTTTAAGAGGGACAGCTAATACCAATATTATAAAAGGCTAATATGTGGTACAATAGCCTATTTAAGGAATTCGACATTATTATTTTAAACAATTTGGTCTTACAATACACATCGAAACATTTCGGCATTGCATTCTCAAGAATCTGACCTGAATAGCATCTGAAATCTGTATAGCATGTTATTCAACTGAATAATACAACATATGCTTTAGATCAACACAGTAAATCATTGTGAAGTGAATTTTACGACAGCTGCTTTGCCAATTTTGTCTTTAATCCCAATATTACATTTTTTTACCAAGGCATGCAAATATCACTATTTATGAAGCAGGTTTAGAAAAAACACCGTTTATCTGAATAATTTAACATTTATTGAAACTAGCAATACTATAAGCTACTGAAGTCAGTTCTTTATTGTTTCAAATGGTTTAACATATTGCAAGAATCATCTGATGAATTTGATACCGGATTTTGATAATTAATAATCTCTCTATAACTACTAAAATATGTGCATTTTTAATTGATATTTAATTTAAATTTTATTTTAAAAAATGTTTTGCTTTTAAATAAATAACCCTTAGCTATTTTCTTTATCGCAAGAAAACAAAAATTAACATCTTTGCATATGTCCGTGTTTCAGATTTTGTGTACTCATAATATGCAGACTTGGATCTGAAAATCTTGGCTAATAATTAAGGATTTCATAGTTTTAATTCTATATTTTTCTGAACAATATTTACATTTATAAATATTTATGTCCAATATTCTAATATTTAGTACAGTATAAAATAGCAAGCATTAAAATATAAACAATTGTCTAAATTTATATTCATTGGAATATCTTGTACATTGGATATTTAGGTATTCTAATGGCTAAGGTTGAAAGACCGATACGAGTTTTTTTGTGACGCATGAATCTGTTTTTGGAGCTAAAATGATTTCATGCTCCCAGTGAATATCGATTGGTCAAGTTCGTATTCTATGTTCGTTAGTTGAAATTTTTTCGTTCTTATCTAAGTAAAAGCTGAAGTATGTTAACTTTACTTAATGTTTAACTTTACTTTTTTCCTGGAAATTTAATTTCCCACATAAATGACTAAATCTACAGAAAATATATTATTTTTAAAAACATTTAACTTCCGACGAAATAATTTTAAAAACAGAAATAAAATTATATTGTAAGAACATTTTCCTGTAACGAAATTTTATCCATCTAAATGCTTTCATAAATATTTTGGAATAATTCTGCTGTTATTTAGGAATGTCAAATAAAAAGGAATACATAAAAAACTGAATTCTTTCATAAAATACCCTAAATGTGTTATTATTTCGAACAATATTTTAAATACATTTGTAATGAAAATGTATTTTGATTTTCATAATTACAATCTCAAAAAGGAATTTTAAAAAATTATAAATCCAAGTGTATTTTAAATTCTAATTACATCAAAAGTCAGAACAATTAAATTTGATTATTTTAAAATGCAATTGTGTGAAAACAAAAGTCTGGTTAGATCTTAAATAATATATAAGAATAATAATATCAAATTAATCCCTGTAAAAATAACATTTGAGTCTTGAAAATTTGAAGCTACTAAATCCAAATATGACAGTAAAATTACGCTGTCATCTACCATTTTTGTAGTGGTGGAAATATTAATAACGATAAAAAAAAATACAGATAAATCTTATAAATAAATGGACTCTTATAATATATGGATGTTTTATCAATAAAAAAACATAAAATCGCAGATTTTATGCTAAATGTAATTTCTCATTTAAACTTTGTACCAATTGAGTTTCTTCTTTTAAAACATAGGGGCCAAAAATTGTCATAAACCCAGAGTCCCCTAAATTAAAATTTTATTAACAGTTTATCTCTTGTTCAAACATTTCCTCTGAAAACAGGCCATTGTTTTATTTTGGGATTCTCTTGCACTTTACATTATGAAGGCTGTCCTCCCTTTTCGGAAGGTCATCTGTCTGAAGCCATGCATAAACAATCTTCAATGAGAATACGTAATTTATTCGTGGTTTGAAGTTGTTTAGTGTCGTTATATAAAAGGAAACTAGTTTTATAGTATGTTTGCTAAATGGACGCATAAATCTTGCTTATTAAACATTTTCAAAAGCGAAGAATAAAGAAGGGGAAGTCATTGGATATTTGAAAGAGGATTTCCAAGAATAAGTGAGGCCAAAATAAAAAAAAAGGTATTTTTGTGGGATCTCAAGTTAAGCTACAGTTTTAAGATCCTAATTTTTAGAAACAAACTTAATGTTACTGAAATTCAACTCGAAATTCTTTTGAAAATACGTAAATAGTTTCCGATAAAAACTACCAAAATTTTGAAAAAAAAAATGAATTCTCATTTGGAGAAATGGGATACAATATATCCCTAAAATTTCAATTCGTGCATTCCCAAATAATATGGGACAAGTTTCTGATATGCTAAATGTAGTTTCTCGTTTTAGCTTTGCACCAGTTGAGTTTCGTCTTTTAAAACATGGCGACCTAAAAATTGCCATAAAAAATTTCTAAAAAATTGCCATAACCCTAGGGTTCCCTAAACTATAATTTTATCAACAGTTTATCTCTTATTCAAGCATTTGCTCTGAATTCTGGCTATTGTTTTATTTTGGGATTCTCTTATACTTTGCATTATAAAAGCTTTTCGGAAATTGTTTGTCTGACACCATGCATAAATAATATCCAATGACAATGCGTAATTAATTCGTGGTTTAAAGTTGCTTAGTGTCGTTATATAAAAGAACACTAGTTTTTATAGCACGTCTGTTAAATGGAAGCATAAATCTGGCTTATTAAATTTTTTCAAAAGCGATGAATAAAGAAAGTGAAGGCATTGGATATTTGAGAGATGATTTCCAAGCATAAGTGAGGCCAAAATAAAAATATGTTTGTAGGCTTTCAAGTGAAGCTACAGTTTTAAGATCCTAATTTCAGAAGCAAACTTAATGTTGCTGAAAATTCAGCTCAAAATTCTTTTGACAGCATATAAATTGTTTCAGAGAAAAAGTGCCAAAATTATGAAAAAAAAAATTTAATCCTCATTTAGGGCAATGGGATACAATATATCTCCAAAATTTCAACTCTTGAATTTAAAAATAATATGGGAGAAGTTTCTCATGGACATGGAGAAATATTTCATGAGGATATAGCTTCAATGGAAAAGAGGGGCAACAGCAAATAGAGGGAAAATATGTTAGTACATTACTGAGGGATACTAATACAGGAGACACTAAACCAACAATGGGAAAGACAAAAGTCAACAAAATGAGTTTTCGTGAAAGACTTTATTGATGTGTTAATAAGGCAGTGAAAATATTTACTTATTCATGTTTTCAGTTTTATATATTGCGAATGAATATCTTAATTCTTATCTGAATCAATGTGTTTATAAATAATTGTTTCTTTTAAAAATTATATCTAATATTGCAATTTGCATGCAATATCTGTATGTAGGAAATTTACATCTACATACACCACATATTCAGATTTTGCAAATTTGGTTTTTGAAAAAGAAATGTTTGCTTGGCTTAGATCGTTAGTTAAACTTTTGTTTTACACGAATAGCTGAGTTAAAAAAAAAAAAAATAACGTAAGAAATCGTAATTAATTAAATGTTTTTCAATATTTTAACATTAAAAGGAAATTTATTTTCGTAGTCTTTTTGTAATAAATTTTTAAGTTATAAAAGATAATTTAGTTGAAACTTAACATGATAATCAATTGGGATTCTACATGAATTAATCTATTTATATATATATATATATAGATAGATAGATAGATAGATAGATAGATAAATCTGGATAAATCTGTTCAAATTTAAATCTGGAAAACATTGAAATTTTTAAAAAGTAATAATTAGCAGGAAATATATTTATACGGCTTTATTTTAAGTATTTAAAAGGACGATAAAATTAATTTCTTTTAATTCTAACATAGTTATTAACATGGCATATATTTTTTAAATGCAGTTCCGAAGGATTGTACGAATATTTTGTGTTCAAAATAAAGATTTTTTTAATTGTCAATGCATTTTATTATTTAAATATATTATCCTACTTTCTTGCAAGCTTTGTCAACATACTCAAGAATTAATATCCATTTTTTTATCTAAAAATCATTTTTCGTTTTCTGTAATATATTTCTAAATATTAAATAAAATATTCTGATTTAATAACTAGATACTTTTTTTTAAATTTTGCTATGAAATTGTTTTTGTACTGAATATTCTTGACATTTTTTTCCAAAATATATATATATATATATAAATAACTTCTGATCCTGTTGAAATATGACTATTTAATGTATAATAAAGTAACTGAAAAACATTTAATAACAAATATCATTCTTTAAAACTTCCTTTACGTTAGAAAATTTAAAATCGATTTTTCCATTCTATTCAATTCACTCAAATGTAATCATTTACTATCCGATGAAAGAAAATATTTAAACATTTTTTCCCAATGTTTGTTACAAATAAACTAAGTAAACATAGACTTCTGTGATTCTGTTTGCTGAGAAACGTAAAATGAATAGAAGTTTAATTTTGCTTCCATTTGTTTGTTCTAATACGAGAGTTTGAGGAATCTCTGGATTTACCTAGTAAAAGTTTGATTCAGATTCAAGCAAATATATTTTTTTCTTCTAAGTATTTTTTTATGATTATCAAAAGTTTTCTAATAAATTTTAAATTTTTAAACTAAAGCTTTTACCTGTTTTCAAGAATTTTGAGTTGGTATATATGTTGTGATCTATTAACTTACTTTCTCATTGAATAAATGCGTTAAAATAATTTATTTAAAAAATATTTTTTCATTTTAATAATAACACCTTTCTATCCACTCTTTTAAAAATATGATTTTACCCCAAAATGTTTGTCTACATTTTTTTGGTTTCAAAAAGTTTAATTCTTTTGTTGTAAGTAAAATTATTCCAGAGATAATTGTTAAATTCCATGTATAAAACACGTAACCAACGTACAATTTTAATTTAATATTCATATAAACAAATTAATATCATACGTAAATACGAGAGTTGAGGAATCTCTGGATTCGCCTAGTAAAAGTTTGATTCAGATCCAAAAAAATACTTTTTATTCTTGGACGTATTTTTTTTTAATTTTTTATATGCCGTATTCTTTTTATGATATATGCCGTGTTTTATTATCCCACATTCTCATAGAATAAATACGATAAAATAATTTATTGCAAAAAAAAATATTTCATTTTAATATTAACATTTTTACTATCCATTGTTTTAAAAAAAATTATTTTACCCAAAAATATTTGTCAAAAAAAATTTTTAAAAAGCCATAATCAACATACAATTTTAATTAAGTATTCATATAAGCAAAATTAATAACAAAATAACCTTTCATTAAAATAAATAAAAATTAATTAAAGTTACATAAGGAAATTATTGTTAAAATATGAAGTGTGCTTTGTATCATGGTTTTGAACAATATAGAAAAGCGTATCCTCCAAATAGTGCTCATTAATATTTTCATTACGCATTTGGAGGTTTAATAATGGTAATGAGACAAATAATTAAGCTTTAACTATTAACCAATGTTAAAGTCAAAATTTTATCTCAATGGATTTTATAATAATTAAGCATCCTAATAATCATAATAATTAATAAGGTAAATAATTAAGCAAATATATATTGCTTTTCATTTCTAGTTCTAAGACTGAAATTAGTACATTTAATTACAGATTATATTATTAGTGATGGTTTTAAAATAGAATTGTAAAAGTCTTAATTATGCATATTTAGACTAATTATGATATACACTGAAGTGACAAAAGTCATGGGATAGCAATATGCAAATTTTCAGATGGCAGTAGCATCGCGTAGAACAGGTATAAATGCGCAGTGCTTTCGCAGAGCTTTCATTTCTGTTCAAGTTATTCATGTGAAGAGGTTTTGACGTGATGATGACCGCACGACGGGAATTAACAGACTTTGAACGCGGAATGTTAGTTGGAGCTAGACGCATGGGTCATGCCATTTCGGAAATCGTTAGGGAATTCAACATTCCCAGATCCACTGTGTCAAGAGTGTGCCGAGAGTATGAAATTGCAGGCATAACATCCCACCATGGACAGCGCAGTGGTCGACCGCCTGCACTTAACGACCGAGACCGGCGACGTCTGCAAAGAGTCGTAAATTCTAACAGACAAGCACCACTGCGTCAAATAACCGCAGAAATCAATGTGGGACGTACAAGGGACTTGTCTGTTAGAACTGTGCGGAGAAATTCGGCTTTCTTGGGCTATTCCAGCAGAAGACCGACTCGAGTGCCTTTACTGACAGAACGACATCGCTTGCAGCGACTCTCGTGGGCACGTGAGCATATCGGTTGGTCCCTAGATGAATGAAAAACCGTGGCCTGGTCCGATGAGTCACGATTTCAGTTGGTAAGAGCTGATGGTAGGGTTCGAGTGTGGCGCAGACCCCACGAAGCCATGGACCCAAACTGTCAGCAAGGCACTGTTCAAGCTGGTGGTGGCTCCGTAATGGTGTGGGCTGTTTTTTCATGGCATGGACTTGGTCCTCTGGTGCGACTGGACCGAACATTGACTGGAAATGCTTATGTTCAGCTACTTGGAGATCACTTGCAGCCATTCATAGACTTCATGTACCCAAACAACGATGGGATTTTTATGGATGACAATGCGCCATGTCACCGGGCCACAACTGTTCGCGATTGGTTTGAAGAACATTCTGGACAATTCCGACGAATGATCTGGCCACCTAGATCGCCCGACATGAATCCCATCGAGCATTTATGGGACATCATCGAAAGGTCTGTTCGTGTCCAAAATCCTGCACCATCAACGCTTTCACAATTATGGACGTCTATCGAGACAGCATGGCTCAATATTCCTGCAGAAGACTTCCAACGACTTGTTGAGTCCATGCCACGTCGAGTTGCTGCACTTCGCCGGGCGAAAGGAGGGCCGACACGATATTAAGAGGTATCCCATGACTTTTGTCACTTCAGTGTATTGTTTCCTTTTATGCGTGTATATTTTCATTTAGTGAAGTTTTCATACATTTGAAGAAGTATTGTTTCGTTCTTTTTTTCTTTTGCTTTATTTTACAAATCCATCATCACTACGCTATAAATCTATTAAAACTGTTTATGTGTAAATCATTTAAAATTAATGTCAATTAATTTCTGGAATATCTTGAGAATTTTTGAAGATGTTTTTCTTAAAAATAATGATGGACGAATTGTAAAAATACTTCAATTAAAATATTTTAACTATCATTTACATTTTTAGCTATCATCTTCTTCATATTATAAGTATTGTCTTAACTATCATCTTCTACTAATAACACCATCCCTTTCTGAAGTTTTGTAAATCATTTAAAGTTAACAAGAACTAATTCTCAGTTGTTGCATTTTTAAATTTTTGTATAACGTATTCTGAAAACTTATTAAAAATTTTAATTTAAATAACTTCTATTAAAAAATTCAAAATTTTGATTTTTTTTAAAACCTTATTGTGATAGATTTCATAAAAAAACCACAAAAAAGTATAAACGACAACATCTGTTCTATCACTTTATCATAATGCGGAAAGTTTCTATTTGTAGCAGAGCGTGTCATTGAATTTTTCAGAAATTCCACATAATTATATTTCAAAATAGAAATATAATTATAAACTAGGCTTAACTATAACTTAAAACTAGGCTTAAATATAGTTTACTTTAATGAAATTCTGCATTTTCTTATCTTATACTTTGGATAAATGTCTTGTCAAAAAATTTTATAAAATAAAAAATAGTAAATTTTATGAAAGAAACAAAGAATGGAAAGATTTTACGCATAATTTTAGTCTTTTTGTCTATGCATTGGTATTATTAATTGTTGCGGCGTTGAAATTGAAATCAACAGTACATCATAGAACTCAGTATTTATTATATATCAACTTGATTACTCGTTGCGCTCGGTTCCTTAACGATTGCAGTCTATTCTTTGTTTTACGATTGAACATGCACGTCAGAGAGGGGGAAAGGTTACGGAGATGAATAAAAATTCGATCTTACAGTACATTGATTTTCTATAAATCTATGATAGACTGGTCTTGGGGATGACGTATTGGATTTCAAAACTCGGTTTAAAATACGAAAACTTCATTGAATTTAGTTGAATTCCCATTGCAGTGCCTGAGCCAATCTGAAACTTGATATCCTTATCCTGTCCACTAAGACTTCTGATTAGTTGAAGTTTTGAGATGTGTAATCTTAGCATCTGGGGGAAATCCAGATTTATTCCAATCCAGCAAATATGCACGATGTATAAATATATGCATAAATACGCAAACCGAAAAATCCTGTGGATTTAGAGATAAAGGAAAGGAGAGTACGTTGCCCCAATATGGCAATCCTTGTAGGTGTTTTCTTCCAAATTATGATCACATAGTGTATGAGAATTATAGTAGCGTTTTCCCTCTCTTATCGTTGTATCCTGTGTAAAACTGGATTTGCACCTGGGAAGCTATAACTGTAGTGGTGAATTGGCGGAAGACCTAAGGTCAAATTGCTCAATATTTGAAAATAACAAGTTAGATATAAAAGTATCTCAAATATATATGGTATTAATGTATAAATAAGGAAATATAATAATAAGAAGAATTTTTAATTATAACATTTTAAGTTCCATAATAATGAAATATAAATTAATTTTTTTTCCTTGAAGTAGTTATTTTAAATTTTACTGAATTTTGTACTCTTTTAACTAAAATATATATTATTTGATCATTTTAACCGATATCGAAAAGTTAAATCCTGGATTATATCGACCTTCTGTGTGTATCACATTGATATACATTAAGAACTCACATATATTATGTTAAAGGTCAATATATTAAACAAAAGAATGTCAGCAAATTTGCGTCAATTTACTTTTAAATTGCTTCATGCTTTACCACCATTTGGATTTTTTTCATTACAATTTAATATGGCTTGGAAGATAAATCTCATAAATAATTCATTTAATGTTTTTAATTATTCATTGCGATGATATAAAAATTTAGATAAAATTTGCTTACGTACGATATTTAATTAAGACTTTCCTATAAAATTGGTATATTTCAGAAACAATTATGTACATTGCACATTCTTTATGATTCCTTTTATTAAATAGAAATTTTGTTGAATAATTCATTCGTATGAATTCGTTAATAACAACATTTCTTCAATCCAAACTACAAAGAAAAACTATCCTGACAAATTATGCAGATATAAAATTCATGTTAAAAAAAAAGAATGGATGGTAATCAATTCTAAAAGTATGCTTAATTTAATTAAAATTTGAGCAGAAGGCAATAAATAAAGAGGTTTGAATAAAAAAGGATAATTAATTAAATTGCTAGTATGTTACGAAAACGTTTTATTACTGTATGAAAGAAAAATTTTGAAATATTAAAAAGAAAAACGGAAAAATTCCCTTGGAACCTAAAAGAGCGTCGGTCCTTGCATTCATATAGAAAGGCCGAGGAATTTTAAATTTGTCAGAAATTAATTTACGGTATCATAAAAATGCTTACATGACAAAAGATAATAATAAATTTAGTATTACAAAGAATTCTATTAAAATATTGTTTTTTTAACTTCATATCTTCTAAAATACCTCTTAAATGAAACACAGGCAGAATATTTTAAGCTATTTTCCTGTTTTAGTTTTTTAATAACAAGTGACAAGTTTTTTAATAACGAGTAACGAGTTTTTTTAATAGCGTGTAACAAGTGACATGAACAATAACAAATTAAAGTACAGCCTGAGAGGCCATATTGATTAGGTTTGCTTTGGGTTTCCGAACTGAAGGAGATAGGTTCGAAACAGGATTAAGGAACCTATCCAAAAACTCCTGCATCTATGACTAGGTTTGATTTGGTTTGGTTTATCTCTCTACGTTCATTTTTTGCACACTTTAGGCTAATTAGATCGGGTCCTACTATTTAACGTCGATCCTGAACCCCTAACAAACATTCATGGCACCACCAGGATTCGAACCTGAGGCCTGTGCCACCAATCTATGACTAGGAGGGAAAAAATAAAACCATAGTAACGAAATTCCTTCCTTTGGATTCGAAAAGGAGGGTGAAAACCCTTTTGATGCCATTCCTTGGAGGACATCTTGCGTACGATAAATCTTCTACATCTGTTCTTCTTGAAGCAAATAACTTAGGTCAAATTATTTGTGATTCTAAAATGACAGCATGTAAAAGCAAAATAATTTTAGCATAGTTGTTATCAGTCCATAGTGGATTTCTAAGGATTGAAAACAACTGATAGGCATTTTATAAACTTATAAAAGAAACCTCCCATTTTATTTATATATATTAAATGATTACTAAAAATACTACGAGATTTGAGTAACAAATTAATAAAAAAAGAATATACTACTGTGTCCAAAAAGTAAGACCAATTTTAAATTTAAATTAAATTTCCCGGGCATACGGTATTTCAATTTGTTTTCTTTCTAAGGTTGTTGCCACTTGTCAATCTGTGCGAAATTTCACTTCAAAATATTCATTAGTGTTTCAGTTACACTCGGTTTTGTGAGATGCTAAAACTGATTACGGCGACTTTTGAAATGTCTGAATTAATTGAGCAAATTTGAGTTAAATTTTGTTTGCGGAAACGTATAGAATCTTACAAAATGCATTCGGTGAGCATTCCTGTATCGAAAAGAAATGTTTACAAGTGGTATAAACAGTTCAAAGAAGGCAGAGAACGCGTTGAAGACAAAGAGCCCTCTGGACGACCATCAACCTCAACCGACGAAGCTCACGTCCAAGAAACTAAAGATTTGGTGATTGCAAACCGTCTATTTACAATTAGAGACCTTGCTGCTGATGTTTCAATTTCAAAATTCGATTTTAAAAGATGTTTTGGACCTCAAACGCGTCAAATCTCGATTGGTACAGAAACACTGAATGCGCCAATTCACACTGCATTGATTCTTGATGACTTTTTCGCCAAAAAGGAAACCCATATCGTTCCACAACCACCGTATTCACTTGATTTAGCATCGTGCTACTTCTCACTATTCCCTACACACAAAAGACCACCCTGGGGACACCGTTTTAAGTCGATTGAAGAGACATTTCAAAAATCGCCGGAATCAGTTATAGCATCTCACAAAACCAAGCGTAACTCAAACACTACTGAATATTTTGACATAAATTTTCACATAGATGTCAAGGACAGTGCCAACAACCTAAAAAAGATTAAAAAAATTGAAATAACGTATGTTCAGAAAATTTAAACTGAAAATTGGTCTTATTTTTGGACACTGTAGTAAACTAAAAAAGAGGAAAAGAGGTAAAGAAAAAAAGTGGAAGATAAGAATGCGTAAGGTATTTGTTGTAACTTACGTCTCATAAAGCGGCAGCTTTTCAGACTCGAGAAAGAGCCTGTTTTCATATCAAATTATTTACGTCATACTCGAATTTATTTCAAAACAAAAGCGTACTACAATCCCATGGTATAGGATGAGAGCCACAATTATTTATTTACACTGCAATACACTGAAAGAAATTGCACTGTATAACCCGGAATATGATATTTTACAAAAACTTGGAATAAAAGCATGGAATAAATTTTAATATAGAATGACTTTTGAATTATTCATTGTAAATTAAATGTTCTGCGTATTTCTAAAGTTTAGTCTCATTACTGTCTGCAACAGATGTATATTAGGTGCGTTACATTAGTGATGTTCAGCAAATACCTATGTAAAAAAGAAAAAAAATATTTAGTATTAGTAGTAAAAAGTTTTTTTAATTCTTATTCAATTACTAATGATAATAATAATAATGTTACAAAAATAACTAATTAAATACTCCAAAATTATTTAAACCTCAGAATTTATGAACGGTAAATTATAATAGGAGCTGATAGCCGAGTGACTAGAGCTCCAGAGTTCAGCGCTACAGGCTTCGAATTCCTGGTAGTGGTTCTGATGACAGGATTCCTGGTAGTGGTTCTGAATCCACTTTAAAATGTAGGTGTAGGTCTAATATCACTGTAGAGCGTAGGGAGGACAACTCTATCCCGTAAAAAGAAAACATCTCCTGTCTCGAAATCAGCCAGTACCCAGACAATCTTGGACCACTATGTGGCTGTTGTGCCAATGAAGAAGAAATTATAATAAACTTGTTTAGTTTGTTTTTTTGGCCCACAATGTTTCGAAACTATCCAACAAACAAGTAATATATATAAAAAAAAATTTTAAGTCAATTCCTACTTTTTTTTCACTATATTACAGAAAGTCCTCTATAAATAATTTTCATTCATTTTTTAAAGTTTATCTGGCGCCATCTATTGGTAGATATATGCAACTTAAATTTTTAAAAAACTGAAATTAATTAATTAATTTTAATTACTGAATTAATACTTGAAAAAATTGTATTAACATCAAGTGTCACACACTACAAGTTCAAAAAATATGTATTTGAACTTGAGTGGATGAATAAAAAGTATTTTATTAACGATTGAAAATTTGAACAAAATATATATAGGGAAAGTGTGAGCTAATAGAAGGAATTGAAACAAGGATTCTTACTCACTTGAAATTGGAGTGTGGTTGAAATTTCTCTTTTGTTTATCTGCCTCTGAAGAGACATCTTTCTATTTTATCTCTCACTCTGAGCCGATTATTTCTCTGAATTCCTTAATACAAAAAAGTACAAGATGCAAAAATAAAATTTTTCTAAAAACTGTAACTATGCCGTTATCTCTAAGAGAAACAGAAAAGAAAGAAACACAGAAACAAACTCTCGGATTGATACTTACTTTTTCTGCCAGACAACCCATGTAATGTTGAGGCACAAGCCGTTTCCGTTAAAAAAAGAAAGCGTGAGAATTCTCACCTGTAAGAGATTTTCTCGAATATCAGAACATCGATTGAGCACTTTATCGTCAATGTCTTATTCAGACAGCTGGATAGGTTAAAATCCGTATAACATTGAAACATGTTAAGTACATAGTAACAAACAGTTTCTTTTATTTTCTTTAACATTACTTACTGGTTCTCATAAGTTTTACCAAAATAATTACTGATAAAAATCTAAATGCATGAAAATTGTTTGTATTTAACACATAGTTATTTTAATTATAGTATAATTATAGAATTTTTACAAAGAGCCCAAGCTCATCAATTTTTTCTAATAGAAAAAATAGAATATATATATATACAATTAGCTGATTTATATCTGAGTGTGTGTCAGTAATTTAATAGCCTCATATGTTCACTGAAAAACATAATATCCAATTGTCTTGTTTTAATATTGTGAGTCTTTAAATATATATTTCATTTAATCGATGTAATTCAGGAAATTTGAATCATGTTATATAAGTTTAATTGAGAAATTATACATAATAATTAAGTTTTAGGATTAACGTACCTATGCTTCTGATCATTACCACAATAATATAATATAAATTAATAATAGTGATGATGTTTATAATTTTAAGATAAATTATTTTTATAATTAAACATCATTGTAAATACTTTTCTAAATTTTCCAAATTATAATTTTTATTATTATTTTCTTTTAGATTTCAGTATTCCTATAAAACGATACATAATATTTTATATTATGAATTGTATAAACATATGTATACATACATATACATATCAATATATGCATATGTAAACGATACATGCACTAAAGTACAATATACTAGAAGCGTTTTGTTTGAGTACATGTAATTCAACAGGACTTTCTAATTTACTTTTTCGTTTTATTGAATTCACTGCAATGAAATTGAAATATTTAAAAACATATCCATAAAAAAAAATATTTCATGATGTTTATATTCGGAAAAACATTCTATAAACCAAATACATTTTTCGGTTTTGATGGTTTGGTTTGTCGCACTACGGTCATTTTTTGCACACTTGGGATAATTAGACAGCTACCAATAGTTTAAAGTATATTCCGAACCATCAACAAACAACCATACCACCGCCAAGATTTGAACCGTATGGTATCAAAAGTCAGACCGCTATATAGTTGACCATCATGCCGATGCAATACTTAAGGTTAATATAGCAATACTAAAACATCACACATTAATCTCCATTAGGACATTAAAATTTAATTTTTGTTTTATTAAATTCAGTGACACGAAACTTAAATATTTGATTACATATACATAAAAATTAAATATTTTATCTTTTAAAATCAGGAAAAGCATTCAATAACCGAAATATTTATTTTTTAACTCATGACAACCGGTATTTAAAGACCCTGCCACAACTTTATATCATTAAACAATTCCCAAATCGATATTCCGCAAAACTAATACATGCAAATTCCTCAGTCAAGCCTATTAAATTAATCTGGAAAATAATGATGCAGCGAAGCAGATAATCCGCGTAAAGTAATGTTATTAATATAACATTAATGATTAATAAGGATAAGGTAAAGCAGCACGGAGGGCATTGTAACATACGTCCCCAAATGACGACATTTATATTTGGAGAGAAAGTCATTTCATCCACCCAATGCCTTTCAGTACGTGTATTAAAGTAATATCTATTCCCCACAGAATCTTTTCTAAAGAGAATTTTCAGATTTCCCTAATTAATAATGAAGAAGGATTTCTCTTTTGCTTCCTTTGGGTGGTAAAGTGAAAGGGTTTGGGTTTGTTCCATGGGTTTTACACAACAAAATGGGTTCAGACCATAATAACTCCAGAAATTTATTGCACCTTACTCAAAGGTTATTGTTTAGTTTGTGAAGAATTCAGTGGCGTATAATGAACTACCGAATTTAGAATTCCTGTATTTCAACATGTTCTCTGTTCATATTAATACAATAGATGTGTATAATGCATTCCCAAACTTTTTCTTCAATGGCACTGAAATTTAATTCTTGTTTTATTAAATTCAGTGCAACAAAACTTAAATATTTCACAATATATGCTTAAAGATGAAATATTTTATCTTTTACAGAACCAAACTATTTATTGTTTAACTGATGCCTACTGGTATTTGAAGACAATGTCACAACATTTTATCCTTAAACAATTCCCAAATACGATATTCCATTAAACTAATACATACAAATTCCTCAGTCAAGCTTCTATTAGTCATATTCTATCAAGCATCTTCTCAGTCAAGCCTATGAAATTAATCTGGGAAAGAATGCTTCAGCGAAGCAGATAATCCGCGTAAAGTAATGTTATTAATATAGCATTAATGATTAATAAGGATAAGGCAACACAGCACCAGAGGGCATCGTAACATACGTCACCAAATGACGACGTTTATATTTGGAGAGAAAGTCATTTTATCCACCCAATGCCTTTCACTGCGTGTATTAAAGCAATATCTATTCCCCACAGGATCTTTCTTTCGACATTTTCTAAAGAGAATTTTCAGATTCCCCTTATTAATAATGGAAGAAGGATTTCTCCTTTGCTTCCTTTGGGTGGTAAAGTGAAAGTCTTCCATTGGTTTTCCACAACAAAATATGTTCAGACCCTAATAACTCCAGAAATTTATTACAGATTACTGAAAAGTTTTTGTTTAGTTTGTGAAGAATTAAGTGGCGTATAATAAACTACCGATCTTAGAATTCCTGAATTTCAGCATGTTCTCGGTTTATATTAATACAATAGATGTGTTTAATGCATTCCCGAATTTGCACTGCAATGGACACTGAAATTTAATTTTTATTTTATTAAATTCAGTGCAACGAAAATGAAATATTTGATAGCATATGCATAAAAAAGAAATATTTTATCTTTTATAATCTGGAAAAGCATTCAATAACCGAAATATTTATTTTTTAACTCATGACAACCGGTATTTGAGGACACTGCCACAACTTTATATCATTAAACAATTCCCAAATCGATATTCCGCTAAACTAATGCATGCAAATTCCTTAGTAAAGCCTATTAAATTAATCTGGAAAAGAATGACGCAGCGAAGTAGGTAATCCGCGTAAAGTAATGTTATTAATATAGCATTAATGATTAAGAAGGATACGGTACAACAGCACCAGAGGGCATTGTAACATACGTCACCAAATGACGACGTTTATATTTGGAGAGAAAGTCATTTCATCCACCCAATGCCTTTCAGTACGTGTATTAAAGCAATATCTATTCCCCACAGGATCTTTCTTCCGACATTTTCTAAAGAGAATTTTCAGATTCCCCTTATTAATAATGGAAGTATGATTTCTCCTTTGCTTCCTTTGGGTGGTAAAAGGAAAGTTTTCCATTGGTTTTCCACAACAAAATGGGTTCAGATCATAATAACTCCAGAAATTTATTACAGCTTACTGAAAAGTTATTGTTTAGTTTGTGAAGAATTAAGTGCCGTATAATAAGCTACCGAATTCTGAATTTCTGTATTTCAACATGTTCTCGGTTGATATTAATACAATAGACGTGTTTAATGCATTCCCAAATTTGCACTTCAATGGGTTCGTTACGCAATATGCTTCTTTAGATCATGATAGACTAGCATTGATTGCTTTGGGCGATAGTTCAAAGCTCCGTAATTTTGAGACATGCTAGTAGCCTGGAGAGAATATTATGATGAATAATTGCGTAGTTATTCTGGTTAATGTTATAGGTGACCGAAATGGAAGCAGTGTGTTGATACAGATCACGTTCTATTGGGCCTAATAATTCAAAGGGGAATTCAGATCAACGATCATGATAAATTATCGAATTTAAAAAGTGTTTTGTGTTGAAGTGGTATGCATTCAATAAACTTCCTGATTTCACGTTTAAAACACATCGCTAATTCTTTTGAAATTTAATCCAAATTCAAAAAATAAATTCTTAATTTAGTATTATTTTTTATTAAAATTTTTATATCTAATTAATTAATGTTTAATTCACAATACAAAACTGGTGTTCTAGAATGTAATATATAATATATATATATGAATTGAGATATTTGATAACATAGGTATAAATAAGAAGTATTTTATGTTTTTTTAAATCTGGAAACACGGTTTATAACCCAGAAATATATTTCAGTATTTGAAAGTTTAGTTTGACGTTCTACCATCATTTTTCTTCATACTGTTGATAATTAGACAGGGACCTACAGTTTAAAGTAGATTCCGAACTACTAACTAAAATCCATGACACAGCTAGGATTCGAACCATATGGTACAAAAAGCAAGAATGCTAGACAATTGGAAATCAGGCCGCTTCAGTACTTGAAAACAATATCGCAATAATAAAACATCCCATAATAATCTCCATTAGGACATTGAAATTTTTTTTTTTTTTTAGTAAATTCATCGCAATGAAAATGAAATATTTGTTAACATATGCATAAAACTGAAATACATCTCTTTTATAATCGGGAAAAGCATTCTATAACCGAAATATTTATTTTTTTAACTCGTGTCTACTGGTATTTGAAGACAATGCCACAACATTATATCATTAAATAATTCCCAAATACGATATTCCGCTAAACTAATACATGCAAATTCCTCAGTCAAGCCTATTAAATTAATCTGGGAAAGAATGATGCAGCGAAGCAGATAATCCGTGTAAGTAATGTTATTAATATAGCATTAATGATTAATAAGGATAAGGTACAACAGCACCAGAGGGCATTGTAACATACGTCACCAAATGGCGACGTTTATATTTAGAGAGAAAGTCATTTTATCCACCCAATGCCTTTCAGTACGTGTATTAAAGCAATATCTATTCCCCACAGGACCTTTCTTCCGACATTTTCTAAAGAAAATTTTCAGATTTCCTTTTTAATAATGGAAGAAGGATTTCTCCTTTGCTTCCTTTGGGTGGTAAAGGGAAAGTTTTCCATGGGGTTTCCACAACAAAATGGGTTCAGATCATAATAACTCCAGAAATTTATTGCAGCTTACTGAAAAGTTATTGTTTAGTTTGTGAAGAATTAAGTGGCGTATAATAAACTATCGAATTCAGAATTCCTGTATTTCAACATGTTCTCGGTTGATATTAATACAATAGACGTGTTTAATGCATTCCCAAATTTGCACTTCAGTGGGTTCGTTACGCAATATGCTTCTTTAGATCATGATAGACTAGCATTGATTGCTTTGGGCGATAGTTCAAAGCTCCGTAATTTTGAGACATGCTAGTAGCCTGGCGAGAATATTATGATGAATAATTGCGTAGTTATTCTGGTTACTGTTATAGGTGACCGAAATGGAAGCAGTGTGTTGATACAGATCACGTTCTATTGGGCCTAATAATTCAAAGGGGAATTCAGATCAACGATCATGATAAGTTATCAGATTTAAAAAAGGTTTTGTGTTGAAGTGGTATGCATTTAATAAACTTCCTTATTTAACATTTAAAAAATATTGCAAATTCTTTTGAAACCTTATCCGAATTCTAAAAATAAAATCTTATTTTATCAGTATTTTTTCATAAAATTTTTTATATCTAATTAATTTATATTTATTTCTATATACATCATTGCTGTTCTATGAATAATACTTTTTGTTAGGAGCAACCTTATTTCAGATGATTTTTTTTATCATATTGTAAGTTATAATGCCAAACACTCAACAAAGAACAGCATAATATCCAAATACTTAAAGCGAATATTTCCAAATTCCATATAAATGTTTCATTATAACCAGGGTTGGATTTAAATGAAAAGAGGTCCTAGGGTATTCCACTTATGAGGGCCTTTCACCTCCCATTTTAAAGTTTGTAAATTACATGAGAGATAATAAAATAAATCATTACTGTGATATATATCAAAATGTTAAATGAAACATGTTGTGATTGGAACTAATCTTTATAAAAAATGTGGCACGGATAATAAATAAAAACTCTAGTATATACAGATCCATTGAGCCGAAAGCGTTGATCTTAACCAATACATTTTTATGTTTGCTTATTAGTCATATGTGTAGAATTTCTAATTATTTTCGATTCAGTGGTTTAGTGTTTACTGTTTTTAGAATAGTGTAATTGTAATTTTGCTACAAATTTGAATGTAGGCCCCTCTTGATCTTGAGGCCCTAGGCTGAAGCCTAGTTAGCCTATAGGAAAATCCGGCCCTGATTATAACATAAAATACTTAGAGAAAAATAATATGTTATGGTGTTTTACATCTTAATTTCTATGGGATTGGAAAAGTATTGTTCTGCTTACAAAAAGAAATCAAATTTAACGAAATCAACAATCTCAAAAAGATGAACTGATCATACAGAAACACACATCGAGTTATCTGCAATAAACCTAATTAATTATTCCTGCAATAGAAATTCCTCATAATCTTATATTTCAGCAGATTCACATTAACTCCAGAAATTTATGAATTAGAGAAACTTCATGCACAAAAAAAAGGTGAAAAATAAAGGTTCAATAAAAAAATTATATGAAAAATATAATCAGGATTACAAGCAAAAAAATATTTGTTACAAAAAAATATTAACAACATTCCATATTAAAGAGAAGCCCTGAGTATGTAACAGTTAATTCAATAACAATTATGCAAATTCAAACGTCATACAGAGATGTTTTTATTTATTTATTTATTTTTTTTTTTTTTTTTGAAAATCAGGCTAGCAATAAAACATTTCGCTGGAAATGGACCCATCATTTTATCCCGGCACCCTGCTATCGTTAAGGTATCGAGCGGTTAAACTTTTCTACAAGATTGGTGAATCCAAAGGTATTGCTTTGCGAAAGCTCATCATGGAGAAAGGACTGAAAGTGTAAAAAAGCCCTATTCCATTTAATGGATACTGAATTTAGTACGGTGTTTTGAGGAAATGAGGTGTTTGGAGGATCGTCGACGAAGTGGAACACAATCTTTGTGTTAAAAGTAAAAAGTGTCATGGAACAATTGGACACAGACACTTACTTCCACGATGATGTCAGCTAAGACATCAAAGGGAGAAGGAGTGCTGGTGAAATTGGAAGAATAACGGAGATTTTGGAATCTTTCATTCTTATCGACATATTCTGCATGGATTCTTGGCTCTGTATCGGCACAAGATTCAATTCATATTAAATCTAGATATAGATGAAAGACTTAACTTTTCTACATGGGAGCTGGCACACCTGGAACAGGACTCATAATGGTTGCTGAGCGTTATGTGGACAGATTAAACCTACTTTTCAGTGCATGTTAACGTCAATATGCAAAACAGTCATATCTGGGCTTCAAACCCTAGTGAATACCTGACCAAACCACTGCAATCTCCTCATGTGACATGTGACTTTAAAACCTTGTACAATCACTGCAGAACTGTATGTTAAGCTTTTTTGTAGCCACATTTTGTCTGCATTGCAGAAAAGACATGCTTTACCTGTCTTCACCTTCATGCGGACTAATGCCCCAACCAAGATGACCTTATTGGACACTTTCACTCTGATAATACCAGACTTGACCCAAGCAGATTTTGGTTGTGGGATGTGTTTACCGTGTCTCCCCAACCACTTTGATGAAGCATAAAGACACCATTCGATGGACAGTCAAAGCCGCTACACTCAGGTGTAATAAACGTAATGAAATGCCACACTAATATCTTGTGATGGTAGTCATAATGAATATCTTTTTTTATTTCAAATAAAGACACAGTCCCATGTTATTGTGATATGTTTAATTGTCTGTTTGTGTTTGCCTGATTTGCTTAAACTTTTTCATTATGAGGGCCCTAGTTCGATTTTTTTTTCATGTTTGCAATTTTTTTATGGGGGAAAAAAGTCGATATCCCTCAGATATTTACGCAAACCAAAAATTTTTTTCACCATTACTTCTTTTATTATAAATTTTGGAAGTTTGCAAGAAATTATGATGCATTCTATATCTATGTATGTATATATACAACAATCTTACAAGACAATTCCTTCGCTATATTCTCCTATATTAAATATTAAATTAGTTTTTCACTCTTTAAATAAATCGTACAATGCATTACTAGAGAAAAGTTCTTCAATGAACTCAAATGTTGTGGTCTGTCAATTGAAGATGATATCCACCAGGCCATTCTTTCTTATTTAGATACTGCATTCATTTCTGGGAGGTAGTCACAAGAATAGGAGGTAAAGTGAGAAGTCTAGAGGACGTGATATGGTGAAGCCTGTCGTCTGTCACTTTCATCCACGGCAATCACTTCTTCTATTTTCCAATTTCTGACATTTTTCTCTCTTCTCCTTTTAAATTTTCGAAGTCTCTTTTATAAATGAAGAAGAATTGAAAACGTAATTCTTTCTTTATGCGATTATTAATCAGCATTTTTAATCTTCTCTTCCTTAATGTCCCCCGCAACTCTATTGGCTGAAGTAGGGAGAATTGTCTTCTAGACTCTTGAAGTTGGCCTCCGTTCATGGCAAACTCCCTTCCCTGCAGTGTGAGGGCGTGATTACCGTCGGTGCAGGAGCAAATTCTCTGATGTCTTATTGACACAAAACCATTATTTACTTTCATAGAGTGTATTTTTATAGTTAGCATATTGTTAACTTGCACATTAATGGTGCCTTGACATAACTACAATTTTAGCTTTTATGATTTTGTACGAGACATCCGTTGTGACACACTTTTCCTTTCACAAGGGGGGATTTATGGAAGTTACCCTAATTCTTATATAATTAGGTCCAGGAAGACCTCAGAACAAGTGCAGCTGTTGAATTAAGTTTTGCTCTCTTTATTGTGCACTTCAGACTGAGTTATCCAATTTAATTTGAAATAGTCACATTTGAAATGAACATTCAGGTTAGTACGAAGAGTTTTGTTTCCTCTCGTTACAATGAAAATAAATAAAAACTTAAATTAAAAAATAAATTTAAATTTAGATAGTTAATCAGATGGAAACCTTATTTTTATTTATTTAGAAATAATTTACTGAGCAAAGGGAAAACAGGTGTTAATTTTTCTTCTATAAAACATCACTCATATCTAATAAGTTCTGAAGCCTAAAAATCTATATAGCCGGTATTTTTCTTTAAAGTGCCTTAATTTTTCTAGTAAATAATTTTTCTAAGTTGGCAGTAACCATTCACCTCTTTGTGAATTGCTCTATTTAACTGAAACTCACATTTGTGGCATTCATCCATAATCTCCTGTAAAAGTTTAACACTTCACTAGCGGAAGCAATCTCCGTCGTCGCAACTCGATGTTCTTGGCCAAGGTGAGGTGTACCTTTCACAAAGGGGCAAGATCTGAGAATTTTCTTTTGCAGTCTTAGACTTGCTGGTGTGATAAGCATGCATCATTGTACTAAGCTTTCATTCAATGATGAATTTCAATATGTGCACTAGTAGACTTGCTGGTGTGAGAAGCATGCATCATTGTACTAAGCTTTCATTATGATGAATTTCAATATGTGCACTAGTAGACTTGCTGGTGTGAGAAGCACACATAATTGTACCACAATTTCTTTCCATGATAAATTTCAATATGTTCACTACTAGACTTGCTGCCATGAGAAACGAACATCATTGTACTATGCTTTCATTCAATGATAAATTTCAATATGTGCACTAGTAGACTTGCTGGTGTGAGAAGCATGCATCATTGTACTAAGCTTTCATTCAATGATGAATTTCAATATGTGCACTAGTAGACTTGCTGGTGTGAGAAGCACACATAATTGTACCACAATTTCTTTCCATGATAAATTTCAAGATGTTCACTACTAGACTTGCTGCCATGAGAAACGAACATCATTGTACTATGCTTTCATTCAATGATAAATTTCAATATGTGCACTAGTAGACTTGCTGGTGTGAGAAGCATGCATCATTGTACTAAGCTTTCATTCAATGATGAATTTCAATATGTGCACTAGTAGACTTGCTGGTGTGAGAAGCACACATAATTGTACCACAATTTCTTTCCATGATAAATTTCAATATGCTCACTACTAGACTTGCTGCCATGAGAAACGAACATCATTGTACTATGCTTTCATTCAATGATAAATTTCAATATGTGCACTAGTAGACTTGCTGGTGTGAGAAGCATGCATCATTGTACTAAGCTTTCATTCAATGATGAATTTCAATATGTGCACTAGTAGACTTGCTGGTGTGATAAGCATGCATCATTGTACTAAGCTTTCATTATGATGAATTTCAATATGTGCACTAGTAGACTTGCTGGTGTGAGAAGCACACATAATTGTACCACAATTTCTTTCCATGATAAATTTCAATATGCTCACTACTAGACTTGCTGCCATGAGAAACGAACATCATTGTACTATGCTTTCATTCAATGATAAATTTCAATATGTGCACTAGTAGACTTGCTGGTGTGATAAGCATGCATCATTGTACTAAGCTTTCATTCAATGATGAATTTCAATATGTGCACTAGTAGACTTGCTGGTGTGATAAGCATGCATCATTGTACTAAGCTTTCATTCAATGATGAATTTCAAGATGTGCACTAGTAGACTTGCTGGTGTGAGAAACACACATCATTGTACTACGCTTTCATTCAATGATACATTTCAATATGTTCTCCAGTAAACTTGCTGGTAATGGTACAAAATTAATAGGTTAATGGTATAAAATTTGTAAATTTCCTTACAAATTTTAAGTTTTCAATTAACTGCCTCCGTGTTTTTGTATAGCTTTAAGAAATAAATAAGAAGGAAATATATACATTATTAAAACTTTAGGAATTAAAATTTCAGAGTATTTAAATATTGCAACTTTCGCTGTGAGATTTCCAATACAATTTAAAAAGTCAATTTTATAATTATGGAAGCAGTAAGAAATAATGTATTTTTAATGGCAAAAGAAATCAAACGCATACAGAAAAGTGGTGTGTTAATAAGTACAAAAATCAATGAGATTCTTAAGAGAATTAAAAAAAAATAATAATAAAATCTACAATTAAAAAATGTATATGTGATTTATATCGTTTTTTGCATTTATAAAGTGGAAAAAACTAAAACTTTTAAAACAAAAGAATATTAAAAATGAATGAAATATTCTCAGTTTCCATTCTTTTTTGAAAAAATTATTCAAATTGTTTTTTCTATCTGTTCCTAAAAAGAGCAGAAAAGGATTAAGTTAACAAATGAGCTACTGTAAATTTAATTCACGCAAAATTAACTTACTTTTCTGCGCCCTGAATTTTCTCAAAGTTTATTTTTAAAAAAAGAGAAATTATTTTTATTCATATAAAGTGTTATACAGAAGAAGAAAAAAAAAATATCTCCCCAATTTGAAAACAAAATCTGCGTTACCGAACTAAAAAAAATTGGAATCCTGGTAAAGCGTGAGAGTTTTTTTTATTTTATTTATTTTTTTTCTTCTTGTTCTGTTAGAAGAAAGTGATTGAAGAGCGAAAGGAAGAAAGTCCTGGAATTTAAAGAACAGTTTCTGCTAGAGAACACGATCGAAGAAAAGCGGAAGAATCGTTTTCAGGACATTTTACTTCCCTAAAGAAATTCACACATCCTCAGAAATACAGATCTTCGTTCCATTCTTGCCAAAAAATAATCTCTTGCTTCGGACATGTTGAATTACAAAGCAACACAATATAACAAATTTATTTTTAAACTCTTAAGCATATGCGTTATTTAAATATTTGTATAACTAAACTTTATTTATCTTTATTTCTTTTAAAGTTAAACTTTGAAGGCTGACTTTAGATCTCCAGCTTTTCACCGGTATTCGTATTCCATTTGAATAAACAATACACTAAGTTGTTTGAATAGATTATTTGAACAAGTATTTGAAATTTCTTGCCTCGCAGGTAGATTTTTGAAATAAACTATTTCTTAGTATAGAATTTTCTTAGTATAACTATTTCTTAGTATATTTTTAACTTAAATTTTGTAAAAACTCTTATGAAAAATATTAAAAATTATTAAATATACAAAACTCACTCATAGATATATATCGAGATAAATAAAACATATATCTAGGTAGATAGATACTAGTGCATGAATTCTGGGACTCCCTTTATTTTATAATATTATAAATAATGAAAGTGTAAGTATTAAAGTAAGTATATTTATATATATTGTAACATTTTGTTTCTCACAAGAAGAGTTTTGTCATTTTTTTCCAGGAGAGAGTCCAATTAGTCCAAATTTTTCCCAATTAGTGTTTGTACTAATGAGAACAATCTGTCCCTGATCTGCCTGATGAAATCTGATAGCAGATATTCGGTATCATGTATAATGAGGAAATTAGCGAATATCTGATCGACCTTAACAGGTCGAAACAACTATAGATTGAATACGATTAAATTGTTTCATCGTGTTTGGTAATAGACCAAGAGCTGAGAAATGTCTACTCTAATGAGAAGTAAGGAAAGCTGACTCCCCGCTCCTTGACGGATTGTCTTAAAAGGAGAATTTTGGTGAAAAAGAAAGAAAATTCTGCGTATCTAATTTGTATTCTTAATTTTCATTTTTTGTAAATAGAGTTCTGTGTATGTATGTATATATATTTTAAGTGTTCCCATGAACCTGAAAATGGCCCTCTTCTTGAAGCCGCTATAAATCTAGTATAGGTCTAGACGTTAGAATATATGTATATTTTCAACAATGTTAGATTAAAAAGAAGTACCGAACGTTATCAAAAGTCAGAAAACTGGTCAATTTTAGAATCATCTGGTTGCATAAAATCGAATATTTGATTTAAATACCCTAGGACTTATCTGACTCTTGATAGCCAGTGCTAGTTGCTGTCAAGTTGTGTTTGCATCGAAGTTAGTTCCCTAGTATTTTTGCATTTTTCAATTAACTTTCGCAAAGATTCTGCTTAGCGCTCCGTTTTTTTTTTTTTTTTTTTTTTTTTTTTTTTTTTTTTTTTTTAAGTATTTATGTAATATTTTGTCCATGTTTGAGTCAGCAGCTTTTAGCTTGTTGAGAACTCTTTCTATTTGAACTTAAAAATTTTTAGTTTCTTTCAGTTCTTTTGTCTGAAACCTATGCAGCAGCCATTTGCGTATTGAAAGGTGAACTCTCTGATTTATCTTCGACTTTTTAATGCTGGAATTCGACACTTATTTTGCAGCAACTTTCAGTGCATTCATGGCTCTTGAATTTCATCTGACTCCTACTCTGATTTCTAGACGTAAGAATTATATATTTATATAATTTGGATGCTTCGAAGCTTTCATTTTGCATTTTTTTTCTCAATGCGATTTCTTGCTTACTTTATCGTTATTTATTTTTGATGTTTTTAAGAAATAACAAAAAAAGACTGAAAAAGCCATTGCATTCTTTTGAATAATATATACCTAATGAAATAAATTATTCTATCATTTTAAACATCACTTTTTTTTTTTTTTGGTATAATCAAAATAATTAGTAATAATATTGCTGCATGTTTTATTTAAATATTTGCTTCTAAATTGGTTAAAAAATGAAATCCTTTAATTCAAATAAAAGTCAAATGGACTTTTTGATGTCTATCAATTATAAGGTACATTTTGATATCTGAATCACCAGTTTCTGTATATCAATAATAAATGGCACTGGTTCACTTCACACATGCACCAAAATTCATTTCACACTTCTACCACATTCACCTGTACGTCGTGGTAATATTAAATAGGAAGTTCTTTGTAATACCTGTTCATAAAAAATATTGAATAGCATATTAATAATGTGAATACATTTAGTATTCACTATATACAAGGAAATGCAAATGTCTTATTTAAATAGTTCAACATAAGGTCAAGGCACTGTTTTAACTTACTATTTTGAATAATAGTGATTTATTGATCAGTAACTGATGAAATCGCATTCAAGCTTAATTCTGATCAAGATGTTTATTAAAGATTATTTGTAACAATATATAAAATGTTCATAAATCAAAACAACTACCAATTATTAAGAAGGAAACATTCATCATGTCATCAAAATTACTTTTGTTTAGAATAAATGTCTACTTTAGTATTTACTGATCGTATACAATTTTCCTCCTCAAAATAACAATTCTTTAATTTATTTAAAATAATTTATATCCTTTATATGCTGATGAAGTGTACTTTTGTATATATATCAACATCACTATCTAAATGCAAAACCCCTGGATAAAGCAATAACGAAAAGCTATCCAAAACGGAACACTCTTGAATCCAGTGAATGAAACAATTAGGAAAGTCAAATTATCTTTGCTTCAGTACATATGAATAATCCTACAGAGCTTAGATTGACTTCTGTTCCTTCAACTCCAAACTGATTAATTAAGTAGATCGTGACTTGTCATAAAGCTTTCGTAACCTGATGTAATGCATTTAAGTGACTAATCAAAGTAATGGAATCTACACGTACCGTAGAAAAAAACTTACTCAAATTGGTACGTGCTAGACTAATGGACTGTAATCTATTTCTTTTGAATTAACGGGAAATAACTTTTTTTGAGCGCACACAGCTTCTTTCATAGATTCTTTTCAAATGGAGAAGAGTTATGTTCTGCTGCGGATCTTTACAAAGCATTATTAAGGCACATCGTCTTTAAAAAAATTTAAAGAAGTTTCATTATAATCTTGGGAGCATGGAAATATTTTTTATCCTTTACGTCAAACAGACTTAAAAAATTCCATCAAACATAGGTCTTTCTTATATCTTTTATGTAAGATATTAAATTAAAGCAGTTTTTGCCTTTTCAGCTTAGTTAATATTTTAAATGAATTTAGTTTCTGAAATTCTCGATCAATGTTCCTCATGTCCATCAAAAATTATTTTTAATTATAATATATGCAGCATATATGGTGTATATTTGAAGTAATTTTACTTTATAAAATAATTTACGCGTGTATATATATATTATATGTGTATATTTAGGGTAAACTAATTTTAAAACAAATGGTTATTTTATAAAGTATGCAGAAATTGTAGGATGGAAAATAAATAAAAACAAAAAAAAAACGACAATAAATAAGAAAACTGAACGTGCAGTTAAACTGGAAAGTGGCCAAAAAGAAGATGTTGACAGATTGCAACAATAGCTGTTGAAAAAAAAGATGGACCGATGCTGAGATAGGCGTCAGAATTTTAAAAGTACACAATTGTTTTAAAACGTTAACTAAAGTTTTAATAATTTCATGTAAAAGACAAAAATCAACATATTTAATTCAATGGTAAACTTTTATATGGAATCGAAACATGGAAATTAACCAAACAACAAAATATAAAATTAAGCAATTGGCGAAATAGATGTTTTTTTTAAATATTTTTAAATATATTGGTCATGAACAATATCAAACTTAGAATTTATATTAAGATAAAGCAAGAACCTCTCAGAAATACCATCAAAAGAAGAAAGTAAAAGTGAATTGGCCCTATGCTAAGAATGCCTTTTGCTGAATTCCCAGCAGTAGCATTAACGTTTGTACCAGAAGGTAAAAGGAAAAGAGGGAAGGCCCATGTTAATATGGAGGCGAATGATAGAAAATGAGCGGAACAAGGCGGGTTGAGCAAGCTGGGCAAAAGTGAGATAGTGAGATCTGCTGTTCCTGACTGGCTGAGATGGCACAATAAGCTGAGGGCCTTATAGAGAAATTGTAGAATGGACAATAAATATAAATTAAACTGAAACAATGTTAATAAATAAGAAAACTGACCGTGCAGTTGAATTGGAAAGTGGCCAAAAAGAAGATGTTGACAGATTACAACAACAATTGTTAAAAAAAAGAAGGTGGACCGATGCTGAGATAAGCATCAGAATTTTAGTAGCACACCATTGTTTTAAAAAGTTAACTAAAGTTTGGCGATCAAATAGTTTCATGTTAAAGGCAAAAAATCAAAATATTTAATTCAATGGTAAACTTTTATATGGAATCGAAACATAGAAATTAACCAAACAACAAAATATAAAACTAAGCAGTTGGCGAAATATACGCTTTTGAAAAACTTTAAAAATATATTGACCACAAACAATATCAAGCTTATATCTTTATATTAAAACAAAGCAAGAACCTCTAATAAATAACATCAAAAGAAGAAAGTAGAAGTGGATTGACCAATACTAAGAATGCTTTCAGCTAAATTCCCAGCAGTAACATTAACATAGGCACCGGAAGATAAAAGGAAGAGAGGGAAGACCCATGTTAACATGGAGGCAACTGGTAGAAAATGAAAGGAACCAGGCTGGTTGGTCAGAAGTAAGATCTGCGGTTGAGATGGCACAATAATGTGAGGGCCTTATGAACCACATGATAAGTAGTATGTAGTTGTTATTTTATTCCAGCCAACGGCCGTACCATGCTGAATATACCGGTTCTCGTTAGATCACCGAAGTTAAGCATCATTGGGCGCGGTCAGTACTTGGGTGGGTGACCACCTGGGAACACTGCGTGCCGTTGGCAAATTTGGGACCTGAATGGCCGAATGTCTAGCGCTCTGGCGCTCTGTGCCACAGGTTTCGGGTTCAAATCCCGGCGGTGCCATGGATGTTTGTAGTGGTTCGGAATCCACTTTAAGCCGTAGGTCCCGGTCTTCTATGACTGTAAGAGCTTCACGGAGCAAAAGTCAGGCTTCTACCTACGGGTGCTCCATCACAACAGAAGCTGCTTCCTTCCCCTTCAATCATGAGTCCATATGGGCTTGTGGGCTTGGCCAGCCAAGTGGGATAAGAAACAACAAACAACAACAAATTTTATTCCATATCAATCATATTGCATATCAATTTTTAAATTGCACTTTACCTAATATTTTTTATGTGAATACCAATTATTTAGCTATGTGCATTTGCTTTTTAATTATTTCTCCACAGATCTAAAATCTTCCTGCTTATTATACTTCCATTTTGCAGCATCTGTCAATAACGACTAATTCTTCTCTTCTATATTAGCTGTTACTTCTTTTCTAATTATCCTTTTTATGCACTTTAATTACTTTGATGGAGACTCCTTCAGCTTTTCGATACATATTATTCAATGGTTGTTTATTGTATTGTATTATTTTATAATTTTTTCTAAAATTTCCTTAATGTTTTTTTTATATTTTCATGTATTTTCCCATAGCATATTCCTCCCTTTTTTGGATTCTTTTTTATTTTTTTAGATTTTTTGATATTTTCTACATTTTTTGCAATGTGTTTCCTCGTTGTTCAGGCTCTATAACGCCAAAACTGAATTTTGTGAAAATTTTCTTTAATTCATCGTTCGACTCCCTCAACTTAACCCACATCATTCTCAAACTAGGGGCATCTCAGCTCTTGGCACAGTGACGTGGTGTGGTGTAGTAGCAGTAGTAGTAGCAGTCATAGCATATGGAAAAAATTGATACAAATATTTCCCTTTTTTCTAGACACACTGTTTCAATTTAAATGATGTTTTAAGCTTAAACAATAAAAATGTTCATAAAGTCTTTTGTGAAAGAAAAATGGCCTGTCTTAAAAAATGACTTACTTCTGAGATTCATGAATTAGCAATACATACTTCTTCTTAATCGTTTTAGTTAAACTCTAATTGTATTTAAATATATAAATCAATTTTTTTTTTGAAAAAATATAAATGATTTATATTAATAAAGTTGCAAAATATCAACAACACCAGTGAACTATTTGATTTAAAAATAAATGAAGGGTTTTTCTGAAAAAAAAAAAGGTATCTCTACTTTTGGAGATTTCAACAATATATGTGCCATCAAGATCAGATACTTTTACAAGAAAGATACACTTCCAAGAGTTGTCTACTCAACTTTGCATTGTGCATTCGATTAAACAAAATTCCATGTAGTTCCAGATTCAAAACTTTTTTTTTTACCTTTTCATTATCCCTTCCCACATTGGTATAATTCTGAACGTTACTTTTTATTATTTATTTTTCTAAATCCAAATTATTCCAACTGAAAAAATTAGCATCTATTGAAGAATTATTTACTATAAATTCCTATAACAATGATAGCAAAAAAATATTATAGTGTCACGCAAAATTTTATTTATAACAATGTGGTTTTATAAATATTGGAGGATTATGTAGTATAAATCAGAGGCCTAAATAAAATAACTCAAAGATGACTGTCTTGTCATATTGTCAGTTTTTGTTATGTCATATTGAATGATTTTTGTTATTCAATACAACATGACAAAAAGTGATTTGTTAATTTAATTGAATAGAATTGCATTGCTCAATATTTGTGAAAATTACATCAAACAGTTATACAATAATGAAAAACTTTATTTGTAATTTATCATGAATATGTAAAAACCGCATATGTAAAAGTTATTTTTACGTACATTTATTTTTGTATTTTATTATTGTACATTTATTTTTTTTCTTCCTCTGTGAATTGATGTCGAAACAATGACTTAAAAGTAATAAAACAAAGAGGAAATTAAATAAAAATTCATATAATAAAATCGTCGATGAAAATATTAAACAAATATTGGTCAGAAAAAACATATGAATTTCATTTATATTCTTTTCTTTGTTGCATGAAACTCCATTCCCGATGGCATGGAATGGCCCCACTCTCCAAAGTGAAGGACTGCTAGGTGGATGAAATATTAGACGGAGAATATCAAATATCCATACCCTAATCTGGCTAAGACAGTCATGGAGAATCGATGATCAATCAAGTGTGTTTGATGATGTGCTGAGAATCGCACTATGTGCAATTGTTTATTTTTGGGTTTGCTTTTCAATCATTATGAGCAATGAAAACAGATACATATTATATTCTCTAATATCACATACTGTTTGTTTGTTTTTAGAATATAAAGTATTCTATACGTTTTCGGGAATCATTGTTTAATTAAATGTTAGAATGAATTACGATTATATTGTTAATTGTATGTTTTTCGGTTAAAGCAATTATTACATAGAATTTGACTCTAGTATGGATTTATCAAATTCTCCTTCTTTTTCAGTTAGCTTTTTAATGTGATAGATAATTTTGCATTAATTGTGCATTTTGCTAATATGTCGTTAGATAAATTATTTTATATTTTCAAATGTGCGTATATCATTATTAGATATAAAGCTAAATAAAGTAAATATAAAATATGCTGTTCTTGGTGTCTTTGATTTCCAGGCACTTTGATTAGAGTTCATTAGCCACAAAAACCGTAGATATATAGCAGACACAGTGGTACTATCGTGTCGACATATTGTTCGAATATAAATTTCTTGTTTAAATTATCTTTTGCATTACATTTTTAAACTATATATATATATATATATATATATATATATATATATATATATATAAAAAGCCTAAACATTATAGAATTATGATAATTTGCATTATTCTTGTAAAAAAAAAAAAAAAAAAAAAAAAATTGTCCATTGGCATTTGTTGTTTGTCATTAGGGGAAACAAAATTCTTCGGATGAGTCTATCTGTTTCATTCAAATATTGCTTTTCTAAGACAAATTGGATAGTTCATAGAAATATGTCAAAGGTATGAGAATAAAAAAAGGTATACAAAGGTATGCATAATAAAGAAAGAGAGGCTTAATCCAACAGCTACAATTGGTATGAGGTCCTTCTGAATCCAATTATCTAAAAATAAGGATACCTCCTGACAGTCATTCCTTATGAAAAGTAAAGAGTGTTACAATCCACACTCAAAATTGAGAAATGCCAAGGTATCTTTAAAATCCAAGTGATCATAAAAACGGTGGCATCTATGCAAATGGTTTTATTTTCATGGCACCATGTTAATTACACTCTCGCACTGCTGGATTTCAATTATACATTGAAAAAGGGTTGTGACGAAAGGAAGTCAATTTTAGGTTTTAAGATGATAGTTCTTCCCTGTCTTGATCAATAGAGGTGCGGAGTAAATTAAAGAGTGAAAATCGACGGACTAACAATTACATAAAGAAAGAAGTACATATTTAACCCTTCTTATTATATAAAGACGACTTTGAAAATATAAGAGAATAAATGAGTGGCAGTAAAAAACAAGTCAGTAGAGAAGATAAGTAAGAGGATAGAAAACAATTTCACTCAATGGATACTCCAAAAGAAAAACAATTTCATCTGCGTGATATGCCGTAAAATCTACTAGTGGAAGAAGAAAGTCAAGCTATTAAGTGTCAAAAGAATTCTCCTCCAGGACAACCAGTCTCTTCGCTGACCCACCGTGCAGTAACTACTACAAAAAATTCTTTACCTGGTTGAAATGCATGTGAGCCATCTACATCAGCCAACCATAAAGGAACTGCAGTGATCTTTTGAGTTTATTGAATTAAGTACTTCACTCCATTGAAAGAAATAATTATGTATGATAAAAGCTAATTTGATATTTATGGATGTGAATACCGGGAATGAATTGTAACATCTATATACATATATATTTCTAAATTTATTTGCACAATTCCAATAGATGTAGCAGTAGTTAATATGTTAATATGTACTAACAACATAATTCAACATTTTTCAATTGATATTGATTTAAAACTCTCATGTTTAGTGGTCCCTTCATTGCTAAATGGTTGCTAATTTTTGTAATTTGTATTTTTTGTGTAAACTAGATTATTCAGAAATATAAATTTTTATTTAACTTTTATTGTTTTCCTTATTTCATGTGTGTGTAGTTTCTATAAAATCACAAGCTTCTGGAGTTAATGCGAATCTATCAGGTCAAAAAAAGGAAAAAAGGATAATGGCTATTTTTATAATGCGAGATTTATTAATTAGAGTAATTGCTGGCAATGTGTTGAAAGTTTTCCACATACGATTAGGTCTTTTTTTATATTGAGGATTTTGTTTATTTAGGTTTACTTTTGGTATTAGAACAACACAACACTATGTAACACAAGGAGGCCTGCCACACTGTACTTACATTTTGCTACCTTAGTTTGAAAAGAACATCCACAGAGGGTCATCTGGGAGTTTGCATCCGTTTTCCTTCTTCCTCAAGTCTGACGAAATTAACTTACAGTCTATGGATTTACCATGCCCATTCCCGGTTTATCGTTTTTTTATTTACTTGTTAAGTTTTGAGTTATGTTTTCTCAGTTCCAAATACCTATGCGCTCTGGACTTTTAATGTGGAATACTAACTCAGAAAATAGGAAACGTTATGAAAGAACTAAATATTTATAAATAATCATTTTTGTCAGTTGACAGAACTCAAGAATATTAAAGAATAATAAAAAAGATACATTGAACTCGTAACTTATAATCTCAAGTTTAGAGTTCAATGTATCTTCTTTATTATTTTCATCAACGTAAAATTTCCAAATATCGATTGCGACAGGATGAAAGAACTTAACATTTATGGTGTCATAAATGATTATTCTGAAGTAATAAAAGACGTTAATGGTATCTGGAGATTAAAACTTCATTGAAAAAAGTCAAATGAATTAGATAAAAGTGTATAAAAGGTTAGAGCATCAATATTTTTTATGCGCTGTATTATTTTTTTTCCTGAAAAGTATTATGCTGTGTTTGAGTAGAAAAAAAAATTATTATAGAAAAGAATAAAAAATATTTAGCAGTGAACAAACTAGCAAATAAATTTCTTCATTAAGTTGGGCATAATGGTAAATGTTGTGTGTACATACATTATTATACAAAATTATTATAAATTATTATATAAAAGAATAAAAAATGTTTATCAGTGAACAAACTAGCAAATAAATTTCTTCATTAAGCTGGGCATAATGGTGAATGTTGTGTGTATACATATAAAGAATGGGCTAATAAATTTTTCTTATTTCATTACTAAATGACTCCGTTGCATTTTATTTACTGAATTTATTGATTGAATCATAGATTTTGTATGGATCACTGTGAATAGTGACGGTTAGGTTAAAAAACAAATGTTATCAACAGTAATGAGAATGAAACAGCTAAAAATACTCACAACATAGTTCATCACACTGAGGATTTGATGGCATTGGTCAATTACCATGGATATCTTATCCTTGTAATTACAATGCTATCTACCACTCCATCGAAAATCATAAAGAAATGGCTATTATTACAAACTTCAGAAACGTTTTGAAACATTATTTTACAGAAATAGGCTAAAAAGAAATAGATGGACTTTCATTCAATACAATCAGTTATCAAATTGACAAAATTTATAATTTATTACATAATATACAATATACAATAAATGCAATAAACAAAATTTGCGAATGAAGTACAGATAATACTCATCTCTTTCACATTATCTTCACGTGTGGGTAGTCAGCCAAAAAAAATCCAACTTCTGGTCAGATTTTTTATACCTACTCCTGATTCCTTTCAGTAATTTTATGTATGATATTTACTAATGGATTTAAAATAATTTGTAAAATAAATACAACGACTTTTTTAAACTCCTTTATTTATAAACTCCTTTATCCTTATTATATTCCTTATCTCTTTATTTATTCTCCTTTATATATTTTACTTTATTTATATTATTTATTATATTTTTTTCATAACAAAGTATTTTTTGCAACTTTAAAATTGTAGTATATGCCTAATTTAAAAGACATTCTTGTACTCTAAATTTGATTACAAAAAACGCGTATATCCTATAAAAATATCAGTACCAAATTAATAGGTGCCAAAGTATTATAGAATAGTTTAAAAAATATGCAACTTATTAAACCAGATAAATAATTTAATTGTCTCCTTAACATTTTATTTTAATATTAAATCCTAAAATTTTGAAAAAACAAAAAATATTTTTATAAGAGAAGAGTCCTAAGTCAGATTTTCAAATCGACTACTGACTCCTGACTCCTGACTCCCGACTCTTTCAAAAATACTCGACTTCTTGCTCCAGGCTCCTATTCCTTATCTCTGATCATCTTTAGTTGAATTCAATTGCTTTGTTTACTTTTTTAAGTTACAAATATTCCATTTTTTTTTATCATATTGATGCAATAAAACACATTCCTTGGTAACATTAAGGGCATGGGTTAAATAAGTATTTAAATTCTAGAATGCATTTCTGAAAATTTAAAAATGAAAAAAACCATCACTTTATAACAGTAATTGGAGATTAAAATGCATTTGTCAATAGATATTCGCAAAATTCTTCCTGGAATATGCAAACGAGTTCTTCTTTCTTTATTTACCTTACTAAATCAGAACCCCAGTTCAAAAGCACAAAATGATTTCTTTATTCGTATAAAATTTACTGGTCGTATCATTTGCATACGCGTATTAGATTAGCTTAATTTGTTTTCAGACATTTATTTCCCATAAAAAGAAGGAAGATGAAAAATGAGGAGAGCGTTTGTTAACGTAAGATTATTACAAATAACAAGCTCATTACCCAATTGCCATAGCAACCAATTTGATGTAAATTTTCGTTGTTCTGCGCCCCAGTTTCCCCAAAAGTCGAGATCTTTTTCTTTATCTCACTCTATTATGGCTAATTTAAAGGTAATATAACTTCAACGAAGCCGGGCAATTTGAAATTTGATAGCAAAAGTTAAGAAGTGAGATGATTATTTCTGGATAATCACGTTGTTTTTAATCTTTAATGATGCTTGAAATTTCATATCTAATAAACAACTGCTGACACAAGTGCGAAAGTTCAAATCCTCAAGGCTGGTTGAAATGCTTATGTTGTAAACAGAGTAAAACTTTCAGAATCTTTTCCATTCATTTCATTATTAGATTTTCTAACTTTACTGATCAGACAGCGAACTTTAATTGCTTATTTGTTAATTAAAATACTTTCGAACATAATTTTAAGATCGTAAAATAGACATTTGTTTTGAATTAATTATTTATCTAAACATATAGATTTACCTGAAAAATGCTATATTAAATACTTAAATTGAGGTTTTAATTTCAATATTCATTAAGAAATTTAAACTCTGAACTTAATTTGTTTTTATTTCTTAATTTGAGTATATGATTAACTAATCATAATACAATTGATGCTAGAAATGCTATATAGGTAACAAAGATGCATTATTTTATTTTTATTATACATTTTCACATCGTTTACATTATACATTGATTTATTTAAAGAATAGCCATAATACAAAAAAAATCTTCTTCTAAGGGTTGCTGTTGTATATTAACATATCTATATTTCGAAACTAAATTTTTTTAAGTGTTTACTTATACGTTGCATTAATACTTAAAAAATACTTAAGTTTTATTTTAAGTTAATATAATTTTAGAGTTGAAAATTAATTCATTATCTATTGCTTGTGCTACCAAAGGTCTCTGTCTGTAATATTTGTCTGTCAGTTGAAAATAAATAAATCCAAATGAATAATCTCAATTACATACCTTTGCTGCTAAATAAATAAAGAGAGGAATGTAATTCCAAAACTAGGTATTTATTCAGAAGAATTATGTCTTATCAGTAATTCGTTATCCATTCACTATTAAATGTCTCCAACTATAAGTATTCCTTTCTCTCTAGTAAAATAAGCAAGTCTAATTGATTAAATACAATTACAACTAAATAAGAAGATTATTCTAATTGAGTAACAAGGAATAACAAAAAACATGACGTATGTAGAAACGTAAGTAAAAGAAGAAAAAATAAGAAATTAACGTAAAAAATTAACGTTAAAATCACAATATAGTTGGCATGCTTGAAGCTATATTGTGATTATAAGTTGCGCAATATAGAATGCTTGTAGATGCATTTAATCGAAATAGAAGTTAATAACGAGTTGCTAATGCACTTGTAGGAAAACGTCGAAACTCAATAATCTTAGATCTTATTCAAAATGATTGTAATCAATGGCAATTCATATTGATACAATATTGCGTACTATTATAATATGTTTCAGTTACTCGAATGCCATATAAATATAGCTACTTATTAAAGAGACAGTGGAAGTGCACATCATGCAATTTTAATTTACCTTTTTTTACTATAATTTGTATTTTTTCTTATTGATATATTAAAAAAGGCTTCGATACACCATTCGTTTACCATATTTGTCGTCCATAACTGGCTCACTACAGAGTATTATACTATTAGTGAGTACTTACACTTACTGAGCATTTATATTGAGTAGTTATATTTATTGAATAATAGAGTACGGATACACTTTGGTGACAGGTGGAAGTAGCATGGGCTAACATAACCTAACCACACATTGAAAGCGTCTTTTATTCAATACTTAATTGTAGCTGGTTGTTCATGCTCATGGCAGACGCAAAATACTAATTTTTTTGCATGCTGTAAGTCGAATAAAGCTGTAATTTCAATAATTACATTCTTATGCCTCATGTTACTCTTGTAGTAAATAAGACTTTGATAATTATTATTCTTTACGCTGTTGCATTTTGAATGATTAACAATGTAAATGTTTTCAGAAAATTTCATTAAAATATTTTTTTTTTTTTTTTTATATGTCTAGTTCACAAATTAAATTGTTATGTTTGCCTAGAATTTTAAGAGATAAGGAAAAGAATAATTTAAGGCAATATTTTTATTACATACATTAATCTAACTGCATTGTTTTTCTGAATGTTTTAGAAAATACATATAATTATAAATGTTAATAACTAAATAATTCAGGAAATTTGATGAATTGAATGTTTTGTTAATCCTATGGATAGAAAAGTTTAAGGAAACTGTTGAATTCTTGGCTGCATTTTCTTACATAGTTTTAATTAATGTAAGATTTATTTCTAGTGAATTTTCTAGTTAAAAGAATATTTTTTGGGATTACTTGCGAGATAATTAAATCCTTTGAGAAGAATTAAAATCCTTTTGAAACAGGATTAAAATTTTTTAAAACAGAATTAAAATCCTTTTGAAAACAGGATTAAAATCCTTTTGAAAGAGGATTAAAATCCTTTTAACATATTTCTTCTTTCATATCATATTCTATACAGAAATAGTGTAACAATTCATGCCTTTGATTTTCTTAGTTTAATGATATATACAAAAAATATTACATCGTTTTCCAAAGCAACCATTAAATCTTCTTTATTCATTTTCTTTTCTTTTTATCCTTATAAATGAATTGATTGATCTATCCGATAATCTTACACTTATCATTGAGTAAAATTATACTTATCCTATAATCACACAGCCAAACTCACATGCAATACATTTAGCAAATAGCAGTAGGTATGTATTACGCAGATTAAGATGAACTGCCTTCAGATAAAAGCTTCTGGAATAGATGCCATTTCAGAAAGAGCTTCAACTTAGTATAATCACTGACAGTCGGCAAACACTATAGAGAAAGTGCTGACTACTTCCACTTGACTATCTAGGGTCATTAAATAAGAGCCCATCCATAAATAGTGAGAAGGGTAAATAAGAGTAATTACAGCGCAATACATAGAGAATTTCTCCAAAATCATTCTAAATGCAGTAGGGTATAAAAGAGTTTACGTTTCGATGCTCTTTATTTAAACATTAAGAGTAATATTTTACCATTAGTTAAGTATTATTAAAATGAAATGGAATTCTTCCATTTTGTGTGTGTTATTTATTGTAAATAACATATTGTTTATAAAGTAGGACATAGAATCAAATGAAACAAAGATATATGCTTTTCGTAGTAAATTTGGAAGACAATGATATTTCTTTAATGAGTTTTTATGTACAATAGAGCTATTGAAAGTAATAAATATGTGATTCGCATCTACTCTTATTTGATTTTTTTTTAAATATCGAATTATTAAAAAATTCGATTACTGACCAATCAACAGATAGGACATAGAATGAAATATAGTGAGATGTATGATTTTCGTAGTAAATTTAGAAGGCACATTATGCTCTACTGTACATAAAAAACTGATTAGTTTTTTATGCACAGTAGAGCAATAAATGTGCGATTGCAATTTACTCTATTTAAAGATTCGGTTACTAACCAAACAATAATTATTATATATAACCCACTCTGCAAGACAAAAATAGCAAAAAGAATAATATAAATATCATTTAAAAATATGTATTCGTTTAAGAAAAATTTTAATTCAACTAAATCTGATTTCCTCTAAAATCAGACTATAATATTTCATAAAAATTTATTTTTATGAAATACATTTTCTACTGTACATAAAAAACTGATTATTTTTATGCAATACGGTAGGTTTTTATTTTTAAAGATTCGGTTACTAAAAACAATAATTATTATATATAACCCACTCTGCAAGACAAAAATAGCAAAAAGAAGAATATAAATATCGTTTTAAAATATGTATTCGTTTAAGAAAAATTTTAATTCCAACTAAATCTGATTTTCTCTAAAATCAGACTATAATAGCACACATTTCATAAAAATTTATTTTATGAAATACGGTAGGTTTATTTAAATATTTAAATTAAATAATTTTCCTAAAGCTTGTATTTGTTTAAGAAAATTTTTATTCCAACTAAATCTGATTTTCTCTAAAATCAGGCTATAATAGTAATATTTTCTAAAAATATATTTTATGAAATTGGATAGGTTAATTTAAATATTGAAAATAAATCATTTTCCTCAAGTTTTATATATTTTTCCATCTTTAATGATAAATAAATTACAATTCAATAAATAATAAATATAAAAAGGAAAAGGAAAACAGCATTTACCTAAACATTTCCTAGTTCACCAATATACCATCTCCCAATAAATATGTAAGGAAAGACTTAACACTACTACATAATGTCTATCTCCTCTGACAAGGGGTGCATATTAAATCTACAAAGATCAAATGATCCATTTTATGTCATACATTTGGCTTTAATCATTTAATCAGGCAAATTTAGTGTTAAATATATTGTTCTGCAGTATAATACTATTCATGCCTCAATCCATTAAAAAACTGAGACCTGTTCATTGCCTGGAAGTTAAAAATAAATTATTTTGTGAATTCCCGCTCCAATTTTTTCACAGTTTTCCATCTACTTATGCCTCTCAATTTCCTAATCTTAAAGATATATGAAAAGTTATACTTTTATAGTTTGTTATGCAAAAATTCTTTTAGAAGTTCAATTGATACTAAACATTGCTTTGGTCATTAATTATTCTCTACTTCCAACATCTCTTTTGTGCCCAGACATTTTTAACTATTATTATTTTTTTTTTTTTTATTATTAAAAATATATGTTGTGATATTCGGTAGGTTTATTTAAATATTTAATTTAAATAATTTCAACTAAAGTTTCATACTTTTTTATATCTTTTTGATAAATAAATTGTAATTCGATAGATAATAAATATAAAACAGTATAAGAAAACAGCATTTATCTATACTTTTTCTAGTTCATCAGTATACTATCTCCTAATAAATATATAAGGAAAGACTTAACACTGATACATAATACTTATCTCCTCAGACGACGGGTGCATATTAAATCTACAAAGATCAAATGATCCATTTTATGTTATACATTTGTCGTTAATCATTTAATCAGGCACAGTCAAATATATGTTCTGCTGCGCTAATACTATTCATGCCTCAATCCATTGAAGAGCTGAGATATGTTTATTTTTTGGAACTTAAAAAGAAAATATTTTGTGAATTCCCTCTCCAATTTTTTCACAATTTTCCATCTATTTATGCCTCTCGATTTCTTAATTTAAATATTATGAAGAGTTATACTTTTATAGTTTTTTTATGCAAAAATTTTTTTAGAAGTTCAACTGATAATAAACATTGCTTTGGTCATTAATTATTCTCTATTTCCAACATTTCTATTCTCTTTGTGCCCAGACATTTTTAACTATTATTATTTCGCTTTTTTATTATTAAAAATTTATTTTGTGAAATTCAGTAGGTTTATTTAAATATTTAAATTAAATAATTTCCCTGAAGTTACATAATTTTTTATAACTTTTTGATAAATAAATTATAATTCGATATATAATAATAAATATAAAATAGAAACGGAAAACAGCATTTACCTATAATTTTCCTAATTCACCAGTATACCATCTCGTAATAAATATATAAGGAAAGACTTAACACTGCTACATAATACTTATCTCCTCATACGAGGGGTGAATATTAAATCTACAAAGATCAAATGATCCATTTTATGTCATACATTTGCCTTTAATCATTTAATCAGGCAAAGTTAGTGTTCTGCTGCGCTAATACTATTCATGCCTCAGTCCATTGAAGAGCTGAGATATGTTTATTTTTTGGAACTTAAAAAGAAGTTAAGAGAAGTATTTCAGCTCAGAAAAGAAGTGAATTTCAGCTCCAATTTTTTCACAGTTTTCTATCTGTCTCTATTCTCATTCACTAAAGCACCAATATTCACAGTGGAAAAATATTGTCATCAATTCAAATATTTTGACCTGAAATATCCCGTAAACATTTTATTAAGCGAAGCATAAATTTATTCGTATATATATCAAGAGAGATATAGATATATATATAAACATTAATAATGCATGCCTCTAAATTTCTAATTTTAAAAATTCACAAAAAGTATTTGCTAAAAAAGTACTTTTATAGTTAGTTATGCAAAAAGTCGAAGTTCAACTGATGCTAAATATAGCTTTGGTCATTAACTATTCTCTACTTCCAATATTTCTATTCTCTTTGTACCCAGACATTTTAACTAATATTCTTTTTCTTTAGAAGTAAATTACCTACTAAAAAATATATGTTGGCATTCACTAATTCATATAATAAAAAAAATAAATCACTATCCATCAACATTTATAATTCCATTTTTATTTATTTATATAATGCATTTCATTAAAAAAGTTGTCTTTCAAAAAAAATTTAATAAGAAGCTAAAATTCTACATTATTCTCTTAAAAGCATTTATTCAAAAAACATTTTTAATTAACTCTAAAGGACGTAATTTCAAATATATGGCATTATCCTCTTCTCTGTACATAATAGTTTTTACTTAACATAAACATAGACAGACAGAGAAGACATCTTTAGGAATAATATGATATTAGCATTTTAAGAATATTTAATATAATTACTTAAATTTATCAAAAGCTTTTCTTTAAAAAAATTCATTTTTTTTTCAATTTTATTTTAATACATTGATAAAACGTAAAGCAAGTTTAAAATGAATAAACTAAGATGTGTTTTGTATTTAAAGTATTTTTAATAACTTTTCATAGTAATTTAAATCTCATTATTTGAATGTTTTCAGTAACAGAATATGTGCATACATAAGTATTTTACATAAGTGTATTCTGATGATGATAAATATAAATTTTCCGTTAAATTATATTTAATGCTATTTATAAACCAGTGCTGCTTTTTTTTATTTGGCACACATAGTATTAACTTGCAAATAACTAGAACACGCCAATTAAATATTAGCCAATTCTAATGAGTGTTTTTCTACATTTCCGTGCTCCATTTACGAATACACTAAACATGTCCATAGGCGGCCTATTATGGAAGGACATTACCTTTAAGAAAGACTTTTAGGAGTAACTACCCCAACATTTGCTTGTCATCTAGGAGAAAATCCAGAAACCCCTTGTACTCAAAATATGAATAATTGTAGTGTGTTAAGTGCTTTACTATTGGCAGCATACAAACGTGAAATTTTCGTTAAAATTCGTATTATAAAAGATTATTTAATTAATTATTTTAATTATTTAATTTATTTAATTCTTTTATTATTTAAAGATTCCACGAATAAAAAATTAAATTTAGAATTTTTATTTATGTCGATAATTTAAGATAAGATTACCTTCTTACATATTAACCTTCTTTTTGATTACATATCAATAAGTTCATTCAAAATATTCATTGAAAAATAATCGAATACTTTATAACTAATGACGGTAGATATCTGTAAAGGCTAGAGAAGAATGTGTTTATATAAATTATAATAAATATAGCTTTATGTATAATAATAAGAAAAAGTATAACCCAAAATTATTTTACATTCATAATTTATTAAATAATCTGAGGCATTCCGCTTTCTCTCTAAAAGTCCAAATAGAATTCATCTATTCGTCATTGTTCAAATGTTCATTTTCCGTTATCGAAAATATTCGCAAACAAACAATTAATTTTTGATCTTTTCATGGCTTTTCAAGTAATCACCTTATAATAGAGAGCAGTCTAGACCGAACAAAATACCGTTGTTTACTCAATACTCAGAAATACTGGCGGATCAGGAGGCAGTATCTTAGAAGAAAGTGAAAAATGGGGAATTCTCAGAAAATCTCATAAAGATACCCCCATCCTATTTCGAAACATGACGCTTGGAGCAAATGAATTCCCTATACGAGCAAACCTTTTAGGAAAACGAAACACCACTAAAGAAAGTAGAAATGCATTAAGGTACTTAACGATTATGTAATACGTAGTGGCAGCATTTTAATAATGTATTGTGATAGAAAAACTCTGTCTTCAAGACAGGATTTCCATCCTATGTTAGTATGTTTTCACTGGTTGCATTTTATTGTATGGCTTAAAGTTGCACAAGTTTCTAATTTTTTTAAAAAAATTAGATTTCCCATGAGATTTAATCATAAGACTTTTGTTAGGTTTTGTCCATAGTTCGAAAATTCTAGGAATGACTGGAGTTTATTAGAAAATGTTTCATTTTCTCTTTAGTTCTATTGGGGAACATTCATTTTCTCTATTTGTTGTAAAAATTATTTTACTAAAATTACATTGCACACGAACATCAGAAAATGTTGTCATCTAACACTTATGCTTCAGAAAGATGGCAACTATAATTTAAAAGTTCTGAGGATAAATAGATTTATAAACGATATGTAATCCTAAGACATTTGTCAGATTTTATCCATTGCTCGCAAATTCTAGTAGCGACTGGATTTATTAGAAAATTTTTCATTTTCTCTTCAGTGCTATTAGGAAACATTCATTTTCTCTATTTGTTGTTAAAATTATATTGCCCATGAACATGTTCTGAAGTATAAGTGTTAGATGACATTCGATGGATTCGTATTTCACTCGATGGAGAACCTTCCTTTTTTTCTCTATGCATTGTAATAGTTATTTTATTAAAAGTATGTTTCTCACATGAAAATGTATAAATGTAAGACGGCAAATGTTATTTTTAGTTAACATTAAAAGAGGAATATTCATTTGTTATGAATGTTGGACACAAACACAAAGAAAACTCTGCAACCATAACAAAAAGATCAGTGAGATTCACTTCAGCATTTCTTTAAACTACTTTAAAAACTCCAATCGCTGGGACAAATTACTAATACAAAGAAAGTTCTCATATAAATAATGAAAACAAAGTTGATAAAGGCGGATAAAAATATTCACTGTTCGTCCTTAACAAGTATTTGAAAAAAAAATTCTCAATTCCTTAAACTCTTTGCTCCAATATAATTTAAAAAAACTCTCTACTATGTTATAATGGTCATTCCTCAATCTGAAAGTACTGAAAAAACGAAAATTACATAAACTTATAATCCCATACTGGAACTTTTTTTAAACGATGACACCAGAAAGATAGCTCATGCTTGATCCTCACGCAAAACTCGACCACATCCACACTTCTGCACAGATCCTTTCAGAGACAGTGAAAATTTACTGGTTTTGAGACAGAAAGGCCGTCCACCAAAACAGTCTGAGGAGTTACGCACAGATAAAAAAAACTTCAGTGCGCTTCACAGTTAAGTACCCTTGCCTAGATATCTAATAAGCTAAAAGCTTAAATTGCTATTGCAGAAGCTGCAATGTCTTTCAATTCCGGCTTCATGCCGGGAAGTCGGTGAAGCCATACGAGGAGATTGTAACTGCTCCTTTCGCATGTCTGGCAACACATAATGCAGGACTTCAGCAGCGCCCTCTTTATGCTAACTGAACTTTCTAAGTAATGACCAAGAACGGTCCTGTTTTTTCATTTTGTTATTAACTTTTGATGTTTGTCATTATGTAACTAAAATACAATAAATAATTGTTACATAACTTGGGTCATTCATAATTAACCCTATTTTCTTTTTTCCCAATAGCAATTGAATTAAACTTAAGTAGAATAAAAATATTTGAACAATCTTGTTGTTAAAGAAGTATAGTATAATATTCCCTATTTTCTTCTTTCACAATAGCATTTTAATTAAACTGAATTTGAATATAAATATTTCAACAATCTTGTTCTTAAAGAAGTATAGTATAATATTCCAAATGAAAGAATAGCTTATACGCATTTTAGTATTATTCCTACAGTTATCTTTATAATTATTTTTCTTCAATATTGACTAGGGATTTTTTTTTTTTGCTTAATTTTTTTATCAATATTAATCAATAAAAAAATAAATACTACTTTTTTTTTATACAACAGAACTTTGCATTACAACATTTACCTGCTATTGTTCTTAAGTTAATGCACCTAATATTTTTTTACATCTAAAGTTTTCTGGGAAAAACAATTTTGTGATTACTAACAGTGTGAACTCGATTAAATTTTCTTAACTATTCCAGAAAAAGGCAGTACTTTTTTTTTATTAGCCTATAAATATCCCTTTTTTTCTCAGAAACAAATAAAAAACATGAAAAATATTGTTCTCATTAAATAAATTCCAAACCAAAGGCTCTCCAGAAAGATTATTAAATAATTGAATGGTATTTTCATAAAAAGCCCAACATATTTTGTGCTCTAGTAAACAGAAGTTTTACTAAATTCTTTTAGTTGAATTAGCTTATTGGAAGAAACTTCAAATGAGCAACATATTTTATTGGAATTCTTTAAAAGCAGTGCAAAAAAAAAAATGACTGAAAAAAAGTTCTGGAAATAATTATCGCATTTTTTCGTTGCCAGTGACAAAATAAAGATGCTATTTTAATATTATAAGTTTTTCTATACGCTTTTTATAATTTGGGATTTTTCAGATCTGTATTTGGAAGATATAGACACTACAAAGTAAAATAAATAAAATAGTTCATGCAATTAATTTATCTGACTAAAATTATTTTCTGATAAAATTATTTTACAAAGTTTAATCAATTTAATTTAATTGTTTCGTAGCACAGAAAAAATATGGCAAAAACAAAAGGGTAAATTAAATTTGTTAATTTTCTACTTGTTTTATTATTTTATATGAAAAAAATTAATTATTATTATTGATTAAATTAAATTTTGAATTTAATTGTAATGAACAAATGATGAATATATAATAAAGGGGCATAATGATAAACATAGCATGACGCTAAATATTTAGTGCTTTTTATAATATGCTTTTTATGTTGTAACATCTTTGTAGTATAGAAAAATATAACAAAAATCAAAAAGGTAATTTAAATTTGTTATTTTCAACTCGTTTTATTAATTTTATATAATTAAAAATTTAATTTAATTATTAATAATAATTAATTTTTTTATAAATTTAAATTTAATTTACTTTTTTGATTTTTGTTAGATTTTTCTATGCTACGAATATGTCCCTACATAAACCAATGCATTTCGTAAAAACACTAAATATTTAGCGTCATGCTATGTTTATCACTATGTCGCTTTATTATCTGTTGTTTCAACTGCATTCTTGAAGTAATAACCCCTGTATCAAATTACTTCAATCCATTTCAGAAAATTTGAAGCTATTGTTAAGTTAAACATACATGGTTCAAAATTCAAGTTTAAAGCTATTAACACATTAAGTCCTAATAAGAATCATTAGTTGTTCTCCGTGTAAACCTTACAAATTGGCGTTAAGTTGATAATATTCTACCATCCATAGTATTACCTTTCTTTTACAGAACTCCTGGCTTACATTTCAACAAAATAATACCCGGCCATATACAGCAATCATTTTTACTGATTACCTTCGTACTTGTAAATCCCTTATGTGGCCAAATAGATCTCCAGATCTTTTACCAGTAGAACGCCAGGGAATTTGGAATGTTTAAAAATACAGCTTTATACTACTATTACTACTGCACCACACCTTAACACTGTGTCTAGAGCTGAGATATCATTTTACAGTTTGGGAATGGTGTGGGTGAATTAATGCTGACAAATAGTGAAGGTGGAGAAAGAAAAAAAAATTAACAAAGGTAAAAAAGGAAAAAGAGAGGGATGCAGTGGCAACAATTATCTGAGTCTAGCAAAAAAAGAAGATATCCTAGGGTTAAACAAAAATACTAGGTGTGGGCGGGATGATCTCGTCTACTGAACTCGACACTTGAGTGAAATCCAGTGCAGGGGTATTCGTCAACACTATAAATTAAATCCAAGCAGAATAACAGATTGCATAAGGACAGAGATGGGCCAACACATTATTTAATCGTTCGCTAGGTGTAATCGTATTTCCTGACTTGAAAGTTCATTAATTTCTTTTCTGTACATAAACATCACATCTTCCAAATTTCATCCCATTTTGATAACGCGTTCTTGGCTTTTTTTTATATTATATATTTTGGAACATGTGTTCAAATAAAATTAATTTTTTACTACTTTTAAAATGATTGATTATTTCCAGATATTTAAGCATGAAATTTATAAAAATTAATACACTGTAAGCAATTATAATCTTAAGCATTTGTTATATTTTAAAAAATAAAAATTCCCATTAGTCGTACAATATTTTTTAGTAAAAAAATCGGTACAACTTCGTAACGAAAGAATAAAACTCACGTGCATGTTACAATCAAGTTGTTTTAAATAAATAACTTTTTTTAATATATGTAACTTTTTTTAAAGAAACAATATAACTACATTATTTATTATTTATTTGATATTGTTTTTTTAAATAAATAATTTTTTTATGCGTTATCAATGTTAGCAAAAATTATAAGAAAGTAAGAAAAAGTAAAAAAAGAAAAATTATTTAAATTTTTTTTTATTCTAAATTAGTACCTAAAATATTTCACAGCATACAAATTCCATCATTTTTTTAAGGTTTATTGACTTTTTCTACAACAATAAAGGCAGCCTGCCTCTTTTGCCCTATTTAAGTCCAAAATAAAGGAACATTGCATTTAACTCGTTTTTGGCTGTTTTATTATATTTAGAATTTATTTTCAAATAAAATTTATTTTCTATCACTTTTAACATAATTGATCATTTCCAGATATTAAAGCATAACATTTTTAAAAGTTAATATGCCGTAAGCAATTATAATCTTAAACATATGTTATAGTTTTTAAAATAAAAAAAAATTATTGTCCATTAGTCTTACAATATTTTTTAGTAAAAAATCGTTATAACTTGGTAAGTAAAGTATATAACTCTTATGACTGTTATAAGAAAAATTTTTTTTTAATTAACTTTCTTTTTTATGCATTATCAATATTAGCAAAAATTATAAGGAAGAAAAAAAGATAAGTAAAAAAAAAATTAATGAACATTTTTATTCCAGAAATAGTACCTAAAATATTTCATAATGTATGTACACTATGAAATTTAATTATATTAAATTATTAAATAAAACAATAAATATAAAACAAATATTATAAAAATAAATATATTATAAAAACAATATATAAACAAATATTATAAAAAAATAAATATTATAAAACAATATATAAACAAATATTATAAAAAATAAATATTAAACTATTAAATTATTTAATTATTTAAACTATTAAATTTAATTATACACTATGTAATTTGAATTATTCTTGTTAAAAACAATGGAATTCGTTTTTCTAAAATTTATTGATTTTTTTTACAATAGAGGCAGCCCTGCCTCTTTTGCCCTATTAAAGTCCAAAATAGAGGAACTTTGCATTAGTCTAAATATACTCATGCATAAATTTCGATGTTTCGTGTATAGCTGTCTTTTAAAATAAAAGATCTGTCGCAAATATGAGAAGTAAGCACGGAAGCAATTCCCGAGAGGAAATATTCCCTGGTTTTAAAATGGAAGTAGGGTCAGAAACTTGGGAAAGGAAAAAAAAATTTCTCGAAACCGAAAGAAATTCGTCATAAAAACTCATGCATCGTCTTATGCCTGAGGGGTAACCCTGAGTTTCATCAATCGTAGTCCTACTGCTGCAAATAGCATCGCATCTCCTACACAAATAAGACCCCATCCACTGTGAAGCAAGTTTTCCTTTCTGATCGCTTTAGAAGAAAAGTATTTTTTTTTTTTTAATGGCTATTGAAGTTTTTTGTTATTCTTCCGAAATAACGCTGTCTATAGATATTTTAAGAAGAACCTGGAGTCATAAAAAATGTATTGACTTTTGTTGAAACGAAACTGAAAAAGCTTCGCTTCATGAGTTGTTTTTAATGACACAGCATTTCTTTCCGAAAAGAATCAAATTGTCTTCCAAAAATTGAGCGTGATTGAAAAGAAAACACTTTTGGGCTCTGGAGCGTTAGAATCCAAAGACAATCAGGCTGAAAGACGAATCGAGGCATTTTTCGAATATCCGAATGCAGCATTTATTCTTTGAATTCTTGGAATAAAATGCTGTTCAGAATAAATATTTAATATTTTGTAAGTCAAATTCTGAGACAGATATCGACGTATTTTTGTCATCACAGAAAATCAGCGAAGTGCATGCAGAAATATGTTATAAATATTCTTCTTGTGCATTCTTTATTTGCCCAGCTATGATTCGTTCGCTATTTAAAGGCTCTTTGCAGGAAGATTATAGGGATTTAATTAAATATCCCCCTTAAAAATGTAGGTTGGTGTGCACTCCAGCAAAATGTTTTGATGTTGCTGGGCTGGTTGAATGGATACTTTCCTGATTTTAAAATATAGATTCTAGTGGTGCACCTTGGTAATTTTGAAATCCACAAAATATCTACTATATGAATTTAGAAGAAACTTAATTTTAAGTACCCGCATTAAAAAAAAGGAATTAGAATTTTTCAATATTCTAAAATATACTGCAGTTTTCGATTGTAATAAAGGAGTGCCGTATAAAACAATTAATTGTTTACGTGAGTTTTAATTGTTATTTAATGAAATATTCATTTTAATTGTTATTTAATGAAATATTCATTTTAATTGTTATTTAATGAAATATTCATTTTAATTGTTATTTAATGAAATATTCATTTTAATTGTTATTTAATGATATATTCATTTTAATTGTTATTTAATGATATATTCATTTTAATTGTTATTTAACGAAATATTCATTTTAAATGTTATTTATTGAAATAATTACATTTGTAACCGCTACTGTCACCTCATCGTCTAGACTAGCTCTATGCATAAATTACTTAATTACTTTTTTTAAAAAATTTTAGAATTTTGCTGAAATTTTTGTCTTATTATTTGAATAACTTAATTAAAATTAAACATTATGAAGTCTTTATTATTTAATATAATCTATAAATAAGGTATTTTCGTTAAAGGAATTGTGAATGGAGTTAATTAAATCATTTTAGTAAGGGAAACATTTCATATACATTTTAAATAAATTTTAAAATAATGAAACAAAAAGCATGGAGATTCAACTGTTCCTTTTACCATTAAAATTGGATTTATCTCATCTTATCTTCTCAGCTATTACGATTCTCTAATTCTGAATTCTTTTTCATTTAATGTTAACATTTTATTTATATATGAGGTATCACGAGGAAGTAATAATTATAAATCTTATAAAAATCAATTGAGAAATGGATAAAATGCTTGTTTAGAAAATCGTAAATTATTTTAATTTTTAAAGCAATACGTTATTGCAAGTACCTATTAATTTAAATTTTTTTGGCCAAAATAACTAAGATTTATAATACAGTTCAACATTTTCATGTTGATTTCAGAATAGATTTCTTAACAGCAAAACTGCAACACATTTCACTCATTAAGAAAATTAAACTTCATTTTTTAATTCCTTGTTTTAGCACATATTGAAATAATTATTAATCCAAAACTTTCTTGAGAATGTCCGAATTTTTATTGTAGAATAAAGTTCGATCTTGTATAAGGAGAAGATTAAAGTTAGCAGGAAAAAATGAATCATTATTTGCTGTCAACATCAAAATATTTTGCTACATTGTAAAGTTTCAATGTAAGAAACAGATATTTGTTATAAAAAGTCTTCGTTAGATAAAGTGTGGCAGTATATTCATCACTACTTTCTAACAGTCTTCCATGAAGATATTTATTCCTATATTCCCAAGAAAAATGTGGTAAAATAATCAATTAGATATAATTATGATTTTATAAAGGTATAAAATACAAAATTATTACCTCAATTACAGAAGACAGCTCAATTACAAAAGAGAAAATAATTAATTAAAATATCGTTCCTCTATCTTTTAATTTTGAGCGGTATTTTTGACATGCAAATATGCATACCATATTTTTATATTGTTATAACGTCTCAATGTCAATGTAGGATTGATTTAAAATATTTTGATAATTGACAATTATGTGTAACAAAATAGTTATGTATACCAGGAACACTATACAGAAAAATTATTTCTGAATGTTAAATGAGTTTATAGTTAATAAGCATACCAGTAAAGCCTTTCTTGTTAAGTTCAGGATTTTAAGGAATGTCAAAGTTAATGAAAGACATCTTTTTTCCGCATATTAATCCCACTTATAATTAATTAATTTAACGATATTATTACCTGCTTGAACCTAAATTCATCATGCAAACTGAATGCACTTTTGGATAATAAACTAAAAATTTGATTAGCATGCATACTTTACAGGATTCCTGGTTATAATTATGTATGCAATGTATAATATCTGAATGTCAATGACACCAACTAAATGAAAGTGATAGAAATGAAGGCAAAAATAATTTGCAAGAATTGATAATAATTGGTTCAGATAATTGAATTGCATTCTTTGAATCACTAATTGTATTGTAAGGATGGCTTTGAACGAATTAATATTTAATATTCCTATTTCATGATTCTTATGAATCTTGACATAAAAACTTAATTTTCAAGAATCAGTCGACAAAATTTACTTCATCAGCTATTTTTATTTTAAATAACAATAGCCTTTAATTATTTAAAGCAGTGTATTTTAATCATTTCTCTTATTTTGAAATTATTGAAAACAGACAATAGTCTGTTAAATATAATATATGTATATTAATGTTTTATTAATAAATATAAAACATTAATATTAATTGTACATTGAAAAGTCCTCTTATATTGAAGTAATTTGTGACCATAGCTTTCCAAGTGATATCATTCTATAGTAAAATAGCTACAAGCAATCTAATATCAAAACTTCTAGTGGATATGTACAAAATATAGTAATTGAAAATAGAAAAAGGAGAAGAAATGGAATGAAATTTCCGATTTCAAATTGTAGAACAGCAATTAACTAGTATGAAACAACTTTTGATTCATATGAATGAGGCAAATTAACACTTTGCTTTATATATTTGAACTCTATTTTGTATTAAGGTTTAATAGGAATAAGGCATATATATGAACATATAAGTACGAGGTGCTGTAAAATGGCCATCATGATCACAGAAATTCACTCACTCCATTAGATTTTCTTTCTGCGGGTTACATAAAAAAATCAGCTGTTTGGTCTACTTATTAATTTATACTTATTAACATACGTTTTAAAACGTTATAACTGATTATTTGACTCTATCTCTTTTCGTTTCCGATGGTTATGTAATGAATTTCAATATTAATTGGAGATGCTATTATTGTGTTTTATCGATTTATCGCTTTATTGTACTCACATCTCATTTGCATAGCTGTAACTCCCTCTATTCTCAAGTTATTTCAGAAAAAAGAATTTTTCCTTTGCACCTTTTGTATCTCAGACCTTTTAATGTATACAGATATCTCATCAATGTAAACCAAAGGTAGCTTCGTATTATTTAATTGATGTAAGTTTCACTACAATCTCACAAATTTCGCCACTAGGGGAACAACTGTCGGCTGTATTAGATAGAGAGTTAGTCCTCTTGCATAACTAACTATAGCTCTTTCTTTTTCCAAGTTCTTTCGGGATATATTTTATACTTAGATTTTTTTTTGTTCCTGTATACTAGCCGTGTCTAATAATATTTTATTCTCAGTTCAGTTTCGGGTTCTTACATAAGCAGTGTGTAAACGAAATTTAATTACCCATGAGGGGTAAAAGTCAATTATTAAAGTAGATTTAAAATTTTCTGAATAACCCAATTTCATTTCATTTTAAGGAAAAGTGACATTTATATCTGTGGTAGACTGTAGAATATTATTCTAACTATATTTTATGATAAAATATTCAGTGTAACACAAATATTTTATTACAATTTTTAACTATCTTCTAAAATGTCGCAAACTAATAAACTAATTAAATGAAAATAGTTTTCAATTCAAATGAGATTGAAAAAGAATAGATGACCAATACATCAAGAGCCTTAGATGTTTATAACTGTTTTAATATTATTTTTTATATTTGGAATTGTAGCCAAGATTGTGGAAATTAACCATTAAAAAATGCACTTCTTTACGGCCTGCCAAGATCGCGAAATTTATTTTTAAAAAAAAACGCATTCAAACATTTCCACAAAATCAGCTGAATTGAGTCCCAGGCTTCTTTTTATGGTTATGTCTTATATAAAAAGTCTATGCAAATAAGTCATAAGAAGTCAAGATTTCAAGAATTCATCAAGGAAAAAATTCTGTACTTTACAAATTTATTTTTTTTCGTCCAAATTTATTTTGAAAATCAGCGTTCAAACATTGCTACAAAATGAGCTGGGATGACTTAATTGTCTATAGGGAAATAAAAGGGAAATAGCTTAAATAGAAAGTATATGTAAATAAATCTTGAACTCTTATAAAATCGAGAGACAATATTGATGCAGAAATAGACGTCTGCACACTAAGACTTTAACAATAAGACGTAATGGAGCTTTCCCTTTGAAAGTGCTTTGTCTTTGTAAAGCAGAAAATGTAAATTATATAAAAGGTGCTGCTCTAGATGGAGCTATTTGACTGTCTCAGACTTCTTTTTGTGTCTTAATGGAAAGACTGTGAAAATAAGCCTTATATTCGTATAGAAATAAACTATTGCAGCTTAAGGCTAACAATAATGGAGACGTAATAGAGCATGCATTAAAAATACTTGCCTTTGTGAAGCAGAAAATTGAAGCTATATGAAAAGTGCGATATATTTTAAATAGTGCATATTAAGTTTCTAAACAGTATATATGTAGGATACAGATAGGAGTATATATGTGTTGAACAATGACAAAAGTTATTAATTATAAAATTTGAATTTTTTTGACTATCATGTTTAAAAAATATTACCACAATTTTTAATTAGAATGTTTCAATTTTTTTACAATAACTGAGTTAACTTAGCCATATAATATTGTTCCTACAATTCAAAATTATTTCTAAAAATTATTATTTTATAAAATTATACCAGTTATACTGTAAAATTTAATATTTTCATAAATTAACAAATTGCTTACTTTTATAGAGTATTGTATTTTAATTTAATCTTGAATATAATTCATTTAAACTAATTATTATTTACATATTATTTATTAAGCCTGCATTAAAAATGCTTGCATTTGTAAATCAGAAAATTGAAACTATATTAAATGTGTAATATTTTTTTAAATAGAGCATATTAAACTTCTAAACAGTATACATATATATAGAACAGTGATGGACGATAACAAAAACTATTATTTATTAAATTCGAATTTTTGGACTTTCATGTTTAAAAAATATTGCTACAATTTTTAATTAGAACTGTTCATTTTCTATAGTAACTGAGTTAGTTTAGACATTTGATATTGTTCCAACTATTCAAAATTATTCTTATAAAAAATTATAACCATTCTACTGTAAAATTCAATATTCACAAATTAACAAATTATTTACTTTTATAAAGTATTGCATTTTAGTTTAATCTTGAACACAACATATTTAAATTAACTATTACTTACATATTATTTATTAACGTGTTATAACTATTAATAAAACTTATCATAAATCTAAATTGGAATCCTATATTTCACACTACTCCAATTTCTTGTAATACGTATGAAATACCTCTTCAATCTTGAACCGAGACATTCTAATATTTTTGTAATAACATTCCATTGAAAATAACGTCTTTTCTCAGACAGAAGAAAATAACATTCGTTCCAATGAACACAGAGAGAGTTTATTATGACGCTCGCTTTTAGTATTTATAGCGAAGAAAAGGTCCTTTTCTCTCTTTATCTAGAAATATGGTGGTATATGGTTTGAACATTTTTATTCTTGTGCTGTATTTATATTTGTGGGTAAATGGTCACAATATTATCGTATTTATTTAGTAAAATGTATTTAATATTAAACAAATTTATTTTAGAATATTATATAGTACATATAATCTACCATTCAGTAAACAAGTTATACTCTGTTCTTTTCAAATATTTTAAATATTTAATATAAAATATTAATTAAGGTGAATCTCCGAATAACCTTATTTTTTGTTGTAATTTATTTCCCTTTATTTTATTAAAAAAAGGATATATCTAATTTTATTCCCTAACTTAAGTAATGTAATTATAATACGGTGTAGAGAAAGATATACTTTAAAATAAACATTTAATCCATTCATTTTAAATTTATAATATAAAACTATAGTATACTACCATATGTTAGCATTTTTCTTCCTTTTTATTGAATAAAACGACTCTTGAGTGTTTTAAAATTGAATATATGTATTTAATAACATTTTATATACGTTTTAGAGCCATCGCTTGCCATCACCAACCTTCGTTGCTTACATCCATCCTTGTTCTTACCTAAGAGTCCCCGTAGCGATCACACCTCATTACATTTATATGCTGGGGGCGCCATCTATTCTTCATTTACATTAAAAATAGTTAACACGTATATTATATTTTATTGGTGCTATAGATTTAATTTAAATTTTTAAATATTGATTTAAAATATTTAATAATAATTGAGAAAGTGGCTTATCTAACTTCAGGGAGAATGTATTACTTTAATTTAATCAAACTAATTCAATGGTTATATTTCTCATATAAATACATATAATAACGATATTATATAACTCCTTTTTTCATCTAAGTTTATCTATTGTGAAAAATATTGAATATATGTCAATATATAAGTTCTTAGTCACTTGAGTTATATTCATAGTTGAAAAACTGAATAACTTGAAAATTGATGTTAAATTATTAAATCATATTAATATAATCATATTAAAATAAGTTTGTTTCATGATACAAATTTAAGGCACTTATTATAATTATTTATTATACATTTTTATAAATATTTAATTTATGTATTCTAAGTTTTACAGTAACTTAAGTTTTAATATATTGTAAGCATCTTATAACAGAAATCTTAATCAAAACAAACAGTTTTAGTACATGTAGTTCCACATATGTTAACAACAAAAGATTATCTATTAATATAAAACATTCATATTTGAGATATGTTGTTTAATAAGTAAAATACAACATTCTAAACAATATTAGAATGTCCTCAGCTTAGATAACTTTGAAAAATAATATAACATTTAATAAATGTATCTTTTTTTTTTGAATTTTTTTAAAAAGCAATTTGCATTTTAAATAAAAAAAATTTATTCTTTTTGTAAAATGACAATGATCTTCTAAATTTTGTATTTGTTTTTCATGTTTGCTTCTTTTGTAAAGAATATAAAAATCTGTGCTTGATTAATTTTCGTAAAAACGAAATATTAAAAATGAAAAAAATTGAATTTTTAAATCTGTAGAAATTTATCTTTACTTTTATATATATAAATATATATATACATATACTTTTTTACATGGATATTACTTTACTTTTTTAATTCACATGGTGTTTTTAGGTGCAAATTTTTATTTGTTTTATTTGAAAGAAAAGATTATTGAAATTTTTCCTGTTCACGTGTTTAAAAATGAGCACAAATAAATTTAATTAAAAAAAAGGAGCAACAGTATATTATTCCTTTTCAAAATTAAATTGTTAATAAGTGTATTCACAAAGTAATTTAATATTTTCATTGCACAGTTATTCTTTTATTTTGCTATACCTTAAAAAAAAGAAATTTTCTTCAAATTTTATATTTTATATTTTATTATTTCATTTTTTATTTTTCAACTAGAATATGATAATATTTCTTCCTGCAATTTATCAAAGATAATAATTTTTTTTAATTCCAACGTATTTCGTAAAAATGTATGTAATTTACAAATAAAAAAATAAGCAATAAATGAAGAATTGTTAATAAAATCAAATCTATTTAACTATTATTTTTATCTATTTAACTGTATCTATTTAGTTAATTTTAAAAAAACGTTTTGTGAGAAGACTAATCTTCATATTGAAAATATCAAAAATACACAGGTATGGCTGCACAGGTATCAGTCATATTTTCGTACATTTGTTTAAAATATGACTGATACCTGTGCAGCCAAATTTCACTCGAAGTATGTAGTTATGTATATTATGTACTTCTACTAGTAGTATGTACTTCAATAGTTCGGAAAACAAGCCGAATAACATCAATGCTTGCTTTGATGATATTTTTTATTGTTTGTGGTTATTTTATTCTTGTAAGAGCTCATAAAAAAGCACTATTGCAATATATGGTAGGACAATATGATTGTACAGTCACTCTTTCTAACACGTCCCATACATGATCAATTGGGTTGGATTAAAGACCACTGAAAATGAATAATTGTTTTGCTGTAAAGCATTCCACTGATGTATATGAATCAATCTAAATAGTTTTAACTCTGTATTCTCCTTAAATATCAAAGCAAAACATATTGAAACAACAAACGTCCAAAAATAAGGTATATAATTCATTTTTGTTGTAATTTTAATATTAGACATATATAACTAAAAAGCAAAAGAAAAATATTTTGGAAGTTAAATCATTCATAAATAGAGTGTAATTTTTCTAATCCTAATTTTAAATGTTCAATTCAACCTTAGGACAAAGTGACATAGACGGCAGGTCATCATCTAAACAGGTTCTTTATTTGAGGCCTATGCAGTATCATATAGCACTTAAAAATGCGGTCTTTTATTTACTACTATTTTGAAATATGGGCTTTTTTTACTGCTTTTTTACCAGTTTCGAATTGAAATGTTGTGCTGTTGTAATTTAAGACATCTTTCTTTTTTCACACAGAAGGTTGTTATATATCTCTGAAGTAATCGTACATCGTTCCAATTTAGACCTTTTGAAAATGATATGATCAGTTTTAAAAGGATGCTAAAATGTTCTTATTATGTTAGGATGTTCTCTACAAATATATAATTATCTTGCATGAGGCGTTCTTATATCTATGCTATTGATTTCTTCAATTTAATAAATTAAACATAAAAATAAGTTAAACATAGCTTGCCTTATAATAACATAATTAAACATGATTTATAAATTTTTTAACTTATATTTCTCAAAATAGACACATATTTTGATTTCACAGGTCAAAAGGGTTCATTTTTACATAGATTTGTAATAACATGTAGGATTACATTTTATACAAGCTTTTATTCGAATATTTGAAATCAGCAATGCAAACTATATCCAATATGTGCATTAGAGCTCTTAATTCGAGTATTAAATTTTATATTAATATTTTCTTATTTTTCAGCACTAATGCATTTTTGCAAAGTTTTAAAGATATGTGTAATATTTTTGCATATTTCATGCAGCAAATTAATTCAAACTATTTTGTTTTCAAATTATTAGTTCATTAAAAAATTTAACATATATATTTTATTCTCGATTTGAAAAAACAGTTTGAATAAAAAATTCATAAAATCGTATAAATTCTTGAAAAACGTAAAGAGTATATACAGTGTATGTGCTTTACAGATTTATTTCTATGCAACTTCTAATATCGTGATTACAATACTTATTTTGTGCTACTTTCATATATTAAAATAAATAAGAATTGTGAAAAAATTGCATTGAAAAACACATATTACAAATGTTTAATCATTTTACTTGAGGAAAAGATTAAAAATTAGTAAAATTAATATTATTTTGAATATTCTGCTATTATTGGAATAAATATTGAAAAATATGTAACTATTTGAATGCGATACATAGAAGAATGACCAGAAGTGGAAACGAAATGTAGAAGCGAAATGAATGCGAAACACAACATTTTTTTCCATCACATAAATATAATCAAAGACTAAATTTCTCTGACCAACAATTAAAATCTAATCAACATAATAATTAGGTCTTAAATATCTCTCTATACTGGGATTAAATATTTCCATTGTTAGAGCATCGTTTAGATTCGTTAGTACCGTGGCTTCCAAAATACCGTCCTCGATAGCGGACACGGTATTCAGAAAATGTTTTGATGAGCAACAGTAAATTGGCTATTTATGATGAACATTTGACAAATAATGGGATAGTGATAACGAGCGGTAATATCTTCTCTTTATCGACTCTTGCTGGCTTGTTAGAGTTATACATAAGTGGTAAATAAGGTACATCAATATACGAAAAAGAATATAAAATACTAATTAAAGCTCTAACGACAATTAAACATTTGCCGAGTGCAGATTTGAGAATGCTATTTTGCCCACGCGCGTTATTTTAATTGTTTACATTTAATTCGTACGACACCTAGTGGGTATATCATCTTCTTACTAAGTATACTGCAGAGCGTCGGCCTTTTTGTCAACAATTTAAAAGGATATCTATAAATTTTAAAGGAAGTCAAAGAAATCATACAAATTTCAAGAGCAATTGCCAGCGAGGATTTTTAAATATGAAAGAAGTAGTCAATGAATTAATTGAGAATAACAATTGACAAAAATTCGACAATATTGTAACACCAGCCTACAGCGAAAGCAGCAATAGTAAAGAAGATAAAACTTCTTTAACTTATTAGATGTTAAACGAATTATTAAAAAAGGTACTGTCCGATTATTCAATAGAGATTGATAATAGTAAAGAAAAAAACACATCATGTGAGGCATTGAAAAAACTATGTAATCCTCACTGCAAAACTTTTAAACAATTGTGTCAGTCACTGTCCCGAACAAATATCACCAGCTTAAAAAATTATTGTATCATATACCTAATTTTTAAGCAGTAAAAATTTTCTCAATTATTTTCATTTTTTTTTTCCTTTTAATTACAATAATATTTTTAATTATATACAATTGTTTAATTTGACTTATACATTACATATTTTCTCCATAGAAAAATAATTTTGCAGTGCTCGATTTTGTTAGACAATGCAAAGGTAGACTATAATAGTTCAGGAATATTGTTTTGTTATATTGTCTAACACAAAAATATTTTAATTTATAATTGTGGAAGAAATTTTCTTTTATAACAATTCCTGTGAATTTTTTAAATCTCAGTAATGTATATTTTCTTATGGTCTCATAAAGAGACATTATCTTATAAAAATTTGTCCTTTAGAAGTAATAAATTATTCATGTTTTTTACTATGAAGATGCACTTTTGATGCCAATGTTGTTCTATATGATTTTATTTACTTTTAAAAAAATGATGGTCATATGACAGTAAATTGGATGACATATTATATTCTCAAAACTTTTACATCAAGTCATTTATAGGGTTTTCCCCCTGCTTCCCTAAGGGATTCTATACAGCCCCCTATCTATTATTTGTAGGCACTTTGGAGACCCATATTAAAACTTAAAATTCATATTTTCAGGAGCAGTTGCCGTTACAGCTTTTTCAGAGTTTTAGCTCAGTGTTCTAAATTTTTTTATATAAAAGATATACAAGTTAATCATGAGATAAATGGTATTCTAAGAAAAAAGAAAGACATTTACAGAATTTAGAACACAACCCAGAAAAAGGTGCTTCAACTGAGCATATTAATATTAAATGAGATACATTTTGTAAACATATTATGTTATAACACTAACTTCAAGAAATTCTCAATGCATACATTCTATCCATCATATTTTTCTGTATCTATTCTACTTTCATCAAATTCCACTTTTTAATGAGAAAGAAAATGCGTCTAAACTCCATTATGACATGTAAATATTTATGAAAACTAAACAGAAAAATAGTTATTTTTCACACATGAAAAATACTTTGTTGTACGTTAATCTTCTTATTTCTGTTTTCTTTTTAAGTTAAATTCGATTTCATACATGCCTTCAAAATTTTAATTCCTATTTCTTCCTACTTAATTACAGCATTTCAATTTTTTAATGAGCCCATTTATTATTCAAAGTATCTCAATTTTCGAAATATTAAAATAAAAAAGAATTTTTAATTCTCTCTTTTACATTTTGAATACATAAACTGTCTAAACTTTTTCTCCTCTAATTATAATCCTGTTTTTTTTTCTCTGATCCGGAAGATTTAACTTTCTCATTGTAATGAGAATTTTTTAGTTCTTGCAAATACTTAATTCCCTAAGCATTGATGATGAAAATTGCTCCCCTAATTAAATGCATGAAAACCTTATTAAAGACGCTGTTTTTAATTTACATCATTTCAGACGGAATTTATGTTTAAATACATCAAACAGTACAGTAATTTAGAACCAGCAATTAAAAATACATAGCAATCTTTCTTAATTGATGTTAAATTTTTACTTGATGCATGCGGAGAGCGATAATAATACATTTTAAAATCTCTTAGATATTCTAATCTGTCATTTGTCTGAGAGTATCAGCTTTCGATAATGAACCACATTTTTCATCTTAAACATCAACAAATTATGCTTTGTGGTTTTGAAAAAGAGCATTAAGTTTTTAAAACTGAAATAGTTGCTAGTTACAAAATCATTTATATGATAAGTAACAAAGTATATAATTTTAATGATACATTTTAGTAATTTTTTTTTTTTAATAAAAGACATGTTCCTTGTTCATTTTAAAGGTTGTGTTCCAATACGCTTAAATGAAGTTCAAATCAATTAATAATTTAAAAAAAAGAGAAAGTGCAAAGAAAGAGCATTAAATTTTTAAAAAGAAATAAATTCTAGATAGAAAATTATTGATAAGATTAGTAACAAACTATATTTCTAGATATGATAAGTAATAAAGTATATAAATTTAATGATGCATTTTAGTAATTTTGTTTTTAAATAAAAGACATGTTCCTCTTTCCTTTTATTCGAATAAGCGTAAATAAGTATTTATTACAGTATAATATAAGTATTAATATAAGGATAAGTATTAGTATAATTATACTCAGTATAAGTATTTATATGATAATAATATAAATTTACATATAGTATAAGTATTATACTTACATAATTAATACTTATAAATACTTATACTATAACTTTAAAATACATTATAGTATAAGTATTTATATGATAATAATATAAATGTAATGATGCATTTTAGTAATTTTGTTTTAAAATAAAAGACATTTTCCTTGTTCATTTTAAAGGTTTGTGTTCCAATAAGCTTAAATGAAGTTCAAATTATTAAATAATTTTAAAAATTATAGAAAGCTCAAAAAAGAGCATAAAGTTTTTAAAACTGAAATAGATTCTAGTTAGAAAATCATTTATATGATAAGTAACAAAGTATATAATTTTAATGATACATTTTAGTAATTTTGTTTTGTAATAAAAGATATGTTCCTTGTTCATTTTAAAGGTTGTGTTCCAATACGCTTAAATGAAGTTCAAATCAATTAATAATTTTAAAAAAAGAGAAAGTGCAAAGAAAGAGCATTAAATTTTTAAAAAGAAATAAATTCTAGATAGAAAATTATTTATAAGATTAGTAACAAACTATATTTCTAGATATGATAAGTAATAAAGTATATAAATTTAATGATGCATTTTAGTAATTTTGTTTTTAAATAAAAGACATGTTCCTCTTTCCTTTTATTCGAATAAGCGTAAATAAGTATTTATTACAGTATAATATAAGTATTAATATAAGCATAAGTATTAGTATAATTATACTCAGTATAAGTATTTATATGATAATAATATAAATTTACATATAGTATAAGTATTATACTTACATAATTAATACTTATAAATACTTATACTATAACTTTAAAATACATTATAGTATAAGTATTTATATGATAATAATATAAATGTAATGATGCATTTTAGTAATTTTGTTTTTAAATAAAAGACATTTTCCTTGTTCATTTTAAAGGTTTGTGTTCCAATAAGCTTAAATGAAGTTCAAATTATTAAATAATTTTAAAAATTATAGAAAGCTCAAAAAAGAGCATAAAGTTTTTAAAACTGAAATAGATTCTAGTTAGAAAATCATTTATATGATAAGTAACAAAGTATATAAATTTAATGATGCATCGTAGTAATTTTCTTGTTAAATAAAAGACATGAAAATTATAGAAAGTACAAAAAAGAGAGCATTAAGTTTTAAAAACTGTAATAGTTTCTAGATAGAAAATCATTTATATGATAAGTAACAAAGTATATAATTTTAATGATACATTGTAGTAATTTTCTTGTTAAATAAAAGGCATGTTCCTTGTTCCTTTTTGTCCAATAAGCTTAAATGAAATTCAAATTATTAAATTATTTTAAAAATTATAGAAAGAGCATTAAGTTTTTAAAACTGAAATAAATTCAACTGAAAAAGATATTAATTCATTTATAGATAGAAATTCATTTACATGATAAGTAATAAACTACATAAATTTAATGATGCATTTTAGTAATTTTGTTTTTAAGTAAAATACATGTTCTTTGATCATTTTTAAACATTTGTGTTCCAATAATCTTAAATGTAGTTCAAATTACTAAATTATTTAAAAAATTATAATAAGTGCAAAAAAAGAGCATTAAGTTTTTAAAACTGGAATAGATTGTAGATGCAAAATCATTTATATGGTAGATAACAAACTATATAAATTTAATGCTGCCTTTTAATTATTTTGTTTTTAAATAAAAGACATGTTCATTGTTAATTTTTAAAGGTTTGTATTACAATAAGCTTAAATGAAGTTCAAAATATTAAATAATTTTAAAAATTATAAAATGCACTAAACATAAGCAAAAAATATTTTTTTGATCATTACCATGTCAACAAACACCAATAATTTGGTATTTTTTCACATAATCAAAATTCCCATTTCATTAAGCAGTAAGAGTCTTTTCCTCTACTTTGTACTGTTTTGGGGGCTTTTAGTATTTAAATTTCTAAGTGGTGATTTTCTATTCCTATTAAAAACTATTTCTAGTTAGGAAGTACTTTAAGAAAAATATTATCTCATTAATATTTTTAAATCTCTCAGTTTTCGTCTCACATCTAGGGAACTGATAGTAAATGATAGTAATTTTCCTTTGATGTATTTTTAAGACTTCTGATGACTGGTCGATCAAAAATAGTATTTTATTTTTTTATAATGATACCGATGGGAGAAGAAATGTTTTAGAAACTGCTAAGAACTTCAGAATTGCCATAACATTTCTTATCAAGTTAATCTCACACTAATAACGATGTTCATTCCAGATCAATTTGGGAAATTTTAGAAAAGAAAAATTATGTGTTAAACTTCTACATTTATGTATTTTTTTACTACCTTTGGCACTGTTCTATTAAATCCTAACTGAAAAAACGATTTATATATTGCAATTGAAAAGGATTAAAACTCAAATTTATTCTAGATATTTTTAAATTATCATCATTAGTGATGTTTTAAAATGAAAGCATAAAGCTTCCTTTTTCAAATCGCGTAAGATATGGTTTCCAGAGCAACTCTTGCAAGTATCAAAAGACATCCGATTCAGGACATTGTTACCTTAATGTTAAATAGAACCAGTTCTGCTATACTGTTATAGTACGGTATACAAAATTATATTTCACTACTAAAGAAAAGGTTTACTTCATCTATGAAAAATGAAAGTAGTACAATACATCCAATCGACGTCATAGGTTGCCTGCTTAATATAGAATGCTTCTTATAATAAAATGAATTTGTTCTGCCCTACCATTGTTGCATTGTTACAAAATTCCACATTGCCATTGTTGTTTACTAAATCGATAAAAAATACTTCTACTAATATTTTATATTTTCTGATTTTTTTTTATACATATTGTCCTTTACAGCTACTGCAGTTGACAATATCACAAAGGAACAGTACATCATTTTTTATTTTAATTTGCTTTTTTAAAGGAAGGCTTTACCTTTTTAGACTATTTTTGGTAATATTTCAATTCAAAACATCTACAAGCTCTTAAACAACTACTGCATTGTATATTTCACTTTACGTTTCTTGCAGATAAATGAAAAAAACATTTCTGTGTTATATGAAATAGAAATTTTGTATGTATTTAAAGTATTTTAAATAAATATTTATTTATTATTTTATAAATATTTACTATAAATTAAAATTAGTTTTTTGATTAACTCCCTTGGTTTTAACAAAATTCTTAAATGTACTGTCGAATTCAAGTATACAGTAAGGTGCCACAGGTATGGAATGTTGTTTTACTTGAGTTTTCTTCTTTATTTTACATTCTAATTTTTTTTTAATCTTTAGTATGTTATTTTATGTACCTTTTCCGATGATAAAAAATAGGCACAAATAACAACTGAAATCAGGAAATCAAGCTTTATTTTTTCATTACAGGATGTTGGGCTCAGAATACTCTATTGCATGCATGTAAACATTCTAATTTAACTTCTCTGCTAAAAAAAACATTCATCAGCAAATATATTAAAATATTAAAATTCGTAAAAATTTTTATTTTAAATTTTATGTTAACTTTTACCTTACCATCCCCTATCATCCCTTTAACATAAGAGCATCTTTTTTTTTTTTAGATTTCGTAACACTTTTAATAATAATATGGAATTCTTCCATTTATAAATCAATCATTTCTTTCTTAAATACCTTCAGTGTTTAAAAGGGCAAAGTTACTTTTTTACAATTATTAAAAGCAAAAGGGATTTCAATTTTAAGATTCTGACAGCTCAGATACTTTAATTAGTTGTACAGATACTCAGATTAAGCAGAAGATAAATTAGAAAAAGAGAAAAGAATGATTAAAGAAAAAATTTAATAAAGAATTCTTGAGATAAAATCACTCAGAATTAAAATTCACATACGGAATTGAAAAGATAAAGAAGAGAGAAATAATTAATAAACAAAACGTTCTTTAAAACACTCAAAATCCTAAAATAAAGACAAATACTCGGTAAAAGTTTAAGTTGCGCAATTAAGACTTAATTTATAATTTCAAACAAGTGCAATTCTCTGTCAAATGAAAAATAAAATGTTAAATAAGAGAATAAAACATACAGGATGGTATTAAAGTCTTTTTTTTTTCTTTGGAATTAATTAAAAAACATTTTTGGAAAGTATTTAAAATATTTATTAAAAGAATTATCATACTTCAATACTTTTTTTTTCTTAAATTTCAACCTTGACAAGGATTAATTAAAATTTGTCATTCAGATTTCAGTTTTCTTTTTTTTTGTAAAGAAAACAATTCAAGAAAATTGGTTGAAATTTTATTTCATACTTTAGAGAGTTACAATTTTCAAATAATCAAAAATGTATTAAAATGTCCATGTGATTAAGTTTTTATGTTGACTTAGATATTTCTCTTAAAAATGAAATATTGAATTTTATAAATTTAATATTTTTTTTCTTTTATAATTAATTTGAAAATAGTATATATTAATTTTTTTTTATTACTTTTTACCTTGCCATCCCTTATGTTCACTTACATAAGAGCATCTTTTTTTTTTCTTTAGATTTCGTAACACTTTTAATAATATAAGGGAATTTCTCCATTTATAAATCAATCATTTCTTTCTTAAATACCTTCAGTGTTTAAAAGGGCAAAACTAATTTTTCTATAATTACTAAAATGAAAATGGATTTCGATTTGAAGTTTCTGACAGCTCGGATACTTTAATTAGTTGTACAGATACTCAGATTACACAGAAGATAAATTAGAAAAAGGGAAATAAATGAATAAAGAAAAGATTTAATAAAGAATTCTTGAGATAAAATCACTCGGAATTAAAATTCACATACGGAATTGAAAAGATAAAGAAGCGAGAAATAATTAATAAGCAAAACGTTCTTTAAAACACTCAAAGTCCTAAAATAAAAACAAATACTCGGTAAAAGCTTAAGCTGCGCAATTAAGACTTTATTTATAATTTCGAACAAGTGCAATTCTCTGTCACATGAAAATTAAGACGTTAAATAAGAGAATAAAACATACAGGATGGCATTAAAATCCTTTTTTATTGGGGGGGGAATAAATTTAAAAAACGATTTTGGAAAGTATTTAAAATATTTATTAAAAGAATTATCATACATCAATACACTTTTCCTTAACTTTCAGCTTTGACAAGGATTAATTAAAATTTGTCATTTAGAATTCATTTTTCATTTTTTTTTATAAAGAAAAACAATTCAATAAAATTGTTTGAAATTTTATTTCATATGTTAGAGAGTTACAATTTTCAGATAATCAAAAATGTATTAAAATGTCCATGTGATTAAGTTTTTATGTTGATTTAGATATTTGTCTTAAAAATGAGAGACAAAATTTTTATAGTATATGTCATAAAAGTAAGTAACAGGTAATTGTTGTTAATATTACTTTGTAAAGAACATTCACAGATATAAACATAACCAGTAATAATAAGTAGTTAAATAAAATAAAAAATCTAAATGATATAACAATATAGTAAAATTTTCCACAAAAACAATTAATTAACATTTAAATGAGCATTAATAGTCAGTTTCTTTTAAATTATTAGAATTATGAACATTTAGAATTGCACCAAAATATTAATAATTTTTTTTAAATACAGCCTTTATAAAAACACTTTACATTTTTAATTTACATTATATTTTTGTAAAAATTGAATTTACCTTGCTATTCTGCTTTTTAAACATTATGTAACGAGAAGAGGAGTCATGTCTTGCCAGTTAAAAAGTATCTCTGAAGAAATATTATTTTTGGTGTAGCCCAAAATCATCAAATATTGATGACACTAAAAGGAAAAGATTTAAAAGGCTCTTTATGACAAAATTATGTTGTGTTCGTGCTACACTTTTTACTACATAGTACTGATGTTTTATAAAGATATATTTCTTTATAAAAATAATATAGATAGCTTTGCTACATTACATAAAGAACTTCATTTTATATTTATCAATGATATTCTTGTCTAGTTAATTTGAAAATAGTATATATTAAACTGTAGATATTAAATTTTATAATTATTGAATTTTATAAATTTCACAATTTTATAATTAATTCGAAATTAGTATATATTAAATTTTATATTACATTTTACCTTACTATTCCTTATATCCACTTTAACATAAAAACATCTTTTTTTTCTTTAAGTTTCGTAACACATTTAATAATATAATGGAATTCTTCCATTTATAAATCAATCATTTCTTTCTTAAATACCTTCAATGTTTAAAAGGGCAAAGCTACTTTTTCTATAATTACTAAAATCAAAATGGATTTCGATGTGAAGATTCTGACAGCTCGGATACTTTAATTAGTTGTACAGATACTCAGATTAAACAGAAGATAAATTAAGAAAAGGGAAAAGAATGAATAAAGAAAAAATTTAATAAAGAATTCTTTAGATAAAATCACTCGGAATTAAAATTCACATACGGAATTGAAAAGATAAAGAAAAGAGAAATAATTAATAAACAAAATGTTCTTTTAAAACACTCAAAATCCTAAAATAAAAACAAATACTCGGTAAACGCTTAAGCTGCGCAATTAAGACTTTATTTATAATTTCAAACAAGTGCTATTCTCTGTCAAATGAAAATTAAGATGTTAAATAAAAGAATAAAACATACAGGAAGGTATTAAAATCTTTTTTTGGGGAGGAATTAATTAAAAAAACATTTTTGAAAAGTATTTAAAATATTTATTAAAAGAATTATCATACTTCAATACTTTTTTTTCTTAAATTTCAACCTTGACAAGGATTAATTAAAATTTGTCATTTAGAATTCAGTTTTTTTTTTTTTTTTTTTTTTTTTTTTTTTTTTGTAAGTAAAAACAATTCAATAAAATTCTTTGAAATTTTATTTCAATGTCAGAGATTTACAATTTGCAGATAATCGAAAATGTATTAAAATGTCCATGTCATTAAGTTTTTATGTAATTTAGATAGTTGTCTTAAAAATGAAAGGCAAAAATTTTTAAGTATATGTCATAAAAGTAAGTAACAGATTATTGTTTTCAACATTACTTTGTAAAGAATATTTACAGATTAAAACATAACCAGTAATAATAAGTAATAAAATAATTAAAAATAAGTAAATTAAATAAAATAAAAAATATAAATAATATAACAATATAGTTAAATGTTTCAGAAAATCAGTGAATCAACATTTAAATGAGCATGAATATTCAGATTCTTTTAAATTACTAGAATTACGTACATTTAGAATTGAAACAAAATATTAATACTTATATCCCTTATAAAAAATACTTTATATTAAATTTTTGCAAAAATTAAATTTACATTGTTATTATGTTTTTTTTTTTATATCATATAACCGAAAGAGAAATCATGTCTTACCAGATAAAAAATATCACTGAAGAAATATTATTTTTGGTGTTTCCCAAAATCATCAAATATTGATGGCACTAAAAGCAACAGATTTAAAAGGCTCTTTACGATATATGACTAAATCACGTGGTGTTCGTGCGGCACTCTTTACTACATATTATAGATGTTTTTTAAAGATACATTTCTTTATCAAAAATAATATAGATTGCTTTGCTACATTACATAAAATCTTTATTTTATGTATATATATGTATGCTTATCAATGTATTCTTTTTGAATTACTTTCAAACTGTACTTGCATTATTTTCATAACTTAAGTTTAAACAGCTTTATGGATTACTATATTTAGATTTACTATTATAAAATACTATAAATGAAAATAAATGCCAGAATTTCTGCAATTGTATCTCATTTCGAAAAACTGAATTAAAGCTATTTTAACTGTTTTTTTTAATGTTAAAAACGTAGACTTTCTAAATTGCCGTTATGAATGTTTATAATAAAATCTATTATTCATTTTCATTCTTTCTAAATCATTTTCGTTTGCTTTAATTGAATTATAGAGTTCTTTTTCCGTTCTTAGATGGAGAAAGATCTTTTTATAGAAAATAATCTTTAAAATGCTGTAAAAGTATGCTTCCAAAACATTAAGGAAATCCGCATAAAGATAGCCTAAAAAGCTCAAAATTCAATAATACTTTTACTGTTATACACAATCTGTTAAATTTCAAGTTGTCATTTTTATTTATTTTTTTTTTTTGTTCAGTATTGATTTCATGCATATATTTTTAAATAAATATTAGATTCTGCATTTTATTCTATTTTTCTTTTGTTCACTTTAATTCTTTCCTAGCAATTTTTTTCTGCACACATTTCTAAAATTTATCAGAGTGGCAAAATAAATTTTGAGAAATGTTTGAAACTATATCTCAAAATAATTTCTTATTAAACACTTTGAGCTTTAGAAATGTACTAAATGAATCTTTAAGTACAAGAAAATAAAGATATAAATGTAATATACATTATATATATATAACTAGCCCTATATAAATTATTTTTTAAATGATTTTCTAACAATAATATATGATTTTCAAATTTTTTTCTCTGACTAATATTCATGAATATTAATAAATTATTGATTAACTTCTTTCTTAAGCTATAAAATTTATGTAAGTTATTCGTTTGACTTACTGTATTTAAATAAATGCACAAACATTTCTTCGCCGAAAGCTTTTGAAAAGATTTATTAATAAATGAAATAAATTTATTTAAATCAAACAAATAAATGCTTAATTTCGAGATTCAATTTGGTTTTTAAATTCATTAAGAAATTATCAGTTAAATAAGTTTAATTTTAGAGACTATCTATTGATTTTCTATTTATGAATTATGTATGCTTGATTTATTTTTGATAAAGTGTCTAACTAGACAAATTATTTAAAAAAAATTTCTAACAACATATGATTTTTGAATTTTTTTTCCTCTGACTAATATTGATAAGCATTCATAAGTTGTTCATTAACTTCTTTCTAAAACGATGAGCTTTATGTAATTTATTCTTTCGTTTGTTAAACATTTATTGAATTTAAATAAATACTTAAACATTTCTTCAACAGAAACTTTTGAAAAGATTTATAAAGAAATGAAATAAATTCATTTAAATCAAACAAATAAAGCTGAATTACGAGATTTCATTTTTAAAATCATCATGAAATTATCAAGTAAATAAGTTTAATTATGGAATGTAACTATTTATGAATTCTTTATGTTTGATTTCTACGAAATTTGAATATCTCAGAATTTTTATATTGTTGTTTCACAGTGCTGCATGCAAATACATTTTTTTAATTTTAAAATTTCGTAAAAAAATTATTGTCTGAAATATAAACAAATAGCATTCAATTTCATAAATAATTGTGTTTTGGAAATAATTCATAAATAATATTGCCAAAAACACATTCTTCCTTATCTATTGATTATCTATTTAAGAATTATTTATGCTTGATTCATAAGAAATTTGAATATCTCAGAATTTGTGTATTGTTGTTTCATGCAAAATTATTTTTTAATTTTAAAACTTCATTAAAAAATAATGTCACAAAAATAAACAAATAGTATTCCATTTCAAAAATAATTGTGTTTTGGAAAGAATTCGTTAATAATATTGCCAAAAGCACATTCTTCCTTATCTATTGATTTTCTATTTATGAAATATTTATCCTTGATTTATACGAAATTTGAATATTTAAGAATTTTGATATTGTTGTTTCAAGTGATGCATGTAAAATTATTTTTTAATTTTAAAATTTCGTGAAAACAAATACTGTCTCCAAAAAACAAATAATATTAATGATTGTGTTTTGGAAAGAACATATTGCCAAGAACACATTCTTCCGTTGCAAAAGAAAAAGAACGCCTCATAAAATTTAAGCAATTCTCACCTAGTCGTATTTCTTAGAATGTAAAAAAAAATATCTTCTTACAACTATATTATTCCATGTCTTTTTCAGAGAAAATAGTTTGTGTTTCTCGCGTAGTAAAAAATATTGAAGAGAATTCCCCAGAAGGTGAAATTCTACATCTCGGAAATCTCGACTGTGAGCATTTTTTTCATTTTGTGTGGCATGGAATGTCAAATAAGTCGTATCCTATGCAATGGTTACAGGTGCTCTGCACAAATTGCCCTTCCCTGTATCTCTAAGGAGTGGATTTGTTTTTCCTTCAAAAAATATATCTTACTTTCAAGATTTGCGACATTTCTGGACCTCATAGAAATGCTCAAAATCCTCCTCAAAAGTAGAATTTATAACAAGGCATTCACACTTTTGACAAGAAAAATTCAATTGCTACCTTCTTCGAGATATTCAGTTCTCATATGTAGCTTACAGAGAGAGATTTACGTCAAAGTTTGTAGCTTTATTTAAATTGCGTGTATTTGACTGCAATTTTGAAACCGCTTTTGAAAGACATATTTTATTGAAGGTTGGAAAAACTTTTGAAAGTGAAAACGTAATTTTACATTGTTTTCAGAAAATATTAATTATATATTACAGTTCTGTATTTTAATTGTGTGCATACCCACTGCAAAGGAGGAAAACATTTTATATTCGTTAACTGTTTATCAACTTATAAGCACGATATTGCAATGAAATCAGTGCAGTTTGACATTTTGGCTATTCACTGAGAACTCCTTCAGTTTATAAGAACCACTCCGATTAAGTCATGTATATATTTAAAAAAAACATAAAAAAGGGTCTCCTTCACCTTTATATTTTTCGTAGTACCAGTGTATCTTTTAGATAATCCTAAACTAAATGTTTTTATTTGGAAGACTTGACTTTTCTTCCATAGCAGGTACAGTTCAGTAACATGTAATAGAATTTTGTAGAAGTCTCAGAATATGTTACAGTAAGAATATGTTACTCAGAATATGTTACATTTAGAATGTGTTACATTTATAATATATTACTCAGAATATGTTACATTTAGAATGTGTTACATTTATAATATATTACTCAGAATATGTTACATTTAGAATATGTTACTTAGAATATGTTACATTTTTACATTTTTTGTAAGAATTATAACTATAATAATTTTATACCGTATAATTTAATCGTCAATTCTCAATTAAATTCGTGTTATTTTCCAATTTAGTATGTTCATTTAAATTTAACTAGTCTCTATTACATTCTTTGGCAAGGATAATTCAAAGGCGTTGCCTTAATTGAGTAGTTCTTTTAAAAGGATTCATAAAGTTATACTATTTTCCATTCTCAATAGAACATAATTTCATGGTGATTTCATCAATAAAATGTTTTATCTATTTTGAATTCAGCATCAAATACTGAAAAGAGGTAATCTGTATTAAAAAAAAAAATCCTAATTTTCTGATAATCTTTCACATATAACTTGTTATCTTTTTAAATATGACTGATATTAAACAAATCATGTGAAAATTATATTTTAAGATGACAAAATATTTAAATCGGTTAAATTTCTCCGAAAACGAAATAATTTAAGGTGAATAATTTAATAAGCAAAAAAATATTTTTTTATAATATTGCTCTTTAATAATTTAACATTAACCCTTAAATAATTAATTGACTAACAATTATTTCTGCTTATTCTGAGAAATCTATTTAGCCATTCGTAGTTCATCGTTATGTACCAACTGGAGGACAGAATATAATCTGTGAGCATTATGCGTGTCGAATATGTCAATATACTAGAGTATAGATTATTGATGAACATCAGCAGCAGATGGTCTTTTAATAGCCGTTCTCCAAGTTGGTCCTTCTTCGAATTTCGATAAAGGAGACATCTGGGAGCGAAAGGAACCAAAAACCAAACAAGGTTCAGAGATGGTACGGCAAAGACTCAATTTGTTGCCATTATTGAATGTTACTTGCCCTCAAGAACTCATTTGCTGACAGAAAGAATCTTCAAGTTTATAATCGAATTATTAGGCAGCGTGGGAATAAGAAGTCTCCTGAACTCGATAATCTGAATAACACAAATCAATATGCAGTAAAATAGGCGTTGGCTTCATGTACTTTTGAGATGAAGGTTTCTACTTCTGGTTTTCGAAAAGACAATGTTTGTTTTGGGGCGTGCTAATTTTTATCGTAACAAAAGACGGTCTAATGATTGTGTGCTTTAGGGGTATGTAAATTCTCTTAATTAAGTTTATCTAGATTAGAAACAAAATGTTATTTTTCTTTCAATTATTATTAGGGAGAGTTCTTACCCATGCTTTTCTACATTAAATTATCGTCATAGATTTGGAATTTTTGTTACTGGTGGTTTTGGATAAGATGCAAACGTATCCCCCATTGATTTGGTTTTTTATTGCATAAATTGAGTTTTTTTTCCTTTCAAGAATAATTGTTTTTCACTATTATTTTCCAATGATGAGGACAAGTAAATAAAATAGGAAATTTATTTCTAATATAAAAATTAAATATAAATTAATAATATAAAATTAAATAATATAAAAATAATAATAAAATAATAATCCCTAATATAAAAATGCTTTATTACGATACAAATTACGAGTGCATTCTAAATAATAATAATTATTGAACTATTAAAAAAAATTAAGTTAATAATAGTTTTTAATATTTAACTTTTGATCTCAAAATATTAAGCTTAAAAATGCCTCTATTTAATAACTTTATCTATTCGAAATTAAATATAAGAATAATTTTTTTCTGGTTTTTAAAATATTTAAATAAAGAAAATAACTATGACACATTTTATCAATAGTAAATTAATCAAGAATTTGTTAATTTAAAATGTTTTTATATTTGCTGTTACTCAAGAGTTCTGTAAACTCTAGCACAAACTGTGGTTAATTTGATGCTAAATATTAAACTGTTTATTCGTTTACGATAAGCTCAGAGAAACAATATATTTCATATACTTAACAATTAAACTATATTTCATTAAAAAACATTTTCGCCTTTCTAACCATTGATTTCGGAGGAATTTAATCTCGCATTTAATTTTCTATGAGTGAAAACTATGATGAAAATATCAAAAACTAAGTTTTCTGACCCTAACGTTAAAAAATAAAAGGAAATAGATCATTTTCAAAATTTTATTGTTATATTCTACTGTTTCTAGATAAACTAAAATCTACAAAAAACTTTACTTGGGAGGAGGGATTTCCTAGAATTTTTAATAGAAATAAATATGGGGTTAAAATAAACCCCTATGAATATGCTTATAAAATAAAGTAGCGGTTATCAAACATTCTTATCTTGCAGAAGAAATTTGAAGCTTGATAATCTTTTCACTTGAATATACATTAGGTTAATTTATAGACTGTTGATCACATAATGTATTCATCGATTTCAACTGAATACTTTTAATTGATAGGTGGTATGTTTCACTATATTTTTTGTTTAGTTGAGTTTTATTTGTTTATTTTTAATACGGAAAAATTCTTATTTAAACATCAAACTTCACGCAGCCTAATAGAACAAGAAACTTGGAGAGAGATAAAAAAATTGTACTGAACCAATTATTTTATATTTTTCTATCTAACTAACTCCCTAGCACTGGTGGACAAGGCCGCCTGTCTATTGGCAGATTTTGAGACAGGAGATGGTTTATTTTTACAAGGTAGGGTTGTCAACCTTACCTTGTAAAAAATCGTCAGTCCTAAATATTTGTAAAAATAATATACTTTGTATATTTCTTCATGAAAAAATTGCCGAATTTTGCTTTTAGAAAGCACTCATTTTAAACAATTGAGCAAAGACATTTTAATGCCTTAAAAATAAATTATCAAAATATAAATGATAATAAATATAAATAATACAAATTATAAAAAGTATTTTATACATTTACGCCATTTACTTGCTTTATTTATGAGTTATTTCAAAAAGGCTTTAGAAATGGCAAAAAAAAAAATTTTTTTTTCCCCTATTTCATTTTTTTCTACGTAGAAGGATTTTATTTTTTATAATCTTCAAATCTTTTTCAAAACATCTGTTTTGATAATACATTTTAAAATGGGAAGCTAAATAATTAAAGTGTAATATCTCTAATAATAAGAATGTATTTATATGCAATTTATGTAAGGTATTGTAAGTTAGATATAATAAAAGATAATAATTAATATAATTTAAAAACTAAAATAAATAAGATAACTTAAATAAATCTTAGTATACCTTTGATGGTATTAAATCGGCTTCAATGAATATATTTTTATCTTTTACCGTGCAAGTAAACAGTCATGAAAACAGTCAATATCTTTCAACATTCATGTTATGCAATTCGAAATTTTTTCAACTGCAAATAAGTAAGCAAATGTTTATTTTTACATTTATTTCAAATAAGAAATGACAACATTCTATTTCAGGTTCCAAAATGACGCTTGAAATTATGCTTTCCTTGAAAGAAATTGCTAACAGTTCTGACGTTTCTGCCTATAATCATCCGAAGAAAAGTCCATGGAAAGCTATTTTATTGTACATAAAAATCAAATCAGAGATAAAAGATTTAAATCTTTGACTGCATTTATTTTTTCAATTGTCATGTGTTGGTTTTATCTTTAATTTAAAAATTATTAAAAATGCATAAAAAATATTCAATCAAATGTATTTGGACAGTTTTGTTCTTAATTTAAATTTAAGAGAAAATTAAAAAAGTTTCCTACAAGAAAGAAAATGATGCTGATTTTAACAATATTATTTAAGGATGTATTTTTCAAAAGTAATGAATTAAAATCCATCATACTGGCCTTTAAGTCTCTCAAATTATGGCATTGAAATATTTTCTTACAAATAAAATATAAATAATTAAAAAAGTGAGATCACTTTAGGATCAGCAGTGTATTTTATTATCATGAATTTCAAAAATAAAAATAATTAGTAGTTTCATCCATTTTAATCCAGCAGCAAAGACGTTGAAGGTCATTTCATAGAAGAAGCATTCTCTTCCATGCAGCAAAAAGCAATTATTTACAAGAACTCAATATCTTTTTTTAACACTTCATTAAAAAAGTCAATTTAATGAATTGCCTTCATTGCACTGAGTATATTAAAAAGAAATTTACAATCATGAGACAAAAGGCACTGAAAATCCTGAATTCTTTTAGAACAACTCATTTACGTGATAATGCCCTTCATACTTTGGCAATTAAGGAGTCAAAAGTGGGAGAGTCGTTCAAGATTGAAGAACTTATAGTACCTACTTCTGGTATTACACAACTCGTAAGAGAAAAAAATTCAGAAACAGGTTTATCTATTTTATTAAATTTGACATTTTTTTTTTTTTTTTACTGGGACAAATTAACTGATAATTAATTATAACTACTTGTTCATTTTTGATGGTTAGATAAAATTCAATTTATTTCAATGTCTTAGTAAAATTGGTTAAAGCTTCTATGATTTTTAGTTTAAAGAAGAAAAGCAATCAAAGAGTTAATAAACTTTTCGCTTTATTTTTTATGGGAGTCCACAGCGATAAAAAGTTTTAGCCCATTTAAGAAATTGTTAAATCTTTAAAATCGATATCAATATTTTTTATCAATACCTTTTTATAATAAAGCAATATTTAATAATAAAATTTAAGATTTTTTAAAACTCATCAGATGATTTTATGAAGAGATTGCATTAAATTCTAAGTGGAAAAATGTATTGGAGTAGAGACTATTTAGATCTAAAAAATTTAACCGTAAATAAATAATAAATTTACCAGATTTAAATATTGTTCTTTTGAAGATTAAACTTTTTTGAACTCTTACCAGTTTATCAAATTTCATAAAATTTAAAATTTATTTACCCCAGATTTTCGTGAGTTTTACCCAATTTTTGTTAGTATTTTCTTTTATATTGTAGTTGGCCAAAAATCTGAGAACGTCAAGAAAATTCCCATTTTTGACTATATTTATCTAATAATGCATTATTTAATAAACCTAGCATGCATTATCTTATAATAGTTAAATATAATTAAAAAAGGGATATAATTAGTTATCCAATCGCTTATTACAGTATTGATGATAATTAATTGAAGAATCAGATTGAAGATAGAGGAATGGTAGTCATAAAGTAGCATATCAAATCAAACATCAGAGCTAAAGATTGAATCAGAATTACTCGGTTCGAGTTTAAAATAAGTACTGTCTCAATATCCGGATTTTGATGTTTCTAGAGAATGTCTCGGATTACCTAAAATTTAATTAAGAATTGATGAACTGGAAAATTCACGTTATCGGATTTGATGCATGCTGGTATTTAAACATGTTAAAAGATGAATTCTTCGAATTACACTGTATTACGAATTAGGCTAAGAGATTGGTACCAGATACACCTCATTTGATGACTTTATACTTACTGTATATGCTAAAATATAAAAAGATGAAAGTCTGTTTTTACCATTGGCCTCCTTATTCTAGAAGTAAAGATCAGAAATTGGGAATGTTTTTAAAAAAATAATAATCAAATCGCATATAGGCTACAAGAGTTCATTTCAATAGTTATTCATTATTAATAATTAACTTGTAATTTTCAGTCATTCTATTAACATCTAGCATTAGCATATGTAGTATAGATTTATTTATGGTGCGAAACGTGTTTGGCAATTTGTAAAGCAATATAACATGTAAATCGATATATTCTAAATAATGCTCCAATTCAATATATATATATATCAATATATATCCAAAAACATTTCAGAAGGCCTTCCAAAAGATATTAAAAAAGATTATCTGTCGGTTATTTAGACATTTTGATTAATTTTGAAAAAGCCATTATTTCGATTTTCATCATACTTTTTAAATAATTAATAGTGTACCAAATACCATAATTAGTAATAGTTTACTCAGACTGAAATGCAGCAGTTGATACCAATGTCGTAGAAGTTGAGATTCGAAAAGTTATTTATTTATTCTTACATCATTACTGTGTGAATCGATTTCTATTGTACATCTAAGAAGTATATTTTATAAAACCTTTAATTGTATTTTCTATTCAAATTTTAAACACAATTAAGAAAATATTAAAAAAGAAAGAAATTGTATCAAAGAAATTTTATATCATGATTTCTTTTATTGCAACAAAAATTCAATATTTTCTGTTTGTGTAATTAAATAGCTTGCTTTACATTGTTTTTCCCTTTCTATTCGTTCTGATTACTTTTAATCAATATCAAGGCCATATAAATATCATTATTTTGACATCATTTAACTTATAAGCCTTCTCCCATTTTGGCATCATAATAAAAATTCCTTTAAATGCACAAAAAGATATTTTAATGTAGAAGACAAAGATAAATGCTTATGAATGCGAAGTTTAAAAAGAATTTATGCAAAATGTATTCTAGATTTTTCTTTAATATTGACTACTAGAGTCAGTTTATCATGTGAAATATATCTATAAATCAAATTCCTTCATGGGAAGGTTATTAGAGAACACAATGTGTCTTTCCTTTTTACTGATCGCAGCTGAGAGCATTTTTTTCCCTGGAAAGATGAAGCAGCTGCAGCTCAATACTAATGAGCTCTAAAACTAGGACAAGAAAGTATTGATAGAAGTATAACGAGTTGGTACTTTGGAGTACTTTATGGCTAATTCCTTAGGATTAATTAAATCTTTAACCCTTAATGGCAAAACTATTAAAACATCAAACTTCCTTAGCAATGTGTTGCAAAATATCATTATTTCATTACACAAATAAGTTACTTCAACTATTAGAAAATCTGCATTAGCAGGAAATCAATAGACATTTTATAATTTTCTTTTTTTAGTCATAGCAAAATTAAAATACGTTGATGATTTTTTTTAATGTATGTCGTACGAATAAAATGTAATTTATTGCAGGTTCCATATTTGAATAATCTATAATAGTTTGAGCAAATAAAATGTACTTTTATGAATCTTTATTTTAAAAAAAACTTTAACAATTTAATAAAAAGTCTTTGAGTTTCATATTCATCATTTTATTTCTATAAAATTTAAAGAGGAAAAACTTAAAATAAAATTTTTAAACTTAATTAATTTTTTTATTCTATTATTTAGTTAATTCTGAAAATACAATAGAAATATAATTAATGTAGCAAATATTGTTATTTTAATAACAATATATTATTAAATGAACATATATTTTCATTTAAATTAGTTTATCAAGTCCTCCGCATTTTATAAGAATATTAAAAAAAGAATTTTGAATAATCCGTATTTGTTATTCGATATTTGTATAATACATAATAGTTATAAGCAAATAAAATGTACTTTTATGAATCCTTATTTAAAAAAACAACCATAACAACTTAATAAAATCTTTGAGTTTCATATTCATTATTTGATTTCTATAAAATTTAAAGGTGAAAAACTTAAACTAAAATTTTTCTACCGAATTAATTTTTTTATTCGATTATCTAGTTAATTCAGAAAATAAAATGGAATGAAAATTATTGTAGCAAATATTATTTGTTTAATAACAATATATTATTAATTTAATACATATTTTCATTTAAAATAGTTTATCAAGTCATCCGCATTTTATGAGAATAATAAAAAAAGATGTACCTATATACATATCCTTGCTTATAAAACTTATTAATCCATATGGTTTGAAATGGTTATAAATAAATTAGAAATCTAAACAATTTAGAAGAATACTTCAAAAAGTATTTTTGTTAATTTAACTATTATGAGCACCAAATGAGAAAAAATTTTAAAGTTAAAAATATGGAAATAAATGTTGAGATAAATGATTAAAAATGTAATCTCACAAAAGTTGAATTATTTATGTTCGAAGCGGCAATCTATAAAAAAATAAATCCCAGTACATTAGAGAAATGTTCTCCAGTAATTGCTGTATTCTTAATTTTTTTAAACATTCATAATAATGCTTAAGTGCACTTAACTTTTTTTCCTCATTTATATTAAAATATTGTATTTAAATGCATTTAATTTTCTTTAGTTTGATTTTCAAACAATTTTTAAAACATTTCTTTCGGAATCCTTTTAAAAACAAACAAATAACGAATAATATTCGGGACATTCATAGAATTCGAACGAATTTTTCAAAGAAATATATTTTAATTAAATTTTACAATGTATCTAGACAAACTATTGCTTCATATGAATGTATTAGTTAAAAAATAAAATACATTATTAATGCCTGAAGAAATGCTTCATATGCATATATTAGTTAAAAATAATATGCATTATTAATGCTTCAATAAGTGATTCATATGCATTTAGTAGTTAAAAACATTTTGAATAGAAATTGGATTTAAAAATGATCAATTCTTGATTCAATCACTATATGCAACAGCAACTACTTTTATCCAACATTAAACTTTTTCACAATTGTTTTACAATTTCTAATCTAATTTATTTTACTTTTCCTAAACTTAGTTATATTACCGTATTCATTTTTCATTCTTTAAACCAAATATAAGGGAAACTGTTTCTTCATCTACTGTGACAAAATATTTACTCACAATCGATTTTCTAAATTTCAGTTATATTCTAATTTTTTTCAATATTAAAAGTTAACATTTTGATAGTCTTTATTAGTAATCTTTAACTAATTAACTATCCAGTAATGCTTCGGTATAAAATTTTAAGAAAATACTTTTAAACTTAAATGCTATTTTTACTCCTCTTGTATTAGAATTAATTTCTGAATTTCAAGACGTATGTTACCTATTTTTTTTAATTACTGACATTACCATAAAAAATTTTATATCATATAAAACAATGCATTTTTCCACAAATCTGAACTGCAAATATCCAATCATGAAGAGTTTGTGATAGATAATTTAATCTATTATTCTAATTTATTTATTTTTAAAACTACATTATAATTGCTTACGATTAAAAACTTACATATACATATGAAAAATTAACTAGATTACGCTTTATAGCTTCTTAAATTATGAAATGTCTCATTTATTATTATTATATAAGATTATTTCCATTAACATTTTTAAAACTACATCATGATTGCTTGTGTTTAAGAACTTATACTGAAGTAAGAAAAATTAATTAACTATGTTTGTAAGTATTTTAAATATTTCATTATATATTTAATTTATTAAAATTTTAATAAACGCACTTTATTAGGTAAATAAAAGCAGTACTTATTTCTTTACTAAAATATTTAAGAAATACTTTTTTACATTAAGATTTTCAGAATAAACTCAAAAATTATCTTAATAATTAATAAGTATTTTTTATTAATTTATTTATCAGAATTATAGAATAAAATGCAAACTTATTTCGAGATTTTAAATAATTTGAATTACCCAAAATTGTTTTCTAGTTTTTTATTCAATATACTGTTAAACCTCTTTGTTTCTATACTGTTAAACCTCTTCAACTAGATTTTTTTATATGAATTAAAAATGAAATTAAACTTTATTTTCTCTTTCAAGGTATTTATTTCCTTCTTTTGCGATTAGAACAAATGAAAGTTACAAAGTATTACTAATTAAATATTTCTTAGGCAATCTGTAAGGAACAAAAAGTCCTTTTATGTTTGTTAGGGCATAGAAACATAAAAGGAATAAACATCACGAAAATTGTCGTTTATAATTGCTATTGAAATTAATAAAAGGAAAATTGAATAAGAATAAAATTATATATAGTTACATTATTATAAATGGTTAAAAAATTGTTAATTAAAAAAAATAATTATTTAAAGTATTATTAATTGTTATAGAGTAATGTCGAATCCACAAGCAGGTGCAAAAGGTCTACAAAACACGGCTACAACTGATGATCAGTGCTTTACAGACCATACCAATTATAAATTTCAATTTAATTTTATCTATCTATATATACATATATATATATGTAGAATCTAGCAAATGTTTAACGGCAGAGGGATGCAATCTAGAGATGTATTTCAAAACGAAATAAAGAAGGGTTGTTTTTTCTTTCAACAACATACATTTAATGAAGCGATATTATAATTACAGCGATATTTACATTAATTGTTAAACATTCACAACCATTTTCTCTCCCTGCTTGACGCAGCCTTCCTCAGTCTCGCCTCCTCTCTCGTTGTCAGCCAGCGTTCTTCTCCCGCGCCCAACTACGGTGTCTCTTCCCTTCTTTCAGGGCCAGAGTTCAAAGTCGAATACTGCCACTGCATGGCAAAAGGTTGGTGTGAAAGACACATAGTGCGTGATGTGTTGCCATCTAGTGATTATCAGGCAAAAAAATCCTACACATATATATATATATATATATATATATACAAAGATGGGTAGATTTTGACCGGATGATACCTGGAGCCTCTAACGTTGACTGTACGTTCACTGTACGTGTAAAAAGCCCTCAGATCTATGTTTGGTGTTTTTAAAAGAATTAAATTACGCTTTCTATCTTCTTACATTGTGAAATGCCTAGTTTGATATTATTATGTAAGCATATTTTCATTAACATTTTTCTTTGAAGTTTTTGCTGACATTTTAAAATTAAATTTACCAATGTAAAAAAATAACGGACTAACGGAATCTAGTCAATGCCGGGCGAAAACTAGCATAAATATACATTATAGAAAGTAAACATTATACATATACAGTATACAGTATACATTATAGTATAAAGAGACATAAAGAACTGGATTTATCAACTTGATTTTTTTGTCAGTTAAGAATTTAAAATGTTAATTGAAATGCAGTTAATCATAGCTTACTTAACTTGTTTACAATTTTTTAAAAATAAAATTAAATAATATTTCTGTAATTTCCTATTATTCATTTGAGTACATTAACAGTAATCATTGCGCTGTACTGGATTTTTAAAATTCTGCAAAATTTAGGAAATGTAGAAAATTGCTTCTGAAAGAATTCACAAAAAGAGAATTTCAGAAAAGGTATTTTATGCGGAATTATATTATGTGTATTAAGAAGTTTTCAAAGACTTCTAATTCAGTTAATTTGTAGCAGAGCCATATATACTAAAATTAAAATATTTTTTCGTTATACCTTTGGCCAGGATGTCTAATAACTAACATATAACCAAGAAAGACAAATAAAGGTGATATAAAAGAAAGATTTCGTTGCATTTTAATACTTTAGAGATAATTAAATTATTTTTTTTAATTTTGAACTTAATTAATTCAATTAATTAATTAATTCTGACTTCAATTCATTAATTCAACTACATTAAAAATTAAATACAAGTACCTAGTTTAAGTTATTCACCAACTTTACGTTACAAAAATTCATTCAGAATAATTTTATACGACAAATAGTAAATTAACAAAACCTTTTAATTTCATAAAAGTGTATTCAATCTTCAATTCATTTTCTAAAATTAGAATACTGTTGTGTAACATTGGAGAAATGTGATCCAATTCTCTTAACCAGAACACTTATTGAGGAGTTTTAGGGAACTCTATATTAATATCATTACATGCATGTATTTAATTCCTTAAATACATTGGTACATCTCCAAACAAGGAACTCGGATTTGTCTTAGTCCATCCAATTATCTCATCCACAAGTAGAATCCTGCACTTCAAGCAATTATAACGATTCGTTACTGGTTTGTCTCTTTCAAACTAAGGATTCAGTGCATAAATTTTAAATGAATGAGTTCAAGTTTAAGATAGCACTTAATACAGAATGTAATTAATTTAAACAGGTGTCAAGGCACATTATATTCAGGAGACAGAAGTCAAAAGAAAACATTAGTACCAAGAAATAAAACAGATTAATTGCACACGAATTTCATGGTACTGTAAATAATTGAATTAAAAAATATTTAAATCTTAATGAAATGAAATCATTTAAAGGTAATTAAAATGCTAATGCATTTTAAGATTCATAATTTTATTTATAAATTTAAAATAGAATAATTTCTAAGAGAAGCCTTGTAATCAACATTATATTTTTTATATACTGTTAATTCAAGGAACTTACATTTTACGAAACTTACATTTGGATATATAATCTAAATTTATATCTAACACAGCAGAATTAGCACTTATAATCCAATTTTATAAATATTTCTTATCTCTCATGTCTTTTCTCTTTAATATTTATATCCTTAATATTTAATCGCTAAAGCAATGGAGGAAAAATATTTTATAACGTTTTTATTTTTCTTGATAAAAAATTGCTCTAGATTCTATCATTGATAAATATCTCAATAATGAGCCATACATATTAATTATGTTATATTCATAACTAATCTACTACAATCACATCCTGAAAATACATTTGCATATAAATAAAAACCTTTATTAATATAATTATATTCCTCATAAATATTCAAGTGGCTTGGCTTTGGCAAGCATAATTAAATGGAGGAAAGACTATGTTTCCCATAATTCATAAAATTTTTATCATATAGATCAATTAAATGTACCTTTATTTTAGACGCATCATATTTATATATTACTACATATATTAAATCTCTAATAGATATATGTATACAAAAATTTAAACTAAGTTTCTGTAAAGCAAGTCTTAATCACTCAAATAATTGAAATCTAGATTCAAGTATCATTTTAGTAATACTTAGCTATTTACATAAGAAAATTCAATTTTCAGAGCAACTACGTCAAATTCTCCTTTTAATGAATTTATATTAGAGTGGCTAGCTCTAGGTGTCACAGATTTAGGGTCGAGTTTGGTGGGGAAATGGATGATGGTAGTGGTTCGGAATCCACTTTAAACCATAGGTTCCGGTCTAATATGAGTGTTGGGCGTAGGGCTGACAACCCTAACCCGTAAAAAGAAAAACATATCCTGTCTCGAAATCTATCAGTAGGCAGAAGGTCTTGGTCCACCATGGGGCTGTTGCACCAAAGAAGAAAATGAAGAAGAATTATCCAATAATAATTTTCTTGAAATGTTGTTTGTTATTAACAAATATATACTGCTTTTATCATAAAATTTTAAAAAATTTTCCTTCTTGAAATTTCCGAATATGTCTTTATACTTTTTCATCGTTCTTCTCTTCCTAAGACAATATTTCCTTAAAATACCATACACTTTATTAATTAAAAATTTTAAACTCATAATACATTATTAATTCTTATAAACATAATTTAAAAGACAATTATTATTGTTAGTATTTTTTTTTCCAAACACTCACTAAATGCATCTTTATTAACGCGTTTTCTTGAAAGATTTTTCGCAAAAAAAAGAATAAAAAACATATATGAACAACAAAACAGAAAAGTTTCTCACATTTAGTTACTGTACCGAATTACTGTATCTGAGTCAATGTACTTCATCTAACAAATTAAACACAGTTGGGTCTTTTAAAAAATAAGATGAGCGAAAATTACCTGAAAGAAAGTTTTAGCAGCAAACCTTCGAATACGAAACAAATTTCATTCGTAAAAGATTTGAAAAAAGAAAGGACATGAAAGGAATGTCCAACCCAAAGATGGGAGTTCAAATATAAGTGCTTAAAGAAGAAACGGTGAAATGTACTTTTTACGACATGATGAAATCCAAGTTGAAAAATTTGAGCCTTGGAAAAATGTCTTTTCAAAAAGAACAACTATTAAATTCTTTCAATAAGTCGACATACTACATTTCGTGATTATTTAAAAATGTCCAACTTATCGAACGACTTAGTTTAAGGAACAATTTGAAAGAATCAAAGAAGTTCACATCTTTTCACATGAAACCCAATGCTGAACTTCATTCTTATTTCAATTTATATTTTGTTGAAAATGTTAATTAAAAATTTCTACCGACGAATATAATCATTGTTGATAGATACCGTTATTTACTGTAATTCTATATTTCATCTTGTACCAATAGAGTATAAGCAACATTCTTATAAAATTCTGTTTATGTAAAATATTTCCTTCAAAAGAAAGTCTGTCCGTAAGAGTTTACTGAGTATTGTATTCTTTTGGGACTGAAGAACTAGTGTCTCATTACTTTTTGAAAGCATTCAGCTACTCTGGAACATATAGAATTTCTATGTATTTCTAATGAATCTCCTCAGAAAATCCTTCCTTTGTAAGTATGAGATGCCTTTACTTTGAAAGACATGCACAACATTGTCAGGGATTGGAATATGGTACTATTCAAAAGGTTCAAACAATATATGTACCATCAGAACATACTCTGGGTGAGTATTATAGTTTAGATATAGTGAATTTTTATGTGAGCTAATTTAATATGCGACTTTTAGCGAATTTTTTTATATTTATTATTTTTTACATATATATTTCTTTATCGATCCTTGTTATTTTGTTTTAGATATATTTCAAAATCGTCAAAAAATAGAAATAAAATAAGAAATAAACTGCAAAAAAATAGCAAAAATAATATTTCAAATAAAATGAAAAAATTATTTCTCTATTTTTTTAATTTATTTTCTTATATTAATATAATTTACATCTCCAGACCTATCAAAGAATTTTAAAACTTTATTTTTTCTATTTGTTAATTCATGAATATCTTAAGGAAAACATTTTTGCTGTAGAGATATTAAACTTTTCTATACTTTCATTAGATGTTTATTAATTGTAAAACATTGATTAAAATCGTTAATTACAGTCTTAATTAAAATATTTATCAGAGAATGTTAAATAAAAAAATACAAAGCATGCCGTTAATTTCAAACATAAGATTAATGCTCAATATTATTTATGTCATAATTATGTAATAAATAATGTAAAATGTAGCTCTATAATGGCAAATTAAGCACTGTAGACTAAGTTTGCATGGCTGGATTTGTTCCAATTAAATCTGTCAATGTAAATGTGACTATTGACTGTAAACATGCATATTTAATTGCTATAATAGCTTTGATTGCTATATTTAATTGCTATAAATAATTTGACAATTTCAAAGATTAATGTAATAACCCATGGAGCTTATTTAGATTATGGCCAAAAGAAGCGCTTTTTCCTTCTTTGTCTTTAATGTTTTCCCTCCGAACCTCATGAAACACCTGAATTGCTACAAATCCATTAATCAAGAATGATGCTAAATTACATGTTAAACATTAGGCTTAAAAGAAAATTAATTAATTGTTTCTCAATGAAGCTTTTCTTTAAAATGATTTGTTGGGTTAACATACATTGGTTCTAAAAAATGAAGGAAAGATCAGAACAATTATGTTTGTGAAATTTTTATTCACTGGAATTTATTGAAATTTGACAAATTTTATCAAACAGTGCTTCACAAAGTTAAGTACAAAAGAAAAACAATAGGCTTATTTTTTGTCATAATAATAAACAAAATGGAAACGTATTAAAAAGCATATATTCTGAGCTTATTGTGTGAACATCTTCAATATGGAGTGTAATTATGTCCAAAATACAGAAACGACAGCGATGTTTCACGCTCAAAATATTGGTATTATTAACGCAGTCATTGATTCAAAGCAGTTGTAAGATGCCAAACTGTTACAGAAAGTTCAGCAATAATTATTCCTTGAGCATCCCAAACAGACTTAAGTACGAAGATCATGTTGATCCGTCCGTGCATACAGAGATATTTAATCACGAAGTTAATTCTCCACCATCCAAAGAGCTATATGCCCACACACACACACACACACACACAATGGAATCATCAAATATATCACTTTATATACGATTGGGATAATAGAGAATTCCAGCCTTTTGACAGACAAGGAATCTTCTTGAACCTTTCTGCAAACAAAATTTGGACTGATCAGTACGAGTATTGATTATCTCCTCATTGATTTGCACTCTACTTGACATGTGTCCATGTTAAATTAAACCTTTAATTTTGGTATCTGGGGGGTGCAAGGGGTACACATATAATCCTCTTTCTTGAGACCATTTGCGCACAGTTGATCTTGATATCAGCCTTCCTGTGGCTTCTAATAGAGAAAATCTGAGGTGGGCTGGTGTAGTGGTTTTACGCCTCCTTACAGTTAGCTGTAAACTGTTTTTTTTTTTTTTTTTTTTGCGCATGCAGCTCTAGATCGTCTTCGGTTGTATTTTTTAAAAGCTGATTTCCTTGAAACGCATTCTGGATTCTGTGAATTACAGAAAGGTGCACATTCAGCTATTTTTTGCAGTGTATTTCTTCGTTTAACAGATGATCATCGTAATTCTTCAGACTAATTATGCTGAATAACTCGAAATTTGGCTATGAAGATATTACTTGCAGAAACTGTTGACGCTTTAAAATCCGGTCCGCTAATTTTTATATTATATACTAACGCAGCATTACTTTTTATATATATGGTGTCATTAAAATTTTTATATTTTCCTCCCAATAAGAGCAATTTTTTGTATTTTTCTTTAATTTTTAGAAACCGATGTAGTTTTGCTAATTAAAATTTAACATAATGACAATATTAGAAATAAAATGTGTGATTTAATGCCCTTTTTCTCCTTGAAAGGTTTTTACAAAATTTAGCAGATACATAACTACTTTAATAAATTTCATCAGTTTGTTATGTTTTAAAAATACTTTAATAAAAAATAGTAATAAAAATGCTCTTTTATAATCTTTAAAATAAATGGTTAGTTTCTATTTCAATTTTTGAACGGAAATGTTTAGAAATATTTAATAATATAATTTACTAAAATTTATGAAGAAAAATATTACAATATATCTCTAAATAGAAAACTTAGTGAAGAACTTTAGACATTATGTTCCACTGAACAAAATTTTACATCAGAATACCTCGATTTGTCTGCGTTTTCTCTTTTGAATTGATTTTGTGCAGTAATAATTTGGACAATAACCGCTGAACTTCATCAGCCCTAATGCAATCATATATATCTCTTGCTGGAGTAGTTGCATGACAGAAATGCCCTAGTTTCTATTCACAGATGTCCTAAATCACTATAATTTAATTCATTACAGCTTTATTTGCAAAATTATCTACAACAATTTTATTAGACACTAAACGTGCCCTACATTTCCAAATAATTAAATAGTAGGAATAACAGTTGTTATTGGTTGTTTACATAAATTACTATGAAGGTATGATCAATTGCTTCCTTTTAATGAACGTTAATTTTTTTAATAATAAATTTTATTGATTTTTACTAAATGACGAAACAAATTCTGACGATATTATATGATACGATTGAATAAAAAAGCTGAAAGAAGTATTAAATTATTTTTATAAGGTCTGACAGTTTCGTGTATTATTAATTTCATTTAAGTATCATGTATTATTTCATGCAGTTAACAACTTTTTGTACTTATTTCGATACAGAAAATTTCTACTAGAAAAAAAATATTGGAAATATTCAACATTTTACCTTCACATATTGTTCATAATTTCAAATAAAAGCTTGCATTTTTACTTTTAATTATTTAACACTAAATTTTTTTTTTTTTTTTTTTTTTTTTTTTTTTTTTTCTTTTTAAATATAATTTGAACAGGAAAAAAAGTATGTTTTGTTAACTTTAACCTAATTGTTACTTTAAAATTTACAAAAGATTGCATTTATATTTCTTTAAGATAGAAAATTTATATTTATATTTCTTTCAGATAGAAAATGTACATTTATAGTTCTTTAAGATCACATTATTTTTTCTTTTATCTCTAATTAAAAATGGAATATATATTTTTACATTGGGCTTATTGTTATTCCATTTAGATTAAATTGATAATGGAATGTTTAGCAATATTTCTTCTAAAACTTTATTTGAAATAATTTATTATTTTAAGATTTCATTTAAAATTTTTTGTCTAAAAACTGATTTATTTCTTAGCCAATTTTTTTCACGTATAAAATTATGGGTATTGCTTTCGAGAGCGGAGTATTTCGTTTCCTTGGTCAATTTTTTTCGTGTCCTCGGTCACTTTCAATGTTTCTTAATTATTTTTTAATTCCTTTCATGAGCTTTTTTAAACTTAATATTTATTTAAATTTCTTTCACGAGCTAATAATTAAATAATGTAAAATTGCTCTGAAAGATCATCTGGTGTAAACAAAGACAATATTATTTCAAAGTGGAAATGAGATTTTTCAAGAAAAGAAAGTCATTTGGAATTCTATAGTTTTCTTTTAATTTTATTTCTTAATTCTGCAAATTTTTTCTTACATTGAATTCTAAATTTTGTGGCAACCTGTTTTTTTTTTTTTTTTTTTCTTAAGCAATAAGAATAATTTTATGGTAACTTGACATATATATATCCCTTAATCAATAGGAATAATTATGAAGCAATTGCTAAACTAAAAAAATACGCTTGAGTCAACTTAAAATTATTAGTGCTTCTTTTTTAAAGGAATTTTGTTTGACATGCACAACACTATGCATTAATCTGATTTTCGATAAGTTTGATAATACTCGGATTCGAATAAAAAAATATTTTAATTTCCCTTTCAATTGGAACATCTAAAGTAGATAAGCATTATCTATATTCATAGTATAGTACATTTTAGTTCCATTAATTATTATTCAAAGTAAGCATTTTTAAACACATTTTTTTAGCTTTAGTTTTATTTCAAAAAAAATTTTAATATCTTATAGAGAACTAATGTTTTAAGCTACCTCTTATCTTTCGTATTTTTAAAGATTTTCTTAGAATCTGGATTTTTCTAACAAGCATTTCAAAAATCTATAAAAAGAACTCAGAACTATTCGAAATGAATAACTCTTTGCATCTATACGCAAGAAAGCAATTATTAAAAACACTCAAAAATATTTCTTTTTTTATCATTTAAAATGTAGAAATTTATTATTTCTAAATTTAGAAGTCAAATTGTGTTTGTGTCTTAAGCGTAGTAAAACATAATTAAAATTTTTCGTCATAAAACTAAAAAAAGGAAAAATAAATACTTAGGAGAATAAAGGAAAAACAAAAAGAGACTGAAAGCATACTTAGAAAAAGAATATTTTCCTTTGGGTTGGGGGCTTTAAAATAAGAACATACTATATTTTTATTATAACTCTTTTACATCCAACTAAGGACTATATTTTTACTTTTTTCCAGTTCTGTGGAAACATGAGCTATGATTTTATCAAATAAAAGAGATTTGTCAAGCCTTACTTATCTACGAATTCCAAGAAAGCCAAGGTTTCATTAATAGAATATATATATATATATATATATATAATGCATTATTTTATAAATAACAAAGAAAATAAACTTTAAGAATATTTATATTTCTGATATTTTCTTCTTAAAATTGTTTTCTGAAAAGGAATGTATATAAAATACTAACTATTCAGTATTTCCATATTTTCTTCAAAATTTAAAAGATTAATTTACTTAACTGTATTTTTTTATTCAGAATATATAGAAAAATATGAAAAATATGTGAATAATATTCAGAATGAAATTAATGTCTAAACAAAGTTCTAATGCTTAGTCAAAATTAAAATTTAATTTGTTGAATGTTTAATTTAAATCTATATTCAAATTAAATAGAATAATTTTGATCATTTTAAATACCTGCAGAAAAATATTATCGTTTTAGATATAAATAAGACATTTTGCATCAGAAGAAAAGGTATGGTGATTTATTTAAAATAGACTAAAATGTCAATGAATGCAATTTGCAAACACATACAAATAGATCAACCTAAATATTACGATAACCTAGTGAGAAGTTGGAGCTGGTAATAAAAAAGTTGAAACTTCAGAGGAAAAAGTCCTTTTCAATTTGAGTGGGGTTTTTTTTCCACCTCATGCTACGATGTGGATAATTTTCCATCAACAATGATTTAATTAAAATTTCTGATTAAAACTGATTGTTAAAACCTTAAGATCATAGTAACTTCAATTATTCCATTTTTCCACTCATTTTGAAATTTATATATGATTTTTAAGTTCTATTTAACTCTTGCCCTAAATCAAGCTTGTCCTACCTTAATGCTTTCTTGGCCCATATTTAAAGAAAATAATTGTGTTTAGTCACATATAAAATATCAATCATCATCATCATCATCATCATTGGTGCTACAGCTCTTGAAGGGCCCTGACCTCCTTTAAGAGTTTTTACTATTCCACACGACTAGTTGCCCTTTGTTTCCAATTAGTAATACTGAGTGTCGTCAAGTCCTCCTCGACTTGATCTCCCCATCTAATTCTTGGTCTTCCTCTGGGTCTAGATCCTCTGGGGTCTTCCTAAGAGGCTGTCTTGTTGTTCTGTTTAATTCCATTCTCTCTACATGACCTAATCATTGAATTCTTCTTGTCCTTATCTCTTAACAATATCTAATTCTTTATTATAAGCATATGTTTCTTTATTTGTTCTAATTCTCCATTTGCCATTTTTATATAATGCTCCAAAAATCTTTCTCAAAATCTTTCTTTACCATACTCTCAACAACTCTTCATCACACTTTCTCATAGTTCATGTCTGAGAGCTATACAAAACAATTGGTCTGATAATGACTCTGTATACAAGAATTTTTAACTTTCTATTTATGTAAAATGATCTTAACAGCTTCTGTAGTGCGTAATAGCAGAAATTTCCTGCTGCTATTCGTGCTCTAATTTCAAGATAAATTTCATTTTGATCATTAATTTGAGCACCTAAATATTTAAAGTCCTTAAGTCTATCATAGATCTGTCCACCACATTCAAAATTCTTCACGCTTTGGTATATCTACTTTTTTCTAGTATTATCATATATTTAGTATATAAAATATGTTAATTCTAATTATTGTTTTCAAGTAAAATAATTAGTAAATGATGTATTACATGCTAAATCCGCCATATAATACAAGCAAAAACTTCATTGTAAAATAATCTAACTTCTTTGTAAGCGGAATTTTTTCATTTATTCAGTTAATCGAGAAAATTCAGTCACTGAAATTAAAAATATATTTGAAAAGGGAAATGTGAAATTTAAAAACATATTTAAGTAATTAAAATTTTATTAGTTTCATTATTTTGTTATACATTTTGTACCAAAATAAAAACCTTTTTTTAAGAGTGAGATTTTTGATGTTGTTTCTAAAAAACTAATTCCTCTCTCTTCATTTGAAAGCTAATAGCTGTATCAAGACAAATTATGGCATCTTCAATCAAAATCAATCATTGTTATTAATTTATATCATAAAATAAACTTTATTTTATTTGTTTATGCATTTATGCATATTTTCCCATTATTGCCAATAAGATATCAGATATAACTATTCAAAATACCAGCTATAGTAAAATATATAGGATAATTGTTTAGCAATTAATGACGCATGATTAATTAAATAATCCAATAAAAAACATTTTAAATAGTATTCTTTTGAACTTGCACTTAACATTCCTTTAACACAGATGACGAAACATTAAATCCATTATATATAATGAGATCATATCATATCTTCCATATCATTTCAGATGGAATAATTTATGTCTTAAGTGCATAGACAAATAAAATGCCCGCAACCCCTTCAGGACGTTGTGTCTGGTAATGATGTTAAGAGAGGATTATGGGTGCGACGTGTACTCAACATATGCATTATAAATAGACCAAACTCTACTTAATATTTGTGTATAATATCAATCCATTCAATTGCAACAATGTATTAATTAGACAATTATACTACTGTGTCCAAAAAGCAAGACCAATTATTTTTTTTCAAAAACTCTTTATTTATTCTTAAAAATTTATTGCAACATTCTATACGTTTCCGCAAACAAAATTTAATGCAAGTTCTTTTCTCAATTAATTCAGACATTTCAAAAATCGCCGGAATCATTTTTAGCGTCTCACAAAGCCAAACATAACTCAAACACTAATGAATATTTCGACGTCAAATTTCATGTAGATGTCAAGGACAGTGCCATCAGCCTAAAAAAGGAAAAAGAATTGAAATTCCATAAGCCTCGGTAAGTTTAAATTGAAAATTGGTCTTACTTTTTGGACACAGTTGTATTGGCTATAACAATTTATGGTCTTAATAAAATTGTCATTTTCAAGTATTTATCATTTTTTAATTAAGTGGATGTGTTTCTAGATGAACAATTGAAAACTGGTTTGTTTGATTTATTTTATTTTGATAATCAAGTTTACACTTTGGAATATTTATGCAAATCATAATAAAAATTCTGAAGATAATTTTGCATAGAAAGGAAAATTTTAGGAGTAATCTTATAAGATTAGATGTCTAAATAATACTATCATAATTTTATTATAAACTTATAAACATTAGTATGATATTTTGAGAATTTTTTTTTCTTTCTAATGCAGCTGGCAAATAGATCGTGATCTTTTTATGCCATAAGGGCTGCACCGATGTTACTCACGAACACGGAGTAACAATGCCCCCGCAACGCTCTACGATCCTATTAGGACCGGGACCTATGGTTTGAAGTGTATTCCGAACCACTACAAACACCCATGGCAACGCCGGGATTTGAACCCGATACCTGTGGTACCGAGCGCCAGGGATATTTTGAGAATATCTTCTTTACTATATACGATTTGAAATATGTTTGATTAGCAAACGTCTCGCATATAATTAGAAAATACCTAAAATTTTTCCCCTAAATTATGATAGTTCATAAATAAAAATTGTAGATGTCTTAAAGACATACTTTATTATGTATTTATATAACATCAATATTTTATCGGGTAATGTTTGGTTTCCGATTTTGGTTCTTTATAAAGTACTATAATTAAAATCGTAGAAGAATATTTAAAATATATATAATAATAAAGTAATAAAATTATTAATTATTTGAAGAATATTTTAAATGTTAGCATAATAAATTAAGCCACTGGAATACCTAGATACATGACACTTTATCGTTACAGATGTTAGATTCAAGTTAATTAGTGGAAGTACATTTAAAACTCTTTTAAGTAAGTTAAATAGAGTTTAATGTGTTTAGAGTTTGTTCAAATGCATATGAACTATTAGAAATTTAAACAAACTTGCAATAAATTATTATTGTTTTAAACTATTAAAATCAAGAAAGAAAATAAACAGGGTCGGTAACCTTTCTGTTGCATTTACAAAATCCAAAATCGTTTCTGTAACGAAATATATTGTTTTTTATTTTAAACAACTGAACATTAACAGATTATCAGGGAAATGTTTCCTAAAATCTATCTAAATATTTTTATGTAGAGAAAACTCCAAAGATGAATGTATCAGAAGAACTATTAATCAGAGAAACGCTTTAAGGAAAGGTATGGAAAAATCAATTCTTGGATTCGTTGAAGAACAAAGAGAAATAGTAGTTGTACTGAAGGCAAAATTGAAAGATTTTGGGAAGATAGTAATGGATAAACGAATTTAGATTTCTTTATTGACCTGAAAATGATAAAACAAAGCTCAGTAGTACATTTTCTATTTCAATCAACTTTGCATTAGATAAAGAACAATCAATCAGTAGATACTTCTTCACGTTTGTATTTGATATTTCGTGAACATAATCATTAAGTTAAATATTTCAATTTTTTTGTAATTTTTTTTCATAAATATTAAAATAACAGAAAAAATTCTGAATATAAATATTCTTCTACGATTTTAATTATAGTACTTTATAAAGAACCGAAATTGGAAACGAAAAATTATCCAATATATTATTGCTATTATATAAATACTTAATAAATTATGTGTTTAGGATATTTCAAATTTTATTTATGAACTATTACAATTTAAAGGAAAAAATTATTATTCCTAATTATATTATTCTAAATTAATAATTATTCTAGAAATTCTTAAAATAAATAATTATGGAAATAATCATTCTAAAAAAATTAGAAATTAAATAATTCTAATATTCTAAATTATTCTAATTATCTATTATTATTATTATTATTAAACTATTAGTTATTTATTATTATTATTATTATTTACTAAATTATTTCTAATTATTCTAATATTTTAAATAATTATTCTAAATTATTTCCAAATTATATACAATGATTTTCATGATTAAACATATTGCAAACCGCGTATAATAAAGAATCTATTCCTAAAATATTATACTAATATTTATAAGTTTATAATAAAATTGTGATAGTATTATTTAGACACCTAATCTTATAAGATTACTCCTAAAATTTCCCCTTCTATGCAAAATTCTGTAAGGATTTTTTTACAATAAAGTGAAATTTAATTATTTCAATCATGTCATGAAATTTTAACAAGAACTTAAGAGTACGTAGAGTTCAATGATATTTGAGTGATATTTATAAAAGAGGTGCACATTAAGTTTCAAATTTGCAGATTAATTTCTAAAATAAGATTTGAAAATAAAAATAATCAAATTGGTATTTAAGAGAAAATATTTATGTTTTTTTTCTCACATTAAATTAAATATCGTCAATTATTTGTTGTATTTTTTTTTCTTAATTTTTATATTTCTTTTATATATATATATATATACATATTTTTTTAATTCCATATTTTTCTTAAATATTGTCTGGGAAGAGATATTTTATTAAAAATGAACTGATTTGTGACTTAAATGTAAGGAGTTGCATTCTTGAAAACTAGAGCTCAAATATCAAATAAAGACTTTAAAAGCTAGACTTCTGTGCAAGTTTTCTACTTCCAGAAAAAAACTCAAATAGTATGTGTACGTAGAAAAAAAATATATACTGTAGTTGCAAAACTTCAAGCATATGCAATTATTTTTCTACGAAACATGTTAGATTTAAAATGTTTCTTGTAACATTATTCGTTTTCTGTCAAGCATAGAGAAGATATTTTCGACCTAAGGCTTCAGATTATTTAGTGGAGTATAGATATTATTGAAAGAGAAATCTACTTTGATATTTCAGCATTTTTCTGTATCTTATTATTTTCGACAATCTTAATTCTTAAAGGTAAAATAATTTCATGATACTTAAAGAAATAATCAAATTTAATTATTTTCTATCGAGTTTCATTCATAAAATGTTTTAACGATATTTCTAATAAAAAAAGAGTGTGATATCACTTGATTTTAAGGTGGATATTTAAATGCATGCATTACTTGTTCTGCTTTATGCTTTAAAATAAATTAAATATTCTTAATCATGCATAATTGATCTAACAGTTATTGTAAGATTCAACGGTTATTACAAGATATACTACGTTGAAAGTTATTAAAGTTAGATTTAACAGACAAGTTAGTTAGGCAGTTAGATTTAACAGTTATTGTAAGATATACTACATTGAAAAAATGTTTGTATGTTTGAAGTTTTTTATCTTATGATAATCATCTACATTTTATTATTTTAGTAACTTTATATGACAAGCAGCAATAAATAATTTTAAATTTGTTCAACTGTTATTTTATATCGTTAGAACTGATAAGGTAGTCTTTTTTAAAAAATAATAATCACGTTAATGTGTTATTCAAGGAAGTACTACTTCTAATTTTAAAATTAAAATCTATTTATCATATTTATTTACTTGTTCCCAAAAAATGCATTTGTTATTTTACATAAACAAAGATTTGTAATTTATATTATTAATTGAAATGATTTTATATATTTATAAATTAGACAAATATATTCTATAAATTATATCTTATTTGCAGTTTTATAAATATATATTGACTACATTGATTGATGATTGATTCTAAAAGCATGTTCGCCTACATAAATTGATATCGATACGTGATCGCTTATTTAGGTTAAAAAATCTTCTTGGCAGAATAAATTTTAGATTTACAAAAGAATATGAGCCATGCCTTAATCTTTTCCACAAAAAAAATTGGGTTGTATAAATAAATAAAAAAATGTAAAATTGTTTGCAGAATAAATTTTAATATTTTATTTTTTAACTAAATACAACAATACTGAATAATCTTCTAACACTATAGGTAACTTTTAAATTTTAAAAATGTTCCATTTTAAACTTTTTTCACTTCTATCAAATATCGTTTATTATATTTCTGCGTGCAATTGATAATCCTGCCCTGTGCCCCTCTGGTAAGCAATCAAGTTCAAGTAGTTCAATTACGCTGATACAATCACTCTAAAAGATACAAAAATGCACACCGCAATAAATACAACAGAAGGCCTGATATCGACACACAATTTGTACGATTAGGATTTTCTAACACTCCTGTTATATAGCATTTAAATACAAAGGGATTATCTTTAAAATTTTTCCGGAGGAGTGTAGAAGATGCTTGTATGATACATTATTTACTAATAAATTTCCCATATTAATAAGGAATAGTTTTAGGGAAAGCACAAGAAATACAGCAAGAGAGATTTAAAAAATTTTATACAAGAAATATTTCAAAATATATAATTGTATGTATTATTACTGTCACATATAGAAATATTCTTTCAAATCAGTATGTGTTATCGATGATGATGGTTCAAGTTGTTCAAGTGATTTCAGGATGGGAGAACTTCTAAAATATTCACGCAATCCAAAAATCTTTTTACTGTAAACCAATTACTTTTTTTAAGAAAAGTTAACTAATTAGAAATATTTAATTCATTACAGCAAAAGTGATCAAGCATCCATCATCAATGAAATGAGCATATTGTTATAAATAATTTTCCCTTCTGAAGTATAATCAGAAAGTTATCTTTGTATTATATTGATTTTGGGCTCCCAGTTGACATTATCCAAATAATAAATAAACCCACGGCTTCACAATGATGTTGCTTTGGAAAGAATCCGGATTTTAAATAATTTTAGGTTTAAAATCCCGAATTCTTTAATATTTATATAAATTCTTAATTATACTATAGCTTTAAGCTGTTAGTTATGAAATTTGGTTTTCATTAAAAATTAATTCCACTTTATTTTTTGATTGATGTAAGGTACATAAATTATCTGTATAAAATAATTCGAACCCCTATATTTTGAGAACCATTGTTTAAAAGTATTTTTTTTTCTTTTAAAGTAAGTTTTATTTTTCCTTTAAAGTCTTTACTTTCCTGAACCGATTTACCTTCGCGAAAATATTTTTTTTTTATCCTTTAAATTTCTTTAGAAGCAAATTCTCTGTTGTCCCACAGGAAATCAACACTTTGAACTCACCGAAGACCAAAGTTTTCTTTCGGTATTCAAACATTTTCCGCGAATGATAATACATGTTAAAAAAGAATAGGTAATTGTCTAAACAGGAAAATTTCGACTTTCTGTTCCAGATCTTTGTGAAGGTATAGCAAAAAAGTTTCCAATACAAAGTTTTAACATTGACTTTTAAGACTTCAAACAGACAAGTAACAGTGAAACAAAGATATTGTTAAGAGACCCATGGTTAATTGCTTTTAATTGAGGTCTTTTCGTAACTTGTGGCTACTTAAACAATTTAAATCACCCATATAATGTATTTTTAAATTATTTATGAAATGTAGTCGTAATTTTATTTTTTAATTGACCTGCTTAAATTATTAATTTAAAAATATCTGTTGGTTTTCATATTAATGGTAAAAATATATTTCATTTGAAAAAAAGAAAAAGAAGTATTTATTAAAATAATTAAGATGCAATAAATTTTTGAAAAACTATTATTTTTATAGGATAATAATAGAATCATTTAAGTTAAATGGTGGTATTTATAGAATTTTGTTTTACAAAACTTTAATATTTAAGAAAAATTTTAAATATACTTTCGTTATATTTAAATAAAATAAAATTCAAAAACACTTAGACATCACTTTTAAGTGAAAAGAAATTGTCAACAAAATATTTAAAATATGTCAATAAATATCTCAAAAATAAATTGGAATACTATGAATACATAGAATTGCCATACTATGTCGTATGTAGAATTTGCATTATAAAACCAACAAAATCCATGGAATAAAATAAACCTGACTCATAAAAGTTAAATAAAAACATTCATATAATATTACCCTATGTTAAACTATGATGCCATTTATTTTACTGGCTGGTCTTATTTAGGCTATATTATTTGAATAAACTAATTTTGAATTATATGCAAACTCATTCTGAACTAAAATTATTTATTAAAGCCTTATTTATATTTTAGTTCCTCAGAAAGTTTTCAGTTTAACAGTACAGTATAAGCAATACAAACATTGAATATTAAAAGAAATGAAATTTCATTTAATTTGAGAAAAAAAGCAATTTACATGAAGAATGTAACTCACGTGCATTTTAATTAATTATAGATAAAAGTACGTTAAAACTCTGATCTTTTATGTATTAGTAAAATCCTTCATATGTGAAACACCTGAAATGCTCAATAAAAAATAATAAATACAAATCAATTAACTTTTATCAGAATCCGAATAAATTTTGTCTGGGAAAATGCAAATCAATAACATACTTTGAATTGGAAATGCAAGTCAATGAAATGATTTGAATTTTATTGAATACTCAAATAAAAGTCAATGATAAAATTTGAATTGGAAATTTTTTTGTTGTACTTTCACAAAGATTTTTGGAACAGAAATTCGAAATTTCCCTGTTCGTAGCTCATCTGTACTGAATATCATAATTGAAATAATTATAAAATCAACATTAAGTTTTAATATTTCAATCAATTTATGTTTTACAACTAATATAACCTCTATTAATTATCTTAATTTGAAAAGAATGAGCCTTGTCTTAAGTGTTTCGATATCAGAAAAAGTTAAAAAGGAAATATTAGCAATATTCTTAAAACTCCAGAACTTTACCTGATATTTTCATCACAAGAAATGATAAATATGTAGTCGATTCAGTATTACATTAGTGCATGGGGGGATTAAATTGCATCCACATTGGGTCTTTACTATTTAGAACAACACTAGAGACATTAGAGCTGGAATTTGGGGTTTCTCATATTTTCCCTCTCCTGAAGTGCACAGCGGAAGAACATCAATTATTTATCATGCTATGCCTGGCATATATTTGTGGATTTCGCCCTCAAATATTGTGTTCCAAACTTAATCCTTTTATTTCTAAACTCAACGCACTACACATCAACCTGCTTCGACACAGAAAATATTAATAAAAAAATAATTCAAAGATTTTCATATTGGAATTTGCTAATTTGTCGCCTCAAAATCATCAAATAGGCTTCATTCTAGTTATATCAAGAAAAAAGGAAATCCAAACAAAGAAAAGAGACATACACAAGATGGACAAAATAAGTTTTTATTATTGTTCACTAATGAAAAAAGTTATAACTTTAAATTGATATAGACAGAGATGGAAATAAACACTTTTTTTATATTCTATGAAAACTGGACAGACATCAGGGAAATAATTATCTGTTTGCAAGCCATTTTTATATGCAAATACCGTTTGATCAATTATGGGAATGTTTGAATTTTGGTTGCAAGTGAATGAATTGCTGGAACTTCAGAACACCGCAACTGAGCATTCGAATGGTGTGTAAAAAAGGAGAAATTCTAATTAAAAAGCATAACTTTCATACGAATTTGATTTTGTCTACTCCCGATGAGTAATAATGTTTATCATGCATATTCACGCAAAGTATGAAACACTTTCATCAGTTTTTGGACTTAAAGAACCACGGAAGTCAAATCAAAGGATAGCTGAATATTTGAACTGAGAGACATACTTTGATCGCCTACATACTTTGACTGTACTGTCATGATTCAATCATTTAATGATATTGACATGAATAGTTGAACTACGACATTGTTGGCAAGCTAGTTCTAATCTTTTAATAATGCAAATGTTTCTAGCTTTTTGTTTACATCCATATCCGACGTAATATTCTGAAAGCATATGATTGGTTGTGATGTCGGGCACGGATGTATAAAGGCTATGAAGTGTGTGGGATTTATTGAGAAAGGAGAGACGACTGCCTGGCTGATTGCAGCCAATTTGATTTAATCATTTACGTTAAAAACAAAATATGGCTTTTGTAAGATTTATCTTTTATTTTATATATATATATATATATATTAAAATTTCCTTTCTTAAATTGATTAAAGGTAGTCATTCTTGCTTCTTCTATACTCTACACCACAGCATTCTCCTAAATTTGTATCTAGGTGTAATCTGATTCGAATTGAGATTACGCCTTAGAAATAGAAGCCCTCTTCCTTTTCATAAAATCTAGATAACAAGTTGTGATGCTCTCAATCTAGAAAGATAATAGGTAATTTGAGAACAGAACCTGAGCTCAAATTTGAGCTTCCATTGCACAAACAACCCTTTATCTGTGCATACTGATAAGCGCTTTTGTATAAATACTGTATTTGTTGCACTGTTTTTTGGCACTTATAAGTCCCGCTTTGAACCTTGATGTCATGTCTGTAAGCATTCAGGAAAGCAGTAGGATACTAACCCGATTGTAGCCTACCCCACAGCACTGAAACCGGGAATTTTGATCTGGCTTGCCCTTTCATTTAATGCCATATTTTTTAGTTGCCATCCTTGCAGTAGAATAATGCTTTAACTATATTATTCGCTCCAGTATGATGCCCTTTCTTTCTCAACACCCTAGGCTGTTGTTTCAACATTACAGGCTGATAGCCCACAGCAATAATTTCTTCAGACTGTCTTCGTTCTTGCAAAGCCCTTCTCTGGCCAGCTAAATCTCCAGATCTCTCCCGTGTTTATCGTGGAGAGATTTGGAGATCTAGCTGGCCAGAGAAATGCTTGAGGTCTGAGGCAGCCCTCCAACTATCTCAGGATTTGACTGATCTCCGACAATTAACAATAAATTCAGCAAGAGGACATTCGCCAATCTTACGAATCAACAACAAGCTGCATAACATCTTACAAAAGGAACAAAGTGTAACAATGCCCTTTTAATTTCTTATATGTGGTTTAAAAATGTGGCTTATGACTTTTTAGCGTTTTTGTTACATGCGGCTGTATAAAACAATAATTTTCTCTGAAATTTTGTTTCTTTCATCAATCGACCGACTTTAATTTTTAACTCATTCTTGATGCTGGTTTTCATTTTCATTTTTCTTGTCTTAGAACGTAATTATGTACTAATTACTTGAAGTATTGTACAGCTGATGAAAAAAAATTATAACTATACTAATTGACAAAGAAATTATTTTTTCCCAAATAGGGTCATCTATTACAATTCAGTTTTTCTCTTGTTCGCTAATGTAATCCGAATAAAACATTTTGCAGTCATCAAGGACTAACCTTTGAGAGCCCATCAGTACAAAACACATTGAAAAACAAAGGAAAACTAGTATTGTTATGTAAATATTACAAATATTAATAAAAATATTTCATACAATGAAAATAACGATTCCTTGCTTGTAGTAGATCAAAAGATAATTTTAATTCATTTTGTATTAAACTGAGTTTTATTTTAATTAGAAACTTATTTGCAGGTACTTAAGAAATCGAGTCTATTACAGAAGTTATTCCGAAGAAAAATGATTTTTATTTTCTTATATTTAAATGACATTCGAGATGCAAAGAAAATTTATTGCAAATCATTTCTTTTATCTAAAGTGAGTATTCACTATTAGGGAAGTATTCAGGAATTTCTTAGATCTCATTATAATGTTCGAAAATTCCTTTCCGCATGTTCCTGGCAAACATTGATTAATCAAAGTATGTAATCTTCCTGTGAGATAAATATTTCAGACATATGTAAAAAAAAACTAAATAATTTAAATAAAAACTGTAAGGCCTTTTTATAATAAAGATTAAGCAAAAGAAGTTTGGTTAACAATGACTCTTTTACAGATCACCACATTTCTACATAATGAATCCATTTCCGAAAAAGAAAATTAAAAGATTAGTTGGGATTCAATGAATTTATTGCTTCAATACCATTTAATTAGAATTTTTTATTATTTGATATCAACACTCACCATCAGAATAATTTAAGAAGCTCTTTTTTAAAATCTAAATGTTTAGTGGGTAAGTTTTTTTTGTTTTAAATACAAACTTTCTTTAATTTAAAAATTTTATTAAAAAAATTTAAAGTATATATGAACTGCTATAATAAATTAAGTATAGAAATAAAACAGATTTGAGAAGTGTGGATAAACTTAAATATTTCAGAATTAGAATATAAAATTTTATTCTATATTTTTAAATAAAAACTACACTGAAAATTATGTATTCGTATTAATAGTGTATCGATTATAATTTACACTTTATAAGGATAACATGTCTTATGTTCCAAATAACACATTTGTTCAGACATTGCAACAATTTAATATTTTAACTCATGAGAAAGTGAAAAGAAAAACAAATCCTTTTCATAGTATGTAAATAAATTGCAATAGAAATGAAAGTTACTAAATTCTTTTTAAAGTTTTATTATGAACACATTTCATCAAACATGCTGACAATATTGCGAATAAAATAAAATGTTTCTATAAAATACCTAACCAATCTCAATTTTTTTATTATTTAATTGTATTTAATTTAATTTAATTTATATTATTTATATTTCATGATTAATTTTAATTTTAATTTTGTCAATTTATTTATATTTAATAAATTCAAATATAATTCAAAAAATCCTATTAAAAAATCAGCCTTAAGATTAAATTTACATATAATATCAAAATCAATTATTAAATACTTTAAAAAATATTTTTTTTAATTTTCATATTCAACATAATGTCCGTAGAGTTGACATTATAAATTACGTTTACATATTTAATAACTTTCTTTTAAATTATATGTTTTATTTTATATAAATTCATAAATTCCTGAAAGTAAAAGACCAAAAGGTCTTTATATATGGTACTAAATTGAAGAATTTCAAAGAGAAAATATACGTTCAAGCGTAAAATATAAAATACTATAAAATGGGATTTATATTTCTTTTACCTTGTATCTCTAGAAAAATTTCTCATTTTACATCAAAATTCAATCAACTTTCTACTTATTTTTTTAATACTTAAATCTTTCTCAACAGCACAAGTTATATAAAATTCGGATAAAAAAAGTTACAAGTCTTGTCTGGATATTAAACTTTTTAGGGTATTCGTGTGATATATATTCTTTTTTAATTCTGATTCTTTTAATTCTCTTTTGGTAGTTTTCTTTTGCTATTTTCAGTAATAAACCAGTAAAACACTTTATTTAAATTTGAATTTTTAGAGTGTAATACATAGTGTCAGTAAAATGTCTTGTATAAGATATTATATATACGTAATAGCAAATCAAAAATGAGGAAAAGAAATATTTTATTACATTTCATAAACGTTAGTAGAATGAGAATTTCTTTAAATTTTATTCGGAGATCTTATACTTTTTGAAAAAAACTTTAAAATCTGATGTATTTTTAAACTATTACACGTATTTCTCAGAAAACAAATTTTTTAGTAAGTTTATTTCATCGAATTTTATTGAATTTTTTAGCAATTTGTTTTTAACAATTTGAATTTTTTTACAATTATTTAATTGAATTTTTTTACAATTATTTAATTGAATTTTTTAACAATATTTTTAACAATCTGAATTTTTTTTACAATTATTTAATTGAATTTTTTAACAATTTGAATTTTTCAACAATGTTTTTAACAATCTGAATTTTTTTGCAATTATTTAAATGAATTTTTTACCAATTTGAATTTTTCAACAATGTTTTTTAAAATTTGAATTTTTTTACAATTATTTAATTGATTTTTTTAACAATTTCTTAAGCTTGGCAATAATTTCTGTACTTTGTAAGCTATATTTTCCAGACTTTATGCTAATACTATCTATGCCTTATACAAAGAATATAATTCAACTCGAATGCTTATGAGCAAACTTTTAAAACAACTTTTTAATTCTGTTAAAAATATTTCGCTTAACTTGAGTTTCCGTAGCTATTATATAGATCACATCAAATAGCATCATTAATATTTTGCTTTCGTTCTTCACTCAAAAAAATACCATTTTGTTTTTCAAAATCCAGATATTATTGGCTTCAATGAATTCAAATATCGGTTCATTATTTTTAAAGTATGGTAATCATGCCTTGCTTTACAAATAAATAAAATTTTTATCTGTGTTACACACTAATATTGTTCCGGAAAAAGAAGAGGAATAAATACAATCCATATTATGGGTATCTTATTTAGAAATTGTGCTGATTATAATAATGACTTTTCCAATCGCTTCATTCAATTTTCTCTTTCCAGTAAATTTGTTTATTTTTTCTCATTACTAATTCAATCTTATTTTTGGGTCATTTGTTTAGAATATCATGAATCGAAATTCTATTCTTGAATGACATTTTCTTATGTTTCACTATTTGATGATCTCATATTTATTCTGGTTTTACTTTTCGTTTCAAATATTTCTTTTAGTTTCTATATTTATTTTAATTCCCTATACTTTGTAGAAACTTTATTTGTTCAATTTAATTAAATTCCATCACGTTCAAACAAAGCAATATCACTTAAAATTGCTTGACTGATATCATTTTCAATTTTAATTTAACAATTTGTAGTATAATAAAATTGTATACAATAAATGAGAGTTCATTTTAAGTATTTATTTCCTTTAATTTGAAAAATAATATGAATTAAATTATATTAAATTTATTAATTAAATTAAATTTAGGAAAGAATCCACTTTTTTATTCCTATTATTTATATTTTATTTAAAAAATAGTATTCTAAGGAATTTTAAAAGGATATTAAACTTTCTATTCACAAAATATAATGCATACATGAAAGAAATCAACACAATATAAATTTATATACATACAAATTGTATAAATATTTAATAGAAATATTGTATAAATATTAAATACATATAATGTTATATAAACAGGAAGTGCAATATAAATTATTTATAATGTTTATGTTATAGTAGAAGATAAAATACCAACTATCATATTGTCGCATTTTTGAGATTTTGAAAAAATGATTTGAAAAATATTGTTACATATTGTCCATAAATAATATATGTAATATAACAAATATTTATACATATTGTCCCATGAAAAATATTGTCCATAAAAAAAATTCAAAGAAGGCTTCATAGAATTGTTTAAAATAGATTCACATATTATATAAACTTTTGAATTTTTGTAATTATTCTCCGAATTTAGTTTAAAACCTATTTAAACATATTTACATTTGCTTTTAGTTCAAAACCTGCTTATCTTTGCTTTTAGTTCAAAACCTAACATTTTCTTAGATTCAAAATTTTTAAATGAAATAATCAAATTTATTCAATAAAAAATATGAAAGTCATTGTATACTGACTTTTACAAGTATCACTTAGAAAACATTTTATGTCTGTATTTTTGAATATGTAATAATTGGTAAATCAATTTAGTTTGTTTTAAGTAAAGAAAAGTATATAGTAAAATGTAAAATATAAATATACTTGCCAATAATAAGAATAAAAAATTCGTACTTGTAATTTATTCTAAGAATATTTCCGATTACATAATTTTTTTAGAATGACTTTAGGTATAAAGATTAAAAAAAATTATCAAAATAGTTATTATATATATTTCCTACATAACTATATTACATTTAATAATAGTGTTATATTTAACCTAAAGTGAATATAGTGATTATTTCAAATTTAAAGTAAATTAATTTTATTCGATTCATAAACATATAGTGTTAAATTTTACTTTAATGTTATTATTCTTATAATTTTACAACAAATTTGCCTCTCACTTTCTATCGAATTGTATGTAATTTTTGCTTTTTACTGAACTGAACTTTAACATTGAGAGCTAGAAATCCTTTTTAAGAGAAAATATCTCACACAAGTACATCAGGCATGTTAGTTTTATCACATGCTTAACAAAATAAACAGATGTGAATAATGGCAATACTAGTTGTAGGTTTATTTGCAGAATTGTTGAGAAATTCAAAGCGATCGATAATTGTCAGAGATAACACTTTGCAGAAACTTTCCTAGAGAAATAAAAAGTAAAAAGACAGGGTGAGTATTCGCCCAGAATTTTAAGATACAAATAAAGTTGGCAGTCTATCATAGTTTAAAAAATAACACTACATTCAGTAGATAAAAAATATTTTTTTGAACCATTATTTGAGTAAAAGAATAGTAGTTCCATAGGATTTGAAAGTCGGGTGTTAATAATAAAATTTACTAATTGTTTATAAAGCATTTCGCAGATAGTAAATTGTGATTTAAAATATTTTCAAAATTATCCATTAAAAAATCTGAATTGTATTTAATGTTGTGGGCATTAATATTTTGTATTATTTAAGTATATAACCTTTCTGACTTCGTGCAAAAATATTCAATAAAAAGGGTTTAAAAATCAAATAAAAATTCATTGATTAAGGTTTTGTTTAAAAAATACACTTTAGTTTTATTAAAATTTCTTAATTTTAGCATTAATTTACCTTGAAGTCTTGGATACATTATTTTGTTGATTAAAATTTAAAATAGAAGAGTTGATAAATTGAATTAAATTTTTTGTAAAAATTTCCTCTTCGAAGAATTATTTAGATATAAAAAGCTATATTAAGTATAAAAAATATTTAAATAAATAATTTTTATATACTTCTCGAATAATTATTATTTATCTTTCTACATTTGAACAGTTAATAATGTATTTTTCTTGAAATTTTAACTTATTAATGTATTTTAATTTAATTAATGTACTTTTATACAAGAAAGTTGCTAAATTTGAGCTACTCTTTATTTAAAATAAAAATTTTAATGAATAAAAGTGATTTAAAAAAATTTTTTGTTTGGGCCTTGTCAAAAATATGGATACATATTTCATTGGCAAACCATCTATAGAAAACGCCATTGCATTTAAAAAAAACCTTATATATGTCTTAACAGAATATATATACATAGAACATAACACCATGAAAAACCATAAATATGTGTTTGAAAAATTTAATAATAAATTATTTTTTATATATATACATAGAACATAACACCATGAAAAACCATAAATATGTGTTTGAAAAATTTAATAATAAATTATTTTTACTAAACAACTCTTTAGTGTTTCTTTTTTATTTTATAAATTCTTATTATATATAGAGATAGATAGACAGATAGATAATTTAATTAAATTCATTCTTTAATTTTTCAGATAGATAATTTAATTAAATTCATTCTTTAATTTTTCAAAGACATATTCAATTTACTGCAAATACTGTAAACCAATTTGCATGCATGGATTGACATTAAAAATTTTATTTTCAAAACAAACATTAGAAAAATGATGATAAACAATAAAATATGAAAGAAATTAATTCACCAATTTTAGGTTTTGTTATTATCATTTGAGTAATAGATGCTTATAAAACACGAATAAATTAAACAGTATTTTATTAAACCAGTTTTATGAATTTCCTCAATAAAAATTAGAAAAGAATAATCCTATTCAAAATAAATAAATTTGTATGTGATGCTTTAACATCGTGGAAATTAAATTTTCGACATAAAAGGCTGAAATACATGTAATATAATTTATTATTAAAGTTTTCAAGCAGAAAATTTTATAAAATCAATGCAAATTTTCATAAATTAAGATTTTTAATTAAATTTTATATCTTTTCGTTACAGCAGAATCGTGTTTTATCTGATTGATCTTAAAATTAATATATTAGAATATAATTAAATATGTGAATATTTATGGTTAAAAAACTGGATGCATTTAAACTTGGCTTCTCGGTATTTTTATTTATTTTTACTCTCAAAAGAGCTCATTAAAAAAGAAATTATTCACATTTTCCACCATATTTTCATCGATTTCTGAGACATTAATTTTTATTACATTTCTACAGAACCTTCTTAAATTTAAAGAACCTATAATAAATGATCGGAAAGTGCCATTTGGGGATGCCTTTTAGTAATTAGTAACAGTTCCAGATTTAGATAATTGCAGTCATAAACATTAAATTAATAATAAAAATGTATCCCTAGCAGCAATTTTTTTTTTTAAAAGACAGATGAGACGAACGAAAAAATACCAAATATAGATATAAAAACAATTTTTGGCCTCTAGATATTAGTGAAATTATGGAGAGAGTTTTTTTATGACACATTTTGGTTTTTTTGGTAGTGTAGTGCTGTAAAAATATTTTTGACGATAGCATAAAGTTAGCTTTAATTATTGTCACTTGGCAATTTTTTTTCTCTTAACTATGCCATTATCGTACTCGAAATCTTTTAAAATTGTTTATTTGACTCTAGAGAGCCAAACGAATTACTACTGCGAGTGTTAATAATTATTTTGCTTATTAATTATTATTATTAGATGAGCATGTTTCCTGGTGAAACATTTTTTTGCCCTATAAATAAATTATTAACCATTCATATTTATCATGTGGTTATAAAAATTTAACAAAACAATTGAAAAGTATATACTTGAACCATTTTTGCAATTACTATTGAAATAAACTCACAGATAACGATTTTGTTGTTGTTATAAAATATGCAAAATTTTATTTCAAAGGAAAGCGAAGAATTGTTTGAAAAAAAGAAAGTATTTAATTTTGCCTTTAGATATTATTGAAATTAAGGGAAGGCTTTTTTATGACACATTTTGGTTTTTTTGGTAGTGTAGTACTGTAAAAATATTTTTGACGATAGCATAAAGTTAGCTTTAATTATTGTCTCTTGGCAATTTTTTTTCTCTTAACTATGTCATTATCGTACTCGAAATCTTTTAAAATTGTTTATTTGACTCTAGAGAGCCAAAAGAATTACTACTGCGAGTGTTAATAATTATTTTGCTTATTAATTATTATTATTAGATGAGCATGTTTCCTGGTGAAACATTTTTTGCCCTATAAATAAATTATTAACCATTCATATTTATCATGTGGTTATAAAAAATTTAACAAAGCAATTGAAAAGTACATACTTGAACCATTTTTGTAATTACTATTGAAATAAACTCACAGATAACGATTTTGTTGTTGTTGTTGTTGCTATAAAATATGCAAAATTTTATTTCAAAGGAAAGCGAAGAATTGTTTGAAAAAAAAGAAAGTATTTAATTTTGCCTTTAGATATTATTGAAATTAAGGGAAGGCTTTTTTATGACACATTTTGTTTTCTTGGTAGTGTACTGTAAAAATATTTTTGACGATAGCATAAAGTTAGCTTTAATTATTGTCACTTGGCAATTTTTTTTCTCTTAACTATGTCATTATCGTACTCGAAATCTTTTAAAATTGTTTATTTGACTCTAGAGAGCCAAAAGAATTACTACTGCGAGTGTTAATAATTATTTTGCTTATTAATTATTATTATTAGATGAGCATGTTTCCTGGTGAAACATTTTTTTGCCCTATAAATAAATTATTAACCATTCATATTTATCATGTGGTTATAAAAATTTAACAAAACAATTGAAAAGTACATACTTGAACCATTTTTGCAATTACTATTGAAATAAACTCACAGATAACGATTTTGTTGTTGTTGTTGTTGTTATAAAATATGCAAAATTTTATTTCAAAGGAAAGCGAAGAATTGTTTGAAAAAAAAGAAAGTATTTAATTTTGCCTTTAGATATTATTGAAATTAAGGGAAGGCGTTTTTATGACACATTTTGTTTTCTTGGTAGTGTACTGTAAAAGTATTTTTGACGATAGCATAAAGTTAGCTTTAATTATTGTCTCTTGGCAATTTTTTTTCTCTTAACTATGTCATTATCGTACTCGAAATCTTTTAAAATTGTTTATTTGACTCTAGAGAGCCAAAAGAATTACTACTGCGAGTGTTAATAATTATTTTGCTTATTAATTATTATTATTAGATGAGCATGTTTCCTGGTGAAACATTTTTTGCCCTATAAATAAATTATTAACCATTCATATTTATCATGTGGTTATAAAAATTTAACAAAACAATTGAAAAGTACATACTTGAACCATTTTTGCAATTACTATTGAAATAAACTCACAGATAACGATTTTGTTGTTGTTGTTGTTGTTATAAAATATGCAAAATTTTATTTCAAAGGAAAGCGAAGAATTGTTTGAAAAAAAAGAAAGTATTTAATTTTGCCTTTAGATATTATTGAAATTAAGGGAAGGCTTTTTTATGACACATTTTGTTTTCTTGGTAGTGTACTGTAAAAATATTTTTGACGATAGCATAAAGTTAGCTTTAATTATTGTCACTTGGCAATTTTTTTTCTCTTAACTATGTCATTATCGTACTCGAAATCTTTTAAAATTGTTTATTTGACTCTAGAGAGCCAAAAGAATTACTACTGCGAGTGTTAATAATTATTTTGCTTATTAATTATTATTATTAGATGAGCATGTTTCCTGGTGAAGCATTTTTTGCCCTATAAATAAATTATTAACCATTCATATTTATCATGTGGTTATAAAAATTTAACAAAACAATTGAAAAGTATATACTTGAACCATTTTTGCAATTACTATTGAAATAAACTCACAGATAACGATTTTGTTGTTGTTGTTGTTATAAAATATGCAAAATTTTATTTCAAAGGAAAGCGAAGAATTGTTTGAAAAAAAAGAAAGTATTTAATTTTGCCTTTAGATATTATTGAAATTAAGGGAAGGCTTTTTTATGACACATTTTGGTTTTTTTGGTAGTGTAGTACTGTAAAAATATTTTTGACGATAGCATAAAGTTAGCTTTAATTATTGTCACTTGGCAATTTTTTTTCTCTTAACTATGCCATTATCGTACTCGAAATCTTTTAAAATTGTTTATTTGACTCTAGAGAGCCAAAAGAATTACTACTGCGAGTGTTAATAATTATTTTGCTTATTAATTATTATTATTAGATGAGCATGTTTCCTGGTGAAACATTTTTTGCCCTATAAATAAATTATTAACCATTCATATTTATCATGTGGTTATAAAAATTTAACAAAACAATTGAAAAGTACATACTTGAACCATTTTTGCAATTACTATTGAAATAAACTCACAGATAACGATTTTGTTGTTGTTGTTGTTATAAAATATGCAAAATTTTATTTCAAAGGAAAGCGAAGAATTGTTTGAAAAAAAAGAAAGTATTTAATTTTGCCTTTAGATATTATTGAAATTAAGGGAAGGCTTTTTTATGACACATTTTGTTTTCTTGGTAGTGTACTGTAAAAATATTTTTGACGATAGCATAAAGTTAGCTTTAATTATTGTCACTTGGCAATTTTTTTTCTCTTAACTATGCCATTATCGTACTCGAAATCTTTTAAAATTGTTTATTTGACTCTAGAGAGCCAAAAGAATTACTACTGTGAGTGTTAATAATTATTTTGCTTATTAATTATTATTATTAGATGAGCATGTTTCCTGGTGAAACATTTTTTTGCCCTATAAATAAATTATTAACCATTCATATTTATCATGTGGTTATAAAAATTTAACAAAACAATTGAAAAGTATATACTTGAACCATTTTTGCAATTACTATTGAAATAAACTCACAGATAACGATTTTGTTGTTGTTGTTGTTGTTGTTGTTATAAAATATGCAAAATTTTATTTCAAAGAAAAGCGAAGAATTGTTTGAAAAAAAAGAAAGTATTTAATTTTGCCTTTAGATATTAGTGAAATTATGGAGAGAGTTTTTTTATGACACATTTTGGTTTTTTTGGTAGTGTAGTACTGTAAAAATATTTTTGACGATAGCATAAAGTTAGCTTTAATTATTGTCACATGGCAATTTTTTTTCTCTTAACTATGTCATTATCGTACTCGAAATCTTTTAAAATTGTTTATTTGACTCTAGAGAGCCAAAAGAATTACTACTGCGAGTGTTAATAATTATTTTGCTTATTAATTATTATTATTAGATGAGCATGTTTCCTGGTGAAACATTTTTTGCCCTATAAATAAATTATTAACCATTCATATTTATCATGTGGTTATAAAAAATTTAACAAAGCAATTGAAAAGTATATACTTGAACCATTTTTGCAATTACTATTGAAATAAACTCACAGATAACGATTTTGTTGTTGTTGTTGTTGTTATAAAATATGCAAAATTTTATTTCAAAGGAAAGCGAAGAATTGTTTGAAAAAAAAGAAAGTATTTAATTTTGCCTTTAGATATTATTGAAATTAAGGGAAGGCTTTTTTATGACACATTTTGTTTTCTTGGTAGTGTACTGTAAAAATATTTTTGACGATAGCATAAAGTTAGCTTTAATTATTGTCACTTGGCAATTTTTTTTCTCTTAACTATGCCATTATCGTACTCGAAATCTTTTAAAATTGTTTATTTGACTCTAGAGAGCCAAAAGAATTACTACTGCGAGTGTTAATAATTATTTTGCTTATTAATTATTATTATTAGATGAGCATGTTTCCTGGTGAAACATTTTTTTGCCCTATAAATAAATTATTAACCATTCATATTTATCATGTGGTTATAAAAATTTAACAAAACAATTGAAAAGTATATACTTGAACCATTTTTGCAATTACTATTGAAATAAACTCACAGATAACGATTTTGTTGTTGTTGTTGTTGTTGTTGTTGTTATAAAATATGCAAAATTTTATTTCAAAGGAAAGCGAAGAATTGTTTGAAAAAAAAGAAAGTATTTAATTTTGCCTTTAGATATTATTGAAATTAAGGGAAGGCTTTTTTATGACACATTTTGTTTTCTTGGTAGTGTACTGTAAAAATATTTTTGACGATAGCATAAAGTTAGCTTTAATTATTGTCACTCGGTAATTTTTTGTCTCTTAACTATGTCATTATCATACTGGAAATCATTTAAAATTGTTTATTTGACTCCAGAGAGCCAAAAGAATTACTACTGCGAGTGTTAATAATTATTTTGCTTATTAATTATTATTATTAGATGAGCATGTTTCCTGGTGAAACATTTTTTTGCCCTATCAATAAATTATTAACCATTCATATTTATCATGTGGTTATAAAAATTTAACAAAACAATTGAAAAGTATATACTTGAACCATTTTTGCAATTACTATTGAAATAAACTCACAGATAACGATTTTGTTGTTGTTGTTGTTATAAAATATGCAAATTTTTATTTCAAAGGAAAGCGAAGAATTGTTTGAAAAAAAAGAAAGTATTTAATTTTGCCTTTAGATATTATTGAAATTAAGGGAAGGCTTTTTATGACACATTTTGTTTTCTTGGTAGTGTACTGTAAAAATATTTTTGACGATAGCATAAAGTTAGCTTTAATTATTGTCACTCGGTAATTTTTTGTCTCTTAACTATGTCATTATCATACTGGAAATCATTTAAAATTGTTTATTTGACTCCAGAGAGCCAAAAGAATTACTACTGTGAATGTTAATAATTATTGTGCTTATTAATTATTATTATTAGATAAGCATGCTTCCTGTTAATATATTTTTGGACCATAAATAAATTATTAACCATTCATATTTATCATGTGGTTATAAAAAATTTAACAAAGCAATTGAAAAGTACATACTTGAACCATTTTTGCAATTACTATTGAAATAAACTCACAGATAACGATTTTGTTGTTGTTGTTGTTGCTGTTATAAAATGTGAAAAATTTTATTTCTAGAGAAAACGAAGGAATGTTTAAAAAATGGAATATTTATTTTTGATTTTTAAAAATTATAAATATATGTTACGAAAAAAAATTGTTCAGGAAAAAAATAATCTTTGTGTTAGTAAATGAATATATGTGGATGAAAATGCTTGATCTCTATTATGCAAAAGCTTGAGGATAAATTTAATTATACTTTTAACTTAATTAAAACACGCTTAAATGCTTAATCCATTTACTTAATAACTTATTGTACATACTCCGGAAGCTTCAATAAATTGTTTGGTGAAGTATATCTGCTTATTTATTTTCGGAATTTTCAAAACTCATTAATTTTCATATCAAAGTATTTTCTAAAGAATTGCTTACATTTGGATTGGACATTTGCCTCTAAATATTCTACCCGTTATAAAATAGGAATTAATATGTTTACATCCTAACCTGCACTCATACTTATTCATTTACTTGGTATTTACTTGGTATTTACTTAATTCGTATATAATAATCATAATGAATATAGATAAGGATACATCTCAGTTTAAGTTTTTAGATTGTTTTTAACTTTTTAGATAGAAATTTAAGTTTAACACACATCAAACACGTAAACACATTTAACACACGTCTCTGTATAACTGTTGGCAGACACAAAATTAAAAAATTATATGCCATCTAAACCACTTATGGGAAATATGTGATAAAGCATAAGTTTATTAAATGTATACAACAGGGACTTTATCTATTATATAAAGAAAGTGCCAGATGTGACATTGAAGTTAAAAATTCTCTTATACTAAAAATTAAATTATTTCTTTTTACATTCAAGAGCAATTATTTTCATAAAGAGTAAGCTAAATACTCGTGTAAAAAAGTAAGAATCGCTACATTGAAATTATTCAGAAATCTGTTGTAAAAAGAAAGAAATCGTGATAAAATTAGATGATATAAACTAATTTGATTTCAGTAACTATATCTTTTTAAACAATGATGGTACACAAAATTATTTCATTTCATAATATTAAAATTATTCCAGCAACAATTCTTTTCGTAAAGTTAGATATTTTTGCTTCAACTACCCCAAATAGAGTGCCTAAAATAATGTTTTTGAAAATATAATATTGATTTCTGTTACAAAATATTTTTCCCTTTATATTATGAAAGATATACTATGTTAAGATCTTTTCTTCGCTGTTATTTCTAACATATATTTCAATCATAGAAACTACACGGAATAACAGAAAGGAGAAAAGAATCTTCAAAACATTCCTATTAGTTCAAAGCCGAACAAATATCATTCGCTTCTCCAATTGTGGATTGTTCCGAATGTGCCGAGGGAAAAAATTGCTATTAAAACAGGATCTTACCAAGGATCTACGTCATTCGGTTCGATGATGGGAAAGCAACATTCGAAGGGGAAAGTCAATAAAATACACTTATTCGTCATATTTATTTGAAAGGAGAGTTATTTCGTTGCGTGGATACTAGATAGCTATAGGTGAAATCATAAAACGGATCTACTACTTTTTTTTTCATTCAACAAACTTGCGTCCTTTTGCTGTTGCGATGGTATAAATACCCAAGCAATAAACTGAACTTAAAAGCTGAACTGATCTGAAGTTCCATATGATTTTAGAAAATCTTCAATAAACATCTCTATTTTTTAGTTTTATGATTTTTGAGACTCGTTTCGTTCTTCTATTCAATTCCCAATCATTCTTTTTTATAGTGACTCTAGAGTAATATTTGAAATAAATCCAATAATATTTGAAATAAAAAAGAAATTTCGCAGTGGTACAATTTCTTAAACATTAGAGTAGAACTAAGAGATAACTTTTTAATATTTACATAGATACATACATACATATATATATATATATATATACGTATTTTTTAACTTTTGGTGACATTGTTTTAGAGACACAAAAATGTATGCTTAGCAACAGTTATTTTATGTCTTTGATAAACAGACTGTTGGTGTTTCTGCAAAGTTTTCATCTCTTTGTTTTTATCTTGTGCTATTTCATTTCTTTTGACTTTATCTATCTTTTACTTATCTATATATGCATATATAACCATTTACAATGCCGAATTCCATCATTTTAGTGTACATAGTTTCAATCAGGTCTTTATTCACATTATAGACTGTGTCTATGACAAAACACCTAAAGGAATATATACGCATGGTAAACTTTAAAATCATAAAATGTGGACTTAATGGCATATTCGATAATAAACAAGTAACTCCTGAAACTACTAACACTCGTCAATATTTTCTTAACACTCAAAAAAAACTAATAGAGGTTGTAGAGAACATTTTCACATGTTCTGATTACTTCGTTAAATATTTAAAGGCACTAGAGAACTCTTTCAATAGCACATTTTCTTGGAAATCTATTAAAATTATCTTTTCTACTTGTAGAATAAACAGCGCAAGAATTCCTCTAACTTCATTAAAACTTATGACATAAAAAAATATACTGTAAAATCATTATTTACAATCTGAACAAACAAAGAGTAAGTAAATTTACTACCTCTTTCGAGACATCCAATTTAATTTATTTCATTTTCAACTCCCTGCTTTTGATAAAATTCCTTTCCTTTTCAATGATAATAAGAAACTTTTTCCCACAGCCAATACAAGCATTAATACTACAAATACAAAACTAAAACTATAAATATATCCTGTTTGGTTTTAAGGTTTTCAATTATAATTTAAATTGAAACATCCACTTTCAAAAATAATATTACATGCAGCTGCAATGACGAAAATTTTTGTTCATTCATTGACATCATATTGTCACCAGCGACATTAAAATTGTTGGTGACTTGAAATATTCTGGGTAAAGAAAACAAATTCAGACCGACTGTAAAACTAAGTATTAAAACTCTTTTGCAAAAATGTATTAAGTAACATAAGACACATTCTGCCTGAAAAAATAATTTTTTTCCTCCACTTCCATTGATTTTTTCACTAAGCGGGAGTAGAACACTTATAAACAAATAAAAAAAGCATTCTTAGCTAATTCCACTATTCCAGGTTCACTACCTTCTGTAATTACACTTCATTAATAAAAGCAATATAAAATCTGCAAGAAAAATTTATTATTACACCACTTTATAAAGCCTCTAATAACTATACCTTCATCTGTAAGCTACATTATACCTTCATTTGTAAGGTGCATTACCTCAATTTGATAGATAAGAAACTTAATAATGATTATTAAACTCCAATAGCTTATCACTTTATCACCCGTGGTATCTCTACATATATGAATAAACCAGGCGAGTTATTTTTAATCTTTTTAATATCCTTTTAATGCCTTTATGACTGATTCATACTCATGGATTAATAATAAAAAAATAACCTGTTTTAAATTTTTTAATGAGTCGTCAAGCAATAACTCTTCTCTAGATATTTTTGATTATGGGGATCGCTTTTCCAGCATTCCTCTTAAAAGCCTCCAAAATACATTAAAATCACTTTACTAAAACTATCATAGTTTTCTAAAAGTAAACTTCTATTTCTGAATAAAACTCTGTAATCTCTGCATTTTGAATAATTACATTTGCAATAATGAGAATTCTTACATTCAAACTCAAGGTATTCCACAAAGAACAAAGTATTCATAAATACAAGCTAATATTTACCTACACTACTTCGAAAAAATTATTGTCAAATTTACAAACATGCTTGTAGGCATGTAGATGACCTAACTGTGTTCAACCATTCAAATTTTCAAAACATCTATCATGACATTTATTCAATAGGACTTATTTAAAAAAAAGACTAATGCAAATACCCGCCATGCTGATTTTTTATACCAATATTAAAATTCGCAACAAATTAACATATTTGACAAAATAAAATAATTCCATTTCCCTATCAATAGAATTACATCCTGGATCTCCAATATCAGTATCAAAATACGTTGCAATATCATCATTAATCAATTGCTCAGAATTAATTCCATCTCTAGCGACATCACTTTTAAACAGCTACAAAGAAAAGAACTTAACTCTAAAAAAATAGTCTTTAAAAAAATGGTACCCCAGAAACATTTCTACGCCATTAGCTTTTAATATGAAATCTCCCAGCTCATTATCGTTAAAAAACATTTCCCATAGTTTACAATTTTTAGAAATTCTCCACACTGTGGTTGTTTTTTTTCTCTTACATTTCTACCAAAAAATATTAAATCACTTCATCAATCTCTACACCACCATCACATTTTCTCACACTCCTAGTTAACAGAAATCATTGCAGTGGGTAATAAATCATTCCACTTAGATAGTACATGTATACAAATTATTTATTGTAGTCTGTCAAACAATCCCTCACTTAATGGGTATATTATTATAAAAAATCAAGAGGTTATTTCAGTTGACTCGAGTTTTGTAATATGAAACAAGCACAGTGCCAAATAGTTTTTTCAGTCCTATACCCTACCGACTCTAAGCAAAGGATTATGTCTACTCCATGTTATTATTTTACTCCAAGTTATTCTTCTATGCAGAAATAACATGGCATCTTGGGGATACGAATTCCTTGATAAAGCTATCCTCAATTTTTTCTAATTAATTCCTTTTGGGCTTTTATAAAAATTTTATTTTGGTTTTACTGTTTTCTTTCATGCTTTATTTATTTATGTTTTTAGATGTTTGAATGTAAGGTACTACAGGAGTTTTTAATTGCGAATTCTATAATGGTTTTGTTATATAATTTGTATGTAATAGTGTATACTATTGTGAATTTTTGTTGTGCAAAATGGTCGTGCTTCTTGTTCATTCCTTATCAATGTTGGTAAACAGCATGCAGCATTACATGTAGGTGCATTCCGTTTTATGAAGAAGACATCCTACAATGTCTTTTTAAAAAGTAGGACTTCAACGAAAACTACAATTTTGTCTGAATAGGTCTGGACATATAATACAAATTCATATTCAAAATCATCAATAAAATCTCAAAATATCACATTCAAACATGAGATGACACTGAACTCAAAATTCCTTTTAGATTCTACAACAAAAACGTATTATCAGACGAACTTGTGATATTTGTGAAAATGTATAGAATTGATATATGTATATATATATCGAGAACGCATCAAATTTTTCATTCGTAATGTGCAATTAAATCTTAAATGCCACAGAAATGTGAACATTACCTTTTGTGACTATTTATTGATTGATTCTCTAATTTTTTTAATGCTTCAGGAATCTCTATGTGTATGAAATCCGTAAAACATAATCAAAGAAGTATATGTCCCTTTCTTACAAATGCTAGATATTTTGAGCTGAAATTTGATGGTTACTAGGTACAAATGCTGGATATTTTGGCCTTATTCACAACCAGAACAGTAGACATAACGTTACATGCTATACTGCATTCATATTTAGATTAAACACCACCAGAATAGCATCTGAAAGTCCGCTCCCCCCTCCCATTTTTTAGCTAGAGAATTATCCTGCCCAATCTCGGTATAGCCTGTGATCTTTATTTTATACTTTGCTAGTAGAGTTTTGAATAGAAATCTCCAAAAAAAATAAAAGAAAAAGAAAAACAGCACACAAATAACTATCCAAACTTTTCGGAACGACGTCCAGAATTATCCACCAAGTCACTCTGAACCAAAAATAAATTATTTTTTCTTTATTTAAAAAAGTAATTGCTAAAAGAAATTATTATAAAACTTGAGATTTTCTTTCAGAATTAAAGGTTTACCAGAAAAAATAAAAAGATTTACCTCAAAAATACCTAAGTGGAAAAAACTGTGACCATGCTTTTTTACAGCATATTAAAAAATACCGAGAAATAATTTTAACGAGCCAAACCAGGAACTTTTTATAAAAAAAAGGCAAAAGGCTGACTGCTTTTCAAATATTAAAGAGAAACCTATTCGTTAAGTAATGAAGTAAAAAGAAATAGAAATCTGCTGCTACGAAAAATAATGCATTTGTCTCAAAGCAAATAGAGAAAATGAAAACTGGAGTAAAGTAGGAAAAAGCCAAATGCGTAAACATTTCATTTCTGGCTTCAATAAATGTCACTTATTTATAAACAATCGTTTTAATGGTTAGGTTAAATATGAATAATATTTATTTTTTTTTTTGCATATAAATATGCAATCCACTAAAATCTATTAGTAACTGTCACATGTGATTTAAAATATCAAAAAACAAAAAAAATATTTACCTTTTCTTATCACTTGAAATTAAAATTTTGTGATTTAAAATAAAGCACTGCATTTCCATTTTCAAATTTAAAATTTCGTTTGATTAATATGAGTAATTATTAGAAATTTACATGTAACTAATTATACAAAGTAAATAAAACGACTTTAGTAATTATTTATAATAAATTTATATTTATGTTTATTGAAATGCTAAAGTGCTTTTTTCATCATTACATAATTCTAGAAAATATGGTCTTAATGGATTTTCAGCTAAAAGCACGTCTTAATCTATGCAAAACATATTGTATAATAATCTTTAAAACACATTTTGCACATAAATTTGTTAAAAATAAACCAATAATTCTATGAATATGATGAGTTATTTATAAATTTCAGAATAATTTTTTTTTTTACTTTAACAAGGTAGAAATTCACGAAAAAAAATACACAAAATTACATTAACGTCATGGTATAAAAAGACGCATTTCAATAATCTCAACAGTAAAAATGAAAAAAATTATAATAAATAATTTTGAAAATATTCTAATAACAATCACTTAAGTGTGACAATTTAGAATTACAAGAATTATGAAAGATTATTGTCATAACATTTTATTTGCATCATTCTAATATATGATATGACTACGAGCTTAAATTATATTTCAATTCATTATATGTATTACAAAATATTTATTAAAACAACTAAACACAAAATTTTAGCATCTATTTTCAGCTATTAAACACCGAAAATATGATGTAAGATTAAATACATAATCTCAAAAGGACCTTAGTTTAACGGTATACTATCGTCATTATGTTGTACACAAATTTTTCGCTAGAATATTTTATTTTGTATGCTTTAATTGGCCCAATAGCTCACCTGCATATTTTCTTTCAATCTAAAGCTTACTTTTGATTAAGCTCTTTAAAAATAGCTTAATCTTCTTTTTTATACATTTTACCTCAAATGCATTCTTATTTTTTTAATACTTGTATAAAAAAATATTTTAGTTTTCTACAATATTCATATTTCAGGGTACTTAATATCACTCGAACTTCTACCTTCATTATTTTCTGAAAGCCCTTTTTACTACCTCGTCGACAATCATTTGTTGTTGACCGTTTTTCAGATATTGAATTTCAAAGAAAAATTCTACCTAGAAACATGCTAGCTGAAATAAGAGCTTTTCTTTTTTTATTCTTTTCATTTTATTTTTATTTACCAATTTAAAAGTTAACTCCTGCGTTCATTTATTTTTAAAAATCTATAAAAAAAAATTTTTGAAAAGGTATTTGGAAATATTCTCTTCGTACTTACTTGATTTAATTTAGTTAATCTTTCAGATAGTCCTTTATTCTTTTTTTTTTTTTTATGTTTCGACAAATAATATCGCATTTGTGAAGAAATAAAAAAATATTATATGCTTCATTTTTCTGCCATTTTATTCCTACAGCTTTTAAATTTATGTAGAGCCTAAAAAATAAACATGAAATTATATGATCAATGCAATGACTTCATTTTAAACAACTTTTAATGATTAAAAATAACTTCCATTAAATTCCATTAATAAAATGATGGGGTTTTTAAGTGAAGAAATGAAAATAACTTTTATTTCATTAATGTGTTTTCTAATAGTTGAAATTCCAAAGCTTACCAGCTTACAAATAATATCATTGTCCAATGCATTATATATATTTTCAAAAGAGATTATTAGAAATTATTTTTTCTAATTTGCATTTAAAAATAAATTCTTAATGATAATATTAAATATATATTTAAAAAATGATAGATGCATTATTTTTCAAAAAAATTTAAAATGTACAAATTTGTAGAAATATAGTTTAAATTCCTTTCTTTAAAACATTGCAGAATGTGGGACTGAAATTCATTTTTCATTTGTTTTTCTTTGAAAGTAGAAAGATTTGATTTGTAGCAATATTTAAAAAGTAAGTGCATAGAATTATTTAAATTTTTTTTCGATTTCATTAAAATATGTTTTGTATAATAGTACATTCATTAAAATGCAGGAATACACTGAATGTAATGAAATAATCATCAAATACAAAGAATAACTTTTTATATACTCGGATTAAATTTTAGTAAATAAATTTTTCATGCATTACAGTTTAAGTTATAACCTCATATTATTAAAATACTTTTTTTCTTATAATGGAAGGCAACATATTTTTATGAACTTCAAGTTCACAAAAAAATAATTTAAACAATATTTAAAATCTTTTAAGTGCATATTTTAAAAAAATCAAGGGTTATTATACAGTTATAACTGGTAATTTTCTACATTCCCAAATTTTTAGCAAACGATCAAATCAGTAGTATAAATATAAAGTAAATTAAATGCCACTGTTTTTTGTTTAATACTAAAATATTTAATACAACAGCATAATGAAACAAAACTCAAAAAAATACAGGTAAAAAACTTTAATGTACAAAATTTTATTTTTTACAACTTACACGCAATAAACGACATCCATTTACCAAAAACAATTATAGTAAATATTATAAAAAATTAAATGAGTGTATTGCATTTGTACATTTTTAACATTCAGTTTTTTCTTTAAAAATATTAAAATTTTCACATTTCACAATATTTGCAGTACAATTTACGTTTGTATAATTTAGAAAACATATTCTACAGTTTTCCTCTTACTGGTCAGACTTTTTAAATAAACTTTAACTTTGCTCACTATAAAAGTATTCAAATGAAGCTATAAAAACTAAGTCAATATCATTATAAATAGTTTATGCTTAACACATTTTTTATAAATGTTGTTAGTATCTTGTCATTCTATTCTCAAGTTAAAGAAAACTTTCTTTATTGGAATGAACTGTTATTTACGAGCAATCCCTGTCAACATGTTGAATAACATCCATATTATACACAAATTTAATATTACACATGAACATTTAATATTCAAATAATCCTTTATTTCGAGTAATTTTTCTCCAATGCTTCTATATACTATACACCGCCATTTGATGATAGTCCAGATATATAAGTCACTGACTGTGTGGGTCTCTGTTTGCCAGTTTTAATGGGAGATTTTAAAACATCTGAAGGTCCAGTATGCATTGGTATAAAACCTTCTTTGGTCACCATGGAAACGTCAACAGAATTCTGTTCAGGTCTCCTTGTCCTTCTTGGGCGGCAGTAGAACAACAGGGCGAAAATGCATCCCAAAACAGCACCAGCAACAACAATTACTGTAACGACGATTGGAAAAGAAATCGTTGAATGGTATCCACTATCCTCTGAAACAACAAAACAAATTATACTCATGTGTCTTTTTAACAAATCAAGAAATATATGTATTCTTATAATTACGAAAAACTCTTTTAAATTGTATATTGAGAATAATTTTAAGAATTAGATATTTCTTTCTTTCAACCAGTTACTTCACTTTATTACACTTCACTCTTGTACCCAGGCCTCTCTTACTAATTAAAAATGGTGATGTTGGAAAAATAATAAAAAAAACTGTAGTTTAATATTTATTTGCACACAGCGAGATGGAAAACATTACAATTAAACCCATAAGCTCACTTACAGAAATATAATGACCTCACAGTTCTTTATTATTGAAATTTCTAAGTCATTTCCAAAAGTTCCAATAATTACTTTTTGAGTCTATTTTTGTACAGGAAAAACCGGAGTTTAAAAATAGGAACAACAATCTAATTGAGTATTTCACTTTATTTAAAATGTTGGTGATCAAAATACGCGATTATTCACCATTAGAACTCGCCTTAGGTAGATTATTCACCATTAGGACTTAAGAAGCACGAATGTGAATTATTCGAAGGAAGGACTTTGATCTCACAGTTCTTAATTTCTTGAAAATTTCAAGACATTTTTAAAAAATTATAAAATACTTTTCCTGTATATTCTTTTATTGTCCAGTATAAAAAGAGTGTATTATTAAGAACAATAAAAGAATATTTTACTCTATTTGAGATGTTGGTGGTCAGAGTAGTCCCACACGAGCACATGCGTCGTAGAATCATTTAAAAATAGAACATACAAAGCATGGATGAGAGCAACAAAGACTACAAGATCTTCTAATGAACATTTTACGCATAGTAAAGTAAAAGGAAGTTCGCATTCTACCGAAACTAATGATATTTCAAAAAGAGAAAGCACATTAAAGTTGATTTTAATTTAAGATCATTCAAATGTAAAACTCAACTTAGCATCTTGTTCGGTTTTCACTATTTAACTGCATGGTAAAAACCGAACATATTATCTTGCCCACCCAATAGTTAAAAAGTCGGAATTATATGACCATAATGTGGTGTCGTATAATAAATAATAGCTGAAAGGGTAATTTATTACTTAATTCTGAATAAATGCTGTTATAAAATTAAATTCATAAGCATAAATAATTCATTTCAACAAATATCACCAAAAATTAAGATTTATACTTTTATATTAATTTATTTTACAAGGATTTTGAATACCACAATGTCAAGTTGCAAAATAATCAAATGCATGTTATAAAATTTGGATTGCAAATTAGATGAAAGGCACATTTGGTAATATAATTCAAGGAAATATCAATAAAAAGATGGATATAAAACATGGAAAACGTCGAGGTTTAATTTCAATTTCACATAACTATTATTGCAGCTAAAATTTTCAATGTAGTAAGTAAATGTAATAATAATAAGTCAAATAAAGTAAGCCATGCATAATTTCGTAAATATTTCAGTATTTTGAAATTCCAAAATATATTCTTTAAGACTAACTTAAAATTCAAGAAATGGAAATATTATTAAGCATCCAACTTTATTATTAATTAGTATTGATCAAAATTGAAAAAACATTTTTAATACTAAAAAAACATTAAACTCCTTAAGAAGACTTATTTGTCTTAATGCTAAAATACTATTGTCAATTTTAAATATTTCGGATATATATATATCTGAAAAATTTCATAAAATTTCGAAATTCCAAATTATTCCGAAATTATCCGAAATATATATATAAATCCTATTCAGTTCTTGTAAATAAATGTACTTTATTATTAAATCTTCAATAAATAATCTCTTTCATTATACATAAACACACAATCAAATAACAAACACTTCTAGATTTCTCATTGTTTTGCAACATATTTATAAGTTCAAAAGACCACCCAATACAAATATTAGAAAAATTTAAAGCAAAAATTAACAAATATTCAGTTGTAATAGCTCATTTTAAAAAATTATGTTTAAAAGGTTATTGAAATTATTTCATGTAAATTTAGTTATAAACTTATTAATAAATAAGCTTTACTTAAATATTTAACAAATGCAACAAAAACTACAAAAAAGGAATTCTTAGTGATGTACTTACTTTTCATACGTAAATATTAGAGATACTAAATATTATCGATTTTTAAGCAATTATATATTAAATACTGTACCAAACTATAGCTAATAATGCTGAAAATAATATTAATGTTATTATTGGAAATTCAATTTTAAGTTTATTAATCACAACTATATAAAAAATAATCCTGATATAGAATAATGTATAGAAACAAAAATATTCAAAACTGAAAGTATATTTCCTCTCAGCAAATAAATTTTATATAAATTCCCTAAAACAATTAAACATGTTGTAAAAAAAAAGACTCTTGAAAAATTTGACTAAAAATTTAATTTAAATTCCTATTTAATTAATACATTAATTAAAGTACATCGTACATTAATAATTTAATTTAAATTATTAATGTACTGAGCCTTTCATTATTTAAATAAATATAATAAATAATTATAAGTACTAATTTTTAATATTTCATGTAAATAAATTCTTTAACTTTCCAATTTTTTAAGGTAATGATGATGTTGTTAAATTTAAACTAATATACTAAATAATTATCACGTTTTATTTTTTAATAAAAATGATAATTCGATATCAATTCATTGAAAAAACAGACGCTGGGATTAGGTTCTTAAAACTATTTCATTGTTTTCAGGTTTAAATAATATACATAGGAAAACACTGATCTTTGACATTTTAACCCAGGGATTCTCTGTGTACTTTTAAATCCCTAGGCAGAATAAAGAGCAAAACAAAGTAATAAATTAACGCAAACTTAGCTTTCAAGAATTGTGTCAGTAATTATTTTTCTTGAGTATTATAAACAACTTAAGATATATATATATATATATATATATACTTTACTAGAACAATTTTACGTTTATATAAGGATTGCTAAAAGCCTGTAAGATGTATATACCCTCAAAAATACGGTTGAATAGATGAATTTTTCAAAGAAGATAAATAATATTTTTGTAACAAAACGTATTAAATTGAAACCGTTTTTACGGTTTCTTGACACTTAGTATACTTCTTTTTAATATCAAGGACCTCGTCTTCCACATACCGTTAACCTCTCTGATGAGCGAAAAGAGGAAAATATTGATTTCCAAAAGAAATTAATGGGTTTTTCCTCAATTTTACATGTTTTATGGGAGAAAACTCGGAAAACTCTCACCGAGTATCAATTCGAAAAACTCACACAGGTGTTTACATGTAGTGATTGAGAATTATTTTGATTTTCTAAGTAGTGACTGTTAGACACATTGCCAGTAGATCTGAATCCACATCATTTTAGCCTGTATATAGCCAACTGGACGTGCATTATATATATATATATATATTGATATGGTTCCAACTTCTTCTTTAAAACACTTTAATTTTGTAATAAATTTATAATATTAATTTCCGTAATAATTCAGTCATTCCAGCAATATTTTAAAATAATTGTTGTTTCTTAGAAGGAGTTTGTGCAGATCTTACGGCTAAATGAGATGAAATTCTTTACTAAATTTTACATTTATTAATTTTAATGATAGAAGCAATATTTCTGTTTGTAGTCGAAATATATTTCATTTGTATACTTAATAAATTATAAACAGATTTATGTATTAGAAAAAACTATAATTTAACATTATGATGCATGCAAAAAACTAATAACTAAAAGATATAAAGTTAAATGAGCTCAGGCGGGTTCTGTTCTTTAGTAAAATCATTACTTAGTTTTCCTATTAATTAAAGGTAATCAATAGAATTTATTTTTCTACAATGTTTTATCTACGATAATTCTACAGGTCAATTTAAAAAATTAACTTAATAGGACATATTGAGTTATCTGTGGTAAAAAAAAAACTATACGTATAGATATCATCTTTTCTCACAAAATAATTAAATCTTTTGATTTTTAATATTGTAAAGTCAAAGTAGTTTAGTTATATTTAAACTACATATTTTAACAGATTATATTCAAATTTTCTGTTGCAATTCATATCTAAATCATGGTTCATGAGATTATACTACTAATCTGTAAAATATTTGAATTCATCTTATATTTAAATTATCCTCATCATATTTAAGAACAGTAAAATTAACACGCATTCCCAACCCATTAGATGTCAAAATATATGCATATCAGGCATTATAAAGTAAATAGTCTCAGTTTTTGAAGAACGAAGTTATATTTCCTATTTCTTAGCAGAAAACCATCCATTTTGAAACTTTTGATTTTGTAATCTTATAAAATCGAAGTAGTCTAGTCGTTTTAACAAATTATAATTAAATTTTGTGTTGCAATTCACATCTAAATATTGGTTCATGAGATCATACAACTAATCTATAAAATTTTTGAATTCATCTCATATTTAAATTATTCTTATGGCATTTACGAACAATAAAATTAAAACGCATTTCTACACCCATTCGATATCAATATATATATCAGGCATTATAAAGTAAATAGTCTGGATTTTAGAAGACCGAATATATATTTCCTATTTCTTAGCAGAAAACCTTCCATTTTGTAATCTTATAAAGTCAAAGTAGTTCAATTGTTTTAATAAATTATATTTAAATTTTCTGTTGAAATTCATATCTAAATCATGGTTCATGAGATTATACAACTAATCTGTAAAATATTTTAATTCATCTCATATTTAAATTATCCTCATTATATTTACGAACAGTAAAATTAAACAGCATTTCAAACCCATTAGATGTCAAAATATACGTATAACCGGTATTACAAAGTAAATATTCTCAATTTCTGAAAAGACTTAAATATTTAACTTAAAAATATAACTTAATAGGTCATCTTGAGTTACGGGATAAAAAAAAAATATACGTAAAGATCTCATCTTTTCTCACAAATAATTAAATCTTTCGATTTTGTAACAAAATAGTTTAGATATATTTAAATTAGATATTTTAATAGATTGCATTCAAATTTTTTGTTGCAATTCATATCTAAATCATGGTTCATGAGATTATAATACTAATCTATAAATTCCTCTTACATCTAAATTATTCACATGACATTTAGGAGCAGTAAAATTAAAACACTTTCCAAACCCATTATATATCAAAATATATGTATACAATCAGTGTATATCAATATATATCACTGTCATATACCCTATACAATATACTGTCACTGCAATACAATATATATCACTGCCTGATATACAATCAGACATTATAAAGTAAATAGTCTCAATTTTTGTTGCAATTCATTTTGTTGCGAAATTTTTTGTTGCAATTCATAACTAAATCATGGTTCATGAGATTATAATACTAATCTATAAATTCCTCTTATATCTAAATTATTCACATGACATTTAGGAGCAGTAAAATTAAAACACTTTCCAAACCCATTATATATCAAAATATATGTATACAATCAGTGTATATCAATATATATCACTGTCATATACCCTATACAATACACTGTCACTGTAATACAATATATATCACTGCCTGATATACAATCAGACATTATAAAGTAAATAGTCTCAATTTTGAAGACCGAAGATACATTTCTTGTTTCCAGTAGAAAACCATCCATTTTTGTGGTCGCGTGCTTAAAACGAGAATTTTGTTCCACGTCAAATTCTGAAATATATAAAAATCACAAGAGCTCACGAAAACGTTTCTGCTACAACTTCTTATTTGATCGTTTCTGATCATTTCGATGAATAGAATACGTCACTTGTCTTCGGAAGTAGTGCAAAAAAAAAAAAAAGAATCGTTTCTGGAAACGTAATCGATCAATGCATGCTATCAATGTTCTGTTCGTAATTCTAGAGATATCTGCCAAATTGCACGAAAGAAAGATAGCTGTCAGAATTACAAGATATAATATTGAAAGGCTGAATATCTTCAATTCACGTTCTAACGCTGTCTTGTATTTCTGTAACTTGGTTTAGAGATAAATGATTTGATAACTTTTAGTATTTGGGAAACAGCCTTTAAAAATAGTTATTAAAGATCAAAGCAAATGTAACTGGATGAAGTCTTTGCATTTTTATTTAGCTTTCAAAGTGAAGTAAATTTAATTTATTTAATATTGGCAATTATTTAAAATTTTATAATTCTTTAAGGTTAATTATACACGCTTTTTCAATTACAATACCTGACAGCTTCATTTAATTTATTTTGCAAAATCTAGCTTCTATTCTGGCTGTGTTTATATACCCCTCTCGCAGCCTAATAAAAGAGCATGTTTATGGCATATCATGACCTAGTGGTAATGATTATAGTGGTACGACATATATTATGACTTAGTGGTAACGACTATAGTGGTACGATCTAGTAGTGCGACATATGACCTAGTGGTAACGACTATAGTGGTACGACATATCGTGATCTAGTGGTAGAGACTATAGTAGTACAACATATCATGACTTAGTGGTAATAACTATAGTGGTAGGATCTAGAGGTGCGACATATCATGACCTAGTGGTTACATGCGAAGGGAGGGCAGAGGTTCCAATCCACTATTGGTGTTCATTGTTATCATTACTCGTGGAAATTCGACGTTTACAACATCTATAAAACATCGTGCATCGATAATCAGACTGTCTGATCTAGATTTTCTGGGTTTTCTTTCATACAACAAGCAAAGACAGCATAGTTAACTCTAAAAGTGCTCTCGGAAGGAAATTCCCGCCAATCATCGTCTCCTTGTTGTCTACTTGTAACATATATAAGTGGAACACGAGACTCAACGAAAAAGAAAATATTTTTGGAAATATGTGAATATATATATGTGAATGTATAATATGTGAATATGAAATATGTGAATATGTATATGTGAATGTATAATAATGTTAATATGAAATATGTGAATGAAATATGTGTTTGAAATGTGTTTGAAATATGGGTTTAAAAGTATTATAATCACAAATAAAAAACGAGGAGCAAGCTGAAAATTGAAAATATAGCTAATTTGTAGAAAATCATTATAAGAAAAATTAATACTTTAACATGATTTTCACATTTCTATATAAAACTTTTAATAAAATTCTTATCAGATTTCATAAAATCATAAAAATATATGATTTCTAAGAGAAGAATTTCCTAAAAACCAGAAGGTTTTTCTTGGTTTTTCCTCCTAACCATTTATTCCCTGTGAAAATAAAAATTATATTTGTAACTATACAGTTCACCTTGTCCGGAAGAATCATGTGAGCACTACTACTAATGATAAACCAGAAGCAAAAGTGAAAAGAGGGAATAATTTTTTTTTCCAATGAAATATTGGATTTCTTCCAAGATATTAAGTGAATTATCTTTAATTGAATGATGTGATTTCACAATTCACTAGGAAAGATATAAATATTGAAAATGACCTTACAAAAAATAATCTCTTCCAGGATGCAGTGACAAATATTCTGTAAAATAACGAAACTATTAAAAAAAAATTAATTTAATAAAATAGATTTTTCAGCCCTTTATTAGTTTCATTTCTTCAAATATTTACTGATATTTTGCTTCCATACTAATCACTTACAAGCTTTAATTTAGTTAACTCCCTCCTTTAAAAGTCATTAAAGATCAGAACTTTTGAAACATAAGTCAAACACTTCTAATCGAAAGATATAAATAATAAAAACTACAAACATTCTTTCCATTTTTTTCTTATTTTTTTACATATTTTTCATTGTCTTAAATGAATTTTGGAATGCAAATAGATTTGTGACGAAATATTACATTCTAATATTAAAGGAAAAAAATGCATCACTTTGCTGTAAGTATCTTTATTTACATATGTCGATGTTTTATTATTTCAAAATTAATTATTTAATTTGAATATCCATTATAAGATTTAGTTAAAAAATAACATGTTTTTTTTTAATGAATAAAAAGTTCATTTATAAAGTAATACATAATGAAAGAAATTCCACGGCATCTAAAGAAAATTAATTATCACCACTTTATAATTCTAACCGTCTTTAAATTATAATATTGAAAACTAAACATTATATATCTACATCTTGTTTTGATTTATGGTAGGTGGATATTGGAATGTGTAACGATTTATTCAGCATTCAGCAATATTGAAAGTTGTACTAGAAATTGTATGTATTAATTCAATATAAAATCTTATTATTCACATACTTAACTAGAAAACTAATTATGCTAACCGTTCACATACTTAACTAAAAACTTTATAATGCTAACTGTCTTTAAATTATAATATTGAAAACTAAACATTATATACCTACATCTTGTTTTGATTTATGTGCAGATGCAAATTGGAATGTGTAATGATTCATTCGGCATTCAACAATATTGAAAATTTGTACCAGAAATTTTATGTATTAACTCAATATAAAATCTTATTATTCACATACTTAACTAGAAAACTAATTATTTAATTATTATTAGTATTGAAATTCTACGAAATAATATACAAGGATAGGATTAAAAATTCATAGAATTCTTCGACTAGCAAGCATTCATTATATTGCAGTTTCAACTTCCTTCATCCAAGAGCAATCTGAACCAAATCAAATAGAGAGAGTGTTCCTCTCACTCATTTACCATATCCTGGAATTCCAGAAACAAGTTGTTCCATGGAAATCCTAATGTATTTGGGCATACGTTGGGGAATATCTGCGAAAGGTAAACAGCAGAAAGATGAAAATCCCTTTTCTCCTCTCATACAGATTTAATCTAGCATCCAACAATGTTATCGATACCTTATATAGCTCCACGTTGTCACTCGATGGTCATCTATTCTCGCTAAAGTAACATTTTAGTCTCATTCAATTGAGATTCCAATCTGTGATCAACAGTTTCGATTGCTGGATATATTACAAGTACTAATTACAACGGGAATTGCAAATGATTTTGAATGTAATTGTGTATTAAGTAACAGAAAAAACTTTCAATGTGAATAATTGAAATAATATTAAATAACAGAGAAAACTTTCAACAAAGAAATCTTTATTTCTGAATGTGAAGTTAGGTGTTAAGTCTTGAATATAATTGAGTATTAAATAACAGAGAAAACTTTCAACAAAGAAAAACTTTCTTTCTGAATGTGAAATTTGGCATTAAGTTAATATAATATAAATATATGAATTGCATTACACGAAAATTATATTAATCAAAAACTATATTTGGTTTCCATATAACTAAAATATTTCATGTTAACTTTCGTGTTATGAAAAAGTGCATCCTTACACTTAAATAATCTTTCTCATAATGCAGTATTGATAATATTACGTAAAGATTATTTATTTTATTTAATATCCAATTACGTATTTTTTTAACAAAATATGTTGCCTTCACAAGCACGAAATTCAATCGGTAATGAAGAACTCGTTTCCTTACAGAAATTCTTTTTACCAAGAGCAGGCAAGCAATCGACGATGATGTAATTACTTACGCCATAATTAAATAATTTGGTTGATGAAGTACTTTGTAACCTAGTTTATCTCATCCGGAAGAAGTGTTTGAATCACTATTTAGGGTATGCATGTTTTATGAAGGGAATTCTCAATCTCATGCATAATGAATATTTTCAACATTTTATCCTTTAGATACAGCACTAAATTAATGTAATTACTTCTAATAAATCATTTTCGCATGTTATATTCATTAAGGATTATAGGCCTAGACCTAAGCAGTTGCTTCCAAAACTTCATGTACCTTATTTACTTCTTACAGCATCTAACATATTTTCTATTAAACTGAGAACTTCAGAAATGAATAGCACTATCGATATCTCTAGAAGTATTTAAACTAAAAATGGTTTGTTGCTAAAAATATGCAATTCAATTTTGATATTAGGGATCTAGGATATATAGGATATTATATATATATGATATTAGATATATAGGACATAGGATATATAGATATATTAGGGATATATGTAACCTAGTTTATCTCATTTGGAAGAAGTGTTTGAATCACTATTTCGGATATGCATGTTTTATGAAGGGAATTCTCAATCTCATGCATAATGAATATTTTAAACATTTTATCCTTTCGATATAGCACTGAATTAATGTAATTACTTCTAATAATAAATTATTTTCGCATGTTACACTTCTTAACGATTATAGGCTTATACATAATCATCTGCTTCCAAAACTTCATCAACCTTATTTACTTCTAACCTATTTACCTCTTTTACTACCATACTTTCCTTTAAGTAAAGAACTTCAGAAAGGAATAGCAATATCGATATTCCTAGAAGATGTACTTAAACTAAAAATGGTTTGTTTTTAAAAATATGTAATTAAAATTTCATATTAGGGAAAATTTTACCTTGACTCAGATTTATATCTGTAACACAGTGACAAATCACTAAAAGTAATTATAATATGTTTAATTTTGTTTCGTTATAAACATAGAAACTGTAAAATTACTTAACGTGGACTCTTTGAGGAGTTATAATTACATTTTTAATGTCAGCGTCACAGTAAGTAGCAATATCCTCACATTTAACATGTTATTAAATAGTTACCATCTGTAATTAAAAGTGAAAAATCAATATAATGTACTTGCTGATTCAACAAATGTTACCCTCAGTAATTAAAAATGAAATATCAATATAATGCACTTGCTGATTCAACAAATGTTATTCGCTTTTAAATTCCAAACATAAAAATAAAACTGGCGATATTAGTTTATACCTGCATCATTTCTACAAAAACAAATGTTTATTATCAATAAATAAATCATTTTTGAAAATTAATTATAAATTTCAGAAAATTTTCATGCAATGAATATAATATTTAGAAAATGTTAGGTTATAAATCCTAACTAAAACTAATTTTTGATTTTTAAAAAAACATTCCATTATAATTATTAATAATCATATTTATTTTCAACAACAAAATCAATTTCAAATGTTTCAATATCATTATAAGCTTCTTTACTTTATAAGATATTCCTTGTATATAAAATGCTGATATTAAGATAGCAATTGCTAAATTCAGCATAATTTATTTTTAAGTAAAGCACCGTATAAAACTCATGAAAATTAAATAAAAAAATAAAAATGTTAAGTATAATATAAACTTCAACAATTTGTTTCAATTATTATTTATTAGAATGTTTTCTAAAGCAAGAGAATCACATTGGATCTATATCAGTTTTAAAGTTATTGGAAAGTAGATTTTGTTTTCATTCGTTGTTTTCTTTAATATTAATAAATGATTTATACTAAACAAAAGATAAAATTTCAGAGTAATTCTTGTATATCAGCACGATAGTTATATTGTATTAGATTTTCTGAAACTAATTATTATCAGAAAGCCTTAAGACATACTTTTGAATAACATGTTGATAAATTTTAAAAAATTTTATAATTTCCAAAATATATTTTTCTCAAACATATAACTGAAATTCAGTTGTGAATACAACTTGATTTATGTTTAATAATCAAAAAAGAATTAGTGCATATTTTAAAAAAGTCCTTAAAATATTTTTCAGTTTCTAATAATAAACATGTTTATCGGAATACAATAATTTTGTATATTAAATGATATATGTAATTTATTTTCAACAAATAATATTTCAAAAAATACTTACTGGGAATTACTTCGAGGTACGTAAACTGGTAATCATAACCATCAGTATTAGCTCCAAGACAAACGTATTTTCCGGCATCTTCTATTTGAGCATTTTCAATCATCAATTTATGGTAATATACATCGTCTTTCAGAACATAGTCCAGTAAAAATGGTTTAGTTAAAACATTGAAGTATTCTCCTTTCATAGAAATGGCATGCTTTTCCTGGATCAGTATTAGCAGGATCCACATTCACTTGTTTCAACCACTAATTAAATAAATTAAAATATCAATAAAATATCAAAAAATATTAATTAATCATTAATTTAAATAACTAAAATTTAAAAATCGTATAAACTTTAAAATCTCAAATTCTGTTTGATAAAAGAGATCGACATAAAATTGAAATTGCAATTTAAAAAAACTTTTTTGTAGAAGTTCTGTTCTATGTTGATTAATTTAAACACTATTTAAAAAACTTTTTTTGTATCGGTCATGGTTTTCGATACAACCGGCAGAACTTGAAAAATACGAATTTTGAGTTAAGACCGTTGCCAACAATTTGATATGCTGTAGAAAATTTACAGATTAAAAACATTACATAAATTTCTTGTTATCGGCCACATGCAAAATGAATGAGTTTGAGCTTACTCTTTAATTGAAAAAAAAATAAATAAAAGCATTGAAATCAGGACCCATGTATGTTACAGCTTAATATGACTCTATTGTTAGAACGGCAAATAAATAAGGCAAGAAGATAAGATAAGGTAAATAAGGTTTTTAAAATTTCGTAAATAAGGCAACAAGATAAATAAGGTTTTTAAAATTTCGTAAATAAGGCAACAGGATAAATAAGATTTCTAAAAATTTTTGAAAGGGACATTTTTATTGATGTAAAGGATTTCACAAATACTTAACGTCAAAATTTTATTGTAAATGCTAACAATGAACTCTACATCTTAATAACAGTTCTAAACTAAAAGTAGAAAAACAATTATTCAATTACTTCTTCTCTACGACTGTTAATGTGAAAGACTACAGACGCTGGAAAAGTTTGCAGTCTTTCCAGAAAACAATATTGAAGAAGCCAACAACAAACATCTTGCAATAGCTAAGCAATTACGATCAACATTAACCTGGAGCAAGGCAATACAAAACTATTATTTAGGATATTACAGAAATTTAAAATTTTAATCATAAAAATAGATTTTAATTTGAAAGTTATGTAAATATTGACAATTCTTGGGAAAATGTTCACTTTCTTTTGTATTTTGATTAATGATGTAGTATTTAGATTTGCATTTTATAATTTTGTAGCGCACGTAACAATTTGGTAAAATTAATTGTTTCTTCTAAACTTCTTTGCCTCTAAATTTTTTACATTATTATTAGTCATGAACTTCCTATATAAATTAACATAACGTAAAAAAAATGACAACAATAATACAAATTTGTAACACAGTAATATTAATTTTATAGTTTTTTCATAATTATTATTATTAACAGAATTCTTATGAAGCCTTTTTTAGTATTGATTACTTCTTAATCTAATAATTATGTGTGCCATTTTACATTTAAAATCCAACGAAAACATTAAGCATTTATCTCAAAACTTCATTTTTTGAGTTGTGCCAGTAAGGTATGCGACAGTAAATCTACCTCCCCGTGGTGCAACCTAGTAACGTTCTAGGCGGTAAAAGATCTACTACTAATGGCATGCAGTAAACTTAGATGGATGGCATTACTCACTGCTCGTATCTCCTAGAGGAGTTGGAGGAACATTTTGGAACAGGGTATTTTTGGACAAATCTCGTGAAAAAGCTATCGCAGAATTTAAACTTGCTGTAAGCAATGACTTTGGCGATCCATCTACACCGCACTGGAATTTTTGATAGCCCAAATTGCCCGCTCTGTGGGAAAGACGAGATCATGGACAGCCACCATATAGCAGGATACCCGGCCATGCATGGGGACTCCGAAGTGAAAAGATATTGGAGTGCAAGAACTTTGCTGATGAGACATTGACTTTTTTTTTATCTTACTGGTTTTTTTTTTTTTTTTTTTTTGATCGTTTAAGAGTTTGTTATATTCTCTTGCCATTGGAAATAAAGAAAAGTCGTGTTTCAGTATTGTTCTATTTCACATTTCCATGCATAATTTTTTTTATTTATTTATTTTTTTTTATATATATAATTTTATCATTTTAACACTTAATGCTTTTCTAAGTATCAAATTCGTATGGTGGTTTCAAATAAAATTGCTAATTTTGGAAAAGCTTTGATTCATGGAAAACAAACAAACACAAATAAAATGAAATATGCACAAATTCTCCATTTCAACATCTCTATTCAATACGAAATCAAAATTTTCATTTCAGACACAAAATTCCCCGAGTACATTTTAAGAAAAATCAGCAAAATTCAGTGAGAGGGAAAAAACTTGATTTCTGCTTCATTGAACAATTAATAAAATTTTCATAATTTCGCTAAATTATACACTATAACAAATAATGCATAGAGAAAATGAATGGAGCATTTATTGTCAATATTTCGTAAGACTAACATACAAATTGGTTTTGCAACTGGGAATGATAGGATCACGAAATTTCACATTATCTAATAATACCATGCATATTTGTTTAAAAATAAATAGTGAATTCTTCAGAATCATAATATTTTCCAAAAGACATTAAAGATCAGTGAAAAAGAATTAAAATTAACTTCATTGTTTGTAACTATGTTGTTTAAACTAATATTTACTTTCATACATACAATAATACTTAATTAAAATAATCAATTAAAACTATCAATTAATCAATTATCACTAATTATTTAAATCAATTAATTAATTAAACAAGCAATAATAATTAAACCAGCAAACCAGTTAAAGATCAGCAATGTTGTGAAAAAGAATTATAATTAACTTTGTGTTTGTAATTATGTTGTTTCAACAAATGTTTGCTTCCATACATACTATAATAATTATTGTATATTATTTTCATAAAGTAAACATAAGAATAAAATTTATTTAAAATAATATTGTAATGGACAAAGATAGAATCAATTTTTAATTACTACTAAAAACGCTTTGCCTTATATTTTCTTGAAATGGCATTATTATTAATATTCATTAAATAATATATGCTGAGAATAGTGATTCAATACATTAAAACTAACATTTTGTCAAGAGTTAGAACAAGACATAAATTAAATATTATACTTTCATAATGTCTATTTTCAAGAATAAATGAAGTATAAATTAAAATTTCAGATGTTTTCCATTAAATATGTACCCAAAATTAAATTAAATAATTAATACATTTTGATTACTATACATAATTATTAATTAATTATTATACGTATGAGGTAAGAAATCAGAAAAATCAAAAATTTATATTTTAATATAAACTAAAAAAAAAATTCGTCATAAAATATTTAATTCATTATTATAATTAAATTACTTCAATTTTTCAGTCATAAGCATATTTTATTATGGTCAATAAAATGCTTTACTCACTTCATATAAGAATTCTAAGCATAAATTTATTAAAAGAGTAGAAATAAATGCAATAAAAAAACAAAATGTAATTAAAATTTCTCTAAACTGAAATACATTACGCAGTTTGCAATGCTGTTTCAAATACAATCATTTATAATTAATAATTTAATTATTATAAATATAACAAAATATATATATATAAAGATTTTTAAAAAGAGAAAAATAAAACAAAGAATAAAAGAAATTAACAAATAATAAAAAAATAAAGAAAATAAAGAGAGAGAGAGAAAAAAAAGAAAGATAAGATAAAATAAAGAAATTTATATATTGATATAAATTTTAAAAAATTCTTCATATAATACTTAAATTATTATTATAATTACGTTATTTCAATTATTGTCTATAATATGCATATTTTAATATGATCAATAAAATACTTTACTCATTTTCATATAAGAATTCTGGGAATACATTTATTAAAGAGTAGAAATAAATACATTAGAAAAACAAAATGTAATTAAAATTTCTCTAAACTGAAATACATTACTCAGTCTACAATGCTGTCTCAAATACAAACATTTTTTTTCCTTAAAATACTTACGTTCCAGTGACTAATCTCCAATATATACCTGCATGATAACGCTTGCAACATCTTTTTAAAACAGGATTCTTTTCTTAGATTTTCATGAGGACAATAAGTTTTGAAATGAGTTACATTTAACGATTTCAGGAGAATTCCGGTGGAATAATCTTTAAACGTATTTCAAAGCTGCGACTTAATTAAATTTTTATCGCTAAACTTTTGCTCAAGGTAGAATGCTTATCTTTTCCAAGTTAGAAAGGAATTTCTATCTTAAATACAACTAAGCTCCCTCGAAAAAAAAAGGTAAAATTCGGAAGACATTGATTAAAACTGTTTCTCTTGAAAGAATTAAAATCTGCCGTATATATATTAAGTGAATTTATTTTGTACAGTAAACCGTACTAGTTCTTCCTGATAATTTATCAGCTTTCAGTGATGTTTCCACCTTACGTGAAATAATATTTAAACAAACGAACAGTTGAGTAAATTAATATTTATTTTTCATTTCTAAAGATAACATAAGATTAAAATTTACTCATAATATCCTTCTTGAAATTTATTTCAGCCAAAAATAGGATCAAATTTCATTATCTAATAAAATATTTTGTTATTATATTTCCATGAAAGTAATTATTACTAATCTTCGATAAAAAGTAAATATTACTATTCTTCGATAAAAAGTAATTATTACTAATCTTCGATAAAAAGTAATTATTACTAATCTTCGATAAAAAGTAATTATTACTAATCTTTGAAAAGTTGAAGATAATTATGAAATATATTGAAATTATAAGTTAATCAAGAAGTAGAACATGAATTTCATTAAAATATTATACTTTATTAATTTCTATTTTAAAGATTGATTTGTGCATAATTAATAGTTCAGACATTATTCATTCAATAAATATTCATAGTTTAATTAAATTTAATAATTATTCTTGTCATTATTAATTAATTATTATAAAATAAGAAATCAAAATATTCGTATACTGATATAAGCGAGATAGAAATTATTCATAAAATGTATTATTGTTGAAATTATTAATACAATTAAATTAAATTATTAATGCAATTAAATTAAATTATTAATACCATTAAATTGAATTATTAATGCAATTAAATTAAATTATTAGCACAATTAGATTAAATTATTAATACAATTAAATTACATTTTTAATATAATTAAATTTTTATCGCTAAACTTTTGCTCAAGGTAGAATGCTTATCTTTTCTAAGCTGTAAATGATTTTCTATCTTAAATACAACTAAGCTTCCTCGAAAGAAAAAAAAGGTAAAATTCGGAAGACATTGATTAAAACTGTTTCTCTAGGAAGAATTAAAATCTGCCGTATATTAAGTGAATTTATTTTGTACAGTAAACCGTACTAGTTCTCCCTGATAATTTATCAGGGAGAACTAGTATGTTATCTCCCTGATAATTTACAGTTGAGTAAATTAATTTTTATTTTTCATTTTTAAGAAAACATAAGGATAAAATTTACTTAAAATATAATTTTTGAAATTTATTTCAGTCAAAAATTGGATCAGATTTCGTTATCTACTGAAATATTTTATTTTCATGAAATAATCATTATATTTTCATGAAAGTAATTATTACTAATCTTAATTAAAGTTGAGGATAATTATCAAGTACATTGGAATTAAGAAGTTAAATAAGAAATAGATCATAAATTCCGTTAAAATAATTTACCTATCTTTATTTTAAAGAATAACTCATACATAATTAAAAGTTCAGACATTATTCATTAAATAAATATTCATAGTTTAATTAAATTGAATAATTATTCTTGTCGTTATTAATTAATTATTATAAAGTAAGAAATCAAAATTTTCGTATACTGATATAAGCGAGATAGAAATTATTCATAAAATGAATTATTGTTGAAATTACTAATACAATTAAATTAAATTATTAATGCAATTAAATTAAATTATTAGTACAATTAAATTAAATTATTAATGCAATTAAATTAAGTTACTAATACAATTAAATTACATTACTAATATAATTAAATTTTTATCGCTAAGCTTTTGCTCAAGGTAGAATGCTTATCTTTTCCAAGTTAGAAAGGAATTTCTATCTTAAATACAGCTAAGCCTCCTCGAGAAAAAAAAAGATAAAATTCGGAAGACATTGATTAAAACTCTTTCTCTAGGAAGAATTAAAATTTGCTTCAGCCAAAAATCAAATGTCATTATCTACTAAAATATTTTGTTCTTATATTTCCATGAAAGTAATTATTACTGATCTTCATTAAAGTTGATGATAATTATCAAGTACATTGAAATTAGAAGTTAAGCAAGAAGAAGAACATGAATTCCGTTAAAATATACTTCAACAATTTCTATTTTAAAGAAAAATAGATGCATAATTAATACTGACATTATTCATTAATTAAATAATCATAATTTAATTTAATTAAATAATTATTTTGTCGTTATTAATTAATTATTATAAACATAAAGAAAGCAATCAAAAAATATATCTGCATATTACATATCTTATTTGATTACGGTGCTAGTGTATCAATACAGTGATCAATAATCAATTTCATTTTCAATCAATAAGGTAAATAACAATTACACTTTGTAATTGATATTTACCTTCAATTATATTTTGTAGGTAATATGTATTACATTTTGTTAGCAAACTAATCCCATTAATAAGAAAATGCGTAATTTTCTTTCCTTTGATACTTTACTACGAATATTACACAAAAAATCAATACAATAATTATAATATAGTAGGATTAATACGGTAAATACATAATATCAAATTTCTTAATTGTTTATTTTTTATTTTGTATGTCCATCTATTAAATATTAAAAAAGGAGTATACTCTTAAAGTTATTCTATAATTTAATTAATACTAAAAGTTGAAACAAATAGTTTTTGTGCTCTTAAAATCAATCTATAGCTTAACTAATAAAGAAAGTCGGAAGGAGTTTAGTTAAGAAACAAAAAAAAAGGAAACCATCTATGTAATTTAATAACTAAGAACAACATCGATTCATAATTATAACAGTTCTTCAGACAAAAAAAACTACTTTAGATTATATTAATGCCATAAAAAAAATTTCCTTGTCTGACGACACATGCTTCTATTCCAACATCTCACAGTATGGACTGTACGAAAAGGCTGATAATCTAAGTTGTGCAGCTTTTAACACGAAAAATATTCCCTCCTAGATTCGGAAATTAATTTACGGTCCGTTTAATCCAATTAACTCGACTACTCTCCCAAAAGTGTGCGTGGCAAAGGAAATTGTTAATAGGACCTAGGACTCACACTCCTCAAACCTGTTATCATCAGTCGAGGGAATGGCGATAGGGAATGCTTGATGATCGAATAAGAGGTTTTACTCCTCATTTACAAAGAACTGTGAACAAGGTTTATCTCAGTTTTAATGACGGAGGCTAAACTTGTTTCATTAATAAAGAGGAGTTTTAAAATGTTCACAACATGGATTAAAAGTTGAAGTATGGCACGCAATTTAAGGATTCCCATCATTTGTTAAAATAAGAAAATATCACGCAATGGAAGTCTGTTGCATCAAAGAAATTTAGCAGCTACGAAGGCCATAAATAATTAAATTAATCCAATATATTCATGAAAATTCATAAACCATCCATTATTGTTGTAATTTAGTGTTGTTTTTTTAATATTTTTTCATTTAATAATATAATTTTGCTTAATTTATGAGGCATCGTAGTAAGTATCCAAAAGTATTACTCTAAAAGAAAGATATTTATTCTTCTAATTTAATTTACAGGACATTATACAATTGAGTTCACTAGAAGTGTAAATCAGTTAATATTTGTAATAACAATTAAGATTTTTCATTGATTTTAATTAATTATTTGTTATTTTGTATTCCCCAGTTTGTTGTTGTGTTATTTAATTTTGTTATTATTTGTCAGTTTGTATTCCCCAGTTTGTTGTTGTGTTATTTTATTTTGTTATTATTTGTAAGTTTGGATTATTTATTAATTAGTGTTAGTTAGTTTGTGTTAGAATAATTTTAAGAGTAAAAATCCGTTATAATAAACAGATCTTTACTTTTAAAATTATTCTATAAATTAATTAATATTAAATGTTGAAAATCAGAAAGAGTCTAGCTAAGAAGCAAAAAAAGGAAACCATCAACGTAATTTAATAACTAAGAACAACATCGACTCATAATTATAACAGTTCTTCAAAAAGAAAAAAAACTGCTTTAGATTACATTAATGCCATCAAAAAAAAATGTCCTTGTCTGACGACATATGCTTCTATTCCAACATCTCACAGCGTGGACTCTACGAAATGTCTGATAATCTAAGTTGTGCAGCTTTTAACATGAAAAATATTCCCTCCTAGATTCGAAAATTAAAATAAGACATGACAACAATTATTTTCGTAACTAATATTTAAATTATAAATTGTTCAACAAATTTTTCTTTCAATTTAAAAATAAATTATCAAAATAAAAGATAAATCTCTTCTAAAAATTATGTATGAGAAATGATAGATAAGATTTGATGGTAAGATATCAACATCCTACAATATTTTTGTACAGTGGGATACGAAAAGAGTTAGACTGAATAAAAACAAAATATTTTAAACATAAACTCGATTTTAAAATCGTGACTTTCCGGCACTGTTTTAAAAAAACTACATCAGCAAATTTGCCAAGACTGTTTTTTTTTATTTGACCTCTATAAACATTTGGATTTATCATGAAAGCAAGCGAAGTAAAAACTGGTTTCTGGGAAAACGAAAAAGCAATTTTAGATTCAGGTGTTTTAGTGGAAAAGTTTATCTATTCAGTATTGAGAGAAAGGAAATTTTCTATTTTCTATTTTTTCTCCCGAAAATTTTCTATTTAACTCTGGACTAATGATGGTTTTATGTATACACTTACCATTTTCAATTTATTTTCTGTATAACATACTGAATTCTGTATGAATCTAGTATAGTTCTTTCTATATAAGCTGTATAGACGTGATTTTATTGTTTTATGTAAAGTGCTTTTAAAAAATTCCTTGACGTACACATTCCTTAGCAAAATAATAATAGAATTTTCCCCTCGATTTTTGTGAAAGTCTTAATTCTCAAACATAAAATCCGAATTGAGGAAGACATCATGTTGAAAAGTTTATGTTTATCCTCCTTAAAAACATGAACGAATTGTTATAAAGAGTTAGTACTATTTTTCCTGAATTAGTAGAATTGTTTAATTCATAGAAGATATTATTATTTTTTCTGCCAATAAAGTTCATTAAAAATAAACAAATGATTTTAAAATTCTTCAAAAGTAGAAAAAAAGCATTACAAAAATTTAATAATCAATTAATTTCGAATTAAGCAATATACATGAGCAAATGTTAAAATTGATTCATTTCAATAAATTTCGAATTAAGCAATAAACATGAATAAATGTTAAAATTGATTCATTTCAATTAATTTGGAATTAAGCAATAAACATGAGTAAATTGTTAAAATTGATTTATTTTTAACTATTTCTTTGATAATGAATATAGTATTAAATGAATATATATACCATTTAAGAACTTGTATTTAAAACATCTCCATAACACTAATACTTTTTTTCTTAGAAAAGATGGAAGTAGATAAGTATGGAATTTTCATAATAATCAAAGTCAATGAATTTTTACAGAATTAGAATTTTTTTAAATAAACTAAATTGACTTTAAAATTATAAAATAACACAAAATATTTCTACTTCATTTTGAAGCAAATAGGAAATAAATTTCTTGTTACATTTTTGAACAGTTTATAATTGATTCTGTCAAGCATTATTATTAAAAAGAATCTTTAACATTTCATCATTAAATTCTTTCACGGAATAAAATTTTTAAAAAATACAAAAAAAAAAAATAATTTTCCAATAATTCATTTAAAAAAGTGTCTTTGAAAACTACATTTCAATATTTCATCAGATAATAATATTTTTCTCTTTTTTTCAAGAACGTACTCAGGGTGTGAAGTTAAAAACATTAAATATAGGCTTAAGTCCAAAACTCTTGACATTCTGCCTAGTTAATGGCATTTTAATGTTTCTTAAGAATAAACTTAACAACTATAATTATATGTGTGACTACAAATTACTTAAAAGAAATCCTTTTTAACAAAAACCTTCTTTTATCTTCAATCAACTTCTAAAAAATTTTTCAACTTATTTATTTAACTTACAACGGTAATTGACCTAATGCTTATCTTCGGCTTACTTGCAGAACAAAAAAAAAATCATGAAAAACATTCTCTCATTATATTTATTTAAAAAAATTTCTGTCTGAATTCGTAATTCAACAAAAGAAAGGTATATTTTTGTCGTTAGATAAGGAAAGAAATGCTAATCTCTTTTGTGCCTCTAGTTCCCAATTACAATAGACGCATGGATGCATGTTTAAAATAATCCTTTAAAAAAAATACCAACACATAAAGAAATTCATTCGTGTTTACATTTAACTCGTAAAGTTTAATTGGTTTTAAACTTCGCTGTCTTAAATAATGAGAAAATAGGCTTCATGAATTTTATAAAGGTAGTAATTTTTTAGATTTATTTCAAGGTTTTATCTTTTTACTTTTTTTAAAACAGTAGCGTCATGCACCACATGATAACCATGAAACAATCCTCTTACAGGTAGAAGAGAATTATTGTTTTCCTTGAAGACTTTCAGGGGAAGATAGAATTTTTAGAGGGTGTTAAAAGGGAAGAAAACAGGAAAAATTGCACCAGATTGGATGCTAGAAACTCCTTGCTGTCACAATCATCAGTGTAATTTTTCGTGTCTGAAAGTAGTGACTGAAACTTACACTGATAATGGATTAAAATCTTTACCATCTTCCTTGCTAACTATTTCATGTTTTATTAAGTATGACACAAACAGTCCATAAACGTATCTAGAAGTTGAATGCCTTCCAGGCGTAGTATTTAAAAGGATTTCCCAGCGTAGGTGAAAGAATTTCCAGGCGTAGTACCGGATAAGGGCCTGATGGCCTAGTGACTAGCGTTCAGTGCCTCGAGCCGGCGGTGCCATGAATATTTGTAGAGGTTCGGAATCCATTTTTAACCGTAGGTCTCGTCTAATATGATTAAAGCGCATTGGTCGTAAGACTGATAACAATGTCCAGTAAAAAGAAAGCATCTCCTGTCTCAAAATCTGCCTGTAGGCAAATGACCTTGGCCCACCATGAGGTTGTTGCTCCAATGAAAAGAAGAAGAAAGTACAGGATAAGTAGATGCGAACGATCGAAACATGATCGAAACTGACGATGCGAAACATACATATACACTGCCAAAATCGCCGACGATTATCCTATTTCTGAAGGTAGTAACTGCAACATACACCATTTATGGATTCAAACTGTGCCATCCACAAGCTAGCTATGAATGTTACCATTGGGTGATATATCTATGTAAAATTTCTCTTGGGTATGATTGGTGTATGCTTTACTATAGAGTCACATGTCAACGATGCGAATCATATATATACGCTGCCACAATCGCCGTCGAGTCTCCTATTTCTGAAGGTAGTAACTGCAACATGCACCATTTGTGGATTCAAACTGTGCTATTCACAAGCTTACTATGAATGTTACCATTGGATTATGTATCTATATAAAATTTCTCTTGCGTATTATTGGTGTATGCTTTACTATTGGGTCATATTTCTAGCTAAGCTTGGTTATAATATTTTTCTGTTAACTATTTAACTATTATTCAAAAGAGAATGTATATCATCAATAAAAGTATAATATTTTATTTTATTTTATCGCGATTAAATGTCTTTTATCGGAAATGTCTAATTTCAAATAGTCTACAGAATATTTAGAATTGGATAGAACAGAAACGGAATCTTTTATTAAATTTATTTTACGATTTCTCTTACGGAATACTTATTCTATCGCAAGTATGGCAAGATTTCTGTTAGGTGCTGTCGGGAATGCTTGAGTTACATTTACTTATTAGCTTACAAATAGATGCATTAACGCAAAGAGGTCTCAAACCTACATTAAACAAGTAGTTGCTATCGATTGTTTGGACGAGAAACTAATGGCTTAGATGTGTCGCATTTACGACGGATTAGAGACCTTAAGCTTTATTTCCAGCAATTTATCGATCAACGACAGGAATTTGGAAAAGATTTCGGTGGTTAAATATGGTGGCTCTTGTATCATTCAACATTTGGTCCAAAAATTAAAATATCTCATCGAAAAGTCAATTTCTTGGTCCCATGGCTCGCTAACTAATGCATTTTACAAAACTGCTAACAGTTTGTACATGACAATAAACATCTTTTATTCAAGTCCTTAATGCAATGCGAGGTAATTTAACAAACTGGTTTACATAATAATAGTGTCAGCTTAACACTTGCGAATGGGGAATGGTATTAAGGAACATTGTATCACGCTTAATTAAACGAAAATATGCAGTCGGTGCATAGATATTGGGCTTGGCGCAGAATTTTAATTTTAATTAAGTCTTGTAAATAAAAATTCTCTTCGTTTATCTTTTAATCACAGAATATAAAATACAAAACTGTAAATAAAGAACGATAGCAATTTTGTCTGCATACAATTAAAAATGAAAATGAAAAATAAAGTTATTTTTTGACTAATTCAGATGAAATTATCGTTTTCAATTCAAGGACAATAAAGAGTTGTTGCATACCGTACGTTAGCTACCGTAGGACGTCCGTTAGCTTTTTCTCCCTAGCGCGCATGCTCATAGGAAACATAATTTCCTATGAGCATGCGCGCTAGGGAGAAAAAGCTAACGGACGTCCTACGGTAACTAACGTACGGTATGCAAAAACTCTCTAATTTCTTTTGAATTAGTCGAAAAATAACTACTTTTCATTTTACTTATTATATAAAAATATGAAAAATATAATATATATATATAATATAATATAAAAACATTTAAAATATGAAATAAGTAAATTCTAGTTAATTAATTATTAGGTATTAATTATAATATTAATTTTAATTTTTAATAATTGAATACAATTTGATGATATTACTTTTAAAAATTACAAAAATCTCGACTAATGAATTTAAACAACAACATAATTAAAAATTATTTACTTTGTATAATATTTGTAATAGCATAAGAGTTTCCCAAATATTTTAGAAAATGGTTAACCCTTTTTAAAACAAGTTGTCAGTATTTCAAATAGTTTTCATGTTTTTAAGGAATAAATAAGAAATATCGTATAAAATGTTTTATAAGAGAGGCTAAAATTCAATATGGAGCATTGAAGCGATATCACTCTGTATATGTTTGCATTTTTTGTTTAAGGGACCGTATATGAATTGATATAAATACAATAACATTTCAAACATTTGTTGTTGTCCTAGACATTTATATTTTAAGAAAAAAATAAGTTGCCCCAGAATATACTGAATTCGTTCATTTTGTAATTCCTTATACATGTAAAATAACAAGAAAAGTTTATGTATTCTGTAGGAATAGCATAATATAAAGTTCTATTTTATTTCATTTCATTTCATTAAAATTTTCTGATTTATTTTTCTTTCGCATTAACATTTGGAATTAAAATATAATATCTTACTTTTGAAAAGATAAATAATATAAAAATCAAAGAATATTCTTGACAATTGTGGCATAACAAAATCGGAAAGTTATTTAAAACATTTTGTAAGTTTTCAGTTTTAATTTTGTCGTTTTATTTCACTTTCTTTGAAATATACCACAGAATTTTTTGATTAAGTAAATTAGGCAAATGTCCATCTTAATTCTAAGAAAAAATATTGAATAAATACTAAAACCCGATTAGTATAAGCTACGAAATTCCCTTAATGCAATCATTTATGGTTATTTCAAGTGAGATCATATACGAGTGGTAATTAAAAACTGTTAAACACAAAATTTCTCACGACGCTCTCTTGTTTATTAAAATATACAGATAATATAAAATACCATGCCAGAAACATAATGCGTTGAATAAATTTTTGCTGAAAAGGACATAACATAGATATTTTTAATTATAAATTGATATACGGTCCCCATTTAAAAATGAATAAGAAAAACAAAAAAACGAGAGTTTCATAAGAAATTGCAGAAGTAGATTTCATGGAAAGGCCACAAAATAGAATATCCCACTACATATGCACCGGTCAACTACATATACAACAACAGGGATTGCCAGATTCAATGGCAGATGCAGAAACAAACAAAAGAACAAAACTGTATATAAAACTGTATTCTGCAGATCCTAGGTTGAAAAGAGGTTGTACAAAAACTAATCATATGTAAATTGAACAACCTTTCCCTATTTTAGTCCTTTCTACATTATTTTGTTATATTCAAATGTCGATATTGAAAATAAATATGTTTAGATACTAATATTAGCATGTTACACATGCACTTTAACCTGAGATCATTGGCCTCTATAAAAGCAGATATCCAAATTCATTATTAACAGGCGTGTACCAAAGAGTTGCCACCACAATATTGAAAGAACACCACTAAGTGTGGCATTTAGATGGACATGTGCCCTCCTCTTCTTTCAGTAATTTGAAAGCCATTCTAGTCTACAGATTTATCTTGTCCATCCCATCACAGACATGGATGCTTACTAATGCAATCAAAATAAAATTATTTTAATTGATCCCAAGATACTCCAGGTTATACTATATTACTATAAATTAATAAGCTCGCTGCATTAATAATAATTGTTATTTCTTATCCCACTAGGTAGACATCTAGACCAAGCCCACGAACCGGTATGGACTCATGGTTGAAAGGAAAGGGGGCAGCTTCTGTTGTGATGGAGCACCCGTAAGTAGAAGTCTGACATAGCTCCGTGACGCTCTACAGTTATATGAGACCAAGGTTTACGGATTCCGAACCACTACAAACATCCATGGCACCACTGGGACACGAACCCGAAACTTGTGGCACCAAGCACCAAAGCGCTAAATACTCAAAGCGCGAAATACTTCAGGCCCCCTTAATAACTATGACGCCATTAACATATGGTACCATATCATAAATGGTACCCCAGAGGGCATGCTAAAAAAAAGACAACCCTTTTTAAGAACATTTTAAAATATGATATTTATAAGCAAGTTAAGTTTATTTTTATTATTAATAAAATTTGGAAATTAATGCCATAATTGTAATCAAACAAATATTTGGATTTTTAAATTCTCATTAATGTGTTAAAAATTTCATTTACAAATTGTTTTTTAATTAACAGTTTAATGATAGCTTTATCATTATTTCCTTCAGCAACAAACTTCAACAACAAGGTCCAACTGAAACTTTTCGTTTTAATTTGGAAAACTAAACTTCATTATGTATCATCTAATGACTATATTTGAAATCACTCAGAAGAGCTTAACTATTCATCATATGATGCGATGAAATAATGAGGTGATCTGACGATGCTATAAATTTTTCAAGCTATTGCTTCATTTGTTCATAATAGGTACTGGCATGTTCTTAATATTACGCATATTAGTTGATATATTTTAATGAGTAATAAATCAACTAATATGCGTAATAATAAGAACATGAAGGAACCTATTATATCTCGTAGAAAAATATTGTTTTATACGAACGCGGCAAACTTTTAGTGTACTAATAATGTAGTGGATAATAATTTTATACATATATACAGCAGATAATTTAATTTGCGATAAAGTTCTAATTTTAAAAACATTTATTTAAAGAATTAAAAAAAAACATTGTTTATAGTTACAATATATTTCCATTATTTTTTATTAGTTAATAACATTTAGTTGAAACTTGAAAAATGGAAAGCATTAAATGAATAAATGTTTGCGTATGCTTTTTGTGCAATCTAATGCAAGATCTGTAGAAAAATTATTCGCTAATGCAAAAATAGAAAATTAATGGCAAAATTAAAATTTCAAAAGGTAATCAGTAGTTTGAAAATATGAAGAATTTTTAAGTACAGTACTGTCTTTGTAATGAATTAAGAAAAATATCACATAACTTTTAGAATGAAGCTATCATCATAAAGAAATCTTTGTACCGCATTTTCACTAAATTGCGTTTTTTCTTTGTCTTGCGACATGTGCGATATAACAAGGGACTACTTCATTGGCACAGCAGCCCCATGGTGGGCCAAGACCGTCCGCCTGTTGGCAGATTTCAAGACAGGAGACGTTTTCTTTTTACGGTATTGGGTTGTCAGTCCTATGGCCAACGATCTACAGTCATATTAGACCGTGACCTGTAGTTTAAAGTGGATTCCGAGCCACTACAAACATCCATAACACCGCTGGGATTTGAACATAACGAGGGACTACTGTATTATATTATAGAAGTCTAAGAATCGAAATTAAAAACCAAAAAATTAAATATTACAACAAAAGTTAATTAATTTTATTACAAAAATGAACTAATCTAAAGCAATTTGAAATTAGAAAACATACCGTAATATTTCATCTCATTTTTATTTTATTCTGTTTATTTCTTCTATTTTGGTTGCCTGAATTATTGTGCACTATTTCATCTCATCCAAAATCATGTTCTAAGTTCAACACGAGATCTATCACATACTATGGCAGATTATCACGGATTTACGTATTTTGAGCTTTTTAATTTTTTATAATAATTTATCGTTCATAATCATTTATCGTTCTTTTTATTTTATGCGCATAGAAATTGGATAAATTGAGATAAAGCAGCTAACGCGAGCATAAATTTCAAGGCACTGATCAAGTCAAGTCACACCGTAATCTTAAATTATGAACCGTATACTGAGGAAATGTCATGATTGTCCAAAAAATAATATAGCACGTATACTTGTGCGGTATACAAAAAGATGGTATGATGACAAATAAAAAAAGACACGTAAATGAAAAAGTTTCTAAAATATAAGAATGCAAAAGACTATTCAACATCAAATGTGTTCAAAAATTAAATTTAAAAAATCTGGCTCTTTATAATTTAAAAAAGCTATAAACTTTTATAAATTTGAATATTACTTCATTAAATGAGTGCGGTCTGATGGCCGAGTGACTAGCGCTCTGGCTCTCGATGCGAGTTGTTTCGGGTTCGAGTCCCGGCAGTGCCAGGGATGTTTTTAGTGGTTCGGAATCCACTTTAAACCGCAGGGTTTTTTTCATTTCTTTCTAATGCAGCTGGCAAACACTTAAACAGCCTGGTCTTGGATGCCTTAAGGCAAGCGCTGCACAGACGTACTCACTTTGCATTACCCAGGGGGCGCGTGTAACTTGAAGATAAGCCACGGACGCGGAGTAACAACGCCCCCGCAACGCTCTTTTGAGGATCGGGACCTACAGTTTAAAGTGGATTCCGAACCACTACATACATTCATGGCACCGCCGGGACTCGAACCCGAAACCTGTGGTACCGAGCGCCAGAGCGCTAGCCACTCGGCCATTCAGGGCCCCTTAAACCGCAGGTCATAGTTCCATTTGATTGTAGAGAGTTATCGGGGTAGTCTTACTCGCGTCCGTAACAAATCTTCAAGCTATATGGGTAACAGCGTACGTCGGTGCAGCCCACACGACATGCCTTCTTCAAGGCTAGTTTGTATTGGGCTGTTCGCAGGGAAATGATCAATACGACCCAATCCTCGACGTAATTAAAAAAAAGCTTCATTAAATGAATAAATGAAAAAATAAAAGACAACAAATACGTATTTGATGACTTGCAATATCCCTTATATAAAGCTTTGAAAATATTTTCACTTAATGCTTTCGTTTATAATTAAATCTTCATTTATAATGATGATTATTCTCTAATTAGTAACAACTATTAGATATCTACTTTGAAGTATGCATAACAAGCAAGTCAAATATGACAAAAATTCTAACATCGCGTAATTTATAAAAGATAAGGCAAAAACAAGTCCATGTACATCAAATTTGATTGTAAACTTTTATCATCAATCTAAAAGTTAAGATGTTAATGGAGGAGACAAAAAGCTTTTTGCAATATAATGACTTCATTGAACGTGGCATTTTAGTGTCATTCAATTTATATTATGAAGAATGTTACGGAAGACATATTATTTTAAGTGAGAAAGGCCCAGAAAAACAAAATGAAAGCATTTATTTTTATAAGATTCTGTCATTTTTCTGAACTTGTAATAATAGGGTATTTTTTTTTTTTTTTTTAGTCAATTACCAAAAACTTGATAGTGGAAAAAAAATTCATAAATTATTTCGCATTTCTAAAAAAGAGAAAATCCGAAATTGCCTAGTAAAATCCATAATTGAATTATGTGCTTCTAGGTTTGAAAAATTCTACTTATAAAGCATTTAAGGAAAATTTGGTGTACTGACAGAACTCGAATAGAAAACTATGTCAGTAAAAAATAATTGCTTATTAATTCAAATAAGGAAAGCATAGGTACATTATTTTAAAAATACAAAGTCAAACAGATGTAGTTTTGTTAATTTTTCTGAGTATCAAAATATAGCACTCTGGGGTTAATAATTTACTAACCTTTACACGAAAGTAATAAACGTTGCATAGAACTTTGTACAAAAAGTACATATTTTGATAACAGTTTTCACTTAATATGTTATTTTGAATAGCTTTTGGCCTATCTGCATTGAAAACTACATAAATCTCTCTGGAATATCACAGGGTGCACCCGGAAATCTTCTAGGGCGAACCCTTTGAGAACCACTGACATACGCAGTTGCCATTATTTTAAGACGGAAACATGCTTACTTTTTTTAATAAAATCAACACCACAAGTCTTTGGAACTAATTATATAAATAAAATTCGAACACTAAGAAAGGCATCTTTATTATGTGCATAAAAAAGGACAAAATAAATAATACATAATGGGTCATATTAGATTAAAAACATGGTAAATAAATTTGGAAAATATTTAACAAAAATAAAAAAGTGATTCGAAAACTAGAAAAAGCATTTAGCACCATTTGAAGCGATTTCTTATGAAAAGAGAAGTTAGTAACTGATAGCAACATAAATAACAAATAAGGTTTTGTTTATCTTTCTACAGTCATTTTGCACACATTTTAGGTTAATTAATCTGGGACCTACACTTTAAAGGACCGCCAGGAATCGAACCTTAAGCCTGTGGTACCAAACGCCAGAGCGCTAGCCAATTGGTCATCAGGCCGCACTAGAGTATAGGATAGCTGAGTTTCGATTTCACTGGTGGCATAGTCACTGGTGGTTATAGTCACTGGTGGTTATAGTCACTGGTGGTTATAGTCACTTTGATTTGTCTTTCTATGGTCATTTTGTGCACACTTTAGGCTAATTAGACCAGGACCTACAATTTAACGGGGATTCCGAACCAATAACAAACATCCATGCCACCGCCAGGATTCGAAGTTGAAGCCTGTGGTACCAAAGGCCAGAGCGCTAGCCAATTGGCCATCAGGCCGCATAACAAATAAGAAAAAATAATTTAAGATGCGTTTTAATGGTAAACCTGTAAAATAACCGAACGTATCTTTAATTAAAACTTCAAAGATAAAACATTTCAACTTATATTCTATCAATTCTCAGATCCTTCGTAAATGTTTAATTGTGTAGGCCAAATACATTAAGAATAATCCGAAGACTTTTGAAAGAACATTGAATTTGGTTAAACTTAAAAAGAAAATCGGTGTGGGTTTCAAATATTCTGTGCTTTTACAGGTAAAAAAGAAAAATACAAGACTCTTTTATTCAATTAAATAGAAATATTTTTAACAGTACAGATAAAGCTTAAAGTCTTACTTTTAAAAAATCTTTAAAAGGTTCTTCTTTTCTCTAGCTATTAAAGACATCGAGAACCATTTTCTTTCAATAAAAATCTATGGCTACTTAAGCTCTTAAGTTTAAGAAATATCTGAAATAAAATTGTTCATGCCCAATAACTCTTTAAGTACTGGATAGGAGAGGATCGAATTCTTTCGAAGATTTTCAAATCTTTCAGGATAGATTTCAGGTAAAAAGAATGATACAGGAATGTAAACGTGACATTTAATTTTAAATATCATGTCGAAACTTCAAAATATAAATAAATAAAAGGTCTTAAATAGTTGTTTTTTCAGATATTTTCTGACAATATTAGTATAAAAACTAATAATGATAAAAATAATGTCAATAGATAATGATAATGATATCAATAATGATAATGACAATATCGATGCCAATATTGATAATGATTATAATAATGTCCATAATGATAATGATAATAATGGTGTCATTATTGATAATTATAATGTCAATAATGATAATGATAATAATGATGTCAATATTGATAATGATAATAATGATGCCAATATTGATAATGATAGTAATGATCCAATAATGATAATGATAATAATGATCCCAATAATGATAATGATAATAATGATGCCAATAATGATACTGCAAATCATTTTCTTATTGTATAAAAGCTCTTAAATAGTTGTTTTTTCAGATATTTTCTGACAATATTAGTATAAAAACTAATAATGATAATGATAATGATAAAAATAATGTCAATATAAAATGATAATGATATCAATAATGATAATGATAATAATCATGCCAATATTGATAATGATTATAATAATGCCCATAATGATAATGATAATAATGATGTCATTATTGAAAATCATAAAATAATGTCAATAATGATAATGATAACAATGATGTCAATATTGATAATGATAATAATGATGCCAATATTGATAATGATAATAATGATGCCAATATTGCTAATGATAATAATGATGCCAATATTGATAATGATAATAACGATGCCAATAATGATACTGCAAATCATTTTCTAATTGTTTATTCCATTCTTCGGTTATAAAGTTTCGGTAAAGTAAAGGTAAAGTTAATAATTAAAAAAATTGAGACTTTTTTAATCTTTCCATTTTATTTTTCAAATATATTTCAGATTTTAAATCAAAATTAAAAAATATTAATATTTCTGATTTTCATAATAATTTTCCAGACGAAAATATTGTTAAATGAAAATAATAACTAAATCAATAAAAATCAATTCATTTATTTTAAATAAAATAGTTTTTTCTTCCCTTTTTGTAAAGAATAACAGTAAGGAAATTTTATTTTCATAATTTAACATTTACCATTTATATGTGATGAAAAACAAAATGTTATAAAAATCATTTCACAATTTTTTCTTTTCACCATATAAGATAAAGTGTTTATTTATTCATTAATGTATTATAATAATACTAAATTCCCTTTATTCTATGAATTTCATCAAAAACAATTATATATTCACTTATAATTTCTTATTAATGATTTCTGTAATAATGCTATGATTAATATTTGTAATTTTCTTAAATTCGTAAGACATTATTTTCTATTGTATTCTTTATTTTGGTGCTTTAACTAAACCTTTATATATTCATAGAAATCTAATTTATTATTTATTAAAACCAAAAATTTAATCATTTCGGTATAGGATAAAAAAACCACAAAGTTTTTATAATAATGCATTAATGATGAATGTTATGAAAACACTTGAATAATTCTTATCAAAATACTGAATGAATTAAATAATAGATAATTTCATTAAATACGAGAATTGTAAATATATATTTCTCAGTAAAAACTAATCTTTATTGAATAACTTTGAATTAATAGAAAAATTTAATTAACTCATATTTTAAATAATTTAATTAAAGTTCATGTAGACATCAATTATTTCGTTTTTACTTTGTGGTAAAGCTTTTGAATGGTATAGACCAGAGATGGCCAACCCGCGGCCCGCCTTGAACATTCTTCCGGCCCGTGAGATTTATCACACTTTTACAAAATATATTTATTTTATAATGGCCAAAGTAGTGAAAACCAATGTATTAAAAATACATTATTTTTACATCCATATATCAAAAATTAATTGTCGAAATTATGAGAAAAAATTAACTTTGATTATAAAATAATATTCCTGCGCAAACAAATATCGTACTAGTAAAATAAATATTTTTTAATGATTTCATTTTTTATATTTCATTTATATTTATATATTTTTTATATTTCATTTATATTTATATATTTTTTATATTTCATTTATATTTATATATTTTTTATATTTCATTTATATTTATATATTTTTTATATTTCATTTATATTTATATATTTTTTATATTTCATTTTTAGTGTTATATATTTCATTACAATGTGCGTTTAGTATCATTATTATTATATTATCTATATTTACATGTAAGAATAATAATAAATATAATAATTAAATCTCATTATGTTTCAATTTTTCCCTCCAAAAAAATGTCTATATTGGTTCTAAATCTAATATAAGAATATGTAATTTTACATGCGCCTCCAAAGTGGCCGCAAGATCATTTGGGTTAGCCACCCCTGGCATAGACTCTTCAGTTAAAAAATTTCATTTGTGATAATAAAGGAAATATATTTCAGCTTCAAGAGAAGAAACAATAATAACCAAAGCAAACATAAGAATGTTGTTTTAATAGACACTTAATGTGAAAAGATATGAAGTCACCATAAAACTCAATCATGATTGTAACAAAAATAATATTATATGAAACGAAATACAGATAAATTCAGAGATAGTATTAATGTACTTATCCAAATACAAAAAAAAAAAAAAAAAAAAAAAAAAGCAACATGCATTTCTAAAATATAAGTTATACGAAGTTGCATAGTTTTAAGAATATAATACTGCTGTCGTATGATTTTAGACTTCTGAAAAATGTTTTAACATTATTAGTAATAAAAATGATGAATTTATAATTATAATGGATATTTAAGTGTTATTGACTATTCATTTAAAGACGAATTTCTAAACAATTTTAAAGAAATCTCAATTACAACACTTTCGAAAGTTCTTGGATTAAGGTGAAAAAATGTTTATTAATTGAGTTACTGTTATTAAATATTTTTGATAAACAGTATATTTTAATGGAAAAAGGAGGTTTCGATAGAGAAAATATTATTTGCAAAATGAAAATGTAGATGGCGCTACATACCTCAATATGTGGATGAGATGCGCTTTCCACACCACATTCCATAACTGCTTTCTGGCCTTCTAACACTGTAGTGTTAAATCCTGTAATAAGGGGTTTTCCCCTAATTTTACGACCGGGTTCTGAAAAAATAAAAAAGATTTAGCTTTATTTATTAAACTTTAATTTCGTTACCAAATTGAATATTAAAATACAAAAAAATAGTTATTCATTTATAACTAATAAATGAATAACTATTTTTTTGTAATAAACAAAAAAATAGTTATTTATTTATTACAATGCAAATCAATAAACAAGTTTTTTTGTGAGGGGGGAGGAAGTTAAATGATGAATAATTAGCATTTTATTAAATAATTAGTATATTATTCTATTTTTTTTTTAATTAATCATATTTATTTATAGAAACTATAACTAGCATTTACCAGAAAAATTACATTACATGTAAATGCTACTTCGGATAATATAAAAAATTATTAATCAAAAATTATATATAAAAAATTAATAAAATATTATGAATCAAAATTATTACTAATAAATAGTTAATTATTATAAATTATATATAAAAATTACGAATCAAATTGCTTTTTTTTAAGGGAATATCGAGTAATACTACTCAACAATTAAATCAGCACAAATAATTAAATTATTATCAAACAGTTGTAGATTGCTGGGATCTACCGAGATAATTTCTTAATTTATAAGCAATTAGATTTATGTATTTAATTATTATTAATTAAATTTTCTGAATAAGAACATCTTGTTTATCTTTATTTTCTCACATTCCATCTTTTATTTTGTTGAATTATGTTTCAAACTTATTTGGCTTTTTTTATCTCACCAGTATTTTAACATAAAAGAAATGTACAAAGTAGATTATTGTTCATCTAGTCAGAAGAGCTCAAATAGAAAAATGTTTTTTTGCTCGTTGATCTCCTAAACAAGGGAACCTTTGCTTTGAAATCCGCCTAGCGAACTGCAATAAAAGTTTGCCACACCTCACCCCCTTACCTAGGGCTATATTGACCCTACCAGTTAGAAAAATAAGAATGGAACATCAGTAAGCCTCATGTAAACCATAAATATCCGCTGAAGGGTATTGCGGGTAGGATAAACCTTCCGGAAGGATTTTTAGAGATAACCGCCCTGTATTTGCGTGCTGTATAGACGAACCGGACAACCCCTATCAGGCAATCTTATTGATGCGATATGCTTTACACGCATTGTCCAATTTCCATAAAGTCTCCTCGTATTTGAATGATGTGACTATAACAAAGAGGCCTGAAGGCCAATTGGCTACCGCTCTGGCTTTTGGTACCACAGGCTTAAGGTGTAAATCCTGGAATGGCATGGATGTGGTTCGATATTCCCGTTAAACTGTAGGTCCCGCTCTAATTAGACTAAAGTGTACAGAAAATGACCATAGAACGACAAACCAAAACCAAAGTGTTTATAACAATGCCGCCAGTGAATTCGAACCTTTTTTCTCCTACACACTAGTGCGGCCTGATGGCCGAATCTCAAAGTGGTTTGGAATCCCCTTTAAACTGTAGGTCTCGGTCTAATTAGCCTACAGTGTGCACACAACGACCGTAGAACGAAACCAAAACCTAACCTACACGCTAGTTGCACAGGTTGTTACTAACCTAGTCGGGCACTTAAAGTATCTCGCATCAATAGCCGCATCTAGTAGGCGTCTTCGGGTTTCATCTCATACAACACGTAAATGCGGGGCAATAGTCCTTAAAAGTCCTCCCGGAAGACTATGTCTTCCCACATCACCTATCTGCAGACTTTTTATGGCATGCATAAGAGAGACATGAGGCCATGTTTGTTTCAACAGAAAGATAAAATAAAATAAATACACTTAGATGGTTTACAATATGAAAAATCGAAAACATTACTTAGTAAGCATTGGGCAAGTTAAATCCAGTTAAAAAAATTAATTTAAAAGTATTACAACACAGCAGTGAATAAAGATCCATAGCAATGAAATACACATTTAGCAACATCAAATATTATTTTTAGAAACTTATTCATTCTGATCGAATTCTATTTCTTTTTATCTGTCATTTCTGCATCCAGTGCAAACCTTTTCTTTTACTCAAACGCACACGATACGGCAGCCTTCAAATAAATAGGGAGCAAGTCTCTCGAACCGTATCGATTTTCTTCTTCTTTTGAAATAAATATGTGTACACTGGAGCCCATTTGAGATTTGTTTCAATAAAAAATAATAAGTACGGAGAATTATTCTAAGTATTCGCTCCACAATAAGATTAAAGAGATCAATATGTCACTACTCGCGACTTTAATAAGCCGGAACTGACAGGCGACACCTGACAGGCCATCAGGTTAAAATGTAAGTCCCTGTCTAATTAGCCTAAAGTGTGTAAAACATGACCGTAGAGCAGCAAATCAAAACCAAAGTGATTATAAAAATGCCCTTAGTGAATTCGAACCCCAGCTCTCCTACACACTAGCGCGGCCTGATGGCTAATTGGTTAGCGCTCTGGCCTTTGGTACCAGAAGCTTTAGATTCATATTCTTTCGGTGGCACGGATGTTTGTGAATGGTTCGGAATCCACGTTAAACTGTAAGTCCCGGTATAATTAGCTTAAAATGTGCACAAAATGACCGTAGAGCGAAATCCAAAACCAAACCTACAGGTTAGCTGCGCAGGTTGCTACTAACCTAGTCGGGCACTTAAAGTGTCTAGCGTCGATAGTCGCATCTAGTAGGCGTCTTCAGGTTTCATCTCATACGACACGTAAATGCGGGCAATAGTCCTTAAAAGTCCTCCATGAAGGCTATGTCTTCCCCTTATCACCTATCGGGGTGCCTTTTGTGGCCTACATAAAGAAATATGAGGTCCACCGATATTCAACAGAAGGATAAAATAACAAAAATAAACTTTGACTATGCCTTCTCCTCTTCATCTATCGGGAAGCTTTTTGGGACATGCATAAAAGTGACATGAGTCCACTGACATTCAACAGAAGGATAAAATAACATAAATACGCTTAAAGGGTCCACAACATGAAAATTCGAAAACATTGCTTAGTAAGCACTGGACAAGTTAAACCGAGTTGGAATAAAATAAAAAATAAAATCATTTTCGTATGACTTCTCAAATTTAAAAGTATTACAACTCAGCAGTGAATAAAGTTCCATAGCAATGAAATACACATTCAGCAACATCAAATATTATTCTTAGAAACTTATTCACTCTGATCGAATTCAATTTCTTTTTATCTGTCATTTCTGTATCCAGTGCAAACCTTTTCTTTTACTCAAACGCACACGATACGGCAGCCTTCAAATAAATAGGGAGCAAGTCTCTCGAACCGTATCGATTTTCTTCTTCTTTTGAAATAAATATGTGTACTCTGGAGCCCATTTGAGATTTGTTTCAATAAAAAATAATAAGCACGGAGAATTATTCTAAGTATTCGCTCCACAATAAGATTAAAGAGATCAATATGTCACTACTCGCGACTTTAATAAGCCAGAACTGACAGGCGACATTTTTCATAAAATTTAGAAAGGAAAAATGATAGTCTTATTTATGAGAGTTCTTAGGTTCTGAAAACCTTGGGCCATTCGTTTCACTTTAATACACTATGAATATTTCACATGAGCAATCAGGTGGTATTAAACTTACGTTCATGGCAAAGGACACTTTCTGTATTGAGAGTGGAGAGAAATAAATGATTAGGTTGTTTGTATCTTTAGCAATGTCAAAAACAATACTATTTTCCTTGAATTTGTTGTTTGTTTACGAACTGAAATTGTATTTTATCGAATTGTTTGGTTAAATATAATTGGACTTTTTAACCTTTATGTATAAACAAGAAATTTGTATGCGGGTGTTTATTTCTTACAAATTAAAAACTAGATCACTGTGAATGGTTTTTTAATACGATTTCTTAATTTTTGTTAATATAAATTATATATTATTATAAATGTATTTAACATAAATTCTGTAATTAATATAAATTACGTATATATGTATTATGTATTTAATACAAATTATGTAATTATTTCTTCATTTTTTTTATCCGGTACGAATCCAGATGTTTATTAATATGATTTCTTAATTTTTATCTGGTATGTATCCAAAGCTTACAAAAAATTCTAATGAGTTATTTTTAATTAAATAAATTTTCTATTTATATAGACAAAATTACAACAGAATAATGTGGACAATATATTTCATTTAGGTCTGTATGACAACTCTTACACTTTTAAGTTCTAAATATTTTAAGATAAAAAATTATTTTCGTTTTGCATCAATATTTTTTATTTTGCTATTACAACAGAAATTCCTTTTTATTTCGGTAGCCTATAATTCCATTCATTTGGTAACCACATTAACAATCTAGTGATATTAAGCTTAAGTTCATGACAAAGGATACTTTCTGTAGTGAGAGTGGAGAGAAATAAATGATTAAGTTATTTGTATCTTTAGCAATGTCAAAAACAATAAAATTTTCCTGGAATTTGTTGTTTGTTTAAGAACTGAAATTGTCTCCTTATATTTCATCCAATTGTTTGGTTAAATATTGACTTTTTAACCTTTATGTATAAACAAGAAATTTGAGTGTGGGTGTTTATTACTTACGAATTAAAAGCAAGATCACTGTGATCAGTTTTTTAATATGTTTCCTTAAATTTTTTAATATAAATTCTGTATTATTATAAATGTATTTAATAAATTACGTATATATGTATTATATGTATTATGTATTTAATACAAATTATGTAATTATTTCTTAATTTTTTTATCTGGTACGTATCCAGGTGTTTAATATGATTTCTTAATTTTTTATATAAATAATGTTTTTATCTGGAATGGATCCAAAGCTTACAAAAAATAAATAAAATAATAAAATATTTAATAATAATTAAAATTTTAAATATTTAAAAATCGTGCGTGTGGATGTTAATTACTTACAAATTAAAAACTAGATCATTGTTAACAGTTTTTTAATATGATTTCTTAAATTTTTTAATATAAATAATGTTTTTATCTGGTACGCAACCAAAACATACAGCAAATAATTAAGAATTTTTAATTAAATACATTTTCCTATTTATATAGAAAAATTTACAACAGAATAAAGCGGACAACATATTTCATTTAGACCTCTCTGCCAAATACTTCTGTTACATTTATTTATCAATTCAACATTATTTTATTTTTTTCCCGGATACAATCCATTTTTAAGTTCTAAATAAGATTAAAAATTCTTTTCATTTTGTATTAAAAAATTTTTATTTTGCTATTGCAACAAAAATTCCATTTTATTTCGGTATTATACAGAATTAAATATTTAATCCGATTTTAATGAAACTGTTTTACGGTTCCCATGAAATACTATTAATTAAATAAACTATAATAATTATATATAACAAATAATAATATATAATAATTTTTCTATTTATACAGAAAAATTTACAACAGAATAAAATGGGCAATATATTTCATTTAGGTCTGTATGTCAAATACTTCTGTTACATTTATTTTTCAATTCATTATAATTTTATTTTTATGTTTTGTTCACTACAGATCTTACACTTTTAAATTTTAAATATTTTAAGATGAAGAATTATTTTCATTTTGTAATAATATTTTTTTATTTAGCTATTACAACAAAAATTCCATATCATTTAGGCAGCCATTTTCCATGTCATATCCTCAGCATTTCATTATTACATAGAATTAAATATTTAATCCGGTTGTGATCAACCAGAATTAAAATATGTATGACATAATATTATTTATAAATTAATAAAACGAGATTTCGTTTACATTTAATGATGTAAATATCAATGTTCATTAAAATTATAAAATATATTGATATTTTTAATTATAATCTTGATAATAATAATTATTATTTATATTTTAATAAAATTTTTAAGTAAATTGCATTATTATATTCTCAAAATATAGACAATAATAGGTCAGTTATCGGTTAGTTTCAACAAGATAAATTTTAAAAGATAAATTGTATGATTTTTATCAAATATTTAAATTCATTATTTCTACCATTTATTGAAGAATTCGCTGCAAAAAATTAGTAATAATGAAGTCAAAATTTTTATCCAAAACATTTTACAATTGCTATTGTGCATCTCTATAATGATAATATTCATTTTTATGAATATTATAAAAAGGATTGAAAATAATTAAATGTTTTATAATAATAAATCAAAAATATTTTACTTTTTCTGATTTACATAATTTTGCATTCAATAATTATGAATGTCAATAAATCGATTTTTTTTTCTCATTAGAATAAAATCATTCTGAATCATTATAAACAAAAGGAAATATAGATTTCGTTAAGTTTAAACAAACAACTGAAGACAGCTTACATGCTCTGTTGATATTCACGCCATAGCAACTCTTACAGAAATACGAAAAACAAGTCTACAAACAAGGTGATGATAGACAATATCCTCTAATACAATGATTTTCAAACTTTTTACCATATAGCCACTTTTTACAATAAAAAAAGTGTCACATTCATTTTAATCATCACAGTAGTTAACCTCCATATTTTATATCTTTCATTTTATATTATCAAATATAGAACTTTTGGACGATATATATATAGGAAAACCCATTCTGATATCAATATGTTGTTATAAAAGACGACAGAAACTTGAAGTATTTTAAAATTAAAGTAGACATTTTGACTTGGTTTGTCGCTCTTACGGTCATTTTGAGCACACACTTTAGGCTAATTAGACCGGTATCTACAATTTAACGTGGATTCTGAACCACTCACAAAGATCCATGCTACCGCCAGGATTCGAAACTGAAGCCTGTGGTACGAAAGGCCAGAGCTCTAGCCAGTTAGCCACTAGGCCACCTTACAATTGAAAATTCCTTATTAAAAAGAGTATTTCTAAATTAACCAATAATTAAATTTGTTTTCATACATATTATTATTGCTATTTTTTTTATTTATTTATTTCTATCAGAAAGGGAAATATCATACCCACCCAACCCACTTAAAACCTATCCGACCTTCTATAGGGTTTCTGATCACATAGTTTAAGGTCCACTGATCTAAAAAAAAATATTTTAATAAAACAGGATTTTCTAAAATTCCTATAAAATCATTTAAGATTTGTCACACACACACACGGGTATATATATATATATATCCCTTCAATACAAACAAGCGTAAACCCTGTCTTTAAAGGAAATCAGGCTTGAAGAAAGTTTTGGACTTATGATATGAAAAATTGATGAATTGAAAATAAATTTTTTTTATAATTACGTGCACTTGACTGAACAAAACTAAAATAGGAAGAAACCGTAAATATTTGACGAAACAAATTGAAAAAAAGACTTACTAATATTCACTAAAAAATTTAGTTGTTGCCTTAGCAACCAAATACATAACGTAAGGAATTCTATTCTTAGATCACGTGTACTTCCATATTTTCAATGAATTTTTCCAAATTTTTTATCATTCCAAAAAAGAGTTTTTATTTAATGAAACAATAAATATTTATTACTGAATCTACTGTGTGTAAAATTTATATATCTTCAGAGATTGAAGAATTTAGAAAATCTAAAATAAATAATCGAGTTAAACAGGATTATATGTCAAAAGATTATATGTCAAATATAATATTATTAAGGATTTGAGATAATCCAAGCTTCATTTTTATTTATAATTTTTTTTAACTGAACAATAAAAAAAGTAAAAATTAATAACATTGTTAACCATTATTAATTGTTAATAATATTGTTAACCATTAACATTGTTAATAACATTGCTAACATTGTTAAGTTTAATAGCATTGTTTAATAATATAATCAGCATCTTTTCAAAGATGAACTAATTTTAATTGCAGCTTTGAAATCAGCTATCAAGAGATTATATGCCAAATATAATATTATTAAGGGCTCGAGATAATCCAAGATTTATTTTTAATTTTTTTAACTGAATAATAAAAAAGTAAAAATTAATAACATAATAATAACATTGTTAACCATTATAAGTTGTTAATAATATTGTTAACCATTAACATTAAAATTGTTAATAACATTGTTAATAACCATTAAAAGTTTAATAACATTGTTTAATAATATCTTCCATAACATTGTTAATGCAAAATATTATGTTAAAATTAAGTTGAAGAAAAATTGAGTAAAGCTGTTCACTTTATTTCTACTTAATATTTTACATTCTGTTTGTTACAAGATAAATATAATAATATTGTTAACCATTAACATTGTTAATAACCATTAAATGTTTAATAGCGTTGTTTAATAATATAATCCGCCTCTTTTTAAAAACGAACTAATTTTAATTGCAGCTATGAAGTCAGCTGTCAAGAGATTATATGCCAAATATAATATTATTAAGGGCTCGAGATAATCCGTGATTTATTTAATTTTTTTTAACTGAACAATAAAAAAGTAAAAGTTAATAACATTGTTAACCATTAAAAGTTTAATAACATTGTTTAATATTTTCCATAACATTGTTAATTCAAAATATCATGTTAAAACTAAGTTGAAGAAAAATTTGAATAAAATTGTTCACTTTATTTTTACTTTATAATTTACATTCTGTTTTTACCAGATAAATTATCCTATTGATTATGAATTTACCCGTTAGTTAGACTGTAATTATCATTGATGTTTTATGGATAGTTGTTTTAGTAATATTCTTTCATTTAGGCGCAGATATATTTATGCTCTTAATTGTTAAGTCCTAATTATAAACTAGATTGCATGAAGTCTATGTTAATATTAAGTCCCTTTTCAAAGACGAACTCATTTTAATTGCAGCTATGAAGAAAGTCAGCTAATATCCGAAATATAACAAAAGCTTATGAAGAGTTATAATCACTAACTAAAATCTAGAATTAGTTAAAATCTAGATACAAAAGAAAAAAATTCGTGAAAACTAAGAAGCACTTGAAAAATCAGAAACAGAAACGACGAACTCGGTAATAAACGATACTTTTATCTCATAAATATTCCTAAGAAATGGTTAACTACATTGTGTTTTGGAAACAGTAAAGACTCAAAAAGGCTCAAAGTAAATTATCATGAATATATATTAAATAAGTCTTTGTCTCTATTTCTAAAGCTCTTTGTTTAGTCTTTATTTTTGTAACATACTGGATATCCATATATCATTTAATTTGCGCATTCCTAATGAATGAACTAGTAAATAACTTCTCGATCCACAACCATTCATTCTTCAGCTCTCACGTTCATAATCCCTTATCTTTTACTGACTTGATTAACTTCTATGTCGCATAGCAACAAAAATTGCTGCAAAACAAAGGCATAATTTTCCCAAGTTGTCTACAAATAATCTTAATATCGAAGATGGAGAGCGGAATGATATATATTACCAAAACCGTAAGCAGTTATTTCCGCAATTGTCGGTCTAATGCAATGAAATCAGAGGAAGAGCTTCAAAGAAAAGAGAGAAATAAATAAACAAGAACTAAAGGGAAATCAGAAGCTTCGCAATCAATATAACTGATGATGAAAGACTAGAGAAGTGATCTTTCACACGAACAAAAATTGACAGTAGCTAGAGGAAACTCACATTCCATTGCCAAGAAGGGAGTGAATTCATGCGAAAAACAAAAAAGGAAATGGTAGCAAAAAAATTACGAAGTAAAAAAAATCAAGTTTTCTAATGGCTTTTTAGTTGGGACGACTCGTATAAAAGAAACCAAATAGTGTGTCAAAAAATTTGTTTGTATCATGTTTGTTTGTTTGGTTTTATTTTTCCTATAAAGGTTTATTCAACCGAAACATGAATAGAAAAGACGTTATTGTTTTATACTAGGTTTTCAAAAGAGAAATGGATGTGACAATAGACGTTAAAGTTCAAAAATGAAATATATTATATTTGTCACTATGAAGGCTAAAATATTTTCATCATGTTAACTATTTTGAAATGATGGCAACATTACAATAAGCACTGTACTGTTAATGAAATACTTTTAAATTTCAGAATTATTAAAGAAAAAGATGCATTACAGTTATGCTAGTCAACATAACTGTATTCTTTAACTTAATTTACCCATTAACTTTAAATAGTCAAGTTTGTTGTTTATATTTTGTTAAATTTCTATACTTTTGCATGCAAATTTTTATATTTTTATGTTAAATGTTTGTATCATTGTTGTACATTGATTTTTTTTATCATTTTTATTGCTAAATTCTTATATCAACTTTTATCATCGCTTATATTTTGTTACATTTTTATTGTTAGTGTTATAGAATATTATTAACGCAAGTATCAGAAAAATTATTTTTAACAATTTAAAAATTAAATTGACGAAAAGGAATGATGCAAAATAAAATTAATATTTTGAAAGAGGCTTAGATGTAAGATAAATGCTTACTTACAGGAAATTATGAAACATAATAACACAATATCATAGATATATTTCAAATAAAATCAATTCCCAGAATTGAAAAATCCTTATGTATAAATTCTCACAAAATAATGTATAAAACCAGAATTTTTAACTGTTAAAAAAACATAAATAAATAGAGAATTATTCATTACTTGAAATTGATTTCTCAGTGAAAAACACTAAAGAAAAATCTAACATACACAAACAACTGGCATCCAAAACATAAGTGATGATGAAAGATTAGAGAGGAGATCTTTCACAACGGAAGTTGATAATACCAGAGAAAACATATTTCATCGCCAATAGAATGAATTAGTTAGAGATAAAAATGAAAATGATTGCAAAAAATTGTTAAATAAAAAAATAATAAAGTTTTTTCCAATACTTTTTCGGTTGAAAAACTGCTCAAAAAAACCAAATAGCGTGTCTTGAAATTTGTTTACATCAAGTTGCATCCAAAGGGAATGGGAGTGATGGAGACTTTATTGTTTTAGATTAGGTTTTCTGAGGAGAAATGGCTGTGACATTGGACGTCGAATTCAAAAGCGAGAATATATTATATTTGATCATCGAAGAAGAAAGAAATATTTACATCATGTTATTTATTTTTAAGATGACGGAAAACATTACGAATTGAATATGCTAGCAGCATTGAAATATATTGCCTATGACATACTTGATACATCAGAATTATGAAATGCAAATAAGTAACACAGTCATTAATCCTTTAAAGACTAATTTATTTATAGTTTTTGCATACTGTAAACCTAAAGAAAGACAAATACTTTTTTTATCCAATTTAAATTTATTACCAATGTGTTTTTATGATGCACTTGTGCAATTGATACAAAATAAAATTGAAAATTTTCAAACATATTTTGAAGAATACTTATTTATAAGAATATTTACTACTAAATCTCTCATTAAATTGAAATTTAACAAAAACAAATCAATTAAATATTTAATTTAATTTTAAAAATTAATTTTAATTAATTCAATTAATTTTTAAATTTTAATTTTAAATATTGAATTTTATAACTTAAATATTAAAATATTATCAAGCAATTAAATATTTAAAAACAAAACTACGAAAACAAACAAATCAACATATAATCAATCAAAGACTACTGAATAAGCAATCGATCATTTAAATCATTATTTTAAGCTCATTTTTATTTCTCTGGGATTTAATTAAAGATTATCACCGTACTATAATTTAAATATTATTAAGCAATTAAATATTTAAAAACGAAACTAAGAAAACAAACAAATCAATCTATAATCAATCAAAGAGTATTGAATAATCAATCTATCATTTAAATTACTATTTTAAACTCATTTTTATTTCGCTAGGATTTTATCAAGATTAACATCATATTATAATTTAAATATTATCAAGCAATTAAATATTTAAAAACAAAACTAAGAAAACAAACAAATCAACCTATAATCAATCAAAGACTACTGAATAATCCGTCAATCATTTAAATCACTATTTTGATCTCATTTTTATTTATCTAGGATTAAATTGAAGCTGCTTTCATTTAAGTAACATTTTCATCATCTGACACACGATTGCAATAATTAAAATAACACCATTACAATTACTTAAGCCCTCTTTAAAGAAAAATCCATTAAAAAAAATACAAAATTTTAAAGGAAAAATATTTTTAATTAAAAACAAATGTTGCTTTCAAACACTTCTGTAAAGAATATACAAAAAATACATATTAAAAAAAATCAAAATACGTTTATTGAAATTTGGAGAAAACGTACCATTTTGAAAATTTAATTATTTTCGTAACATTTTAAAAGACTGCTCAAAGACTTCATTTTTCTTTTATTTTCTTTAGATAAGGCTTTATAAGAGTGATAATAAAACAATATTTAATTCCCAACTAAGAAATGTTCTGTCATCATCATATATCGTATTTTTAAATTAAAATTTTGATCTTGTCAGATTATTCCGATTGCTTTAATTTATCATACATGTCCTAACTCATTTTAAATAACAGGTTTTTTTTTTTTTTTTTTCCTTCTCCCACTGTCACTAGTACCGCTTTTACTGGCTATTTCTTCAATTGAATAAATAATCTTGCGAAGTACAGATGCAATTGAAATCTTCTTTTGTTTAAACATTTAATTGTATTTAGATTGTTAAATAAAAAATAAGGGCTTTTTTTTAATTAAAAAACAACAAAAACATTTCTTTGGTTTCTTTGCGCTTCTATAAATTTATTTTTTACAGTTTTTTTTTTTTTTTTTTTTTTTTTTAATTTAGATATATATATATATATATAAATTCAATAGATTAAACTGGGCTGCTCATATATTTAGAATGAATGATTTAAACCCTGTAGAAAGGTTTATTTCGGCAAAGACAAACGGACAAAGAGGAAGTTGCGATGGATAGACGCAGTTGAAAAAGATTTTACTCTACTAAAGGTTAAGAATTGGAGGACCATTGACACCCAGAGGAATGCATGGAAATCTCTTCAAAGGAAAGCCTTGGCCCACTCAGGGTGGTCGTGCTATTGATGATGATGGTGATGATGAGATGTATAAGTTTCCCCAGTTTGAATTAGGTTATGCAATTTTGAAATCTCACGCTTATGGAGAATTTTTGTAAGATAATAGACATAATAAATATAAAAGCAATATATTTTTCTATCTATAACTTCACAGAGACTTATACATAGAAAAAAATGTAATTAATTGAAAATAAATAGTAAAATTTTAAAAAAAATAAAAATTGTAAAATTAAATAAAGTAAAAATTGTAAATGTGTTCAATATCTTAATTTGAATGTAAACATACTTTAAAAATGTGGGTAGTAAATTCCCTAATTTGATCTATGTTAAAATCTTTGTAGAATTATAGATATTAAAATATTCTATTTAGTTCAAATCCTTGAATTATCAAGTCGGTCCATAAATATCAATTTTTTTTTTAAAAAAAAAACAAATAAACATGTAGAATATTTACTTTAAGCAATTAAACTGAAATTTACTTTATTTACAGATTATTAACAAACATTGTTTGAAAAACATTCTTTTACAGATAATTAACAAACATTGTTTGAAAAACATTCTTTTACAGATTATTAACAAACGTTATTTGAAAAGCATTCTTTTACAGATTATTAACAAACATTGTTTGAAAAATATTCTTTTACAGATTATTAACAAGCATTGTTTGAAAAACATTTTTCTAAAAACATTCATAATATAACCACTTTGAAACACATTTCTTTTCTTAGATGTTTTCAAGTCAACAAATGTAAACTTACTAATAGTGCATTAGAAGGGTAAGAAATCAGAAGAATGTATTCCCTTGTGATCAGTAAAACCCATTTATCAAAAACTTCTTATCTTACAATTAAATATGCATGACGAGTTGAGTATTTGACTCTTTGTTATTCCACGGGTTTTTTTTTTTTTTTTTTTTTTTTCATTGATCTTTTTGACTGCATTTTCAAATCCCTTTTAGATGAACTATTTAATTATTAACTTTTCAATTACAAAACCATCAGTGAAAAGAATTCTTAAAAATAATCTTCCCGTAACTTTCCTTTCCCGTGAAATTCATAAAATTCATATATTATTTCATGCTACTTTAAAATTAAAAAGACTTTTAATTACATTAAAAATTTAAATGCTATTTAATTAGAAAATAATTAGAAATTTTGAAAAATCTTCCGGTGAAAAATAAGTAGTGTTATTTTATTTTATTGGGATTGAACCAGTATTATAAGAACTATATGAGTATTTAAGTCTGTTACTTTCCTTTGCTATTTTTATCTAATTGTTTTATTATTTCTACTATTATCTAGAAATATAATAAAAACTTCATTTCATTCTTTCAAAAATCACTTTTTATCCCTTTTTTTTAATCACTTTTTTATTACTTTCTCACTGTTGAAGAATTCAATAGTGAGAAAGTAATACAAATGATTTTGAAAAACTCTAAACTTTGAAAAATTCAATTAACAAACAACAGATGTAGTAATTAATCCAATAATAGAATTAGAAAATGCCCAATTGAAACTTCAAAATTCAAGTTTCAAATTCACCTCATACGTATGCTTACCCTATTCGTGTTAAAATATGCTTTGTTTTTAATATATAAAAATCATAGAAATCAATTTATTTTCTTAGGTAATTTTTTTTTTATCCTACGCCCAGCCATATGCTGTCTTGCGGTCCAATATAAGTGCGAAAGACTAAAATGAGAAGTATCTCCAGAATAAACATCGTTTAATTAGGAGCATATAAGATGACGATGATCATTCCCACACAGAGGGCATGAGGCAGAAATGTTGTAAAGATTGAAACATACGAATGAATATGAAAAGAAAGCGCACTACTTTGTATGAATATGTTCCTAAAAATTAAAATTTCAGAAATAATATTATTAAAATAAATGTAATTTTGATCGGTTTGCAATAGGAAAGCAGTATTTCATATTATACATATATATTTTCATTCTTTTAGTGACTACGGGAGTATTTTTTCCTGAAAAGCCCTGAAGATATTCTGTTATAATTGCAGGTGTTAAATGGCTGCAAATGCTCTATGACTATAATAAATTCTAATAATCCTTTAAAATCCTTTTTTTGTCGAGTGCTATCAGAGTGAATGACTCTTCGAATAATTTTGGCATGGTTTTTAGTCATTGCTAAATTTCAATTTCTAATTTTAGAATTACAAATTGAAATGTAGCGATTTAAAATATTATTTATGTTTAAAATTAAATAATCATTTCCATTTAAAACATAAAAAAAAATCACAAAACATTTTAAAATAAAAACTCACAGTTATGCTAAAATTGGGGTAGTGCATTTTCATTGGCCACTATTGTATGTTTGCTAATGCGAGCCGAATTTCAATACTTAAAAGAAATTAATCATTGATTGTGCAAAGCGTTTTGCGAGTCACTGTCAATAAAAAAGATGCAAAGGACACAAAATTCATCTACTTACCATCCACTTCTAAAACGAATGAGTGACTAGCCTTTCCCAACTGGTTAGAAGCGACGCATGTATAGTTGCCAGCATCTGTTGATATTGTTTTTGTGAATTTCAGAGCCCATCTGCCCAGGCGAAATTGGTTAGAAATCGGAATCCCATCTTTGTACCACATTATCTCTGGCTTTGGATAACCCGTAGCAACACATTGCAGCATGAAAGTAGCACCAAGAGGCTTGAAGATAGGAGACTTTCCTTCCGTCACATACAAAATCTGAGGTTTAGCTGTAAATAGAAGACAACAAAAAATAAATATTCGGTTTCTAATCAATACAGAGAAATATATTTCTTAAATGTTTTTTTCCTATCACTCTTTCAGTTAAATTAATTAAAAATCGGAATTCCATCTTTGTACCACATCAGCAATTCTGACAATTGCCAATGGTTGCCAAGCTCCTATTTCTTTACCTGTAATGCAATGTAGATCCCTACTACGAGATCTACATGAACAACTTAAAATGGTCGGATTCCCTTGCACTGTGGCATCCCCGGAAATGAAAAGGCAGATGAGCTGGCCAAAAGGGAATGTCATATTCAAGTTTCAAACGACCAAGTTAGTTACAAGTCTGTATCGTCAAATATCAATATAACCTTTAAGGACAATCAACTGTCACAATTAAAAGAACAAGAAATGAATGCTGGGAAGGTAACATCCTTCATCAAAACCAGTGTTGTTGCTGCCTTTCGTCCAGCTACGATGCATGATTGTTTATATGCACATCTTCAAAGGTTCAAAATAGTTGATAGTCCTGATTGCCCCCTCTGCTGCAATGGTGAGGCTATGAACGCTGGGTATCTACTCGTTTGCCTAGAGCTCTCTTAGATCAGTGTTTTATCCAGATACTAGGAGGCGAGAGACCTTCTAAATTGTTTGAAGACTTGATCTTGTTTTAATGTTTTAATTTCAATCTGTCCTAATTCTTATCTATTTAACTTTGCATAATTCTTTTATGTTTTTTTGTTTCCTTGTGTGATCTATTGTATTTTTATGGTTTTCTGGATCAATGTATGGCATAAAAATAACTGTCTCTGTATTGCCAGCTGCATTTCAAATAAAAATAAATCTTTGTACTACATTATTTCTGGCTTAATCTACATTATTTCCTACAGTGTATTGTAGGCCTTAACCTATAATACACTACAATATAAAAGTAGTACAAAGAGGTTTGAGGATAGAAGACTTCACTTCAGTCATATATAAAATCTGAGGTTTAGCTTAAATAGAAGATAACGTCAAAATAAATATTGTGTTTCTAATCAATACAGTGAAATATATTCCTTAAATGTTTTTTTTCTATCACTCTTTTAGTTAAATTCATTTAAAAAAAAAGCGTATGTTTTTCATTCAATAGGTACTTTTATTCATTGAATATTTTTTAAGCGCTTAATTCATTCACTAGTTCTTCTAGGCATAATCTATTTAGTACTTTTTTTTAATATCCTTAATTTCATTTGTGATATTTCTTTAGTTTCGTAATTCACTTAGCAATATTTTTATGATCTTAATTTAATTAGCAGATTTTTTTTATGAGAAGGCATATGATCCGACGTCGTTGGGGAGTTGAATTTCGATAAAACTTCAGTTCATTGACTAATGATTTCAAAAAGTTAAATAAAGAAGGAGATTTACTGTGAAAGCATTAAAATTCCTCTGGGAAATAAAAATATTTAATGCAGAATTATCTTATTCTTCAAAGATCAGCTTGCTTTGATAGAGATATGTCTAGAATATTTAAATATCAAAGAGTCGTTAAAAAATTATTCTATTTCAGCTTATGAAATTTTTCAATAAAAATTTAAATATGTGACTTAATCACAAAATCTAAAATGTCAGGCTTAAAGTCGATAAAAAAAATATTTTCTATGGAGATCAAGATTTGTTTTTAGTAAAATAGTTTACATATGTTCGAAATAGGAAAAAAATTGCTCGATAAAATAAATAATAAAAAAATGTACAGAATATTTTGATAAACTTAAATTTATCTTTCGTTTTTCATTCCAGTCAAACATTTCTCCCCAATATCTATTGACTGAAAATTTGGTGAGAAAATAATCCTTGTTTGCTTTGCCAATTAATTCAGTTTATTGCTTCTGTACACAGTTCTTTCGATTTGTTTTGTTTTTCGTCATCTTTTTTCTGGATGAAATAATTCCATCCCTTGTTTGTTTTTCTGAGATATTTTTAATCTGTGAACGATTGAAATAAAATAATATGGCACCGAAATTGATAGCAAAGCGAAGCTAGAAAAAAAGGAGAATTAATCAATCTTTATAATTTCAAAAATTATTAAAATTAAAGTAATTATTTGGCTTATCAAAAAAATAAACAACCTTCTGTATCGTATTCAAAAGTCTGAATGTAAAAGTGTAAAAAGACGGTAACAAATGATAAACAGAAAACTATTCCTCTCCACCACTTAAAAAAAGGTGATATCCATAGGGCAAAAAAAAACCACATTTATTATTATTATTATTATTAGTTCTCTTTAAAAAAAACTGACACATCAAATATTTGTTTAAAAAAATTTTGTATAATGTCTTAAATAAAAAAACTCAAATTATGCTTTTCTCCTTAAAATTTGTTTATATATGTATAAAATTATATATATATATGTGTGTATATATATATATATATATATAGAGAGAGAGAGAGAGAGAAAGAGGAAGTGGACCGACAACGATCATGAAAACTAACAGTCCCTAAAAACTTCAGAAATTGTCACAAAAAAAATGTTAAGAAAAGATTATTATGTCTTAAAACCTGTTGAAAACATTGTTAACACAACACGTTTTAGATATTTTTTTCAGGAAGGATTTCTTACTATATCCTCCCCCCTTCCTCCCTTTCAATTGCAGCATCGTGTCATCAGTCCTAATAGTACTAAAATATATTTTTTATTTTTTATCAGTTTACAATATTTTTAAAAACTCCTCAATATTAAGATTTTTTTATTATAATGCTCATTTTTTATCAATATGGTTAAGTAGCAATCTCAATAAGGTGTCATTTAACATTAAAATTCCGATGAGGGGATTAAGTGATTCTTAAAACCACATAGGTACTCCATACCCGGAAACCTTTAATTACTCCGTATGTGCATGTCGTATTCGAGAAATACGGAGTCAATGGGAGACTTGTTGTCATAATGCTTGCATAATCTCTTAGTTTCTCATAACTGAATGTAACAAAGGCTACTGGACAGAATCAATCTGTAAAATAAATCTGCATGCAATGAAAAAAACCTACCACTTATCCACTAATATGCAATTCAATCAACAATAGCAGAAGAACAATCATTTCTTATTTTATTGTACTCAGAAGGCCTTTGTCCCACTTATGCATACCCCAAACAGGGAGATAATGTCCCCTTCACCACATTATGCAATGAAGGGGGACACTGTTTTCCGGAAAGACATTTCATGGTCAAATGTTCAGCATTTAGTATTGTATGGGAGAAACATTGGAAAAATTCCATGATGCAGCCTGGTTGTTGATGCGAGACGATTATAAACACTTTGTCAAACGCCGCCGTGTCTCTTCGTTTCTTAAAACAATGACTACAACGGATTCAATCCTGAACATTCCCGCACTCCAACTGTGTGCGCTACCATTTGGCCACGAATAGGACAGAAGAGATAATGCACATCATTCTCAATTTTCGTTAAATTGGTTTTGTCCAGTAGCGTTTGTTACATTTTTAAGAGAAACATAGATTACGCGAGGATTTTGACAGCGTGTATCTCACTGACTCTGAATTTCTCGAAACACAGCATGCAAATACAGGGTAATTGATGTGTACAAAGTATGGAGTACCTATCTGGTTTTAAGAAGAACTACTTACCCTCCTCACTCAATGATTTTATCTTTACTGTAGTATCATCAAATAGAATCGCACTCTAGTTAATAAAGAAATTTTTAAAATGGCGAGGAGAACTTAGCTGAATAAAATTTTCAAAGTTATTTCTTTATAGCATATATTATTATTTTGAGGTAAAACAATAAATTTCCCCATTTAGCGTATTTGCATTTTAAATTTACTTACCTAGATTTTCAACATTTTATAAAGAATTGGAAAAACTTCTATTGTTATTAAAATAGAATATCTTAAATCACCGACAAACTTTGAACAAAAAAAATTTATATATAGATATATATAACTCGAAGAAAACAGGAGGCTCACGACATCCTAAAAATAGTTTTATTTCAACAACGGTTGTTATGATGAGGAAAAAAAAAAATTCTGAATTTCTCAGTTGAATTAGATTTTTTATGGTAGTATTAAGGGGGAAAAAATCAGTTAACACTTCTCGATTCTACCAAAGATGAAGAAAAACTTTTAATGCTTTCGACGTGGAGTTTCTGCGGGTAATAAAGAAAATGAAATCTAATTATATTCCAAAGGAAAGCGAATTCGAGAAACGTTCAAACAGAGAAAAACAATATAAATTAAATTTATATTTTTGCAGAGGACATATTATCTTTCTTTAAAAGTAATTCTGTTAAACAGATTTATTTGGTATTGAATAGAAGCAATTTAAGGTACTGAACCTTAATTTAAAGGTTTTGAAACCTTAATTATATTTCGAAAGATTTTTGCTATTGTTTAACTTTTGAAACATCTTATTAAGAAACTATAAAAAGAAAAAGAAAAAAATTCACCAAAGGCAAAATTATTATTACTCACATACTCAAAGGAGATTAAAGATTTAAAGATGTTAATAGAAGATTAATAATTAATTAATCAGGATGTTAAAACCAATTATTACAGGATAAATGGGAAATGCACAGAAAATAAGATGGCATTTAAATTGTTTGTAATAATTCATCATTAAATTCAACATTTTTTAATAATTCAGCATTAAAATTAATTCATCATTAATTCGTCATTTTGTAATAATTCATCATTAAAATTAATTCATCATTTTGTAATAATTCATCATTAAAATTAATTTATCCTTTTGTAATAATTCAACATTAAATTCATCATTTTGTAATAATTCATGAATAAAATTAATTCATCATTTTGTAATAATTCAGCATTAAAATTAATTCATCATTTTGTAATAATTCATCATTAAAATTAATTCATCATTTTGTAATAATTCATTAAAATTAATTTATCCTTTTGTAATAATTCAACATTAAATTCATCATTTTGTAATAATTCATGAATAAAATTAATTCATCATTAAAAATAATGAAATTCTGAATACATGAACACTTCAAAACCAACATTAATAATTCAGGGAAAAAATATTATACTTTTTTTTACACTGCTTTTTTTTTTATAAAAGTTGTGCAACAATGATCATTTTATTTTTATATATAATCCATTTAATTAAAAATAGTTATTTCTATAACCATATTAAAAACCATAAATTAAGACAAAAAAACATTAATTTTGCTTAAAAATTCAACATGCCATCTTTTTAAAACAAAACACATCGAACAATACATATATAATGCAATATTATATGCAGCCTTTTTTTATGCAGTTCTTTAAAGAAATATAATTTGAGAAAAAGCTTTCTAAAATTTAAAAAAAAAAAAAAATCTTTTTTTAAATGAAATCTTTCATTTCTATTAATTCCTTTATATTACGCAGTATATAAAAACTAGAATAAGGCATGAACTACAAAATGTTAGCATACTGGCTTTCTTTTTATTTACTCCGGGTTTCTCAATTCTTCTCTTGAGTATCTTGCTAACATTATTATGCTCTCCAAAAAAATCTCGCCATTTTTTAATGTGAAACATTCCAGCGAAACTTTCCGACATACTTTTGCACCATTTTAGTCAAAACAAGGTTATAAAAGACAAAAGAAGAAAACTAAAAAACACTTCTAAAAATTTTAACTTTAAGATGATGAATCACTTGAGGCACTAGTATGATTAAGTACCCGAAGTTTTTGCAAAAAAATATGGGTTTTCAGAGTTTTAGTTGAATTTATTTTTGGAAAATAGCGATAAAAAGTTGTCTAAGAGTAAAAAAATGTGGAATTGAATTGTCTGTTTTTAAATAAATCATATAGAAGAATACCGGTTTTATTTATATAATTATTTATGTTGATAAAAGGATCAAAATTTAAATAAATTGCAAGTTGAAATTTCCTCTATGAAAGGAAATAAAAATCTCTCTTGTATGTGTAAGTAAATACGTCTCAAGTATCTAAGTGTACAAATATTTATCATTCTAAATAATTAAAGCATTACCAATACATTCAAAACTAATCTTTCACGTGAATCATATATTATATCATGCAGTTTAGCTGAACTCTAATCTAAACAAGTTTCAAAAATTTTATATTCTCAGACATCTGAGATATATCACAAAGACTGAAATAATCGATCACTTGTAACTCTCAGTGGTTTTGAATTTAAGTCCAAGATTTTTATGGAGTAGATCCATCTTTTACGGTAATAACAGCAATCATTCCATTAGAAAATGATGTAATCGTAAATAAGTAAATTCAGAATCTAATATAAACCAGTGTGCAGTCGATTCTCGAAAGATATTCTAATGCATTTTAAAAGCATTCTAAAGGATTCAGATCAAAGCTTTGCAGATGACAGACCTCTTCGACAATTGTATTAAAAAAAAAATTTCTAAGACACTTGATGTATGAAAGACATTCATTTGTTTTGAAACAAAGAGCAGATGCACCAATTGCTTGCATTGTTGTTATATAAGTAGAACTGATTAATTTGTAATATCAACATATAACTCTGAATTTATAGTTCCCAGAACAGGAATTACAAAAATTGGTTCGACATTAGAAACAACCTCATACGACCATGCCTTTTTTCTTGAAGAAAAACCTTGACTTGAAGTATAATTGATCCACCATTTCCTACACTATACTTATATAGAGAGTGCCATAATGTATCAATCAATGAATACTTTGCCGTTGTTCTAGACTCCAGTTAAAGCCAGATTTACGCTATGTTGAGCGGCGTTTACCATATGCTTTTCACGCTTATTCATTGTAATTTTTCAGATTGCAATGATTTCATTATCATCTTTTGCCTTCTTTTATATAAATCTGCATGTGCATTGCAGCTTTAGCACTCAGGTTCAATTTTTTTACGTAAATGTCTGGATGTTTGTATCCATTTAGTGGTCATCTATTAAGATCATTAAATATAGAGATTCTTACTTCTATTCATTTTATTTAATTGATATATTTGTTGAGTACTTATACAGAAGAAATGATATCTCTTTTAAAATTTAAAACATTATTTTATTATGTACTCAAATAAATCAATTAAATGTATTTTACTTCTTTGAAAAAGTATGTGAAATTTTAGCTAAAATTAGGCTGACAAACACATTTTTTTCCAATCGCATTTATACCGGTTATACTTTCAGATATAGATCATAGCCTTAAGGAAAATTCGTTTTTCGTAAAGGTGAATTCTGGTAATATTGATTTTCATGAACTGACACCATCAATGTAATCAAATTTGTCGACAGAAAAAGTTAGATAAATCATAAACGTAACGTAAAAAAAGTCCCATATAATGTTTCCTGTTATTTTCTATTCTCTGATTCTACAAATTACTAGGAAATGGATTACATTGATTTTGTTGTAAGTTATTTAACTTTAACTTTCCTGGTTTTGCTGCTTAGTGCTTTCGTTCTTTCAGCCACATCACCTAAACTGGAGCTGATATGACGAAGTACATCTTAAGAATTGGCATCAGAATAACGATCAGATATAGTTATGATTTTTTTTTTAATTCTGGCAATTTTTAATCTTAAATTATGTTGTTTTTTTTTACATAGGGAATGATTTTAAATTATGTTTACTTACCTAGAGAATGATTTTAAATTATGTTTTTGGTTGGTTTTTTTTACACAGGGAATGACTTTAAATTATGTTTTTTTACACAGGGAATGATTTTAAGTTATGTCTTTTTTACATAGAGAATAATTTTAAATTATGTTTTTTTTTTTTTTTTTTTTTTTTTTTTTTTTTTTTTTTTTTTGTATAGGGAAAGGTTTTAAATTATGTTTTATTTTTTTACATAGGGAATGATTTTAAATTATGTTTTTTCATATGGAATGATTTCAAATTTTGATATCCGTTCAGGAAATTTTTAACAGATTAAAACGTTGCCAAAATTTACGAAAATAAAAAAAGTGAAAACGCTATCAAACTCTATTAAAAGGACTGAATTTTAAAGGAAAATAATCACAATTCCTTTTCGATTTTCACCTGACTCATCCATATATTTTTTTTTCTTATTAACTGTTTTCAAAGAGAACGGGTAACAAGTTCCAACTTATAGTTTCTTTTGGACAGATATACTATAAAAATTTGCTCAGTGTATGAAAAACAGGTACTATAATGTATGCTGTACTTTTTTTCTAGTTTAATGTTTTCTTTTAAGTTTTTCTAAAGCAACAAGCATTTTGACAAGAAACTTTAAACGTCCATTTACGGTTAAAAAAGAATATATATATTTTTAAAAAAATGAAGTGACAAAAGTAATGCTAAAACCATAGAAAATCACCCTTTCAAAGTGTGAAACAAACAAGAACATAGAACGATCGAAGGAAAATCTGAAATTTCAATGCATAAAATATCGCTCAGAAATTTGAATAAAAGCATGTGTTTCAGATTTCGTGAGAAAAAAACACAAACCGGTAAGTTTTTTTTGAAAAAATGTACTCTGTAAAAAAGAAAAATAACAGATCAAAATATCTTTTCTTAAAAAAAAAAAGATAAAATCTCTTCACGTCAGGAAATAAAACTCGCATTGGAAGTACGTGTTATTTTATGCATGTTCAACAAAGAGTAGCTTTCGGTAAGGCAGTCAAAAAAGAAGAGATGTAAATTTATGCTTTGTTTTGCATTTTAAAAGAAACCAAATCATTTTAAACTAACCTGTTAAGCTTATTTTAGATTCATCCATCAGTGCATCATCAGGATCAAAAATAGCTTCGTATTCTTCGTAATCTTCTTCGTTCCCTATTTAAAACAAGAAATAAATGAATTATGCAAAACAGTATTTCAATTTCACCTGAAACAGTAGTCATACATAATTCATTTTACTCAGTAAACATGTATTTTTACTCAATCCAAAAATAACGCATTTTCAATCATAAAAGGAAAAACTCGCTAATTATAAAGAAAGTCTGGATTATTTTAATTTAATTTTGTTTTAAGCACGTCTTCATTAAAAACCATGATTTTAAAAGTGAACGAAAGTAATTTTTTAAGTTGCTTTTCTCATTTTGGAGTTAATATAACATCGTCTTAATTATTTATTATGCGAATTACTATCTGAATTAACCTTCTTTATTCCAAAAAAATATTTAGTATTAATTTAGATTAATTATAAATCATTTTTAAACTGCAAAAGTTCTTCTTAGTAATTTTAATACTTAATTATAACCTACATAACAGTTATTTAAAAGATAATTAATGCAAATTGTAACATTATTTTCTCACAAGAAGAGTTTTGGCATTTTATTCCCAGGAAACAGGAATGTATGTTAGTTGAAAAATATATAATAAACCCATCACTCAAATTTGACAGCAGACGAGCTTTATTGTGGGTAGTTATATTACATGCAATTAGTGTTTTGTACTACTGAGAACAACCTGTCACTCAAATTTGATATTCGGTATCATGTATAATGAGACTGAGGAAATTAGCTAATGTCTAATGCTAATGCGACTTTCACAGGTCGAAATAATTACAGATTGAATATGGACTACACCGTGAGTTGTTTCATCGTGATTGGTGATAGACCACGAGCTCAGAAATGTCTACTCTAATGAGAGGTAAGGGAAGGTCTTAACAGATTGCCGTAAAAAGAGTTTTTTGGTGAATAAGAGAGGGAGTTCTGCGACGAGTCGACCAAAAGTATTGTTTTTCTCTTTTTCTGAAAGTGATTGAACAGGCCGGAGTTTACGCCTATTTACAAAGTGAGCCCCTTGTGATTTCGTGTATCAAGTTGTGTGATAATTTAGGTCTGCGGCAGACCAGTACATTAAAATCTCCGTCCTTGGAGTGAACTCCACTTGTAAATAAAATTATCTTTAATTTTCATTTTTTGTAAATAAAGTTTTGTATATATGTATATAATGCTTTTAAATAAAAATTAAAATGTTCCCATGAACCTGAAAACGGCCCTCTTCTAGAAGCCGTTATAAGTCTAGTATAATCCGAGACGTTACAAAATGCTGTATTTTCAATTCCATCACTAATAATACATTTGAAAAACACCAAATCATAGTTTATATTTCTTATTAAAAAAATATTCTTTTGATTTTTAAGATAAGAATAAATCATTTTCGAAAAAATGATAAGATATGATTACTTACAAATTCCTATTTAACACCTGCTCTACAACGCATAACACACTCAGGTGAAAAATAACTTTACAGATTATCTAGATGATACATTTTGTAAAAGATTTTGTGTAAAGAAATTCTGTAAGTGCTTAAGATTAAAAATCTTCATATCTACATGAAGTATTTTTTTTTTAAATGTGATCAAACAAGAAGTTTAACCTAAAATAAATTACAGATCAATTGAATAATCAATTTGTGGGCTGAATCTTAAAGAGAAGCTGAATAACTATTGGGAATTGAAAGAATTCAGCTTTCCATAAGATAAGCTTTCAAAAATGTGAACAAATATACCATTACCATAAAAAGCGTTGCATTCCTTCGTTTGGTGAAATTAGAGATTTAAAGTTGTTTGTCCAATATGTAAGAAGAATGCACAGTAAACTTGTATTGTAAAGGAATTGATAGAATTGCATTAATGTGGTGCAACTTTAAGCAATGGGTTTTATTAATTTGCTGTAATTTATAAAATACTAGCTGTAGCTATACCTGGAGTTTCCAGGATATTTATTTTCCCTATATTTGTCAAACAGGAGAATGAATATAGTGTAAAACTGACTTGGCCACTCGCCTTACGTTTCTTTGGAAGACATTGTTAGGTCAATAAAGTGGGAAACACTTTAGAGTCAACCAAAAAAAGACGAAATGAAACTGTCACATTCACTGGTTCCAACAAAAGTACATTACCACTATTTAAAAGAAAGACCCCGCCTACCACCTTGACCCCACATGTCTACAACCCCACGATCTAAGAGTTATTTATTGAGGAAGCGGGGAATCCTTTTGACTACATGTTCCCTGTATGAAAGACCCTCCTACCTCACTGATCCTGCATTATAAATTCTTTATAGTTGAAAAAATTCTTTATATTTTAAAAAATATTTTTAAATTCTTTAATCTTTTTTTATCTTTCTAAATTCTGTAAAGTTACAAATTGTGAATAGTTAAAAATTTTTTCAAATATTTTCTCATTTCTAATTAGCTGTCTATTAGCAGACCCAGTGTCCCGGCTATAAAAAATAAAATGCTTTTTAATTTTTATTCGTGGATTTAAAGTGATCATAAATATATCCATCAAAAATTTATAACTCCCTTTATTTTTTTCAAATTTCATATTAATTTTTATTTTTAACATACTCTGATAAAAAAAATAATTCGTGAAAATTTTTTTTCGCAATTTATACTACTGTTTTGTTTTCTTTACTTTTGGTTTTAGTAAATTTTATTAGGAAAAAAAAAAGTTTTAATAGTGCAAAGGAAAGAGAAAATCCCAATTTATTTCTTTAAAAACTATATGGGCAAAAATTAGCTCTAAACATTTTGCATAAACATAAATGAGAAATCATCTTAATTTATCCTTCCATGATGATTAAAATATTATTTAGATTCAAATGTAAGCTTTTATTTGTCCAATCAATCCTTAAGTAAGAAATTTAAATAAAGAAAATAATGAAATAGCTGGTCATAATCTACTATTTTAGTAATGAAAAGAAAATACATTAAAAATTCCATGAATCATTTTTAGAATCAGAGTTCTATACATTCTATCTTATTTATTATGCGTAATTAAGATTATTATGTAGTAAACTTTCTTACCTATGACTAGAAGGGTAGTGTTGAATGCAACACTCCCAAAACCATTAACTGCTCGACATCTGTACACTCCAGTATCATCATAGATAGTTTCTTTAATTCTAAGAGATCCATTGCTCAAGATTCTTACACGATGATTTCCAAAGGTCATAATAGTCTCTTTGTCTTTGTACCATTCGAAAATCATATCTCTAGTGTTACGTACCGGACATTCTACAACTGTATTTATCCCAGGTCTCACTATTTGTTGTCGTGATGCATCTTTTACTACTAATTGAGGTGGACCTGTTAACAAAAAACAAAAAAAGATACTTATATTAAGCATTCATCGATAAAATATTCAGAGAAAATTTTAATATTAATAATAATAATTAAACTTAAAAGGAATCAAAATGAAATTAAATGCAACTCAGATTTATCAATAAATCATATAATTATCATTTTGTGTATTAAATATTACTTATTTTCAAAATGTATAAGGTTAATTATTAAATAAAAATATATCTAAAACTTTTCCAAAATAAATATTTATTATTTCTTTTATATTTATCTTCTACTTCTGTTAAATTGTAGGTCACGTCTAATTAGCCTACAGTATGCGACAAACCAAACCAAATTCTATTTCTTCTGATAGCACTCTGTGTTGCATTAATTTAATCAAAGTTACTCAAACACATAATAGAAAATAACATTGTGTGTTCAAAAGATTTTCACTAAGAAAACTACAAAGAAAAATCACTTGCCTTTTTTGGAAAAACTAATGTGCATACATATTTTTTTTTTCGAAAGTTAAAATACAATAAATCAAAAACTTCGTCAAGAATAAAGACAGAAACCTCGAAATTTCTATGAAAATCATCCTTAAGTAACACCAACGTCAATATTGATAGTTCCATAGTTCAAATATAAAACCACTCTCAACACTAAATTGTAATATGGATTATTATATCATAAAATTTATGAAGAGCTTTATATACAATCGTTGTATTCTAAGTAAATGAAGCATGAAGTGACGACTTGTTTTAATTTATTTAATATTAATTTATGTTATTTAATAAATTGATTTAATTTGTTGATTTATATTATTTAATATTTACTAGGTGGCAGAATAAAATTTGGCCCCCAAATTAGGAAAGCTTAACCATTTCTGTTTTAAATCATTTAAAATAAATCATTTTAATTATGGTTAAGGTACTACATCTTGAAAAAGAAAAATTGATTGAAGTCTGACGGTTCACATTAGTAGTTTTCCCCGACTAACGAAAATAAAATGCTCGTGAGGATTATCCCGCAGCTTAAAATTCTCTCACAAGCTGAGAATAGGTTCTTATGAAGTCAGCGCTGGCTTAGAGGTAGTGAGTATCGTGTCAGAACTGTCATGATGACAGCTGGTTTCAGATAATAGCTAATTCTTTAAGCTTGCATTCAGATAATAGCTAATTCTTTAAGCTGTATTCAGATGACAGCTAATACTTTAAGCTGTATGCTTGTCAAATGCCAATAACCCATTTTCGACAACAGCAAATACAACTAAAATTTAGGAAAAGCTGCGGTTACACGTCCAAAAATAAATAAATTTTTATAAAAATTACACAGTATAAGTAAAAGGTAATGCTGCATCAAAATATAATATGCAAATCAATGCTGTCGTTTAACGACATTAGACACATAGCCGAAAACAGACTTCAAAGGGGTCTGCAATTTCTGCAAAAAAGAAGTGATTATTGAAATTTTGAGAAAATCATGTTTTAGATATAATTACTAAACATAATTTATCTGTAGAATTATGATGACGAGACATTGGGTGAACAGAAACTGGCCTAAGTCAGCCCTGTGTAGTAAGTTTGTTGAATGTGAGCCCTTCTATAATTCATAGACTGCGGATTATAGAAGTCCCGAACCACCACATCAATACACCTCAGATATTTTCATGTAAAAGTCACTGAAATCTGGTTTCCAGAACTTCTATGTTCAGAAAGCCTTACGAAATAGGCTTTTATGCAAGACATGCAGTATTGCATGTACTCCTCATACCACACCAGAGAAATATAATGTTTAATTGGACATATGCACGTCGATTAGAGTGAAAACATGTGGAGATCTGTATTCCTTACTAATGATCACAGATTTATTTGAAAAAAGAAGCATGTTTGCAAATTTGCATTTATTTACTGTAGAAGACTGTTGGGAACTGGGAACCTGCTATTATTCCAATCATATCCATGAAAGAGACATATTTGGAGAATCCTGTGTATGTGAACAGGTATCCTATTTGAATGGGCGCAATCACCTGTATATCGTCTCAAGAGGCGACGTCACTACTTAGTTACATAGAAACAGCATTCTTGATACAATTGTTCGTTCTTACACAAATGAAATTGATGATTCCTTCATCCTACTATGCGATAAGAAGTGAGCGCTTGCTTAGAAATAATCAGTATAGTATCAGCGTTTTCAAGATGATATTCGGTTATTCAAATTAGTAATTAATGCTTACATCTGCATGCTTGTTAAAATGGATTTATTCTGCCAATAAGGCAATTCAAGATAAAAAATAGCTACACTCGTTTCCTAAAACTATGGAAACCTCAGAAAAACTGCTATTTATCCACATAAAATATGTTTTGGTGCAGAATTGTCTTCGTGAGTTGACTATAGCCCGTATAAGCTCATTCTCCAGACATAAATTCATTTGAACGTGTTTGAGATACTCAAGGGAGACTTATTGCTGCACTTAGCCCGCTCTCTGCATTCCTTTAGGATCTTTGAACTGCTTTCACATAGCAATGGGCTTTGCTGCCAACTACATTAGTAAACACCATCAGTTTGAATATAAAACATCACTGCCGTTCCTATACTGTTAAAGGTAATCATATTGAAGCCGGTCACAGATCACTCTTTTAGTTACATTTCCATTTTGTGCATTTTCAAGACAAAAAATAAACTTATTGGCATTCTTTTAATACCTAATGATGCACTGTTTGATTAAGGTCTTTATGAAATTTCATTAAATTTCAAAGAATAGAAATTTCAAGTCACAATTCATTTTATGTTTCTTTAATTTTTGGAACTAGTATAATATTTATGCAGGTAGTAGTTTTAATCCTTTTTTCTTAAAAGCGAATACAAAACCAGCAATAGACATAGAGCATGGATATTTGAAATTGATGGATAATTTTCTTTCTTTAAACTATTTACTAAAAAATTTTTTTAAAAATCAAATTATTTAAATTCAGATTTAATGTCCCCTACCATCGTTGCTTGTAATTAAATATATGGTATGATCTGAACCAATGTATCTTGCAGACAAAATGATCTGGAAAAAAAAGAAATAAAATCTATTGTAAGCAATTTCAATATCTACAAAAATTAAACACATAAATTTAATTATAGATTTTTTTTCACCCCCTTTAGGCTATAATTGACTCAATTTAATTAAATGGATAGACTCTCCATGCAATACCCCCTAACCAATTTTTGAAATAAATTATAGATTTCGGCAATGGTTCTATAAATTAATTTTTGGCTCTCAAATTGTATTAAGTTAGCCATCCTTAATCTAATACATACTTTAAATTTACTGATATACAAGATAGCAGCAAATTTATTCCTCCATCAATTTGATTTTATAATATTACTACAAGAGACAAACTTTCTAATACCAGGCCAAAAAATTTTTGTTGGCTGCGACATGTTAACCGACAAGCATGTTATTGATTTTAACTCCAAAACGGTAGTACCTGAGGCTTTTTGAAATGCATTTCCTACCACCCCACTTTTGCCCTGTAGGGGGGGAGGGGGTGAAAAATAAGAGATTTCCCGATAGCTGTAAAAAATGTGACCTTGAAGCTACCACACCAATGCCGGTTACAATTTCATCCGGATACTTTCTTTATCCACAAAGCAATGTAAAGAACTTAAGTTCAATAGATCGCGCAACATAGATGGGAAAGATATATTTTTTTTTCTGCAAATGTGACAGCAGCAGAACATTCCATGTGAAAAATAAGGTTTTCTGACGCTTATGTTTTTTATGTTTGACGCTTGTGCGTCATCGCATTTTTATAAAATGAAACGAATATCCATATTTTAAAAATACCATATATTGACTGATTTCAAATCTGTCGATATATGGCAACAAAATTGTATAAAATATAATACATGATATAAAAAATTTAAATATAAAGTATTCAAGTAAATGGAAATAAATATGAAACTTTAAAAAAATTATTATAACTTATGTTTTGCTTACTGGTTTCCACCACATAACTTGTTTTGGTATTCGCTACAGATGTTTAATTGAATATACTAAGAGCCTCTTACAATCAAAAAAAAAGTTCAAATTAAAAAAAAACAATTTTTATTTTTCCAAAGTTATTTAGTTTGTGAACTTGCTAAATGAAATAATTAGTTCAATATCTTCTAATTTTGTTTTTGATCGGCATCAAAAAAAAAAAAATACAAATAGAAATAATGGTAAAGATAAAATAATAATGGTTTTATGTGTGGGAGGTAAAGAAGAGGAAATTATGTCTGTATTTTGCGTGAATGAATATATGGTATTTTGTTAAAGTGATCATAATGACAAATTACTTGATAAATGTCATATCCTTTTTTTATTGTGACAAAGTAGCAAACTTTACTTTTTTTTCTTCTTTTCGTTAAGAAACATACTTTTTTTTCAACTGCTATTTAAAATAAAGAAATTTGTTTTGTTAATAATATTAACTATAATTATTTTTCACCTCAAACATAAGGATGGATAACTAAATTAAGATTGATTGTTTATTATGACAAATATCACAGTGATACTTTGTTATTATGATAGGCAACCAGGACTATAATAAACATTTACATAGTTACCACTTATATAAATTATCAATGTCTTCTAAAAGAAATTAAAAATAAGTATGATCGTGACAGATTATTTAGTTATCACAAAATGATCACGAACCTTTTAAATAAATTAAAAAGTCTTTTTTTTCCATTTTCACTCATATGTTCTGCATAAAAACTTACTAAACAATGACTCTGCAAAATTCTCAATAAATAATAAATCACAAAACTGCATGTCAAGAACCGAAGTTGTACGCAAAATGGAAAACCAATTTTACCGCATACGTAAATCTCGTAAATAGAAACGGCCTTGGCAACAAGAAAAAAAATCTACTTTCAACGTAATTGTTATTTACCAAGACCATAATGAGATTTCTTTCGTTTGTTGATAAACACAGGAATCATTTAAATGTAATAGAAAAACAACTGACAATCATTTTCTATATCAATTTGGACTCATTTTTATCATATCTTACAACAACTGAATCAATAACAATGCGTAACAACAGTGAGCAATAAAAGTACGATAGCATTGCATTCAGAGGTAATTCATTCATTTTTTAAGGGAGTTTTATGAGAATTCATTCATGTTTTTATAATTTTGGTAATAAGATTATTTTTAATTTTAAAAGGATATATGGTATGTAGAATTCAGAATGGCTTTTATATTTGAAAACACACAACCCCTTTTCACATCATCCTAAAAACTTTTATAATTTTAAACAAACATGTGATGTAACATCATCATATTCCAGTAGTTTTCAACTTAAAAACAAAGGCAATTGCTTAGATCAGTGGTTCACAAAGGGTGCGCCCTAGAAGATTTTCTGGTGCATCCTGTGGTATACCAGAAAAATATATGCCCAGATATAAAAATAAATATAGTTAATCTTTTTCCATTCAAAGACAACTTTCATTAAACAATTAACCTTCCTGATAGCTTTTTTTTTTTTTTTTTCTTCTTCTTCTTCTTTCTTCATATCGCCAAACAGAAAGAATAGTTTCGCCAATCGACATCATTTCGCCAATAGAAAGAATATTCATCGCCATCGACATTAAAAAGTCGCTAAACAGAGAGAATACGCAAAAGAAGGTTTCCGAGAAACTAGGAGCTGTCACTTTCATTGTTGGCTACAAGGAGCGCTAACGTCTATGTGATTTAAAACGTTAAATTAAATTTCCATTGCAGTCTCTGAGACTTCGCAGTCTTTAAATAGTAATCTGTGTAATTGACTAATTGGATATAAAACTGTGAAGCGTTAGTAGCTAAGAAATTTTATTTAAAGAAATTTTTTTTTTGCTTATTTCTAAGAAATTTTTAAATAGGGCGCCTACATTTATTTGTAGGTTTTTAAATGGGTTTTGGCTTCAAAAAGTTTGAGAATCACAGTCATATTCCAATAAGTTATATTTTGATTACATTCATGCCTGATAGAACATGATACAATCTGGCTAAGAAGAAAAAATAAATGCAGTACTTTGCATTACAACATTAAATATTGAGGTAAGGCATGTCTGGATGTATAATGCGTTGGAGATAATCACATCATAGCAGTTTCTATAGAAGTATTTCAGGGTCCAATTCCTGTCTTCACCTGATTCGTGCATTAAAAACGATAGACTATTGTAGGCTTTTGATAATATGCTTTGCCATTATCGCCTAGTTGTGTAGGTGTACTAATGTTCCCTTAGAAGAAAAAGAAATTCACTTTTCTCTCTATCCGTCTTCATATAGTTGTATGTAATTATTATAGTGTGATGCATTCTAAGCAATGTTGAATCTATTACAAAACTACTATATTAATGGCAAATAATATCAAATTAAACATTTTGAATTAAGATTGGACTGAAAAAAAATATGAAATTGCATAATAAATCACATATTTATTAAATAACATTAGTTGTTTTAGAAAAGCAATTAAAATGTAATATTACATATTAAATGATTGTCAATTTTACCAAATCAAAAGTTTTTATTCACTTTTCAAAAATATCAATCTTAGATTTCATAAATGAATTGTTTTACTTTTTCCAGTCGTAATTTTTTAGTTAAAATATATAAAGAAATTAAATAATACGTCTATTTAAATTAATTTTATCGAGTTCCATTTTTAAAACATCTTAAAAATAATGTTCCTCACTTATTGAAATTCTACAGATATATTCAATGTGGTAAGTAAACACCCTCTCAAACTCAAATAAAACGATACACACCTATACATTTTACTTACTCATAACTTAAAAGATTATTTGAAAGCAAAAACTAAATTAAAATAAAAGAAATATTTCGTTTGTAACTTAAACAAAAAAAAAATAATACAGCTTAATTTTTTTGCATTGCTACTGTACATTTCAACAAATAAAGATCATGATATATCGGAAACAGAACAGATTTTTATTTGACCAACATATAAGATAATTGGGCAAATTAACAGGAAGTACGTAATCATGGACATCTTAATGGCACTATAATTACCAGAATATGACCCTATTAAGCTAAGACCAATCAATTAAGTATATTTTTTGTTCATTCCTTAGAGTAGTTTTTTATTTATTATATATTTTTTTTATGTAAAACCAATTATTTTTCCATCAGTTCGTTTACTTTAAGAACATTATTTTCCAAACCAAAAATTATTTATTATTTTCCTCTGTGTGTGGTCCACTGATGATACATAATTAAATCACAGAAATAGCTATTTAATTCTAGAAATCGAATAGTGTAAGTACATTTCTAAATTAATAGCTGCAATAATATACGCAATTACATACTTATCAACTGAAAATAGTGCTGTTTGGTAGCAATTGACTAACATTAATCGGCGATTAAGAAGATTTTGACATCATTTTGAACCTTGTCTTTGACAAATTGCATTGTATCAAAAAGTTACAAAGCGGCAAGCAGTAATTGTATAAAAAAAATAATAGTTTGATTGGTTTGGTTTATCGCTCTAAGGCCATTTTGTGCACACTTTGGAATAATAGTTTGAAGTAAAAGGATCTAATAGTTTATGAAAAATTACATTCCCAAATACGAAGTATCTATCGCATATGATTATTGTTTCAATCTAAAATTTATATTATCAAAATTTAGGCATCTAATCTATCTAAATGATACAAAACTTCTATATCTAAAATTTCTTACTCTTCAAATTTCTTTCCTTTTCTCTAATAAATATAAGGATTCGTTTCCTATTTATCTCAATTTTTGAGTCAGAAGAACAATATTATATTATTATGTTATAATAAAAAAATTAGAAAATATACTTTTTCTGTTCAGTTTTATCAAAAAAGTAGTAATTGACTAACATTAATCGGCAATTAAGAAGATTTTGACATCATTTAGAACCTTGTCTTTGAAAAATTACATTGCATCAAAAAGGTTACAAAGCGGCAAGCAGTAATTGTATAAAAAAAATAATAGTTTGATTGGTTTGGTTTATCGCTCTAAGGCCATTTTGTGCACACTTTGGAATAATAGTTTGAAGTAAAAAGATCTAATAGTTTATGAAAAATTACATTCCCAAATACGAAGTATCTATCGCATATGAGTATTGTTTCAATCTAAAATCTATATTATCAAAATTTTGGCATCTAATCTATCTAAATGATACAAAACTTCAATATCTAAAATTTCTTACTCTTCAAATTTCTTTCATTTTCTCCAATAAATATAAGGATTTGTTTCTTATTTATCTCAATTTTTAAGTTAGAAGAACAATTTTATATTATTATGTTATAATAAAAAAATTAGAAAATATATTTTTTCTGTTCAGTGTTATCAAAATTATATATGTAAATGTAAATATATACTGCAATAAATAATTTTTATTCCGGACATTTAACAGAGCAATAATTTTGGTTACAGATAAAAATAGAAAGATGTGTATGTCAGCATTAGTTTAAAAGGGCATTTACTGATTAAGATAATTTTTGTTACAATTATCGCGATATTTTTATGGTATTTGAAGTAGTTAGAGAATTACAAAAGTATGCATTAGAAATTATTATTTTTATTTTTTCACTCGTAGTTTTATTACTTACTATATAACACACTGAATTTTTTATATAAGATATAAAAAATTATTTTTATATCGTATAAATTTTATTCGTAATTTCTATTTCTATGTATGACACTGCATCTTCTATACCTGATAAGTTTGATATTCATTAAGTTATGAAATAATTTTAAATCGAAACAAAGTACAAAAATAGATTAAATCACCTTGATAAGATAACCAAAGAGTACTTTTGTAATCATTATGATTTTTAATCCTCTTATAAAAAAGTTAAAACTAAAAAGATATATATGTGAGTATTAGTTTAAAATGACATTTACTGAATAAGAAAATTTTCTGTTAAAATTATCGCGATATTTTTACGATATCTGAAATAATTACTGAATTACAAAAGCATACTTTAGAAATTATTTTTTTTATTTTTATCACGTCGTAGTTTTACTTACTATATAGCACACTGAATTTTTTATACGATACGTGTTTTCTATTACTATGCAAGACACTGCATCTTCTATACTCAACGAACTCAATAATCATTAAATTATGACATAATTTTAAGTCGAAACACACTACAAAAACAGATTAAATCACCTGTGACTTTCAGTCACCTTGATAAGATAACCAAAGAGTGTTTTTGTAAACATCATGATTTTTAATCCTCTTATTAAATAGTTAAAACTAAAAAGATATATGTGTGAGTATTAGTTTAAAATGACATTTACTGAATAAGATAATTTTTGTTAAAATTATCGCGATATTTTTACGTTATATGAAGTGGTTAATAAATTACAAAAGCTTGCATTAAAAATTATTATCACCATAGATTTATTACTATGTAACACACTGAATTTTCTATGTACGATACATGTTTTCTATTACTATGCAAGACACTACATCTTCTATACCTGATGAACTCAATAATCATTAAGTTACGAAATAATTTTAAGTCGAAACCAAGTACAAAGATAGATTAAATCACCTGTGACCTTAAATCCCCTTGATAAGATAACTAAAGAGTGTTTTTGTAATCAACATGATTTTAAATCCAGTTATAAAAAAAAAGCAAATTTATTTCAGTATCCTAAGAATGTTTTCAAAAGCTACACATTCTAAGAAATGCAAATATATGAGAAATCCTTTAAGCATAATAATTTCTATCCATAAAGTTTAGAAATTCCAGTATGAAATTAGTTCTTTTTTTTGCTCGAAAAGTTAAATATTCATAAGCGCACTCACAACAGTATGTGCATCAGTTGGCGCCCATTAAGTCCAAACCAAAATCTCGGACAAGGCCAATAGCATCTGACCAAAACAATAAAAACTGGTTTTCTGTAAAGGAACATTTAAAACATGAAGGAGAATTGAATAAGTGCTTTTTATTCTTTTTTGGAGTTTCAAGATTTTCCATCAGTGCGTGTGGTCTTCTTGGGCAATTATAGTCGTAATCAACCACAAAGAGTAATTTGTCTCCGCCATTTCAGCTATTAAAGTCAAGCGAGTAGACGTGGTTAGAATCCAATAGTATGAGATCATGCCATGTTTGTTTTTCCTCTATATTATTAAGATAATTTTGAATGTCTTAATTATCTTACAACTGTCTTTAAGTTGGAATAATATTTAAATCATAAATATTTACTTTACCTTTCTCGCAAGTCAATATCCAATGATGTAATTCTCTTCCTAATAATCAACGCCATATTAACGATCCGAAAATAATAATTATGTACAAGAAATAGTAGCTAATGATGAAAGTAATTTATGTGGTTGAATAGGAAAAAGTAAAAACAATTATCGCTTTGTTATATTCAATCATCACATAATCATTTGGACACAGAAATAAAAGGGTATGTGACGTCTTACTTTTCAAAGCGAACGTGAAAGTAAAGATAATTACTTATTTAGAAAGAAGTAATACGATCTCGTGTGTTTCTCTAAAAACAGGATTCGCTTTAAACATTTAAGAAGTAACTTACACTTTTTATATAATTAAAAGGATCGACGGATAAAAAATTCATTAAAAAATCTGATATTCAACACTTGTGTAAAATTTAATAAAATGCATCATCTGCTAAGCAAAATGGCAAATACCACTGTGTCCAAAAAGAAAGACCAATTTTCAATTTAAAATTCCCGGGGTTTATGGAATTTCAATTTTTTTTCCTTTTCTAGGTTACTGGCACTGTCCTTGACATCTTTGTGATATCTGACGCCAAAATATTCATTAGTGTTTGAGTTACGCTTGGCTTTGTGAGACGCTAAAACTGATTCCGGCGATTTTTGAAATGTCTGAATTAAATTATGCTTGAACTTTAGAACTTGCATTAAATTATGTTTGCAGAAATGTATAGAATGTTGCAGAAGGCATTCGGTGAGCATTCCTATATCGGACAGAAATGTTTAGAAGTGGTATAAACAGTTCAAAGAAGGCAGAGAACGCGTTGAAGACGAAGAGCCCTCTGGTCGACCATCAACCTCAATCGACGAAGCTCACGTCGATTGAAGAGATTCAACATGAATCGCCGCTCGCTTTGAAGGCCATCCCTGCTAATGACTTTTTAGGATGCATTGAGGATTGGAAAAAAAGTTGGCATAAGTGCATTGTGTCCAGAGGGGATTACTTTAAAAGCAATGGAATAAATTTGGAAGAATAAATAAAGAGGTTTCGAAAAAAAAAAATAATTGGTCTTACTTTTTGCGCACAGTAGTACATTTGAATCACACAAATCTTATACACATATATCTAATTTAAAGAGATTTGTTGTTTACCCCATTAAGGACCAAATTTTTTTCCGTTTTAAGGAATTAAAAATTTAAATTTTGACTAAGAGTCTAATTAAAGGAACCAAAAGCGAAAATGAAAAAAAAAAATTTTTTTAAACGAATTATAAAATGTTGCGAAAATGCAACGTCTATCCGAAACGATTACTTTTCCGGTAAATCAAATTTCTCAAAGCTGTGTTATGTAAAAGTCCATTACATTTTCTATATATAGTTATAGTACGGTAGAATAAAAATTTAGCTTAAGTCTAAAGATGTTATTTTTCGATTGGTACTGGCATCTATGATGATAACTCAGGAGTAAGGAAAAAAAATTTGCAAAATTGTCTAAAAAGAAGTCTAATCGTTATAAAAAATTATCATACGAGACCAAATATACTCTCGTAACCAGGGATGCTTCCTGCATACCATGCAGTAAAATATATTTGAAAAATTTAAAAAAATATATATATTTTTCACAGTGTTGCGTTTTAGCAACAACATTCTTAGTTGAAAAAAATAAAGTAGTGGTGTTGTTTCTTATCCCACTTGGTAAACAGCAACATCTAAACCAAATCCATGAACCCCTTGTGTCTTAGAAGGAGAAAAGGGGGAAGGCAACTTCTGTTGTGATGCCATAGGTAGAAGTGTGACTTGGCTACGTTTCGCTGAAGAAGAAGGGCAGTGCCTTCCGGGAGGACTTTTAGGGGAAATTATCCCGCATTTCGTATTGTATAGAAAAAAACCCGGAGAACTCCCCTCAGGTAGTCCGACTAACGAGCCTAGATGCTGAACATCGCAACCGCCATCGAGTCTCCTCGTGTTTTGAAACAATGTCTACAACAAAGCCGCCAGCTGATTGAACCTTAACCCTAATGCTTGGACCCTGATGGCCGAGTGGCTAACGCTCTGGCGCTCGGTACCACAGGTTTCGGATTCGAGTCCCGGCGGTGCCATGGATGTTTGTAGTGGTTCGGAATCCACTTTAAGCCGTAGGTCCCTGTCTCATATGACCGTAGAGCGTCATAGAGCCCAATCAGACTTCTCACCCATATCATTCCTAAACTGTAAAGGGGCAACTCAGCTCTAGGCACAGTGATGTGGTGTGGTGTAGTAATAGTAGTAGTAGCCCTAATGCTCACCACGGGTGCAGGTTGCCACTAAAACACGAGTCGGACAATAAAGTAGTTGGTCCATTAAAGTAATATATTATTGTCTGTTAAATAACTAACCTTTTCAAATATATTTATATACATATCTTAATTGATATTTAATTCCTTGCTCTTACTATGCCTCTCTTAATAACTCATTTTCAAACTTCAAAAAAATGTTGATTAGTTAAAAAAAAAAAATTCATTTATTTAAAATCATATGAAGGCTCTGGCTATAGTAAAAATGTGCATTAAAAATTAATACAAACAATATTTTGAAATTCTACTTTGAAACAAATTGTATTCAGAAATATATATACATCTTTATTTACTTTAAAGCAGACGTGAGAATTAAATTTACATCAGATGTTTACGAAAGTTCTTAGAAAGTTTTCAGAGTTTTAGGATATCAAAAATTTATTTCAATAGTATTGTTTATAGTATTCCTTTAAAAGGATAACGTTGTAGAATTCAGTTCAATTTATTTAACGTGGCAGACAATATCTTATAAATATTTCATATTTAACATCTATCCCTTACAAAATACATAAAAAACTAACAACAAAAAAATTGTAAATACCGGCAAATACATACTTACATAAATTCTGAGAAAAAGTAAGAAATAATTACAAGAAATAATTTTGCAATAGGAGAAATGTAAGCATATTTTGTACTCCTTCAGATGAGTATATAGAGTGTACATGTATTTATTATATTGAACTATAAAATGTTTTATAATTTTTGCAGCTAAATAATTTTTGTGCGTTTCCTAAACATATCTATTTAAGTATTTCTAGTTACCATTTACAAGCCACTACCAATGCATATCAATATAACAAATTATTTATTGATATAGTTTGTACTGAAGTTTAATTAAAAGTGCAAAATTGTATTTGCAAAAGTAACATAAAATCTACAACTATAAACTCATTCGGTTGTGTAAAACTCAAATTTTAATATATCAATACCAATCAATCAAGTATTTTAATAATTTATAAGGCCTCCCATACATAATCACGCATGTAAATACTAACGTAAACTTTATGTATATCTTTTTTTTTTTCTAATGCAGCTGGCAAACACTTAGACAGCTTGGTCTTGGATGCCTTAAGGTAAGCGCTGCACGGACATACTCACTTTGCATTACCCAGGGGGCGCGTGTAACTTGAAGATAAGCCACGGACGTGGAGTAACAATGCCCCCGCAACACTCTACGATCCTATTAGGACCGGGACCTACGGTTTAAAGTGGATTCCGAACCCCTATACACATCCATGGCACCGCCGGGACTCGAACCCGAAACTTATGGTACCGAGCGCTAGCCACTCGGCCATTCAGGCCCCTTATGTATATCTTAAGATTTAAAAATAGGTAACAAAGAAATGTGGTTTTCTCTTTCGTAAACTTTGCAATTTACGATTCACTACAAGTTTTCTATGCGTTTGATGTTAAACAATACCCAACTTAAATCTTTGATTTCTTTCTCACTTACACTTAGTTTAAGGCATAATCAATTAGCTCCTAATCTTTCTAAAAAATCAAGGATTTCCTCTAGTGTTACACAGATATTTCAAAAATAGTTAAAAACTCCCCTCAACAACATTGTATTTTTTTTTTTAATCTTAAAAATATAGAAAATCTAGCTATTTATTCTGAAAGCACCTTTAAAATTTAAATATTCCAAATGCAACAAATCTAAATATTTCGATTTGATGCCTTCTAAAAAATATTTCGCTTTATTTTTATAACATGAACGTCAATTTAGATTCACTCAAAATCTGTTTTATTTTATAGCGAATTATCACCAATGGAAATTTTTTGTATTTTTCAAAAGTTTACTCAGTTATTCATATATCGGCAAACGCTTAAATATATTCCAAGTACAAACCTCTATGTTCCCAATATTCTACGCACCTAAAGTATTTTCTTATTTGTTTTCAAATATTAATTTTGTTTTTCTTCGTCTAATTTGATAATACATATAAAATAACCAAATCTTAAAATAAAAAAGTGAAAGGTGAGATTAAAATTAAAAATTGAAAATTTTGATGGCAGATTAAAATTTGGCAAAAAAAAACTATCATAATTTGAAAATAACATTAACAAATTTACTTTATCAAATTCTGTTATAATATCTTATCTTCACATTTTCAATTAAATGTTGTAATTCTTCTCCTTCGTTGGCGCAACAGCCCCACGTGAGTCAAGGCCTTCTGCATACTGGCAGATTTCAAGACAGACGATGTTTCTTACGGGGGAGGGTTGCCAACCCTACACTCAACGTTCTACAGTCATATTAAATCGGGGCCTACGTTTTAAAGTGGATTCCGAACCACTACAAACAACTATGGCACAGCCGGGACTCGAATCCAAAACCTGTGGCACCGAGAGCCAGATCACTAGTTACTCGGCCATCAGGCCCTAATGTTGTAATTAAGAATTGACAATTTAATTAAATCAAATTCATAAATTGGAGCTCTTTTCCTTGTAAACACATTCATACTGTGATTACAAATACAATTTTAGATCTGTGACTAACTTTCAACGCATTTTGTACCACATAAATACACAGTTAATTGTTATAAAGATATAAATCATTGTCTCATCAAGAATTATAAAGGATTTCTCCGATTCTCCCAAAAATATATACAATCCTGGAAATTGTTACGAAAGTTATAAATTAGTACTCCGTCAAAAACTTACCATTATTATCCAGTCCATTGTCAAAACGTAAATGCTCAGGATTTAATTAAATAAATACATGTGATTAATATATTTTTGCTGTGAACTCGTTTCTTCGGAGTATTCAATAATATTTACCCAGAATCTAAATTAAATACTTGTCAGTTATTCCCTAAACTAGTAGCTTAGACTCCGTTCAGCCAAGTAACATTTCTCTGAAATAATTTATGATTCTGGAATCACAGAAGACTTGGAGAATAAATACGTTTCAGACCCGTAGCAACAAAGTGACGGCGCATTTCCCACTACTCATATTCTGAATTTGTGTGATATATTTCCTGTCTGGTCTTACTTAATGTCCTCATTTTCCCGAAACGCAACTATGTCTCGAAATGTGAGTTCAGGGTTATGCGTATAATCGAAAAAGGGATGAAAAATTTCCGTTAACGATGAAGTAAACATAAGTAATAATTTACTTTATTGTTTATGTTCCGTCGCTAACGTTTCAAAATCGTGGTGTAAATAAGGAAATAAATTGATGTAAGGAGAATCTAAAAGAACAATTATGGTTAATGGTATATTTTTAAAAAAAAATGTTGCCAAAGAAGAGAATTATAAAATTCAAGGGTTTATCCGTCAACGATGAAGTAAATATAAGTAGTAGTTTACTTTATTGCTTATGTTCTGTTATAAATTCATGTAAGGAGAATCTAAAAGAATAATTATGGTTTGGTTTGTCGCTCCACGGTCATCTTCTGTCTCACGAGGGCTTAACAGACCGGGACCTACAGTTTAAAGTGGATTCCGAACCACTACAAACATCCAAGGCACCGCCGGGACTCGAACCCGAAACCTGTGGTACCGAGCGCCAGAGCGCTAGCTACTCGGCCATTCAGGCCCCATAATTATGGTTAATTGTATATTTAAAAAAAATAACGTTGCTAAAGAAGAGAATTATAAAATGCAAGGGTTTATCCGTCAACGATGAAGTACGCTAACGTTTTCAAAATCATAGTGTAAATAAGGAAATAAATTGATGTAAGGAAAATCTAAAAGAAGAATTATGGTTAATGGTATATTTTAAAAAAAATAATGTTGCCAAAGAAGAGAATTATAAAATTCAAGGGTTTATCCGTCAACGATGAAGTAAATATAAGTAGTAGTTTACTTTATTGCTTATGTTCTGTTATAAATTCATGTAAGGAGAATCTAAAAGAATAATTATGGTTTGGTTTGTCGCTCCACGGTCATCTTCTGTCTCATGAGTCATCTTCTGTCTCAAAAGAAGAGGGGTTTGGTTTGTCGCTCCACTTAACAGACCGGACCTACAGTTTAAAGTGGATTCCGAACCACTACAAACATCGAAGGCACCGCCGGGACTCGAACCCGAAACCTGTGGTACCGAGCGCCAGAGCGCTAGCTACTCGGCCATTCAGGCCCCATAATTATGGTTAATTGTATATTTAAAAAAAATAACGTTGCTAAAGAAGAGAATTATAAAATGCAAGGGTTTATCCGTCAACGATGAAGTACGCTAACGTTTTCAAAATCCTAGTGTAAATAAGGAAATAAATTCATGTAAGGAGAATCTAAAAGAATAATTATGGTTAACGGTATATTTTTAAAAAAATAAAGTTGCCAAAGAAGAGAATTAACAAATGCAAGGGTTTATCCGTCAGCGATGAAGTAAACATAAGTAGTAATTTACTTTATTGTTTATGTTCTGTCGCTAACGTTTTAAAAATCGTGGTGTAAATAAGGAAATAAATCCATGTAAGGAGAATCTAAAGGAATAATTATGGTTAATGGTATATTTTTAAAAGAAATAATGTTGCCAAAGAAGTTAATTATAAAATGGACGGGTTTATCCTTCAACGATGTAGTAAACATCAGTAGTAATTTACTTTATTGTTTATGTTCCTTTACTTTATTGTTTTCATTTTTTTTAAATGTTATTTTATTATGTTATTTTAAAATGTTTTTTTTTTTAAATACTATTTTTATTATTTTAAAATGTTAAAATGGATTCAAAAGTTTCCTCGAAATCAAATCTTGATACGTTTAATTAATTTCGTTATGATATTGTCAAAATAATTATTACAGTCAAAAATAATAATAAAATCCGTACACTCTATACTTATATCAGAAGCAATTGATTATATAAGCATTAGGCAAATAGGGCGCGTCATATAATATTCCAAAGAAATATGTGCCAAGATATAAATAAATGTAGGCTCTTGTTCTTGTTAGTTTTTCCAAAGATAACTTTCATTGCAGCAACTAATCTGGTTCTTCTTTTTACCTTCTTTCTTCACATAAAAAGTCCCCTAACAGCAATAACGTGCCAAAGAGGGTTTCTGAGAAACTAGGAGGGGTAACTTCCATGGTTAGGTACTAGGAGAGCTAGTGTCTATGGATTTTCGATGTTAAAAAAATTTCCCATTGCAGCCTCTGACAATCCGTTGTCTGTAAGCCGTAGTCTCGGGAGTTGACCCTCTGGATATAAAACTTTGAGACATTAGTGGCCAATGTATATTGTTCAAAAATTCGTATATAATGGGCCTGCAAATATTTTTAGGTATTTAGAGAATGATTTCTAAGAAACTAGGAGTGGTAACTTCTATAATTGGCTACTAGGAACACTATCATCTATGTAATTTTCCATGTTAAAAAATATTTCCATTGCAGCATCTTAGATTCCGCCGTCTATAAATAGTAGTCTATGCAATTGACCATCTCAATATGAAACTGTGAGGTATTATTTATGGTTGCGTATATGTCAAATATTTGTATATTGTGTGCCAACAGTAAGTTGTAGATTTTTAAATATGTCCCGACTTATCTGATTATGAAATTGTGGGACGTTAGTAACAAATTCTTATTTGTCAAATATTTGTATATTGTGTGGCAACAATGATTTGTAGGTTTTTACGTATGTCCCGACTTCAAAAGGTTTGAGAACCACTGAAATAGTTTATACATTGCCAGCTTTATTAATTAACTGAGCAGTAGACAGTTACAAAATTGTATCGGAAATAATTTTATACATTTCTACCGGAATAGATGTAGCGTAAAGTAGAGTTGTCGGATCTGTGTGTCAGAATTGATTAAATTAATTGATTAAAATTGATTAAAAAATGTCAGAATTGATTAAAATGAGACTAAACATGAATCTGTAAATTTCCTTAAAAAAAATTGAGATTTTGAGCATTTATTTTTTCATATTTTATTTTTGAAATTTTAATAAAAAATTATGAATTTAATGAAATATTTCTTATTCCAGCAAATAAAATTTCTTGAACTTGATTAAAACTTCTTCTCAATGATTAAATAAATTCTGAACGATAAGAAATATGATTATTATGCTACAATGTTTATGCCTATTTGATATCTTTACAAACTTACTATTGATGTCTTTACATAATTTACAAACTTTTATGACAAAATAGACTTTACTTTTATAATTTGATTTAAAAGGTTTGCAAGGACATTCAGTTGTCCATGGATCAAGTGTGATGCTTCCAGATTTAAATCTGTTATTCTGGAAGCTAATTTAGTCCTTAGATAACTTAACTGAAAGATTAGTTATAAAATACATTAAAAAAATCTTGTCAGTAGTTAACTACAGGCTGAAAATGTTACAACAAGCAATTATATAATCTACATAATAATATAATTCTTCATTTTTTAACATGTAATGTATTTTTTTGTTTTTAATTTTGCTGCATTAATAATATAGATTTTAAATTATTATCTTTTGATTGATATTTATCAAGTGTAAACCAACTATCTTTATTAACTTAAAAGGTTAATTTACTCAGATTGCTTTTTATTGATTCTTCAGTTTAGCATATTTATCGATTAATCATTGCTAACGTCATTTATCACTTAAGAAGACACATACAAAAAGGGATCGAAAAGATTTTTATATGATTATTATATGATAAATTAATTTCAATAAAAATTGTAATTAATTACTAAAATGTCTTTATTAAGATTCAAAAAACCATTTTTCAATCTTTTTGAAACAAGCATAACTGATTAAGGATAATTAATAGACATAAATTTTTATAGAAATTTTTTTTGTGTATAACAAACAAAAATACTAAACGAAATTCAAATTAGTATTCAGACATATCACTTGGTTAAAGAACTTAAAATATGTCAAAAAGTACTCATAACTCAGTAAAACTAAAAAAAGTCATTTTTTTATTAAAAAAAAAAGCATTTGTTTGTTTGCAATATAAAAGGATATTAATTAATATTTAGTAAAAATATATAAATGCTATTAAAAATTCACAGATTTACTAAAAATGAATTTTAGAAAAAACTATATTTCACACCCTGTACATAAGTCCAGCAAGCACAGCTAAGTATGACAATTAAAATTTCATTAAATCAAAATTCTGACAATTATTATTCACAATTACCAACCAATCCATTTTAAATAAATTCAATAAATTTTATTTCTAAACCAAAATTTAAAGCATTAAATAAAAATATTCTCACTAAGCCGCATTTCAGTTTAGCTGTCAATAGTCAATATATATATGCAATTGTTACAAGTATGTTAAGCTTGTCAGAAACTTCGATGCTATTTTGCATTAAATTTTTTAAAGATTTAAATTTTTTTAATAAATAATGAAATTACAGTATATATATATATATATATATGAGTGTGTGTGTGTGCGAGCGCGTTGAAGGATTAGCGTTTTTTCCCAAGACAAAATGGCTTCTTTTTAATTCTTGAACATGGTAGCTCATAATTTACCGTTTCTTCCAGATTTATTATTTCTAATAAATTCAGCATAAAGAACGGCCTCTTTTGGTATAAATCCTAGCCACCCACGTTGGTACTTCCTTATTTTTCCTTCTAACGGTACAAGCACCACTCCTTTTTTTTTAAATACAACAATCGGCATTTTCAGTTTGTAAAAACAGCTGTTGGATTGCCACCCAAAACAAAGCGTATGCTTTATATCATGCTTGACATGATGCCTTTCCTTACCCTCCCACTAAATCACACAGTAGAAAAAACATAAGATTCCAGAAATAGATAGGCCTGTCACTCACTTGGCTTGATTAGTCACAATGGACAGCAATATAACGTATAGTGCAATTTAAACATTAAATACAAATTATTGCAAAAATTTATTCACACATTTAGCAAAGATTTGGCACTTGAATGACATGTTAAGTATCATGGAAGGGTTTTCAAATTCTATTCTGAGTTTCTGAGTTTTTTTTTTTTTTCTCTTGCTTAGCGTGATTAACATGTCTGTGCAGTCATATCATATATTGTAAATATCAGGCACAAGTTATTGAAAAAAAAAAAGTATTATTCACTCTTTAAGTAAAGATTTAGTGCTTTCATAATACATGGTATACATAGTTAAGGGAAATATTTTTCTATTGGTATTTTGATTTCAAAATTTTCTATTTCTCTCTCATTGGGTTAGATTGCAGACAGTGAGAATCATTATATAACACTGTGCAATGTAATCATTAGGTACAAATTATTGAAATAATGTACTGATACTCAGAATATTGATTTAGCACTTATGATGAAGATAACTGTTGATAATGGTCCATAGCCTTTAAAAGTTTTTAACAATACTTTAAATATATTATTTTTTTTTTTTTTTTACAAAAAATTACTTCAAGTTTTGTTTAAAAATATAAAAACAAAATCTCTTTATTCAAGTATTTACATAAAACATTAATTAGGAACAAAAAATATAACGCATGCTATGTTGTTTATTCACTTCATTTACTAATACATAACATTTTCTATATTAAATTATAATTAAATTATTATTATTAAATAATATACATTTGAAAGAATTTTTTATCTTTCATTACAATTTTTAGCATTTTTAAATTAACTTCAGTTATTTCCAGTACAAAATAATAACTCCAAAATCAATGATTTAACATTTATGAAATTAGCTCTTAAATTTAAAATTTAAGATTTATCATGAATGTACTATGAATGCAAGAGCATTATTTTGCATTTATTATAAATGCAAGAGCTTTATTTTGCATTTATTATGAATGCAAGAGCATTTTAATGAACACTAAAATCACGAATTAAATTCCATATTTTTAATTTTGAACTTTACAAAATTTAAATATTTTAAATTTTTTATGAATATTAAAATTTATATAGAATTTCATAAAATGAAAAGAATTTTTGAACATTATACATTCATTATACCGGTTTCTAATGTCAAAAATAAATTCATTCTTCACAAATTTATCTTAGAATGCAATATTTTTTTATGTTATAAATGCAAATTTCTTGCATATTTTTATAAAATCATTCAATATTTTTTTAATTTATTTAAAAGTTAAAATTTATTGATTAATAATTCCTATATGAAAAAAAAAAAAATACAAAATTAGGAAAGAGTAAATTAGTAAAATTAAAAAGAAAATGCATTTAAGTTTTTGTTATTCATTACAAAAGAATTAATTGAAAGACAAAACATGTCTTAAGAAAGTGATTAAATGTTAACTGGCATCATTATTTTCAAAATAAATCAATGAATGTTTGGTGTCACACGCTTGAGATTATAAATAATTCAATAAGAGCTATCTTATTAGAATTCTATAAGGAGAAATATTTTTATTCTGCATTTACCATTATTAATGAATCGATACTGACTTGTTTCAATTAATTTATAAAAAAAAGAGCTAAGCCAGCACAGGAAAGAAGAATTAGTAGATTACTATTAAGTATAAAAGAAATTTACTAATTAAGGTGAGAAGAAAAAAAGTTACTCATGATAAAAAAATTAAATTAAGAGGTGAATTTTAAATGGATGTTGCACTTTCAAACGTGGAAAAGAAGATAAAAATAAATGTTAGCAGTTACTTTCTTAAAATCCATGAGATAAATACATGTCAATGAATTTTACATGAATCATGTCATGTCAGGGATATAATAAATTACAAGTGAAACTTTATTTTTTTTGCTGATTAATTCATCAAAGAGCTTATAGAAATAGTTGATGTACAAAAGATTATAGATAATGAGAGAACAATTATAATGTCTCAGTTTGCTCGGTTTCAATGCAGTATCATAGTTTCATCCAAATAGCAATTATTAAATTATAAAACACTGGAAATAGTTTTATTTTAACCTGTAACTTTTTTTTATCTTAAGAAGTTGTTCGCTCACATTCTGATATAAAATATATATAAAAGTACAATGCTGTTTTATTTTCAGAAAGAACACAAAAGATTAATTCTGTACCAAAATATATTATTAATATAATGTATTATTGTAACATGTAATATTAATATATTTGTGAGAAATAGTTTGATAAGTTTGCAAATAATAAAGGTAGAATAGATAGTAATTAAATACATTATATATTGTATTACAGTTATTATATTGTAAAATACTAATGTACTTTGGTTATTTATATATAAATTAATAATAAATATCGATGAAAAGAAGAATTCATATTTTTGACGATTTCAAATAATCTTCGTCGGGCATAAATTAAATCTATTTAAAATTAAATCTTTTTTATGTTACTCACAAAACATTTAAAATTAATTTATGTTAATTACTTGTGTAATATAATTTATGGTAATTAATTTTTAATATAATGTACGGTAATTAATTTTTAATATAATTTATGGTAATTAATTTTAATATAATTTATGGTAATTATTTTAATAAAATTAATAGTAATTAATTTATGGTAACAAATTTTTATTCTAATAAAAAATTTAATGAGGCAAAACAAATTACAGTGATTTTCATGCTTAATTTATTGGAATTATTACTCAAAAATAAATAAATAATTCTCTTGATTTTATAGCTTAATATCTTTTATTTTTCAATAAAATTTGCATATTTAGTTTAATTAATTTTAAAATCCATTGCATATTTATTAAAAAAAAATACCAAAAAGTAATCAATTTGTTTCTGTAAAACTGAAACCATCATCAAAGTTAATTAACACGCGTACTTCCTTATTAATTAATTTAAAATACAATTCCTAGAAATATTAAATTTATAAAAATGAGATAATAACATATAATCCCTAGAAATTTAAATTTTATAGCTGTATGACTGTTTATTTTTCAAAAAAATATTTATATTTATTTTAATTAATTTTAAGATCCATTGTTAATATATAAAAAAAAATTACCGAAAAGTAACCAGATTGTTTCTGTAAAATTGAAGTCATCATCAAAATTAACTAAAACGCGTACTTCCTTATTAATTAATTTAAAATATAATCCATAGAAATATTAAATTTAATAATTGAAGGTCTGTTTATTTTTCAATAAGATTTTCATATTTATTTTAATTAATTTTAAGATCGATAGTTTATTTATGAAAAAACAGTCATCGAAAAGTAGCCTGCTTGTTTCTGTAAAAGTGAAGTCATCATCAAAATTAACTAAAACGCTTACTTCCTTATTAATTAATTTAAAATATAATTCATAGAAATATTAAATTTAATAATTGAATGTCTGTTTATTTTTCAATAAGATTTTCATATTTATTTTAATTAATTTTAAAATCCATAGTTTATTTATGAAAAAACAGTCCCTTATTTAATTAAACAATTTAAAATATAATCCAAGAAATATTAAATTTAATAGATTACCTGAAAGTGCTACTATAGAGAACAGGTAGTGAAATTCCGACATATGAAAACCTGATATAAAGAAAACAACGCGCATGCTCCAATTTACAGGCCACTGACCTAATTTCTGCCTAAAGGGTTGTTATATCATCTGACAAGGGAAAACTACGATTACAAAGAGTACGATAAAAAGATAATTTATTTTCTCCATAACTTAAAAAAAAAATTCCTCTAAAAAATAAACGCATTAAAAGAAGGACCTGATAGTGTGGGTTTATGAAGAACTAGAGTTGCTATGGGCCAGAAGGCAAGTTTGGAATACTATCTTCAGTTTCGTGAGACATCTATATTAATAAATATGATTAATCACCATGCTTTTATATGATCTTTTCAGTTGGACAAGAAGCATCTCTCAATTGTTTTCTCATCAATTTCTGAAGGCGATGTATGCTCATCGTTAAGGCTTTCGATAAATCATAAAGGTTGTATAAAAAAAAATGCCCATTATATCCCTACAAATCAAACTGTACAAATATATTCAGGCACGCAACATACTTAAATTCCTTAAATAGAGGTAAGATTTTGCTGATTTTTTTTTTTTTTTTTTTGTCAACCATTGCGTTCTTCAACCCCAGATAGAAAGAAGACACGCACAGGACAAAAAATAATAATAATATATGACTTTTAAAGGGTAAAAGAAGAAAAATGGTAGAACCACGAGATAGCGTGATGGAAAGGGTGTGGTTCACGTTAATTTTCATTTTTGACTTTATTAAAATTATTGATAGATATTTAATAAAATATTAATAATCAGAACTTTTAAGGCGGTAAAATCTTGTTTAAAAACGAATTAGTGTTGCTCTAAAAGTAAATGAATGTATGACATCGTATTTATATTATTTCCTTGCAGAAGTCATCTAATGTAGCAAGTATACATTATTGTTACGTAATTAAACATTATATAATATTTTATTGAAATAGCTATCATTATCATTATATTTAAAACATTTATCTTCTCAAAATATTTGTGGATTATAAAAATTACTCAGAATTTTCAAATTTATAAAATTCATGTACGATTTAGTGTATATAATACTATAATGAAACTCAGAAATCCCGAATTTTTCGTATGATTACATTAAAAAACTTTTTTTTAAATAATGTAAACCCAAGAAATATAGGTTTTTTATCTTTCATATAAAAATTCAAAGTTTTAATGGCTTGTTTTTTCAAATGGTTTATTAATCACTAGGCCGAGCACCTTGTATCAGGCTAGGGGTAGCTATCTAGGCATGCCTTAAGAGATCCAACCCAGCAGAATAAATGTAATTTTAATATCACAAAATAAAAAGTGTGTATGTTTACAAATAAAAAAACAATCACTTAACCATTGAACAATGAAAAAATAATTCATAAAGATTCATATAGTTATTTCTCCTCTTACAATAGCTTGCAGATATACACAAATTATTAATTGATTTCTAAAGAAGGCAAAATAAAATTAAAAATGTAAAAAATCGTAATAAGAACTTCAAACTTTAAAAGCCTTTTGATTAAAAAGGCTGTAAAAGTATTTTAATTAGAAAAATGTTTTGCTTTTAAGTTTGCATTAGCTTTCATTTTTATATTGTACTTGAATGCAAGACATTCGTGAATTTTAAATAAAAAATGAAGATTTTGCAGCAGAGAGAAAAAGGGAGAAGACTACAGCGATATAAGGAAAAGTACAGCAATATTTTTAAATTTTCATTTTATCATCTATGAAAACTTTCAAATTCAAATAATTTTTATGTTACTTTTTATTCTAATTGAGTGTATTAGTTCTTGACCAGCCTAACTTTGTGGAGGAGTCAGTATGACCCTTGAACTAAAAAGTTTGGAGATCTCTGCTACGAAAAAATACATTGGGGTTTAAGATTAAAGGATCCCTTAAAACTGCAGAAAATAAATGATAAGAATTCTTCTATCTGTATTTAAATCCTAATAAATGAAATGAATTCTCCTAACTGTATTTAAATCCTATCTCCGTAAATTAAATAGCAAATATTTCAACTGGTAAACCTAATGTATCAAATAATTGCTCATAACAATCTATTAATAACTGTTCATGGATCTCCTTTTTTTAAATATTCTTATATGTTTTTTTTTATTACTTCAACTTTCACATATAATCAACTTTAACTCCTTTTACGGAAAATTCAAAATTTAAAGGGAATTTAAAAGAAAATGAAAACGAAAGTTTGCTTCAGATAAGAGTATTGATGAATCTTCATTTCAAAATCATTTCGTTATTAGATTATTTAACAAGATTAACTTTGAAAAATGTGTAGATTCCGGAGAAAACGTTCTTTTGGAAATGAGAATATTAACAACAGAATGCAAGTTTTTAAAGGAAGAAAAATAATAATTAATATTTATGTTTTATAAAAAAAATTAACTTTAATGAACGCTTTTTAATAACTGGTAAATATTCCTGAAAGGAAAGATAAAAAAAAATTATAAACTCGGTAAAGATATTTACTTACTTTGTGATGAAACGTCTTCCAAAATTGTAAATATCAAGAAAATATAAAAAGCAAGCACTCCCTTCATTCTTCATTCTTTCTCATTCATGATTCTTCATTCTAAAAATGAAAGCATAAGATCTGCGTAAGATAATTTATAATTATTATGGGCGAAATATCATAATGTTAGTTTTTAACAAAAGTAAAATTTATAAGCATTTTTTTATTTCTTTAATATTAAGGCAGATGATCTTAATTGGTGGAAAAAAATCTAAAATACGAAATATATATGTATATATAAATAATGCATTATTTTTTTTAACCTTTTTATGAATTATTAAAAATTTAAACTTAAGATGTTTCTAAAGGTAAATAAAATGTAAAAATTTGCAAAAAAGGCATTTACAAACATGCACTAATGCATTGAACATTTTTCATAAAGAAAATTTATATGGTCAAATGAAACTTATGTCTATAAAACAATAAGTATTATTTAAGATTACAATGAATGTTTTGCATAACAACTTAAATGATTAATTTTTACATTTCTAATAAGGATTAATTTATTTCAAACTAATATATATATATATTTATATCTTACTTAATATCAAAAATCCTTAACTAACTTTTGTGGATTATTAAAATTAAAATTTACTGTAAAAAGCTATGTCACAGTACTACGCCGAAACAAATTTCATAATAAAAGTTTATGGTCAAATGAAACTTATGTCTATAAAACAATAAATATTATTTAAGATTACAATGTTTTGCATAATAACTTAAAATATTAATTTTAACATCTCTAATTAAGACTAAATTATTTTAAAATAAAATAAAAATATTCTTTTTATCTAACTGAATATCAAAAATCATTAACTATAACTCTTGTGGTTATGGAAAATTAAAATTTACTGTCAAACGCTATTCCACAGTACTGCGCCATAACAAATTTCCATTTAAAAATCAATTTTAAGTCCAATTTTTAAAAGTCTACGTTGGTGGCTTTTTATAAATATTTCGAGTAAGACGTCAATTCGTCAACTCATGCAACTGTAAAGCGAATAAATAAACAACGTAAACGATCATCAACATGATATGATAATGCAGCTTCTGTTAGAAATAGCGCGCCATCTCTGGTTAGGACATCACCGATAAGAAGTATATGCATAGAATATTCCCATAGGCACCCAGCTTGGTTGAGTCAGTTTATCTGGCTGTTGTAAATCACGTTTCTTGATCTAGCGTTGAGTCGACTGACAGGTGAAAGAGGATGGAGTTCAAGAAGTGCAGCTGTTTCATCTGACTCACGAAATGAAGCGTGTTGCATGAATGCCGGACTTAGAATAAACATCGCTTTTAGGTGAGCTATTGCTTAATGTTGTTGGAGGGGCGGGAATTGGGTGATTATTTATATTAATCAATAAAATGATTGTCTATTAGATTTTTTTCCCCAGTGTAATTGAAAATAAAATCAGGAAATAGGAAAGTGTCTGGGTCAAGGCAAAGATCATAGTTTCCACGTGTCTTTTTAAAAGCTAATTTTGTAATATACGACTCTTTGTACAATGAAGCATGTATTGAAAATGTAGAAGAGAAAAAAAATGATACCACATGTAATATAACCTTCTTTATATCAAATCACATGCAATATAATCTTTTTTATATCAAACCACATGTAATATAATCTTATTCGTATCAAACCACATGTGATATTACCTTTTTTATATCAAACCACATGTAAAAGTAACCAAACTACCAGTTGACAAACTACGTTTGAATATCTTAAAAATAATCAATTTTTATTTTTTGAAATTAACACATTTGCAAACATTTGACTTTAAAAATTTTATTACATTTTATCACAAATCATTTGCATATTTTGTGATTATACATGTTTTAAATAAATAAATAAATTGATTCATATGATCATTTAATATCTCAAGAATATTACATGATGTCAGAATGATCAATTTAAAAAATTCTATATGTGGACTAGTCAGAATAATATTTTTTAATTATTTTCATTTATTATCATTTTATTTCTGTTTTCCTACATTAATGAACTGTTATGCAATACAGTTAATCAATTATTTTCATTTATTAAATTTTTTAATTAAAAATATAATCGCATAAGCAAACTCAAACAAAATACTTATAAGTTTAGTTTGAAACAATACAATTAAAAATGCTTTAGTTGTGTAAAAATTATTACAACACAAAAAGAAATTTTACAAAAGTTATTTCCTTAAGCTTTGAATAAACTAAAGTTTCTGTTCCTAAAATGTTAAAATCAAGCTATCGAATTAGTTGTGATAATAATCTAAAAGACAGTAAATTAGCAATCGAACAAAAAAGAACGGTGGAAATCTAATTTGTTTCTGGGAAAAAGGTTTCGTTTTTTTAGAGGAATATTGCATAAATTATTTTTTTATATGTAGTAAAGTGTATGTAAAATAAAAATTAAATAAAACTTATTGTAAATAAAAATACACAAAAACGAAATTTTTACACCAAAATTTTTTTCCCCATACACAAAACAGCCACATATTTTTATTAATTAAATCAATATTGATTTCATTCATACCAAGCTATTCGAAAGAGCCTACAATCAGTCCCTTATGAAGAATCCATGTGTATTATTAAACACTGAAATCAAAAGGAAAAAATTTCACTGCAATTTGGCAACTTTATTTATATTTATGACTGCTTTTTATATATTATTTTTTAAAAATCGCAGTCCTCAAACTAAGACCCAATGATTTAATGTTTAAAAAATAGATAAAACAGTTCAAAAGAGTATGCAATAAACGAATTTATTTAAAATTATTGTCTCAAAAAACTAAATGAGATACAATATTTGAGTCAGTAAAGCATATTACATGCTATTATTAATAGTTTATTTATAAAATGATGATAAAAATAAGAACTATTTGAACAAAAAATAATTTTTCCTGTTTCAATTTAAATAGTTCTAATTATATTATTTTGTTACAAATACAAATTAACTTCAAAATAATAGAAAACTAATTAAAATTAAAATTTTTGTTGAAAAGTAAAGATCTTAAGGAACGCACTATGACCACGCCTTACAAATAAGTTTAACAAAAACAACGCTGTTAAAAAGGAACCTAGTAGAGCCAAAAATGACAAATGATGCCAATAGAAATCAATTAGTATTTCTCTCAATTTATAATATTGAATCAATCATAATCGTAATAAAGTAAAGCTAAATTAGTCTTTCTAAAATAATTGGAAATAAAATAAAACTTTCTCGTAATGTTAAGAAAAAGAATACTAGCTGCAGCAATAGTTATTGTAATTTAAATTTTTTTCAATTAATTCTACTGTTATCTAAAAATGAATGTCACCGTTGTCAAAGAGTTCATCCTCATTCTTTTTTTCTGTGAATAATATTCAACCAAAATATGAAAAACAATTTTTTTTTTTTTTTTTTTTTTTTTTTTTTTTTTTTTTTTTTTTTTCAGGCCTCAAATATATTTTTGTTATTCACGTTTTCAGTGAAAACAACATTTAATAATTATTTGGTATTTTTTTTCCAAAACATTTCTCTCAAATGGTTATTTTGTGAAATAAATCTTTTTCGTTTCGTTTGTTCTCAAGCTCTGTTTGTTACTTTTTGCAAGATTTTGAACCCTTATTTTATCAAGCAGATTTACTAAAATAAGGAAGATAGCTATTTATTGTTTATTTTTACAAAGTTTTAAACCATTATTTTGTCAAGCAGATTTACTAAAATAAGAAAAATAGCTATTTATAGAAGTCAAAACATATTGTTTCCGTTCAATTAGAGATGTAGGTAATTTATATAAGTGCAATGTATTATTTTTAGTATATTGCATCACATATGAAACCTATTACATAGCAAAAAGTTTTATTTAGCAAACGGTATTTGTTCACATGCATGTCATTATTATAGCTTGCTATAAAAAATATGGAAACATTAGTTGCCGTGATTTATATACATAACAAGCGAAAAATCTCACATAAAAAAGCAAGTAAATGAAAGATATATAATAAACACCCTTAATTTTTTTGAACAAAGAAATCTCAGATTATGAGATGAGTGTTATAAGATTTTAAACTCTTATTTAATTAAGCAGGTTTACTAAAATAAGGTAAATATCTATTAATACAAGCTAAAACATATTTTTTCCATACAATTAGAGATGTAGGTAACTCATATAAAACAAAGCATAATGTTTAGTATATTGCATTATATATGAAACCTATTACATAGCAAAAAGTTTTATTTAACAAACGGTATTTGTTCACATGCATGTCATTATTATAGCTTGCTATAAAAAATATGGAAACATAAGTTTACTTGATTTATATGCATAACAAGCGAAAACTCTCACATAAAAAAGCAAGCAAATTCAAGATATATATTAAATCCTCGTAATTTTTTTTAAACAAAGAAATCTCAGATTATGAGATGAGTTTCAGAGAACAACAGTACAACTCTACTATTTACTTAGCACAAATTACTGTTTTAGCACAAAGCAAAGAAAGCTTTACTTCCATGTTTTTCTATTACAACTCTTTTGGTTTTTTTATTCATGAATTCATCAACCTTTATTACTTCCGGCACGGAAAACCACATTTTTTTTTTCCCCCTCCGAGAATGGATAAATTTGAAAAAAGTTGATGTTTTTAGTAGAAATTTATTTTTTATATGCCTCGAAATATAAAAAAACAAAACATCTCAAATCTTGACAATCGTTATCTCGAAAGCAGTTTTTTGCCAAAGCAAAAAAGAAAATTTTCTCGTTTAGATGCGATAAGAAACTGTTTTTGCTATGTCTCTAAAAATAAATAAAGCGATGGTCTCCGCTTTGCACTCAGTGTTACTCAAAAGGAGAGATTACACTCATAAATAATTCATCGTTGAATATTCAAAAGCTGGGTAGGGTACTTTTCCAGATCTAACAATCAGCATTTCGTTATAAAAATTGTTTTAAAAATAATGAGCTTTAAAAAAAATATTCAATTCGAAAATCAAATTTCCTTCATTCATACTGGGAAGCTTTGACACTGATAAGCATTAATTAAAAAATGTGAAATAAATGTTAAAAATCTGTAAAATAACTACATGTACATTTTTCTCATGATAAGATTCAAGCTTTTAAAAATTGCTAAAAATAGAGAAAATTATATAATATTGAACTTCTAAACAGCTTGAAAATGCAAATTCGTAACAAATTGGGTATTAGTCAGGTTGAATCTTAAGTTGGGATAGAAGGGATAAAAGACTTCATACACAAGAAAGAAGGAAAAAAAGATGATTTATCGCATATCTTTTGAGTGAAACTCATTCACATGCACGGTGCACATCTTCAGTGTTTATTTCTTTATTTTTGTCAATACAATGAGTATACGTGGTCTACGTGGCCTACGGTCTTTACACAAGTCTGTTGGTATCCCTGATTCAAACAAGGCATTACATTTTTTTTTTTTTCATCATAGATTTCTTGAGCCAGTATTCCGTAAAAAAAAATTGTAATCATCATTACTTAATTTCAAATTATATTCATGTCAATTTTATTTAAACAAAAGTCGTTGAAATTGATATGAAGATTATTTGAAATCAGGTTAAACATGTTTCAGTTGCATCTTTAGAGTAAAATATTTTTTTTTTCTTGCCAAATATACAAAAATACGCACAAGTACTTTTAGAATAACTACGAAACATAAAAAAAATGAAGGATTATAATAGAGAATATTAAAAGTAGTCTAATTAAGCTGTTTCATGTAAGATTCTTATTCGACAACTTTTAAGCATAACAAGGAAATGTCACGAATTGACCGTTCCCAAATTGTTAAAATTTACGTTCGTGTAGGTCCTAACTAGAATGTTTACAGGCCAAAGCAGAAGAACCCAACTCACAAAAATTTCCGAGAAAATCGAGTTTGAAAAATTTTAAAGCTTTTATATTGCTAAAGCATGGATTTGTCTAACAACAGTGGCGTATTGATACAAGATGCAAACTAGTACAATTAAATTCGTGCAAGATGCAATTAAATTCGTTATATATATATATATATATATATATATATATATATATAATATAAATTAATAAGTATTTTTTACTGGAAACTTTTTTACCTACTGTTCTATATTTTCTTTCATGTGTGCAATTTGTTTCTTAATTTTACCTTATGAAAAGACTTGTTAAACGTTAACTTTTTAATATTTTTTTTCTTCATATGTAAGTGTTTACGTAAAATTATTCACAATCGTGGCAGTAGCAAAAAAATGCGTAATCACATTCTATCATAGCAGAAAACTATATTTGGAATAAGTACAGAATATTCTATCTGAACAAAAAACTCAATTAGAATTCTCTTTTGAATGATTTACTTGCACGGAAGTACAGAATTGCCATGCAAAATTTACAAGAACGTTAACTGGAAAAAATGAGTTAAGAACATGAAAATGTCGAATGAGAGAATTGTCGTAGAAGAAGAAACTAAGCAATTTTCAAAAATGTGACCGAAGTCTATGTACACAAAACTCTGTGATAATGCAAAAACTCGGTATTCATAAAGTGTTCTAGATGCCACGAAACCTATTAATTCTCCTGGTTTTGCGATAAATATCCGCTTGGTCCCTTATTTACTAGCAACAATACTTTGTTTTGCTTATAATATTTCATAACGTGATAGTTAAATATGATTATGTTTAACTAGCATTGGTTATAGATTCAATAACTCATATATCGAATATTGTATTTTGTTTTCCAGAAATCTCAAAAATTAATTTTCCTATCTGTCATATTCAATTGTTGCACTTGGATACACAATTTTCCAAAAAATGTATGTATTTGGAAAAAAATTAACTTTTGACGGCAATATTATATTGAATGAAAAGTACACGTTTTCACGCAATAGATAAATTAATATTTCTATTTGAAGATACTTATTAATTTTACTGTACTATTTATAATGAATGCAAAAGAAATTAAATAAAAAATTAAAATTAAAAAAAAAAAAATTTGCGACACCTTCGAGCGCCCTTTGCAACTGTACCATGAGATCACGTTGCAAGAAAGGGCTTTAACAATATAAAAGCATTAAAAAACGTTTAAATTTTTCTCGTAAAATTAATTAGATGTGGGTTTTACTACTTTCACCGTCCTTGTCAAGACCTACACGAAACATAAATTTCAAACAAATCGGTGCTGATAGTTGGGGCCTTGTAAACTTATTTAGAGAAAATGTTCAATATAAATCTCTAGTATTGTTATGAATTTTTGTCATATACTATAAAACAATTCCTCAGAAATTAATTTATCTTACTATTATTTTCATTTTGTATAATTACCGCAATTGACTTTTTACCATTCGTATTCTCTTTTTACACATTAGCACAAGGATGGCATAAATTTTACCCTGTCTTCCAAACTACTTATTTACTGTAGTAAGTTTGTTAAAGCAACATATTAAGTTGTATATAATAATTTAAATCTCTAAAATTAATTTTAAAAAAGTTATGAGTGCTATACTTTTTCTGAAATACTGTTCGTTTTAAAGGCATGTGAACGAGCTTCGATTTTGCTATCAATAAATCCGTTTGGCTTTTCCAGCTCACATTCGCGTTGTTATGTTAAATGATTGTAAAACGAAGGAAAGTCGGGGAAGTAATATCCTACAGTAAAGGAAGATACCTAATTTTTATTACATTCCCCTACTACGGAACCACATAAAAAAGGGCAAAAAGTCCTCTGCAGTTTCAGAGAAATTCCTAGCATTTTTACCAAAATAAAAAAGTAGGGGCAAAATACCTTTTGTACTTGTTTTATGAGGGGTTAAATATGTTGTTCAGTAAACAGTTATATAAATTAATAACACTAACTATTTTAATTATATCATTAATGTATACATTTATTTGAATAATAAAAAGAAAATGAGTTTTAAAATTTTTTAACAAAATAAAATTTAATTTATTTAAATTTTTTAACAAATAAAATGTTAAAAAATTTTCGAAAACTTGACATTTATATTTAAATATAAACCTTTATTTATTTATTCAATAAATAAAAAGACAAAAGTTAAGAAAGCCCTTTGGGTTAAAATATCTTGAATTAACATTTTTTTAAACTCATTTTGATATTTTTTTTTAATCTAATTAAGTTGTGTAAGAGCTACCTAGAGAACAGTTAATTAGATTTCAATCGTAGTTTAACAGTTTATTTTCCGTCTTTTTTCATCATTATCATGTACTTACAAAGAGTAAAGCAGATAGATCAAGTATTTTTATATTCCAACAGAATACTCAATGAAAAAAAATTAGTTTCCATCCTGAAGAGAAGCCATACACCTCATTACTCATTGAAAAGCTCATTACGGAATGTTTTGAATTTCCATTGAGGTGGGCTAATAATGAGCACTGTAAGTAATTGGATGAGCAACAACTAATGCATAAAAAATTTAACTCAATTAAATTACCCACATTTCGTGTGAATCGAAATGTTTCATTACAAGATGATATATTTTTTTTTTACTAATACTTTTTTAACCGATAAAAAAAATTATGGATGATACTCTCCACAAATTAAGGGGGAAAAAATTAAATCCTAAGCTTTTTTATTGTGTTCAGGTAAAGGTTTTTATAAAATATTCATACATTCTTGAAATTTATGTAGAGGACCGTGCCTAGCATGGCCATTATGGTAACAATACAGCAGGTATTAATAGACTTGTGATTGCCGCGGACCACATATACTCATTATAACTTAACCCTGGACTGCAAGAGAAAAAAAATATATATATATTGTCAAAAAATTTTCTGACATCTATATGTATCCTTTCTTTATATATAATAAAAATAAGTTTTATAATGTGGTAGTTAATCAAACGTATATTCTACTTTAGCCCCATGGTGGGCCAAGGCCTTCCACCTACTAGCAGATTTCGAGACATGACATGTTTTCTGTTTACGAGATAGGGTTGTGATCCCTACGTCCTACGCTCTACAGTCATATTAGACCAGGACCTACAGTTTAAAGTAGATTCCGAACTACTACAAACATACATGGTACCGACGGAACTCGAACCCGAAACCTGCGGCTTCGAGCGTCATAGCGCTTGAAATACATATTACATTATTTTAATAACTGTTTTAATATGCGGTTCAATTTTTGCTGCAACCAAGTGCAACAACGATGTGTGAAATGTTTCTTTATTCATCAATTCCTTTTATATTCTAAAAAGGAATCGATAAATAAAGAATATTCTGCGATAAAAATGTTTGTCAACAAATATGAGTTGATTCAAAAGGGCTTGAGTATTTTTATGTATTATATAATAAGCAAATCTATAATGTTTAAATGACACTCGTTAAATGTTTCCAGTAACAAATATTGTAGAGAAAATATTACATAGATGGGGATTCTGCAGCCATGCTAGTATATCATTGACGAAAGGGTCTAAACGTCTAGTTTAAAATAAAATAAAAACTAATAAAATATTTCTCTAAAACTAAATGTTTAATTTTTAATAAGCTAAAGGTTTCCTCTTTTATTCTTTCATCAAAATCTGAAAATATTTCAGACAAATAACTAGTAAATTAGACAATGAAGACGACAGTAAGAAATATTCTGCTCACCATAATCTGTACATTCCTACAATAGAAAATAATTTTCACACAAGCCTATATTTAGTTCAATAGGAAAATATTTTTTAATGTTACTAAAAACTAGTATGTGTGTGTGTGTGTTTGTGTGTGTGTGTGTGTGTGTGTGTGTGTGTGTGTGTGTGTGTGTGTGTGTGTGTGTGTGTGTGAGTATGTGTGTGTATTCATTCCTTTTGTTTTAATTATTCACAAAAAAATTTTCCATCGAGCTATTTTTGAACAATAAGGTTAATTTATAAATCAATTTGTTAAAAAACGTATTTTCAGTATATTAACTAAATTTTCTTCAGCTATATTTAAAAACCTCAGCTGCATTAAAAAAAGAAAAATATTTTTTAATTATGCCTTGTCAAATAAATTTTCGCATAATTTAAACTTAAATTTCAGATCATTCAATTAAAGAGAGTTTTGACAATACATGTCGATAACTCCTGCATATTTTTAATAATAAATTATATCCACAATTAAATTAGTTTATTTATGACTGATTTTACATTTTCAGATGCTAAACACCACAATATAAAATAAAAATTATATTTATGTTAAGATCTCTTAGCAGATCTTTGACAAAAGATAGGAAAGATATAATTGAAAAAGTTTTAACAAATGGTAGGTTTCAATTAAGATTCCCCATTCAATTTAAAATGAAGAAATATATTTTATTTATTTCAAAAAAAATCATTGAAAGATGGACTGATTTCAGTATCTCGGAATAAGTGTTAGTAAAATATAAGAATATGTAGCAACGTCAGAAATTAAAATGTTTAATTACAGTAATACTTCTTAACTACAGTAATACTAATACTATGTAACTTTTTATTTGATAAATATTAATGAGTAAAATTGCGTATTGCACAATAAATAATTTAAAGAAATTTATATTTAACAGGCAGTCGAAATGTTCAGAAGATTTAACACGACTAAAAAATTTAAATAACAGCTTGATTAAGTTGTTAATCAACCGGTTAAAACACAATATCCTTTTCTCTCAAATAGTTATGCATTAATCGCTTTTGAATTGAAAAAAAAGATATCAAACAACTCTATTATACGGAATAATAATCCCTTAGCCTTAAGCTTATCATTTAACTATGCAAACCAGCTTCTAGCCACTTTCAACAAATGAACATCTGTTTTTAGTTTTCCATCAACTCGTTATGCAATAATATACGTATATCCATGTCTGCCTGAAGAACATTTTGTTATTTATAGTTAGTGTAGCAAGTAATCAAATCTCTTTATTATTATTATTTATTGTCTGGCATAGATATTCTTTACAGATAAAAACAAAATGCAAATGAATGTGAAAGCCATAAATGACTTTAGATTAATCGCTATTGTATGTAGTTATTCCACGTGAAATGAAAATTTAGTTATTAGCTGACGTTATATGAAATATATATCTACAAGTATTGAATTAAATAAGAGTGTTATCTATCATTTTATTGCTTAGTACGTGCTCTGTGTAAATGCATATTTCGTTCGCATATAGTTTTTGGAATTTGATTTTTAAGAAAATCCTATAAAATTGAAACAAGGAATACTGCAAAATATGGATCATTTTTTAAGAATAAACACTTTATCAATCACGAAGCCGTCAAAACAGTGTTTATTTAGTTTATTGACTATAAATCAAAGGTGTTTTTTGGAACTCGCTTAAAAATGCTTTATAATCGATGGCAGAAGTTCATTGATGTAGATGGAACATATTTTGATTAAATATGTTCAAACAATTTGTCTAAGTGACTTGTTTAAAATTGTTTACTCAAACATTCATTTCATATGGAACAACCTAATATATAATGAGGTTCTTCATGTTAAATAACTAACATTTTTTTCTCACTAATTTCATATTATCGTATTGGTACTATTTTGACTGCTTAAGATGAAATATGAGGTATTATTATAAATATGTGACCATTTAAACAATTGTTATTGCCAACTAACAACACAAATATCACAAGCGAATGTGAAAATAATTCATTTTTAAGATTCATTTTTTTTTTCCTTTTTTAGAAATGATTTTCTACGTTGTACAAGGAGAAAAAATACTACACAATAAATTTTAAATAAAAATATAAATATTGGAATAAAACTTTTGAATGTAAGTCTTATGTTTGCTATGTTTTTTATAATAAATAATGATTACTTAATATTTATTGTGTCTTTTTTTTTTTCATGTACTAATGTTTTTATAAATCAAGAGTTAAAACCCTAAATGAGTCTCATGATTAAGAATATTTTTTAACGAAAAAGATAAACATAATTAAAAATTAACTATTTATACAGAAAGTTTTAAAAAGCATAGCTTTTATTAAAAATGATAAGACATGATTATTTTAAAAAGTAAGGGGAAATTAAAATACATTTTCAGCTTTTTTCACTAAAAAATAAGATATTATTTTTCTGTAAAAGTAAAACGTTCTGTTGATATTATCTAAACTATTCATTGCCTTCACTCTCTAATAATAATGGAGTCAAAAAAAATAACCAGTTTTAAAAAGCCTAAGCCTTGACTATTTCCCTAGACAATGAGCCTCTTCAATTTCTTTTATTTCATGTGGTCTAATAAATATTTCATCAGAAAGGAAAAATTCTGGAAACAATATGATATCTTATTTAAATTCGAATTTCGTGTTTCAGGAAATATTTTCTCATATATCTTTTAAATAAAAAATTAAAATACTTTAGTTATGCGCACTTGCGTATTCATCCCTGCAAGCCTGTCTAATTTTCTTTCAATTAATTTTTGTAAGTCATATTATGTAAGTAATAAAATAATTTGACTTTAACCTTTATTTACATAGTTTTTAATAATGTACTATATGCAATAATTAAAGTTATATTCTTTCATAAGCTTTACAATAAATTGCATGCTATTAAAAGTGATATACTAATTATTGATTAAAAATTAACTTTTCCAATATGGAGACAATCATATTTTTATTGAAGCTAAAAACACTGAAAATAGCAATTACCAATTTTTATCTCTTAAAATTACCTTTAATAACAGAAAATAATGCCTTGTTCTGGAAAATTAAGACAATCATATTTAAAAAAAAAAAAAAATATTTTGTTAATTTAGCTAAACAGTTATACATATTGTAAATTTTACCAACAGAATTATAAAAAATCAATTCTACCAATACTTAATTATTTTAACTTATAGGTTTCATAGATTTTTTTATTTATATAAAGACGATACACAAAGGTGAACAATTTAAGAATGCGTCTTACACCAAATTTTACATGATACTTAGAATTACTTCTGTGTAAATTTATTTAAATAGTTACTGTATACGATTGATGAAAGCAGAACTGATGTCGATTAAATTACGCATATAATTTAATAAAACTAACAGTAATAATTATCATTTTGTTAAAAATTCGTCACACAAAAACATAAAAAGTATTCTATATCTGTTTTGTTTTATATTTCAAACACATAATTGTGATATCTTTTCCCTAGACAATATGGAAAACAAAATTTTTCTTCAATTTTTTCCTGCTTAATAATGACTCGTGTTAAGTTTGCTGTTAACTAATGTGTCAAGTTCATAAAACTTTTAAATAGTTCAGAATAAAATTTGATACTGTGAAAAAAAAAAAGAAATTTCAAAGATTTAACTATCTGCACTTATTCCATGCATAGCAGTTTCACGAAATAAATTCTCATAACAACTTCAAAATGAAGTGGCATTTCTAGCGACCAACTGCGATAAAAACTAGCATTAAAAACAATTTTATGACTTTTTTAGTGGACAATATATTTTTCGTGTTTGAAATATACAAAATGTGTCAAGAATATTTTAAGCACGAGCACTAGAGGCTTAAAATTGAAAATATACCTCATTTGTAGCAGATTGTTATAATAAAGTCAATACTTTAACAATGAAACCTGTAATATTCTTTTTTCCAATTCTTACGTAAATTTTAAATAAAATTCTTGTCTGATTTCATAAAATCATTAAAAATATATATCATTTCTAAAGGAAGACTTTTCCTAAAGTCCATAAGGGTATTGCTGATTTTCCTTAAAATCAAGAAAGCGTTAAAATAGCAATAGAGTTTAAAATATGGCATTTTTAATAAATATACCTACAAACTATGGTGTACGATTAGGACAACATTAACACCAGGTATCAAACCTTATAAACACCAGGTACCTTACTAGTTAGTCCAATTTACTTCTTAATAGTTGATACTTTTTATAATTTAAAACTCGACAAGCAGGCTTGTCTACACCAGGTCTAAACACAATAAATCTGAAAAGTGTAAACCACCAAATGTCACATTTGAGAATGTTTGTTCGAAATTACAATGGCGCCAAAATGGGTATACTTTATCATCCATTCCCCATGGTACAATCTGAATAATGCTAAATCTTCTACGCTTGACTTCAAGTCAAATGCGGGCATAAAAAAAAATTAGATAATACATATTCCATAGAAAAGCATAAAAATTAGCTTGATAAAAGATAAAAATAATTAAGCCAAATTTTAAAGGTTTCAACAAAATAATAAATAACTGTTATTATAAAAGAAAAATACTTTATATTTAGTGAAAAAGGATTCAACATGTAAAAAAAGGAAGCACAGATTAATAAAGGTGGCGGGCCACATGCACTCCTTATAACTTGGCCACGGGCCACACACGCACAAATCTCACAACTATTTAATAAAGATATATTTCAGTTCAAAAAATAATAATATGTAATAAAAAAGCAAATAAACGATTTGATGCATTATATTACATTAATTTAATAAGTGTTCTATTATTTGGTTAAATTTTTTGTAGTAACCAAGAGTAAAAGAGATTAATTCAACTGATTTTTATTCATCATTATTTTTTTTTCATATTGATGGCTAAAAATATTTGTTCGAGAACACATGCTTGCCCAAACAGGCTTGAGCCTATTAATATATTATTTAGGAAAAACCCTATAGACTTCAATTATGACTAATTTAAAATATGTTTCCTGACATAATTATCGTGGAGATAAAAAAAAAAAAAAAGTAGACAAGGATCTGTATAAAGGATAGTTCGTTGATGAAAAAGGATATATGTTTCCAATCCACAATAAAATAGAAAACATTGAATAAAATATTTTTTTAATATTTAACAATTAACTTTTTCTTTAAACGAAAACTAAATCTTATTACCAGTTTAAATATTTCATCTAAGTCTGAAAATCTTTTTTAAAAAAATACCAATTTTAATTTTTAAATAAAATATACGTATAAATAGCAGGATGTGCATCTTTTATCTAAAAGAATGTATTTAGTCTAACTAATATATCTTACCTCAATCCAGCGAATAAGTGTTTTATGGAATTAAAATCCTTCCGCCACACAATATTAAACATAACAAAATTTTCCATAGCAAGCGATTTAAATAAAGCGAAATGTATTCTAACAGAGCTAACATCCAAAACACTTTGCTGAAACGACTTAACTGCGACAGTTGATAAAATGCATTTGTTATTATTTTATTTTTGCATTGCGAATTTATTTGACAAGAATACTTTACAAACAAAATGATATTATCACATGATCAGCAACTTCACTGGCTGATACGTCAAAACAGAAACGTTAAATTGAGACAGAAACCTTATAAGATTTATAACGAGAAAGATAACGACCCGAAATTGCGTAAGTGTTGATTGAGTGGGAATGCAGAAAGGAAGAGTTTGTCTTTTTATAATACAGTCAAGAAATATGAAATGCATATTAATTATTCAACTTTTAATTAAAATGAAACTAAAAAAATTACTTTTAGTTTTTTGAGCTGTTCGTAAAATATATATGGTTAGTTTATTGAAAATTGTTGAAAATTTTGTATGTACATTTAATCTAAAATATTTTCCCCGAATTTTAGCAAATAAAAGCTGTCGTAAAATCTGAAACAAAATATAATCCTATTATATTCCTAAAAATATAATAATTGTCTGCTATTTTAATGTTTATTGGTTTCATTCACATATACGCATCGGTTACAAAATATGATGTCGTTGGCAATCATCATTTGTAAAATAAGAAAGAAAGAATGAAAAAGAGAAAAATTATCAATAAAATGTTTATTTATTATCAATTATCAATTTTTGATATCAATTATAATTTTTATTTTTTATATCTGCCATAAGACTTAATATTAAAATTGATAATCATTGTTATATATTTTTAGACGTAAAAATCTAATAGCTACCAAAAAATGTTGCTAATATTAGAGAAAGTTTTAAATTTTGAAATTTCCATAATAATAAGGATAACCAATTAGTTCATGATTAATTCTATTAGTTTCTGATGAATTATAAGTAATGATTTCACTTATTTTTAGTATAGAAACATTTAAAGTTATTTTATACTTTCATACTATTTTATGATGACAAGTAATGTTGTTTCTAGCCGTTTGTACAAATTGCAAGGACGTTATTTCGAATTGTAGTGGCGTGGTGGTTAACGTACTGCCCTTCTGGGCTGAGGGACCTCAATTCGAACCAGTAAAATAGTTGAATCAAGTTTATTCAAGAAATAAACCTATTTTGTATTGTATAAAATCCTTTCCTTGGGTTAGAGTAAGAGGATGCAAATTCCTTAATATTCCATTGCTGCAATTGGTGGTCTATAGTTTAATAGATACAAAAATCATTTTTTGGGCTGAAAGCGTAGAAGCATTAATGCCAACGCATTGTGAAAGAAAAGAATCTATTACGTAAAGTGCTTACTTTAATTAATTTTAAATGAATTCGTAGGAATATTACTTCTGCACGCATTCAAAGCTAATAAATAATTTTGAGAGGATAAATTCTATTTAAATCTGAATTATTTATAATAACACATTCCAGCCTTTAAAAATCAACATTTATTTTTAAAATACTTATGATATTAATAAAGCGTACCTAACAAAGAAAAAGAAAGATTAAGGAAAACCTTAATGACAATAATAAAGCGATGATCAAACATTCCTATTTCAAATGTAATGTAGATTTAGGCCATTAAAATTTAATTATTTCGATAATATCAAGAAAGTAGTTATTGAAATTCCTGTATGTGGAACTTATTAGCATAATTTTTTGTAATGCATAACGTATTTAATTAAGTAATACATACATATAGAATTTGTTGATTTAAAATGTAATTTGGCTTCTATTAAAAGCAAATTAGAATCTATCTTAATTATGACATTGAGAAAGATGACAAAGGAAACATGTTTCTAATTAAAAAAGATGAAATGCAATTTTACCATGATTTAGTTCTTATCAACGAAAATTATAATTATTAGCATCTGCTTATATAATACAATTGGGAAATTTTGTTTTCGTGTGCAGCAGTGAAATGAATTATTATTGTGTCGAATAATAATTATCTGCAATAATAATTTTTATTTTTGTATTTTATTTTTTCGAATTGATTGTTAATTTTATATAATCAGGATGAAAAAAAAAATTTTTTTTTTTCTTATTCATGAAAAGCATTTTTTTTACTAACAATAAATAAAAGATATGACAATGCTAATTATCAATAGATTAATTTCCAGGTTTAGTCATTATTAAAAGCAAAGTTTCTAGAATACTAATTTGAACTAATTAGATAATGTGCATGTATTTCAACTATGAATATTTTATGAAAAGAGACAGCTTTCTATAATATGTACAATGAACTAAATTAAAAAGGCTAATTATTATGACGTTGACATTAGCATTAAGTGAACAAATAAAAACCTTTTTCAAAGTTCCCCTATAATTGTAATCTTTTTAAGAATTATTTTATGAATATATATTAAATTTTAAACTTATTTAGAAACAGAAATAATGAACTAAATTAATTGTGAATGAATACATGTGATAGCATAAGTATACAAAATGACTATACTTTAAAATTTAAAAGATTGCTTTTATTTTTTGAAAACGATCTTAAAACTTACTTTTTCAGTAAATACCATATAAACAATGGGTTTCATCTGATCATATATCCATCAAATACATTTGACTAAGTCCCATCTAAATATTACTCAAAATAGAGGAAAAGAAAAATTTAAGCTAATGAGTGAATTAGTCTTCTAATTTGAAAAACTAAATTACATTTGTAGAGATTTCATGCTGTTATTGGGTCATATACTTTCTTCAAAAAGAATTATCAGAAGTGATAACTATATTTTACATATATACAGAACAAAATAAATGGGAAATAAAAAGAATACTGATTATAATTTATTTAAAAATCTAAACCTCATTGCCTATAAGTATTTTAGAAATTTGCGTGTAAATTAAATATGTTTGTTGCTGTACATTAAATATAATTTATTAAAAATAAGTAATTTTAATATAGAAAATAAAGCGTTAAAAATATATATAAAGCATTAAATTAGTTTCGACGAAAAATGTTATAAATGCAAAAAGACAACTGAAAAAAGTTTTATGTTTAATTTAATTTCTACTCAAAATTAAAATTTTTCTTTAAAATATATTTGTTTTTAATTCACAGCATGTTAATAAATGTAAAACTCGGACACTTCACATTTTTCTAAAAGTCAATAAATAGTGACACACAAATTAAATTATTATGTGTAAATTTATGTGTAATAATAACCATAATTCATAATGAATATAAACCCTTAATATTCTACACATCAAAACTGAAAATTCAGATTTATGCTTTTCGACTAAATCAAATTATGGATTTTCATATATGATATTACAAATATTTATGCATATATAAATACATGAATGCTTAGTATCACGTCAATTTTTTTCTAAATCCGATATTTGTAAAAACCGGGAAAAAATAAAATTATTGTAAATATAAATCGTAAAAATTAATTTACAAAAAAATATCTGAAAAAAGAAAATAAATTTATGTTCATGTATTCTTAACTAAAAAATTGAAGACTGTTCAAATTCAAGAAATTCAATCAATTCAAGACCAAGAAATTCAATTTAAGATCAACAAATATCAGAACCAAATTTGAAAAACTAAGATTAATCAAAAACCAAAAACTTTTATCGCTTTAAAATATGACCGTTTCAAGCACGTAAAAAATAAAATAAAATAGAAGTAATCAAAATCTCACTAAAACATATTCCAAAAAAAAAAAAAAAAAAAAAGTTTTCAAAAAATTAATAAAATAAAATCTTCCATTTCCAAGGTTATCACACAAAATACAACAGATAGAACCTGTTCAAAAATGAAACATTCAAAATCCAGCCTGCAGATATGCATAGAGTAAATTTTCAATCAAATTTCGTACTGTCAAACAAGTTGCAAAAAAATAAGGAGTAAGAATTTAATTAATTTTTTACAAGCAAACTACACAAAATGAATTCAAGAAAATTACAAAACCCTCAAAAAAATGTAACTGCCGTATTTTATAAAGTTTAGTACAATTTTTTTTTCTTCTGAAGTTAGAATTTTAAACTTATACGAAAGTAAAAAAGGAAAATAAATAATCAAATGAAATGAATCAAAATTTAAATGTTATTTTATATCTTGTACAAAATTTTGTAAATAATAAGATAATTGATTGATAATTATTTCTTTTCAATTAAAATTTGGAAAGAAAGTTACAAATTATTTTAAAAAGTAGCAAAAAATTCTATTAGAAAAGTAGCAAAAAATTCCATTAAAAAATATCAAAAAATTCCATTAAAAAGTAGCAAAAATTTCCATTCAAAAAGTAGCAAAAAATTCCATTAAAAATTTTGTAAATGATAAGATATTTGATAGATAATTATTTCTTTTCAATTAAAATTTGGAAAGAAAGCAAAAAATTCTATTAGAAAAGTAGCAAAAAATTCTATTAGAAAAGTAGCAAAAAATTCCATTAAAAAATATCAAAAAATTCCATTAAAAAGTAGCAAAAATTTCTATTCAAAAAGTAGCAAAAAATTCCATTAAAAAAGTAGCAAAAAATTCCATTAAAAAAGTAGCAAAAAATAAGGCAAATGTACATCAACAAAAAATGATCAATCAAATTCCATCTGACATAATATAAAATTTGTCAAAACACGAAAATAATGAAAACCGCGAAAAGTACGAATTATGAGAGATATTCCAATTCCAAAACAGTACAGAAAACGCTGTTTAAATTTAATTGTTCTTTACCTAAAAGTGAACAGCAGCAGCCCGATGCAGGTGCGACTTGTCAAATGCGTGAACAGTTTTATCTGTGAAGCCCTGTCCTGTCAAACGCGTTGTCTCTTTACTCCCTGGAACCACGTGCTAGTCGTGTGGATCGGATACCACAGAGCACTCACTCTTCAGCGGAGTTTGAGAGCTAGGCTGGAACTGACTTAGTAAAAGAAGAAACTAACTTACTGATCTAGCAGGTGCCGCAGTCATTTGAGACCGGCCAATCAGGAGGAAGACTGCAAACAAGAAGGGAAAAAAAAGAAAAAAGCAACTTCTTTTAAAGACTTTCATCGCAGCGTCCTCGTAGACAATTATTTATTCCTTTCGAATGAGCGAGCCCAATTAGCAATAGCAGAAATCTAGTCATTGATTACAGTTCGCGTCACAAAACATCATCAGTATGAAGATTAGGGAAATGCACGTCGTGCGAAATTCTCGGTTTCCTCCAGTTGAAATGTAGTCTAGTTTAATTACAGGTGAGGGCTTGGGTGATGAGGATGCTTCAGGTGAAATGCAGATTATGGGTTTGGTTTCCGAGTGATTACTGGCTGCAATGAAGTAGAATGGGGTAATCAACCCTTCATGCTTTATTACTTGGTGAAAGCTAATTTTTTTACCAGCTCGTTTAAAGTAAACTGTGACTTAAATTCTCATTTGTTATTGAGTGTTTAAAATTCTGAGTTTCGTATAACAATATAAAATTTGATATAATTGCTAAGTTTTATTAGTTTTATTTTTTTAATAAAATATGATGTATAATTACAATTTATTTTTCATATGTTTTAAACAAAATAACTATAATTTAAGAGCTAAGAAAGAATATGCATTATTTTAAAATCTTTCTCAAATTGAACTGCTTTAGCGATGTATCAATAGAGCATCAAACCCAATCCATCTCATCGTATCCCATCAATTTCTTTATATTTATTCCTTTTATTACAATTTTTAAACTACATGGAAAGTTTGAATGAAAATTTTTTTTCAATATAAGTGTGAACATTTCTAATTTCTGTAATTGAATTATATTTCTTGTAGTTTTAATTTGATTTTAGACAATATACTTTTCCGTAGAGTATTATGGAACGAAATTAAAATGTATAGGTTAAAATGCTAAGTTGCATTTTCTATATTTAAAAAAAAAACTGTTTTACTGTTGCAATTAAAATATATTAAGCATATTCATTTCAAATACTTTGAAAATCCTATTAAAAACATTCCATATAACGATTTGTAAGAATATTGTTCTAATAAAGGCAAACGAAATTTAAATGTGATCGAATAAATGTAATTGAAACATGTAAAAAATGGACTACAAGATACTTCATACCACAAAATAAGAAAATTTTAAAATACTTAAGTATTCCCTCTAAATAAATAAATGAAATAATATTTTTCAATAGTTCTTATTCAATATGCCTTTATTGGACACAACATTTTTGCTTCTTATAGTGTTTTCTAAATATTGTTAATATTATTAATAATTAAAAATAATTATAATTAATTAATAATCTAAATATTATTAATAATTAATAATCATTTATAAATTCTTTCGATATCTTTGACATTATAATTGTACTTATTACTCTAAAATGAATACACCTATGAGTCTGTTATATTACTCTTAAGTAAGAAAGTTTATGTGTGATATGCTAAAAATCGGTAAAGATCTATGTATTAGATCTGTATAACACAATTCAAAAATTCGCCTTTTTTAACATAAAGTCATTTTAAATTTTTAAATTATACTCATATGTAAATAAAATCTAGACTATTGATCGTCAGATAGACTTCCCGAAAATCCTCATCTGTTTCTAAAAATACCGTAAAAAATCAATGGCAAATCAATTCACTAAATAATCAATTTATTTATACCATAAAAAAATTTCCTACTTCCTATAAACATTCTTACTGAACATAGTAGTATTTTTTTTGTTACAAAAAAGAAACCGTAAAACATTTAACAGGAAAGTTATTAAATATTATTGCAATTTAGATGGAACGTTTTATAGGTACATTAATTTGAACAAGAAATATTTTTGCAGTCCTAAATGTTTGAAAAAACTTTCTTACATAGTCTCATTTGTCTTTAAAATAATCATAACTTTTACATGAAGTGTTGTATATTTGCATTTAAGTTCCTCTTTGTACAAAAACTTAATATGGAATCGAAATAATATGAAATTTTTCTTTTATTTCAAACTCTATCTTAAAGCTAAATCTAACTTATTTAGTTAGATTTAGCATTAAAATAACCACAAATAGTGTTTTTGAAGAATTATTTTTCCTCTGTTTCATGAACAAAGTTAGTAGATTTAAGATGTCTTTATTTATAGATTTTTTTCAAAAGTTTTAATTATGGCTAAGTTATTAAGCATTTATTATAAGGAGCAACAAACAAATTTTTCGTTTTTTTTTATTTCTAAAATAATTTCTATTTAAAGTTTTATATTAAAATTCAATATTTTATCAGGTTAATATCTTATATAGACATAATTAAGATAATATCCAAAATGAATGCCAAATTATTCTCTGAATAATGAGAATACATAATGAATTTTTTCATTAAATTATAAATTTAGTCATTTTTCAGTGCAAATCAGGATAATAAAAATAAACTTTTTTTCATTAGTGTTATTCACAACAATCATATTTACGCTATATAATTCTCAGGAGTTAATACTTAATCTCCTTTTCAACACCGCAGGGTTATTTAACTCAGCATAAAAATATGTTCCATAAATTTGCTTAAATATTTTATCCTTTAAATAATAATACCATATAAAACTAAGTGAAGTTTGTTGCCTATTTTTAATACAAAAATGCATAAAAAAACGAATGATTGTATGCTATTAAATCCTATAATGATATTCACATTTTTCATCATTTATAACACTACAAAATAAATAAAGAGTGCATGAATTATTGTATGAATTTTGGGGCACACTGTATTCACGAATACGAACTCTCTCTCTCTCTGTCTCAAGTATAGATACTATATGAAGGTTTATATATATTATATCTCGAAATTTAAGCAAAGACTCTTGCTTTAATTTTGGTATACCTTTTATATACAAGAATTTTCCTCGAATTTGAATTAAAATTAGTCTTATTGTAATTATACATAACGAAACCAACAATAAAATTATATTTTTGTTTATAGAAATGTCCTGTAATAAATATAATTTGAAATCATAATATAATTCTCTTATAAATGACTCAAACAGTTGTAAAATTTCTTAAAGGATGATATTTAATGTCATCTTATTTTAATTAGTAAATACAAAATCTCTTATTTACTGTATTTGTAGGGAAACCAATTGAAACGAACATGAATTTTATTTAAGTAACAAGCTTTCTTTAAATGCTTTCGTACAGTCCATTTGTTCAGCATCAAATAACATATTTTATGCATGCTTTGTTAGGCTTAAGCTTGAAATTAAGTACGTTCATTAAATTTTTTTCAATAGGAATATTCCATTTTCCATCAATAAGAGAGCAATGGACAAGTCCCTCAATTTCGAATTAAAAAAGCATAAACATTAAGTTCTAAAGTTTAATATGGAAAAATAATTTTTATTAAAATAAAGTGAAACTATACATTAATAATTTATGCATGTAACTAAACATTGAGCGAGAATGAGTCTCAATTGAATTATTTATAAGTTTTGTAATTTTAATGAATTTTCTGAATTTTTTGTAATTGTGTGCATATTTAGCTTGCATAAATGTCTCTAAAAATATAGTTTCTTTTTTAATAAAATAAAATTTATTATTTTTTACAAAGCAGTTTTAAATAAGCGATCTCATTAACTGAAGAATTAAATATATTGCATTTATAATTTCAAGTTTCGGTATGTGATTATTTAATTTTAGAATTATACGTAGATTACATAGATTTTCTTGATATTTTTGTCGTTAGTGTTAATTTTCAACAAGTTTCTAGTTTTTGAAAACTTTTCTGTTTATATGTAAATTTCGAAACATTGAAGAATATCATAAACTGAGGAAGATTTTATTTTAAAGTCGTGAACCAAATTGAAATACTCTTGAAACTGTAAACCGTTACTGTCAAGTAATGACCGTATCAGTATTAGAATAGAAGATTAAATTACATGAAATAACTACAGGTTCGCTCCATTTTTAATAACATGAGTAGGCTTATAGCTGTTACATCACACATAAAGAATATAACAGCAATGCAATGCACTAACAGCTGCTACATCAAGAAAGGACAATGCATTCCTGACATAACAAAAAGCAGTTCTTAACATATCCAAAGTAGTCTAAGAATGTATTTTACTTTTTTTAACTCATTACGTTGAGATTGAACCTTTCTTAGCAGGTGTTAGTACAGTGAAGATTAAGAATTGTGTTTTAATTTTTATCTTTTCAGTTTATAAAATTGTTGATATTCACATTGGAACTGATTTGTTCAGAATTTTAGAATTTATTTCTTTTATTTTTTATGTTAATATCCTAACGTTTATAATTAAATCACTTTTTCTTGGGCTCTTACGACTTCTTACATTGTCAAGTTTTTTGTTTTGTGTTTGTTAGATTGTGTGTGTGTTTTTTTTTTTTTTTTTGCAACTACTCAGATTCTAATCATTCTACTATATCAGTTTCATTATACATTTATTACTTTTACTTTTCGTTTCTTGATTTCTTATAATTCTTTTAATTTTAGGTTGTTTTCCTTTTCAGAAATTAATTGTTTTACTATGGTAATAAGTTCGCAACGATTTAAACGATTTTCAAAAATGCTGTCAGAATAAATTTTACATTTTAATGGATCATATTGAACAATGCATTGTCTGCGTTGATAAAATTAATTATTAATTATTAATATTAAAATTAATATCTTCCTCCAAAGTTTCTAATATCTAGTTTAAACACTTTCCATTATATTTTCCCTCAATATATGAATAAAATGTACTTCAATGTTTACTCAAACCTGGTCAATCCTGAGTTATATTTTGTTAAATAAATATTATGTTAAAATTGTTTCATAAATATACTATACGTTTTCTGTAGAAATCAATAAGATGATGAGAATAAAAAATATCTGAATTAAAATGCACTTTTATTTTAAAATATCTAAAAGATATTGAGGGCCCCTTGAAGTGAAACATCTTTAAATTTATGTTTAAAATGTTATGTTAACTTGTATAGAGTTGTTATGTTACGTTAATAAAAATGTTAAATTGTTATGTTATGTTAAATAGTTTTTTCTTTATTGAAATATTAATGGGGGGGAAGATATTTTCTTTAAAGCAAAGAGAGTAATAAACTTTTTAGGTAATTGTGTTTCTTCCGAAATCAGATGCAGCAAACATAATTATAAAAATAAAACACTTCATATAATTAGTACTGTTTCCTCTTATGACATTGAAAACATTCCAAAGACAGCATGCATATGATCCCTAAGGGTAATAGGTTCAAAGGCAAGGTCCTAACAATGTCATAAGATTAAATATTTGTCAGTAGTAATACAAACACACCAGACTGCACACTTAAATAACTTCGTGTGCTGAATAAAGAATTTCATCTTCAGCCGTATTCTTTACTGAACGGCATTTCAATGTTTTCGCAGAGTTATGAATAACAAACTAAAGTAATAATACTGTGTAAGATTAAAAAACTCTATTTAATATGCAAATTAAATAGAGTTTTTAATGTAATCTTATGATTATTTGTTGTGGACTCTGCAAGAATTCATTGCTGTTTTTAATTTATCTTTTAAAAAGTTTAGAAACTTTAACTCATATTGAAATTAATTTTCAGTATTACTAGAAATACAGCGATTATACGAGAAGGATTTCTAAATGTTTGTTTTTGTTTAAGAATTTAATGTATCGAAATGAATTAAAATCCTCCAAATATCTAAGGGAAACATTTCAATCACCAATGCACTTCTACAAAAAAAAAATAATAATTTAATGAATGTTTTTAGTAAGGAAAATGTATTTCTAAATACAACAAAATGAAAATTATCTTTATTACTATTTTACAACAACACTAATTCGAGCTATAATAATACAATTTCTATACAAGTCAGTCCTTTTCATGTCTATTAAACGTTTAAAATAAAATAAAAAAAAAGATAAAATTTCAAGTTTCAAAAGATAACTCTCATAATACAAAATGGATATGTATTTACATTATTATAGAAAAATATTAAATTTTTAAATCGTAGAGCTCTAAACCGCTTTGGATTAACAACAAATTGACAACATTAGCAATGCATGTCATTGTAAAAATACATTATTTTTTCTGAAAAAACAAAGAATGGTAATCTGAACAAAATGTAACAATCAACAAATATGAAACGGTCTAAAAATTTGTTTGAGAAATATTATTTAGTAAATATTTTTAGACATTAATATTTAGAAATTCAGCAAAATGAAACTTTTTTCTCTCGCTGTTTTATAACAACCAAAAATAAAATTTTAATTAATTCAGATTTCTTATCCGAAATGAAAAGTAAAACAAATAAAAACACTCTATCTAACAATTCCCACTAAAAATACAGAAAACTTTTAATTTCGTTAACATATTTACATGACCAGAGAAAAATATTAAATTCTGATATCGTAGAGCTAGCTCTAAACGGTTTGAATCATCAAGAAAATGACAACAATAGCATTTCATGTGATTGTAAAAATACATTATTTTTTCTGAAAATCAAAGAATGTCCATCTAAACAAAATGTAACGAACAACATATATTAAATGTTTAAATAACAAATTTTTTAAGAAATATTATTTAATGAATAATTAAAAAAATATTTAGAAATTCAACAAGATGAAACTTTTTTCCCTCGCTATTTTATAACAACCAAAAATAAAATTTTAATAAATCTCAGTCTTTCCCATCCGAGATTAAAAGTAAAACAAATTAAAAAACACGATCAAATAATTCCCACTAAAAAAAATAAAGAAAACTTTTAATTTCGTAAATATATTTGCATGACCAGAGAAAAATATTAAATTCTGAAAACGTAGAACTCTAAATCAGTTTGAAACAACAACAATAGCATTGCATGCCATTGTAAAAATACACTATCTGAACAAAATGTAACGATCAACGAATATTAAATGGTTAAAAAACATTTTTAGAAATATTATTTAATGAATATTTTTAGAAAAAAATATGTAGAAATTTAGCAAGATGAAACTTTTTCTCTCGCTATTTTATAAGAACCAAAAACAAAATTTTAATAAATCTCGGTCTTCCTTATCAGAGAATAAAAGTAAAACAAATAAAAACCCTCCATCGAACAATTGCCACAAAAGTAAAGAAAGCTTTTAATTTCGTCAACATATTTACATGACCAGAGAAAAATATTAAATTCTGAAAACGTTGAGCTCTAAATCAACAACAAATTGAAAACGATAACATTGTATGCCATTTTAAAAAAATATTATTTGTTCTGAATAAATAAAGAATGTTAATCTAAACAAAATGTAACGATCAACAAATATTAAATGGTCTAAAAATTTCTTTAAGTAATTTTATTTAATGAACATTTAAAAAAAAAAAATATTTAGAAATTCAACAAGGTGTAATTTTTTTCCCCTCACTATTTTATAAAAACCAAAAATAAAATTTTAGTAAATCTCAATTTTTCCTATCAGAGATTAAAAGCAGAACAAATAAAAACCCTAAAAAATAAAGAAAACTCTTCATTTCATCAACATATTTACATGACCAGAGAAGAAAAATATTAAATTCTGAAAACGTAAAGCTCTAAACCAGTTTGAATCAGTAACAAATTGAAAACAAATTGAAAACGATACCATTGCACATCATTACAAAGGCACATTTATTCCATCTGGAGAAACAAAGGCAAAAAACATATCGTTCGTGACTCCATGTTGAAGCATAGATCCTCCCCAGGTGAATTCAGTAAAGCTTATCAGCAAAATACTACGATTAAGAGCAATTTACGAGTGTCCCCCCTTTTCTCGAACTGCTAAGGGATATTTAAGAACGCAAACCTCATTTCTTAAGTCAACAGTCAGGGAATGAATGGTAGGGGAGGAACATTCGTGTGACCGTGGTGGAATACAACATCGTCGATCATTAAAAGTTCAAGATGACTCAGTCTTTAAAGTTAATCACCAGTTCTGTTAGATGGTCTGTATGTTATTATTTATACCCATCAGACAAAGGAAGGCAGCAGTCAGGATTTCAGAATGACATGTAGTTACATTTGCCTTGGTAATTTCGAAAAAAATATTTTTTTACAAATAGTGTATCTCATGTTTTGTTCATGTATGTAGCTTTCATTTTTAATGCGTTATTCGTAAACAAAGAACATTTTTTTTTTTTTTTCGTTTTAAAAAGGAACAACGTCCATGGTCGAAGACAATTAGAAGTGAATTAATGTAAAAGGAAGAATTAACAAGGATTTTAAACTGCATTATAAATGGAAATTTTAATGTCACAAACGAAAATGATATATAAGTTATTACTTTAATTTAAAATATAGTTTAGATCAGTTATAATAACAGAAATTAATGTAATAATTGTATGAAAAACGAAATTATCTGATTTATGACCCCCTAAAATATGAAATATGTAATAAACTCGATAAAATAAAAAAAGCAGAGAAAAAAGATGTGCTTAGAAAAATTTTAATTAAAGTTCTGGAACAATGGAAAATCTTTTTTCTTTTTTTTCCAAGTCATATAATTCTTTCGGTGATGCTTTGTATGGGCTACAACTGATCTATAAAAATATTTTAAGAATATATAAATAAAGTAATGGAATAGTTATAAAATATGAACTATGTCAATCACAGTCATGTTTTATACATAAATATGATTTCTTTAAATAACTATATATATATATATGAATAGTTATTAAAAGAAATAGTCATAAAAATAGTTCTAAAATGTTAATATTAAATTTTATGATATTAGAAAAACGTTTCGTATGTAAAAATCACATTTTCATGTAGTATAATGGCTACGTATCCAAAAACTGTAAAGAAATTAAAGTTAATATGTATCATTCTTAATATGTATATAATATCTATGTAATATCTTATTAAGTTAATATGTATCATTCTTCTGTATTGTATATTTTTACTAGCTTGCCATTATGCCCAATAATTCCTTTATGAGAACCTTAATGAGATATATTCAATTTGAAACATCCATTATTTGAAGATATTTACATTTTGATTAAGTATATTTATTTTTGTGACATTGTTAATAAAGATTAGAGATGCATAGGCTTCTGATATATATATATATATATATATATGAAGAATTTCATGCTTCCCTGTACATCAATTTTAAAAATGTAATAATACTTGGTTCGGTCTTTGTAGTAACCAAGCACAAAATTGATTAGAAAAATAATTTATATTTTCCAATCTTCATTATTCAGTGCAGAAAACGCATATTCATAATTATTTGTTGTGATTCCATGTAGGGTTTCAAATAAATAGGTTTTTAAATTTTATTGCATTATTTAGCAGCAACCGAGAGCAATTTTAAAATGGAAAATGATTTTGGCAGTCCCCTAACATACATAATGAATTTAGTAAACTTACATTCTCCGTAAGCTAATGTTTTGGTAATGTGCATTATTGATCAAATTTCTTATATTTTGAGTAATTAGAAAACACTGAATAAATTATTTTTCTAATTATTTAATGTATTAATTATTAATATTTAATTTATTATTTGGGTTAAAATTATTTTGGTTTAAATTATTAATATTTAATTTATTATTTGTGTTAAAATTATTATTTTAATTATTAATATTTAGATGTCTACTTTTTACCAAATTAGAGTCGAATCATAGTCCCATGTTTTAATTTTTCATCAAAATTTGGAAATCTTTAAAAAGAATTATCTATTGTATAGATTTCTAAAATTAAAATTGAAGTATGATGAGGTAGACCCCTCCTAATTCATCCTGACATAAAGCCGCGATTATTCTCTATTTAGATACTTTAAATACATATATAAATGCTTAAAAAAATTAATAACTAAAAAATATAAGTAATAATAATTTCGAAATATAGAATCGAGCAATGATTTGAGAAGTATTCATCTGTTAATCATGATTAATTAGTATAATAGTAATTTTCTTTTTTAACTGACTTTTTAACTGACAGAAATTATCCGGAAAGAAAAAATAGTTAAAAAATATAAAGAATCTATCTATAAGCACTGAGAGAAAAACTAATTTTCTGATAATTGATACTTACAACTTTAGTAATATATTACTTCAGAAATGACAGCTTCAAACCTTTCTAGTAATGCAACGTTTGCCTACAGAATAAACGAAGCGAACAACTAGCAAAATAGCAACTAGCAATATAACAACCTAAAATTTCAGAATTATAGCCACAAAATAATAGTACTCTGAACTTACAAATTGTAAATTTTATAAAATATAGGAATAGTTTTTATTAAAATATAGAAAAAAGAATAAGGTCCTAGAACTTCTGGCCCCAGATACATTCTATTCCTCCCTTCTAATCATTGATTGATATAATGATTGGAACCAGATATCTTCATTCCCATAGATGTCATAACTTCATAAACACTTGTTCACTTGTTTAAGCTCCAAAGACAGTTATAGATCCTAGTGTGAAAAACATATCTAGGATTGTGTTTATATACAAAAATCAGTAGCCGGTATAACGAGATCGTTCTTTTTCCGGCAATACTTCCCCCGCCCTATCAATCATCCAGTGAGATAACATCGGGGGAAGGGGGTACGTAATTGGAGAAGGTTGAACCTCAGAAAGACCACACATATCCAGTTTCGTTAACTTCTATTTTTCTTGGAGTTTTTTTTTTTTTTTTTTTTTCTTTGTTGCAAATTTTATGCAGATTAAAACTAGGAAATAATTGTACTAATTTTCGATGTATTGATATCATATAGTGAAAATATTTTTATGACACTTTTTTAATTTAATGTGCAGTTAATAATTCAAATGTGCAATAAATGTAGTGTTGTTTTTAATGTAAAAGTGCAAAAAGTAACGTATTGTCAAGTACAAAAGGGCTTACAATAAGTCAATAAAAAAATGTTTAGAATGAATTTGAATTAGTTTCCATGACAGCCATTTTAATTAAAGGAATAAATTAATTTGAAATGAATAAATAAATTTATTAATTTTGAATTCTTTTTTCAAAAGCTGATTCTTCAATTAAACTTCGTTCGTTGCCTTCAAAAATCCAATGTATCTTAACTTTAATTGTTTTAGTTTAGTTGTAAAGTCAGCGATCCGTATATATTTGCTGTAATTTGGCCATCAACAACACAGGGAAAAAACTCAATATAATAATGCAATATTGTAATTATATACATTGTAATTATTTAATAATTATACATGTATATATGCTTATTCCCTTAGTTATATATACAACTATGGAATTTAATGCGTGATATTACATTAACTTAATAAGCGAAAGCAAGTGGTTCAATTTTTGTAGTAATATAGCGCAATTTTAATATGGAGCATCTTTATGACAATAAATATCGTACAGATAAAAAAAAATTAAGCAAATAGACATCCTACATTTAGGCTAGTACGATATTAGCAATTGATCAGAACTTGTAGAGTGCAATAAAATAGAAAACATTGAATAAAATATGATTTAAATATTTAAATGTTACTTTATTTTATTAAACTTCAGCTAAAAAATTTTCTTTGCTTTTAACTTTTCATCAAAATCTGAAAATATTTCAAAACAATTACCAGTTATATTTCTTAAATAAAATAGGTATAGTTAGGCAGGCTGCAAGAAAAGTATCGGCAGGCTTTCGTCTGTACTAGATATACATAGTTTATTTGTACATTTAAGTTAACTTTTAAATTCTGTTGTTTTTGAACTATAAAATGCTGACTTATTCTGCTTTTTTTTTGTGTTCATGTACTTCTGTGTCAGGGCATTTACTCTATCTGTATGTGCCCATAATCATAATCTTGCTTACTACTTGATAATTAACATCATTGGTTCATGACCTACAAATAGAATCAATAGACGATCATATTGCGAAGCTTTCAAGAAAGTTGTTTCTAAATATCAAGAACCATAAAAATAATTTAATTAAGGCTCAATTATTCTTCGCCCACAACGAAGGTATATACCATTATCCATATTACACAACAGGATGGAATCACGACCTCAAGCCTCCCTAATTTCTTCTATGAACTATCTTCAATACTACTCTTCAGTTCTAAGAAATCTCCTATCGTCCTCTCTTCTGCCTTGGCAGTGTGTACTGCGGAACTATGTTAAAAAGACAAAAGAACAAAAACATTCCATTTCTGAAAACTTCAAACTCTACCCTGCAGTAACAAACTTTACTTCCGATCTTCGGTTTCAAATGTTGTTCGTATGTTTTCTGTCTCCTTAAAGTTTTTTATTTTTGTGATTGTATATTTGTATATTTATAATTCATATTTATTTTCATTATATATGTGTTTATATGTCTGCCTGCTATGTATTTACGTATTATATGCTTCTATTGGGCATTTATGTATTTTGATATTGCTTGATTGTCAACTCCTAGTTTGCTCGCCCCCTTTTTTTTTTATATATATATATATATATATATTTTTTTTTTTTTTTTTTTTTATTTCTTTCCCTCCTATTTACTGTTTGCTTTAAATTTTTTAATTCCTGCTAATTCTGTGATACTTTGTTTTTATTATATTTGAATTCTGAGCAGATGTGCACTACGTGCACAGGTACTCTACTCTCCTATCCAATCTAGTAACATCATTGTTCATCAACGTTCATAGTGGAAAAAAATGCCCTGAGGGAAGAATTTCAAGGTAGCAGTAAAATGTTTCCCTGATTTTTCCTGTTGTTTTGGAGAAAACTTGAAAAATTACAGACAATCAATCCTATTGTCGTTGTCCACCTCCTCCAAGTCTGCGCATTTTTCAAAGCTTGGACAGTGTTTTATGCCAACAGTAGAAATTGAACCCTTAGAGTATTTTTGCACGCTATAACGCATACTAAGACTGAGCCACTCGGGAAGCATGTTGGTTTTTCTTTACGTACGACGTTTGTTAATAAGCATTGAGCGTATACTGATTGCTACTAATTATTTGAGTTATTTCTGTGTTAAATAGTTATAGTTAGTATAAGTGTCCATTTAATTATTCACTCAGTATGTAGGCCACATTTTTCTATTAAGCTTCCAATTTATGCGATTTCTTGTCATCAATTTTAGTTTTTTCCCCAAAAAATATATTTGTTCTATAAATTTTCAAAATATTCTTCTCGTGAACAAAACTCAAAAATTAATTTTACTGGGATTTTAAATCTCTTCTTTGGGAAAAATAATACAACTATAATTATTAATGCCAGAAACTAATAAATAATGTATCAGAATATGAGGTCGAGACTAAAACTTTAGTGTTAACTTTGAAGAAATTATAAAACTATTCAAAATGAAAATCTATTTAATCAATACATAATAGAATAGTAATGTGACAATAAATTTTAGTATAAAAATGTTCTTTGAGCAATTATCTTTGTTACATTGTACAAAGCAATTTTCCAAAAATTATCTTCCACATTTTCAAAAGTGTTACATTCAGAAAGTCGGAAAAAGGAAGTTGCTTATATAATAAAGCAACCGGATGCAATTAACTGAACTGTGTATTTCAAAATTATCGCTCACGATGAATTAATTCCATTACAAAGAGATCAAATGCATGCAGTGCTGATAATAAATTAAATAGTTATACAAAACTGATTAGACAAGACATTAAAGATGATTAAATAAAAATGTTCTGAAGAACTATTTCTTTAAAATAAGGTGAAATATCTACAAATATTAAATATATGTAGGGTCCTTATAATGCAATACATAACATTATTTTATATTTTCTGTTAATCCTTATTGTGCAAGCCATTTTATTTTCATCGGATTATATTTTTAGTATTCTTTTTAAAGCATTTTATTACAAGAATGAGTTATGGATTATTTTATTGATGTCTTTATTCGACACCGAGTCATTAAATATTAAATATCGGAATCTTATTATTATTAAAGTGTAATATCATTTGAAAATGGTTATGCACATTATGAATAAAACACCAAATATCATTATAAATTACATAAAAGAAAATCTTCTTTAAAATTCATTAAATGTGTTGAATAATGAATATACAATATCTAACAGTGCTATTTAAATTAATAAAATTTAAATGATAATATTTGCCAAGGATGAAAGTTGATTTTTTTGTTATACAATTGTTTAATATTGGACTGGTTTAGACCTCATTTGATCTTATTGAAAAATTTTATTTATTGAACTTATTTGAAAAAATTTTTTTTCTTCTATGACATATGTATTTTATAATATGCGATATTCAAAAAGTTCAACTTTTTTTAGAGCTGATTTTTCATTGTTTTAAGAAAAACTAATGGAAGACAACATAATTCAGGAAAAAATTAAACCAGTGAAACTCAAAATATACATAATTTGAATTGATTTTCTTATCATTTTTAATTTCTTTAATTTTTGTCTAATTCATATTTTAATTAGCATGAAGTTTAATCCTAAAGTTAATATCCCTTTATAATTTATATTTTGCTTGCTTTCTTCAACATATTTTTTCACATATTTGTTCGCAAATTTAATATATATAATTTTTTAACATACCTGTAAGCCTCATTTCAAGAATTAAGATTAATCTTTTCTTATTTCAAACAAATAATAAAGATAAAATTCACAATGAATAATTCTAAAATGGGTCTCTAAGCGAAAGATGCAACATTTCCGCTAACTTGTTTATTAACATTCAACATGATGCAACATTTTCTCTAACTTGTTAACAACATTCAACAAGATGCAGCATTTTCGCTAACTTTTTAACAACATTCGACAAGATACAACATTTTCGTTAACTTTTTAACAACATTCAACAAGATGCAAAATTTCAACTAGCGTTTTCGCATTATTTAATGAATTATTAAATTCTGTTTTTAATATTATTCTCCTCATTTTTAAATAATTAACAATTAAAAATGCACTTTAGATAAACATTTGCTAATCTAAAAATATTTATATGTTCATTTCGTAATTATTTTACGTAAAATGTTCATTACTTCTTTGAAAATTTCCTCAGAATATTTCACAAATCTAGATTAACAACTAAAAGTGAATTTCTTCGCTCTATACAAAATCAAACTGCAAAACAAATTGACTTAGACTGGCCTAATGATTAAACGCATCTGCCATCTGAACACGCTTTATCAGCGTAGGAAACGAAGGAGACAGAAAAAAAAAATGATGATCAATGTATCAAAACAATGAAAGGTTAGGTGATTTCCATCGACAGTAGGCGAAAGGACAAGTCACCATAAATCCTGTCAAGTTTTCTCTTACCATTTTCTTCCTTGGTAGGGTTGCTATAATAGATTCTTAATTGCCCCACATTGCTCGGAATTTATTTATTTTTTTACAGTGTGGAAGACGCCAATAAAATATGGCTTATGCAGCTTAGACTGAGCTATAAAGTTATAGAAGAGCTATATTACCATTAATATTACATTTGATGGTTGAGTTTATTAAGTAAAAGGTAACATTAATTCAGTGTATTCATTTATCATTTCATTAGGCTGATGGAAAAAGAAGAACAGAAATTGAATGTGAATTGAATACTTAATTTAACTGTTTGTTTGTAGAAGAGAAAATCTAATATATATAACTGATTTGTTGTTATTTTTTCGCTAACTTCAACAAAACATTCTTGTTGTGATTACTGTATTCAAACAAGATTTATTTAATCTTTTAAACTTCTCATTAAAGAGTTTTATAAAAGAGACTATCTAAAAAATACAAATTTTAAACATTAAGATACTGAAACTTAATAAATATTGTATTACAGAAAGTACACATTTATGCTTATGGTAAAAAATATATTGAAAATTAAATTACTTTTAAGGTATCATATAATAGGCTATAGAAGAGTTATATTACCATTAATATTGCATTTGATGGTTGAGTTTATTAAGTAAAATGGTAACATTAATTCAGTGCATTCATTTATCATTTCATTAGACTGATGGAAAAGAAGAACAGAAATTGAATGTGAATTGAATACTTAATTTAACTGTTTGTTTTTAGAAGAGAAAATCTGTTATATATAACTAATCTGCTTTTATTTTTTCACTAACTTCAACAAAACTTTCTTGTTGAAATTCTTTCAATTTTGCTTCAACTTCAATTCTACTTATTCAACAAACTTTCTAGTTTTGAACAAGATTTATTTAATCTTTTAAACATTTCATTAAAGAATTTTCTAAAAGTGAATTACTTAAAATTAAAAATTTTAAACATTAAGATACTGAAACTTAATATTTCTAAATAATTTTTAACATATTTTTTTAAATTTTGTTTCTTAAAGACATAGTTAATCTTTTAAGTATTTTAGTAAATACATTTTTAAATGAGAATTTTTCATATCATTATGCTTTTAATAACAACAATAAAAAAAAGTTTTAGAAAGACAAAAAAAAATGACTAATAACATCGATTTTTAAAGCTGTACAATTTAAAAATTTGAGAATAGTTTTTCTTGAAAATATCGTATTACCGAAAGTACACTTTTATGCTTAAGATAAAAAAAAAATTTATATTCATAATTAAATCATTTTTAAGATATTATATTTCAATCATTTTATTTTTTAAAACTTCAAAACCATTTATCTGAAAACTATATTTTTAATTTTCTTAATGAATTAATTATTCATTAAGAATATTTAATAATGGATTATTAAATATTCTTAAGAGTAAGATAATTAAAGGTTATTAAAGATTAAAGATTATTGAATAAAGTATTAAAGTGTTCATTACTTGTTTAAAATTATTTAGTGATTTTAAAAAGTTGAATTATGTTTCAAATTACATTTTATTTAAAATATGATGCCACATTTTTTTTTCTTTATCATGACAAAGTCCTTAATTACTATCGAAAAACAGTATTATTCATAGCAAATCGCTGAAAAATATCAATAAATAAATTTTTGAGACACCATCTAACATTTTAATTACCTTAAGAATGTATGGCGGTTGCGCCTTTTAACTTCAGTTATACGTATTTTAACTACATTTCACTGTTTATGAAACTTTCATTCTGAAAATAAGATTATTGGAAAAAGAATTTGATACTTCTGAAATCTAAATTTCAACTAAACATTACGCTAATATTAACTAACAATTTAATATACTCTAAGCAATTAATAATTTTATTTTTTATAATAAACATTTGTGAGACCCGAAAGTCAATTTAGATTTCTTAATTATCTCATGATTATTCAACAATTAATTCTCGCAAATTTAAAATATATCTTAATCCGTATTTTGTATGACTGATTCAGTTGTATTTTATTTGTATGATTTTGGACATTTTATTATTAAAAAGGATTATTTATTGCTCTCTCTAGCATCACTGAATAGTTCATTATACACTGAAGTGACAAAAGTCATGGGATACCTCTTAATATCGTGTCGGCCCTCCTTTCACCCGGCGAAGTGCAGCAACTCGACGTGGCAGGGACTCAACAAGTCGTTGAAAGTCTTCTGCAGGAATATTGAGCCATGCTGTCTCGATAGACGTCCATAATTGTGAAAGCGTTGCTGGTGCAGGATTTTGGGCACGAACAGACCTCTCGATGATGTTCCATAAATGCGCGATGGGATTCATGTCGGGCGATCTAGGTGGCCAGATTATTCGTTGGAATTGTCCAGAATCTTCTTCAAACCAATCGCGAACAGTTGTGGCCCGGTGACATGGCGCATTGTCATCCATAAAAATCCCATCATTGTTTGGGTACATGAAGTCCATGAATGGCTGCAAGTGATCTCCAAGTAGCTGAACATAAGCATTTCCAGTCAATGTTCGGTCCAGTCGCAACAGAGGACCAAGTCCATGCCATGAAAAAACAGCCCACACCATTACGGAGCCACCACCAGCTTGAACAGTGCCTTGCTGACAGTTTGGGTCCATGGCTTCGTGGGGTCTGCGCCACACTCGAACCCTACCATCAGCTTTTACCAACTGAAATCGTGACTCATCGGACCAGGCCACTGTTTTCCATTCATCTAGGGACCAACCGATATGCTCACGTGCCCACGAAAGTCGCTGCAAGCGATGTCGTTCTGTCAGTAAAGGCACTCGAGTCGGTCTTCTGTTGGAATAGCCCAAGAAAGCCAAATTTCTCCGCACAGTTCTAACAGACAAGTCCCTTGTACGTCCCACATTGATTTCTGCGCTTATTTGACGCAGTGTTGCTTGTCTGTTAGAATGTACGATCCTTTGCAGACGTCGCCGGTCTCGGTCGTTAAGTGCAGGCCGTCGACCACTGCGCTGTCTATGGTGGGATGTTATGCCTGAAATTTCATACTCTCGGCACACTTTTGACACAGTGGATCTGGGAATGTTGAATTCCCTAACGATTTCCGAAATGGCATGACCCATGCGTCTAGCTCCAACTAACATTCTGAGTTCAAAGTCTGTTAATTCCCGTCGTGCGGTCATCATCACGTCAGAACCTCTTCACATGAATAACTTGAACAGAAATGAAAGCTCTGCGAAAGCACTGCGCATTTATACTTGTTCTACGCGATGCTACTGCCATCTGAAAATTTGCATATTGCTAACCCATGACTTTTGTCACTTCAGTGTATATCATTAATTCTTTATCTTATGAAAAAGTATTTAAAGTCTTTTTAACTAAATACACTAATAATTTAAATCTATGAATAATCAACAAAAGTAGACCAATAAATAATATAAAATAATATTATAGAATAACATTTATTTATGTATAATAACGTTAACCTGAACAACAAAAAGTTTTGTATACCATTACATTAAATTTTCATTACCATTAACTAAACAGATTAGGCGTAAGGGGTAAGAGTTACTGTAACAGTATTTGTATAACTCTTAAAAATTATTTAAAATTTTATATAAAATTAAATTTTATATTAAATATAATAATTATTATAATATATTATAATTACTATTAATTTTATTTAAAATTCGAAACTAAAAATTAAATAATAAATTAACATCAAAATTAATAAAAGAGTTAAAAAATTAATAAACACAAACAATAAAGATCTTAATTAAATTAATATTAAAACCTATAAAAATATTAATTGAATTAATGAAAGAAAATAATTAAATAAAATAAATCTTACATTTGTAATTAAAAACCATTTGAAACTAAAATATTCCATTACGCAACTCACAGGAGTCAAGTGAGTTAACCCCAGTGATATTTTAAGGCTAATCCAAAATTTAAATTGAGCATTATGGAGTAGAGTGAGAACTATTCGAATTCATTTCTTCTTCCGCATAAAAACAGGTAACTACTACTCACGTCAAAAAAAATTAACGATTTGGCGCTTGCAAACCGTCGATTTACAATTAGAGACCTTGCTGATGATGTTGGAAGTTCAAAATTCCATTTTAAAAGATGTTTTGGGCCTCAAACGCGTCAAATCTCGATTGGTACCGAAAACACTGAATGCGCCAGCTCACACTGCATTGATTCTTCGTGACTTTTTCGCCAAAAATGAAACCCATATCGTTCCACAATCATCGTATTCACCCCGTGCAACTTCCCTAAACTCAAACTCAAAAGATCACTCCATTTTGAGTCGATTGAAGAGATTCATCGTTAATCGGCGCGCGCTTTGAAAGCCATCCCTGCCGATGACTATTTAGCATGCATTGAGGATTTGAAAAAATGTTAGCATAAGTGCATTGCGTCCGGAGGGGATTACTTTGAAGGCGATAAAATAAATTTGGAAGAATAAATAAAGAGTTTTTGAAGAAAAAAAAATTGGTCTTACTTTTTGGACATAGTAGTATATATTAAAATATTCACAGGAGTCAAGTAAGTTATAGAGAGATATTTTAAGGCTAATTCAAAATTTAAATAGAGCATTATGGAGTAGAGTGAGAACTATTCGAATTCATTTCTTCTTCTGCATAAAAACAGGTATTTTCTTTTTAATGCTCGAACGCTGAGTAATGAGACGGATTCATTTTTCAGTAATGTTTTTATTACATTCTTATGTAACATCGTTTCTCAATTCGTCGCTCACAGTGGCGTAAATCTCTAAAAACTAATAAAAATGTCATCGCACGTTAGTGTCATTAAATTTTCCTACGGAATGAAATTAAAATATTTATATTATTAATATTATTATTAAATTATTAGTATTATTATTTCTACTATTTTGTCCAAAAAATAAGATCAATTTTCAATTTAAAATTCCCGGGGCTTATGGAATTCAATTTTTTTTTTTCCTTTTTTAGGTTGCTGGCACTGTCCTTGACATTTGTGTGAAATTTGACGTCAAAATATTCATTAGTGTTTGAGTTACGCTTGTCTTTGTGAGATGCTAAAATTGATTCCGGCGATTTTTGAAATGTCTGAATTAATTGAGCCAAGAGCTTGCATTAAATTTTGTTTGCGGAAACGTATACAATGTTGCAGAAGGCATTCGGTGAGCATTGCTATATAGGAAAGTAATATTTAGAAGTGGTATAAACAGTTCGAAGAAGGCAGAGAACGCGTTGAAGACGAAAAGTCTTCTGGTCGACCACCAATCTTAACCGAGGAAGCTCACGTCAAAAAAAATTAAAGATTTGGCGCTTGCAAACCGTCGATTTAAGATTAGAGACCTTGCTGATGATGTTGGAATTTCAAAATTCCATTTTAAAAGATGTTTTGGGCCTCAAACGCGTCAAATCTCGATTGGTACCGAAAACACAGAATGAGTCAGCTCACACTGCATTGATTCTTCGTGACTTTTTCTCCAAAAATGCAACCCATATCGTTCCACAACCACCGTATTCGCCCTGTGCGACTTCCCTAAACTCTAAAGACCGCTCCGGGGACACCGTTAAGAGTCGATTGAAGAGATTCATCCTGAATCGGCGCGAGCTTTGAAGGCCATCCCTGCGGATGACTTTTAGCATGCATTGAGGATTGGAAAAAAAGAATGGCATAAGTGCATTGTGTCCGGAGGGGATTTATTTGAAGGCGATGAAATAAATTTGGAAGAATAAATAAAGAGTTTTTGAAGAAAAAAAAAATTGGTCTTACTTTTTGGACACAGTAGTATATATTAAAATATTCACAGGAGTTATTTTAAGGCTAATCCAAAATTTAAATTGAGAGCTTTATGGCGTAGAGTGAGAACTATTCGAAATTCATTTCTTTCTTCCGCATAAAAACAGGTATCCAACGCTGAGTAATGAGATGGATTCATTTCTCAGAAATGTTTTTATTACATCCTTATGTAACATCGTTTCTCAATTCGTCGCTCATCGTGGCGTAAATCTCTAAAAACTAATAAAAACGTCATCGCATGTTAGTGTCATTAAGTTTTCCTACGGAATGAAATTAAAATATTTTTACGGTTGAAATCTGCTCTAAGATGGTTATCAGGAGGAAATGAATTTTAACAACTTTTTGGTATTCATTCAATTCACGTGACAATTTTAATAAAGTGATATTGCTGAAAACTCAGTTAATAAGCCTTTATTTGTATGTTACTTGATGGAAGCTCTCAGCATTTTTCTGTAGGAGTGAAATATGCTCGTTATCAGTTGTAGATATTTTGGCAAAATGTATTAAATAGTTGTGCATCAGTTATCAATTGAATATGCTTAGCATATCAGCTATGCATATTCAGTGACTCATATCCGTAGCTGACTTTAACTACCTATAGAATGTATAAAGGTAAAAAAAAAATAATAATAAGTATTGAAAATAAATAACTACTGATTGCTGCTTTCCACGTTCTTTTAAGAATACTAACAAAGCCATTGTGTCTCCTCTCTCTACCTCTCATACGCATTGTTTTAAACAAAGAATTTTAACAGAAATTAAAGCACATTTTTATGAAAAACACATAATTACTTTACGCTTTTATGAAACATTTAAAAACTGTTTTATGTTATTAAAAAACACCTTTTTTTTTGTCTGAATCTTCCAAAAAAATCAATTATGTTCTCGCAAATTCATTTTCAGGATTTTTTTTTGTTATATAGCTGTATATTATTGTATATTATATAGCTTGTATACAATGCATGTATAGCATGTGCATGTATAGCATGTATATAATTGTACATTATATAGCTTTTGTATTGTATAGCATATTCAGAGCTAACTTTAGCCACATATAGAATGCATAAAGGTAAAAAAATTTAAATAAATAACTACTGACTGCTATTTTCCACGTTGTTCTGAGAATACTAACAAAACCATTGTTCATTTTAAACAAATATCCCCCTCTCTCTCTCACAAACGCATTGTTTTAAACAAAGAATTTTAATGGAAATTAATGCATAGTTTCATGAAAAGCAAATAGTTACATTTACATTTTTGAGAAACATTTAATATTTTTATTATTAAAAAACAACATTTTTAGTTTAAATTCTTCCAAAAAAAAAATATGAATTATTTCTCAAATTCTTTATTTTTAGAAAATTTTTAAAATGTAATTAATCGAAAAATTTATTTATCGCAAATTCTTCATTTTCAGAAATTTTTTTTGTATTATATAGCACAACTATAGGATGCATGTATCACTCTTATATACATTAAACTTATTTTATACATTTTTATCCCATTATGAAATTTTACTTATTATTATTTATTTATTTGAGCTTAGGATTTGTTGTTGTTGTTTGTTGTTTCTTATCCCACTTGGCTGGCCAAGCCCACGAGCCCATACGTGCTCATGATTGAAGGGGAATGAAGCAGCTTCTGTTGTGATGGAGCACCCGTAGGTAGAAGCCTGACTTTTGCTCCGTGACGCTCTTACAGTCATAGAAGATTTTGTATATATATATTTTGTATATATATGGATTTGTTATATATATATATATATATTGTTCTTTTCAATTTAGTTGACTAAAAATACTTGTTAAAATGTAAAATGCATATAAAAATAGTAATTTATAATAATGTTAATATATAAAATAATCTCTTTCAATATACTTTATTTGTGAATATCTATTCATTTCACACCAAATGAAAATACTAAACATTTAAAAATTGAATTGGCTTCAGAAAATCCATAGCTTTGTTGTACGATTTTATCAAATTACCAAACAAACAGCCACCATTTAAAAAAGACAAACTTCTTTGATCAGCCATAAAGGCTATGCTTTATTAAGTGCTACCCAGACGCATTATGGTCAGTTTCATCGCTGAACCATTTCGACAAAATGGCGTATCTCGCAAACATTGGTGTATGGATTGATGGATGTCGTGCAACTCCGGGGATTGTTTCTGCTCACTGCAGGACATTAGATAAATTATATTGCCGTCCCTATCAAAAAGCATTAACCTTGTCACGCAACTGCATTACGTAAAAGATTGTAGAATATTTTGGCTCGAAAAGATACATTAGAATTTTAGCCAAAGAAAAATGTTGTTCTATTACTAAGTAAGCTACTGATGACTAAACATCTAACTATATTAGATGTAGTTTAGTTTAATTAATTTAGTTTTAAAATTTAGATTTTTTGCAATAGAGAAAATACTCTAGTTATGTTTCCATTATGAAAATTGTAAAGCTATATTGAATTTAAAAATTCAATAATCAATTTCAAACACTTTTTATCTTAGATATTTGATTTGGCTAAATTGGCAGTTAATTTTAGAAACCTTAAATTTATGGAAGTGTTAATGGAAGCGTTTGTTCTTCAATATATACTATATATATATTTTGAATTGTGCAGGTTAGACAACCAGATTGTAACTGGGTGAGACTGAGTTGAGATACTTGAGGTACAGGTTGGAGAATACACAGCTTTATTTACATACGCCGCACGTTTACAATTAGAGACATATTGTATGTCTTTAGGTATTGAAGAATTCATTTTAATGAAGAGGATTTCAAAGCCATTTTAATTACCAAAACTGTTAAATGGATTACAACTTACTTGGAAAATACAATTTTTCTCTGAAAATAACATCAAAGCATTTTTATATTTTATATTTTAAATACATGAAAGAAGTCGACTATTTAACACATTTAAAGACAAATAATTATAGATTCATGAAAGGATTCCTCTTCTACGTCGAAAACCAGGTACTCAGGTTCTTCCTCTCCAGATGAGAGTCTGTAAGTCAACTAATACGCGGAGTTCCGCTAAATATATCTCCTCTCGGGGTAAGAGACTATAAACTAAACGTTTCTCACCAGAAGTGCAGGGTTGAGCTGTACTTGCTCTCGGGTGAGAGTCTCGAGGCCCTACTGATCATTTTCCTGAGCACCATTCTTGCCAGTGTGTAGAAGGAATCACAATTACAACACATATATATATATATACTCAGGCTGTGCGGATCAGGGTAGGATATATATATATATATGAGCTTTTTCTTATCCTCCAAGGCATAAATCAAATCTTCGTTCAAAGCTGAAATAGTAAATTTAAGTGAAATTATGTATTTTATAATATATTATAAGATATTCGTGAGATTTCAGAATTCAAAAAGACTTGAAAAACGTTGCGTACGGCGTTAAAAAATGAACTCTTTTAAATATCAGGATTCAACTTTGATAAAATAGATGCTGTAAATTATTCCGAGGCATGTAGACTTTAATTAAAATATCTCAAAAGAATTAATTATAATATTTTAATTAAATGCAATGTTTGAAAAATGACTAACATTTTTTTAACATGCCCCAACAAAAGAATTTATTGACTTTATAAGCTTCATATCAAAATACAGAATGGTTATTTTAATATTGAATGAATGGTTATCAAAATTCAAGAACTAAATTAAAAATTAAAATCCACGGGGTATTGAAAAATTCATTTTAATGAAGAAGATTTTCAAAGTCATTTTAATTACCAAAACTGTTAAATCGATTATAAATTACTCGAAAAATACAATTTTTCTCTGAAAATAACATCAAAGGAATTTTTTACATTTTCTATTTTAAATACATGAAAGCGGCCGACCGTTGATAAGTCTGTTTTCAAATATGACTGAAAATATTTTCATACGAGAATTTCCAGATATGACTTTTTGAAAATGACTTTATTAATAATACATACAGGTATGGTGTTAATCACTAGCAACAAAAAATAGCTTCTAGAAAATTCATTTTTTATATCTTATTTTTTACTTCTCAAATGATAACAGTTATTTCTTTCAGTAGTATAAATAGATAACATACTGGTTTTTTCTGTTAATGAAGCCTTACAAATTCTGTGACAGAACAGCAACTTTTTGAACTTTAATTTCTATTACAGCTGAGAAGAATTATTAAACTAGTAAAACTAAAGAAAAATAAAAGTGTTTTTCAAATTAAAAAAATTTTTTTAACTGTCATCACGGAATGAATTTAAATGATAACAGATATTCTACTGTAGACACATTTTCTAGCAGACTTATCGATAAGTTCCACAACTGAGTTGAAAAATATTTTCAGAGCTCGTTTACGTGATTTACTGGTTAAAATAAACAAATAAAAAACTGTTTATTTCAGATCGATATCAAGTTTTTAAACTAGTATAAAGGCGTTGACAGAAGATAGTTTATTTTATTTCTCTCTACGATGACTTTTCTAAATCACAGGTTGAATCTCACAAGATAGTTGCATTTTAATTAAAAAAATATTTACTTTTTAATTTGCTATCATGAAATTATTTCTTAATTTTATCTGCAATTCATAGAATACATATTTTAATTACAATAATTATGGAAGAGCATATATATATCGTTTTTCATCAAAGATTTGAAAAGTTGATTTAAAAAAATCAAAATACTTTAATTTTGTATTATTATTTTAATTAAAGTATGCTACACAATTTAAAATTCCCTTTTTTAAAAATTGAAAATTAAAAGAAAACAATATCACGAATGTTTTAACAATTAAATAATGCAATATTACAAACTTGGACTTAAATAATGCAATATTAAACATTTGGACTAAAATAACGAAATATTACAAACTTGGATTTAAATAATGCAATATTACAAACATGAACTTACATTAAAAACTTGAACTTAAATAATGCTGTTAATTAACTACCCACTTTGCTGGAGAAAACAAAGATTTGAAAATATCTGACAATTGACTTGAAGTCACTCGTCATATATGTATCAGGTTAAGCATTATCCAGGATATACCACAGGGAACTTGTTATAAAACACCCATCAAGCCAACGCAGATTGTAACAATACCTTCCCTCCAGTGGTAACATCAGGGGAAAGAGTTTCATTAATTTATTAAAATTAAAAGAAAATATTATCACGAATGTTTAAACAGTTCAATAATGCAATATTACACATTTGGACTTAAATAATGCAAGATTATAAATTTGGACTTAAATGATGTAGTATTACAAATTTGGACTTAAATAATGCAATATTAAAAGCTTGGATTTAAATAATGTTGTTAATTAACTATCAAGTTTGTTGGACTTAAAAATGCCTGACAATTGACTTGAAGTCACTCCTCATGTAGCAGATTAAGCATTATCCATGATATACTACAGGGAGCTTGCTATAAAACACCCACATCAAGCCAACGTAAATGGTATTTAACGCCTCCCCTTCCAGTTCCCTTTCCACATTTTATTATTTTACTTAATCATGCTAATTACAAGTCCAGTCTTTATTTTATTTTATTTGTTTATTTATTTATTTTTGCTATACATTTAAGGTTGAAATCTAAATGCAGTTTATTTAATTTTAAAGCTTAAAATTAATTGAAACGAAGCATTTTCTCTTTCAAAAATTTTTCATTCGTATGTATTAAAAAATTTATTTCTATAACTAAAAATAAAATTGCGAGTTTATTGGAGAAAAAGCTGAATAAGAATCATTATCCTCAACACCTATGCTATTTAAATATTTCTATCCAATGTTCAAAATACGTTTATATATACCGTTTGCCATCAAAATAATTTATGACTCTATATGTTTTTATGAGAAGATGAATCGAGCGAGTTAAAAAGTGCTGACTTCATATTAAGATGACACAGCCGAATTCATATCACATAAAGTGTCAAAGCAATAAATATGTCATTTTTTAATCTTCAATTCAAACAGACGTCGCAGAAAGAATGAGAATAAAGTTTTTTTATATATATATCAACATGTTCTAGTGTTTCTTTTTACGAAAAGCGTAAACCGGTTGTTAGGGCTAGATTATGACACATACAAAAAAAAAATAATAATAAAATAAATAAAAAAAATTGCAATGAAATGAAATGAAGAGGGAAGGCTCGTTGAACCTGTATCGTAATAAAAACTGCAGAAAGTGTAATGAAAAACATTTTCATTTCTTAATCGCTTATGCTGAACCGCAGCTCAATTTTTCAGCTGTACACATATGGTGATTACGCCTTGTTTGTTTAGGAGTGGTAACATCAGGGAAAGCTCTGTCAGTTACAGAACGCGTAAACCATGTTTGCAATTCAGGATAATAATCCATATAAAAAAAACCACAGCAAATTGGACAAAAATAGAACGTTTGCCTTTCAGAAATAAATCCTGAAGATACCGCCAAGCTTACTATACTTACTAATAAGTAATTTCACATAATTTTAAACAAATAATATGACAAAAGATGAGAGATTCATAGCTTTTCGAATGCCGCTTGTTACTATAACTTAACCATGGGTCATAAAAACAGTGAAAGTTATCTAACATATATATAGTTCATTTCCTTGTATATAATGAAAATATATAAAAAATATAGTACAAAATTTTAGATTGATTTAATATTTTTTAATATTTGGTTTAATTTTTATAATAATAGATTAATCAAATAGTTTTTTATTGGAAGGACGAAGGACTTTTATTGATATCAATGCTAAAAATGCTTCTTCCCAAATATGTATTGATCCAAACAAGTTAGTGCATCTTAATGTATTATTTATTATGTGGTTGTTTCAGGTTTAGAAGTATACGTTGAAAAACCATAAACCATGTTTGTCATTCAGAATAATTATGTGGGTAAAAAATCAGTAAGTTGAACAAAAACTGCACATTTTTTCTTTTAAGAACAGCTCTATTTATAGTAATTTTTATAGTAATAGATTAATCGATTAGTTTTTATTGGAAGGACGAATGGTTTTTATTGATATAAATGCCTAAAAATGTTTCTTCACAAATATATATTGATCCAAACAGATCCGTGCATCTTAATGTATTATTTATTATGTGGTTGTTTCAGGTTTAGAAGTATACGTTGAAAAACCATAAACCATGTTTGTCATTCAGAATAATTATGTGGGTAAAAAATCAGTAAGTTGAACAAAAACTGCACATTTTTTTCTTTTAAGAACAGCTCTATTTATAGTAATTTTTATAGTAATAGATTAATCGATTAGTTTTTATTGGAAGGACGAATGGTTTTTATTGATATAAATGCCTAAAAATGTTTCTTCACAAATATATATTGATCCAAACAGATCCGTGCATCTTAATGTATTATTTATTATGTGGTTGTTTCAGGTTTAGAAGTATACGTTGAAAAACCATAAACCATGTTTGTCATTCAGAATAATTATGTGGGTAAAAAATCAGTAAGTTGAACAAAAACTGCACATTTTTTCTTTTAAGAACAGCTCTATTTATAGTAATTTTTATAGTAATAGATAAATCGATTAGTTTTTATTGGAAGGACGAATGGTTTTTAAATAAATGCCTAAAAATGTTTCTTCACAAATATATATTGATCCAAAAGATCCGTGCATCTTAATGTATTATTTATTATGTGGTTGTTTCAGGTTTAAAGTATACGTTGAAAAACCATAAACCATGTTTGTCATTTAATTATGTGGGTAAAAAATCAGTAAGTTGAACAAAAACTGCACATTTTTTCTTTTAAGAACAGCTCTATTTATAGTAATTTTTATAGTAATAGATTAATCGATTAGTTTTTATTGGAAGGACGAATGGTTTTTATTGATATAAATGCCTAAAAATGTTTCTTCACAAATATATATTGATCCAAACAGATCCGTGCATCTTAATGTATTATTTATTATGTGGTTGTTTCAGGTTTAGAAGTATACGTTGAAAAACCATAAACCATGTTTGCCATTCAGAATAGTTATCTGGGTAAAAAAATCAGTAAATTGAACAAAAACTGCTCATTTTTGTCTTTTGAGAACAGCTCTATTTAAGGTACCATAAAGCTTACTACACCCACTCGTTGTTTATTTCTAAATATTTCCACATTATTTAAAACACGAAAACAGTGAACATGATAAATGATGATAAAGATAAATCGCATGTGTAATGATCTCTTTTCTTGTCAAAACTGATATCAGCTAAATTTTCCAAAAAGATGTTTATGAAACATCGCTGAAGCGATTTAAAGGATAATTTATATTCGATGCATCTTATTTATTATAACCATCCCTGGTCAAGACAAGAATTGATAAATGCTCTGCATCATCAAGTAGTAGGTAACAGTTAAATGTGTTTTAGTGGAATGAAAAAGTTGTACATTCCGGTTCGTGCCATTTATTTTAAAAGTTTAGGTAATAAGTCACCCAGTTGAATCTCCCACGTATGAAATATATAATTGTCTTTGCTTCGTAAGTGCTCTCAAATATGTCAATTGATGCACATTAAAGAGGTGTGTTCCACTTCTCATTATTAAGCATGAATTAATGTATGTTAAAAATAAGATAAACCTCTAATGTAATGTTCTTGAGAGGTTTATCTTATTTTTAACTTCTATTATAATGATAACCCACGAAATCTATTAAAAGTTTCATAAAAAAAAACTTGAAGAAAAAACTTATTTAATTGATGCATAATTCCTACGCAAATTGTTCTATTAAAATAAGATTGAGCGTAACATATTTAAGCTCAGAAATGGTTTGGCATTGAAAGCTATATATATCAGCTTATATAAATTGATTTTAGTTTTGTTAAGTTCATGGAATAATTAACCTGAGGGGAAAGAATGTACAATTTAGAAATATCTCAGTCTCACAATAATAGCATTTTTATCTGAGCTGTCGTCTAAAAGATATCTTTACTTAAAACTAAACTATCATTTCTTATGTTACTGTAAACATATTATTGCAAAGTGAAGCTTCAGTAGACATTTTTCATTTGATACAAATTATAATTGTTATCAGAATTCGAGCTTTGCAAATGAAAGTTGTTGAAAACTTAATTTCACCAATAAAATGTGCTTATCTGCTACAGACCTTAGTTAAGATAAGCGTTTTAATATTTGCATGAATAACAAGAAGCCACAATAGTTTTTATAAATGCTGGGCACTTGACTTTAGATCTTTAGCACTTGACCTAACGTCAAGTGCTAAGACCACAAGTAACCTGAGGTCAAATGTCCAGAAATTTGCCACCGATAATAACAAATATTTATTTTATCTCTTGTCTAAGTCATTGACATAACCAAATCGTCACCTTTTAACGGAAGTTATTCATACAAGTTATTCCATGTTATCTATAATGAGCATTTTCTCTAAAGTGTTTCATCAAATTAATTTATTATGAAGAAATTAATTGGTTATGAAGAAATGTGATTGTAATCAAGCATATTATTTCATAGATATTTTCCTGAAGTGCAAATATCTTATTTTTACAATTTTCTAAAAAAATTATATTAATCCCAAAATAAATACGAAACTAATTCAGAAACAAGTAGGAAGGCAAACAGAAAAATAACTTATTTAATTGACACTTAGAGTTCTTCACTTTTAGCAAGTTGGCCCAAGTTGATGTGCAAATGGGCGTAGGTTTAAATCCCTTATCGAAGCATGTTGTAATCATTGCTTTCAGAGAATGTGGTAATTGTTATAGGGTGCGTATTGATAATTCGATTAATTGGCAATTGTAAATATCAACAGCTGCCAGGAAGTGGACAGTTGCCTCGTATCGACAATTGACAGTTGGACTGTTGATGGAGAGCTTCATATCGACAGTTAGATAACTTAGTGGAGGTTTCTGGCTTTTTCTCATACGAAAGGTTAATGTGGGACTTCTTGAAGCCTCCTGGAAAGCAATAACATTTTTCATCTACTGTTTGTGGAAGACAATGTAGATTCCTAATGTAAAAACAGCTAGAGTGTCATCTTATTAAAATCTAATATATTCAGTGTATGTATGTATTTGCATCATCTGCTTTAAAATGAATGCTTTTATTAATTAAAATAAGTAAATCATCATCATTATAATCCACAGCATGACAGCTCAGGGTGGGCCCAAGGCTTTCCCTTGAACAGATTTCCATGCACTCCTCTGGGTGACAATAGTCCTAAAATTCTTAACATTTAGTACAGTAAAATCTGTTTCAACTATGCCTATCCATCGCAACTTAGGTCGTCCTCTTCCTCTTTGTCCTTGTGGCTTTACCAAAACGTGTCTTTTTATAGGGTTTAAATCATTAATTCTAAATACATGCCCTAAATCATTAATTCTAAATAAGGCCAGTTAAATCTATTGATCTTAATAAATTTTATAATATCTGGGTCTTTACAGTATCAACAATTACTTTCCTCCAAGAATATCTCTTAAAATCTTCCATTCAAATATATCTAAATGGACCTCATAAAAAATTATATTAGTCTCAAAAGATCTTGCCATAGACCAAAATAGGTTTAATAAGGATTTTATATATCAAGAATTTAGTTTTTCTACATATGAACTGTGATTTAAACAGATTTCTTAACTCATAAAAAGCCTCATTGCCAGACACAATTCAGTTTTTTTATTTCAGGTAAAAAAAAAATAATAATAATGATTTTTAATTATTTAATTAATTATTAAATAATGTAATTAATCTGCCTTTAAAGCATTGTTTAATAGTCTAACTATATTAAATCGCAGATTTCATTCCGAAATATTACGCATGCAATTTGCATGAAAGGTTAAAGACCTGGTTCACGTATGACTAGACAGAACTATTCAAACCATCCTTGCACAGTCAAATGAACAGCATTGTGTTATCAGGTGCGAAAGACGAAAATTGTTTCGAGACAATAACTGAGTATTAAATATAGTATTTCATTAACTAGACCTACTGAAAAGATGAGGTTGATTAGGGGGTGAATTAATAATTACGAAGCATCATAGCTTAGATTCTTTCTTTCGTCTGTCTAACTTAAAAAGTCAATATCTTTAAAGTTAATTAAAATTTTATAATTAAAAAACAAGAAAGAAACCAATAACGGAGTGTTGATAATAAATAAGTACTACAAAACAAAAATCATTTTAAAAAGTTTTATTTTAAATATATAAAAAAATATTTTTTATCTCATAGAATTTAGGTTTGTACCAAACTGATGATTTACTATTATTTCAGCAATAAAATAAGAACTTTTTTTCTCAATAAAGTGATTTTCCTTTGTATTTATTTCATCAAGAATAGTTATAAATTGCATTTTTTCCACATCCACTGTTTTTAAAGGAATAAATAATTTTAAAAAAATTTTTTAAATAAATGTAAATAATTTTATTCTTTTAAACTTTTTTTCTCAATAGCTTAATAAATTAAAATAACATAAAATTTCCTTTTCAAGATTTAAAATTGAAATTAAAAATGCGTTTTGTTTTGAAAGAAAGATTTAGCTCATTCAAGATGATAAGAATGATTTAGCTCATTTTATTATGATTTTGTTCGTAACAAAACAATATAATTTTCATATAAATAATAATGCTTTTTCCATATATTTAGTAACCTAAAAATTGAGGAGTATTATATTATTCATATCAATGAAATTAACAAAAGTATTAATTTTTTTTACTATTAAATTCATCAAAAAACAAAATAATTATACTTTTACCAATGGAAAAACTTAAGTTTTAACAATAATTTAAATTTAATATGCATGTATTTTTTTTAAACATTTCATTTTTTTGGGAAATGCTTCATTCTCAACGGTTGGGGGTAACTAATTTCCTATAGTTGAAAATTTAAACATTTTAAATCGATAAAAACTTAACAAGAAATAATTCCGAAGAAAATTTTGAATAACACAAACTGTAGATATTATAAAATTCAATATTGCGGAAAATTACTTTCTGATCGTAAAAATTTTCTTTATTTTTAATAGTATAAAATCATAATAAGACCCTGTTTCTTTCATAGCAACATATTTATACGAAAATGGCTTTTTTTTCATTTGGTATCTGTCATAGCTTATTAAAAATATTTCATAATAACTTAGAAATGGCTTTTGATAAAATATTTTTTGAAAAAAAGTCATATTCAGCATATTAGTCAAAGCCAGAAAGTTGCCTATTTTTTCCCATGACTTTTATGTATTTATTTCTTTGAAATAAGAAATTAAATATTAGTTAATTATTGTTACATATACTAGCTGTTGCAATTCAAAAACCTGCTATGTTTTGCATTCTAATATTGTGAATTAATGTATTCGTAATCTTAGGATAAAAAAATTTAATGTTGTTATATGTTTTTTATTCATTTTTTTTTTATTTGGGGAAAAATATTGTATTATTAGTTTTATACCTCTCAGTGATGGGTTTAATTAATAATTGATTAAATTGATAATTATTGAATTAGGAATTATTGTTAATTGATAATGTTATTGTTTAGCCAGTTCAGCATTACACAGGGTGCACTACAGGAGGTCTGTTACCTTACATTTATATTTTATTACAGTTTTGAATGAACCCACCAGAGATGGCTTTTGAAGGATCTCCACTTCCTTCTCAAGAAAAGACTTTCTGACCTACGGATTAAACATGCCCATCTCTGGCATTGATATAGAAACTTTTTATTTAGCTTTGCATATTAGGTTTCGAAGCCAGCTTCTCTAGTTCGGAAACTCATCCATTAGGTGACGTTAAACTGTAGGTCCCAGTCTAATTAGCTTAAAGTGTGCACAAAATGAGCGTAGAGCGATAAACCAAACCATCCGGTAGGTTACCCCACCTCACGTCTTTGTGTTCGCCAATTGGCCATCAGCGGCCTAATCGCCAATTGGCTAGCTCTCAGGCAGTTGGTTTCACAATATTCAGGATCGAATACTGGCGGTGGCATGGATGTTTGTTAGTGGTTCGCAATCCATTTTAAATTGTAGGTCCCGGTCTAATTAACCCAAAGTGTGCAAAAAGGACAGAACCAAACCCCACCCCTTATTAATTAATGCAAAAAATATCTCAAAAACACCTTTAAAAAAAGAAAAACAACCCCAAAGTGATGGAGTATATATCAAAAACTCCTTTAAAAACAGAAAAAGATAACTCCAAAATGACGGGGTATATCTTTAAAATTGTTGTTATAATTAGTATTTGTAAGTTAGCTTAATATATACATGATCCCAAAACTAAACCTCACTTAACGATCCAAAGAATTCTGATAATGAGTTTGAAAAGAGTGACATACTTCAATAATCATGCAGCCTTTTGAAAATTTCATTATGGTAAAGTAAATATAATCCTGTTAAAGGTAATTCGGGACGCTGTTTGCCTTTCTAACAGTTGTGTAATAAAGAGGGTAAATCCATGGCCGAATGGCAAAAAAAAAAAAGAAATATTTAAGAAGTGAAAGTTTTCCGCCTTTAAAAATTAATGGGCAATTTTTATTTGTAATTAAGCAAATATGTATCTATGAAAATCTTGATAAAGTCATAGGAATAAAAATTATTATCTTCGATAACCAGTTCTGTTTCTGTAGTTTTACCTTATAAATTTAAAAAAGAATTTATTTTGTAATTTGAAATTTTATTAAATTCATTCTTTTATTCATTTTTAATTTGATTAAATTGTGCCAATATATTTTTTATAATAAGAGAATATAAAAATTTCTTATTAATTAAAGCTGTTATGGATTTTTATAATTGCTTAATAGGCAAAATGAAATAAGAAAAATAATACAAAAGGTTAAAAAAGAAAAAACAATTTTTTTTTTATTGCTAAAAAAGTAAATCTTTGACTCTAATGTTATTTGCCAAAAAATTGGCAAAGTTTCAAAAAAGATTTGAATTTCTATTTTGAAAAAATACTGTTAAATGATTCTAATATAATTAATTATTAAAATAGAAAATATTCCATAAATTTTATTTAAAGTTAATTTTATACATAAACAAAGAAATAAGTAATATTGCTTTAATTTTTGAAAAACAAATAATTTTTAAACTTAAAAATTTTTTTAATGTTTATTATTTGTTGCCGGTTTTTTTTCCGTATAATATATTTTCTAACAAATTTCACACTAAGCGAAATTTTATAATTTAGGGAAATGAAGTAAATCATTTAAACAAAAAAACTTGCAAATATTATAACCAACATGCTTTTTTATAGATAATATGTTTGTTGATGAATTTTTTAAAAAAATATACATATTTAAAACTTTATTTCGTTTAAAGCAGTTTTGATCCAACAATAAATTTATAGCAAGGAATTTTATTCTTTTTTGCTCCAATGAATCTTTCGTTAGTAAAAAAATAGAAAAATATAGACATCTTATTATTTTTATCTGATGAGTTGTCAAATGTTATAAAAAAGTTGATATTATTTATTTTTGATTAAGTAAAAATCTCATATTTTTATTTTAAAATTGTGCTTTCAAAATATTTAGTTCAAAAGCCGTCTGAAGAAGAATTATGAAAAGTTCATATTATTTAGTTTTTTTTTTATTTATTTGTACCTTAATTCTTCATTTTTAACATGTCCTTTCAAATTATCTAGTTCAGAAGAATTACAAATGAGAAGCCTTATCATAGCTCTTACTAGTTCTTATTAGACTTTGTAATTCATAATTTTCATATATTATATTTTTTATTCTTATTTTTTCATTAATAAATACATTAACATTTCAGTGAACAAGATTTAGAATTGTTTAAAAAATTGACTTGAAAGTAAAATAGTACGTTTTTCAAAATTTTGTGATTGAGTCCTTTTTCTAATAACATTTTATTCATTTTAATTGTTCCATGCGATATTGGTATAGAATGCTCGATGTTCAAATTTTCAGTGTTTTCAAATGCTTGTTTTTATTAGTTATGTTAAGTTGGCTTAAAATGATCTTTTTACGCTAAATTTCTTTTTATTTACATTTACTTTTTAGTATGCTATAGCGAAATAAATTAAATATTTGTGTGTATTATTTCAGCCATAAAACATTTTATACTGTTTTGATCGTATATTTCCTTGTATAAATCAATCATTTTTATACCTTTTTTAAAGCTTAAGTAAAGGGGAATCGGGGTATACGGATCAGATATTCTCGCAAAAAACGTAAGTATTTTTCCATTAGTAGGGCGCAAGCAATAAATCGCCAAATATAGTTTTTATTTCATTATTTTGTATTTCTTAAGTATGTGAAAAATGTAATTTTAGATAAAATGAATTATTCAGTTTATGAAAATGAGTAGATTTATTTTCGAAATTGTTTATAACGCTGGTTTGTTGGGTCGTCTCCAAAACGAAAAATCTGTTTTTGGCGAAAGTTGCTCCCGGCACAACGGAGAAGTGCCAAAACCTAAACCAGAAATTGTAATAGAATACTTTAAATAATGACATAAAAACAACAATGGAAAAGAAATGTTGCTTTAATCTTTTAACTTACTTTTTGGGTACTTTGAATGCAATCTTGTACAAAAAGAAAAAAATTTCATGTAAAAGTCTGTATCGGTCCGTAAAAGTCCGATATATATTATAAATTTAGATATATTCATCGAATGTATCTAAATTTCACTTTTTCTTATCTTTAAACAAGGTAAAGAACCATTTTTGTCTATTAAACATTATTTCAATTGTGATGTTTTTGGTAGTGTTTTAACATAAGATTTTTTCACCGTTTTCTTGAAAGTTGTTCTTTTTATAGTCTCTTATTCTTCTACGAATCGGATACTCTAAATATAGATGTGGTTCGTCGCAATGACTTATTTTGTCTTGGATGTCATGCTTAATATCATTCTGTCATCCAACATGGATGTTTTCTTTCGTCTACCAGACTTTCTCTTACAAGATAGTTTTTTCACCTTTTTAACAAAATTCTTAAAATATCACTTTAAAAGTGTTTCTCTTTAATTTTAAATTTAAAATTTCGATAACATCCTGCTTTGAAATGTCTACGGATTTCGACATTTCGACAAAGTTATAAAAAAAAAAAACATGTTATGAAGCTATAAAAGTGTCTAAAATCATAGGATACTTATTCAGAAAAACTGTCAACAAATAATGTTCTGTAAAAATAATGATTTGAAAGAGCAAGCAATAACAAAAAATATTTTTATAAGTTTAAATTACACGATGTCTATATTTATGAGAGAGATTACTTTAATTATTGTCTCATCTTTTTTACAACAAATTCGAATAAATAAACGTACAGAAACAAAAATAATTGGTACCAGTATATGAATCGTATATTTAATTTGGAATACATTTCGATCTGTTTCTTTATTTATGGGACCGAGCATATATCAAAAATTTACAGGAAAAACTTTATGATTACTGATTTCATACGTTATAATTCTACAACTATGCTTATCGCTTATTTATTTTCTTTTAATTCCATTCTTTAAAAAGATTATATGTAATTATGTGCCACAATAAATTACTATATTAAATTATCACCTTGCCCAAATACGATTAGCAAAGCATAGTATTAGGCAATTCATCGTTAGATAACATATTTCCTCCGGAATTCTTTAAATTTCTGCTGATATTTATTTGCTTAAATTTATCAAAGTATATATCATTTCACTGAAGTTGACCAACCCTTCTAACTATTGTAAGTTATAAGTTAGCTGATAAACTTATAACTTACAATACCTAGCAGGGTTGGTTAGCTTCAGTGAAATGATAAAAATGCTATCTATTATAAGTTTATCACCTGATACATTTATAAGTTATTGCTTGCAGATTTAAATCATTACCTAATCTCTGATTAATGATGAGTCCATGGACCTCTTGGTGGGAAAGGAGATCTTTGGACCCTACATTCGGCTTCCTTGATTTATAGAAAATGCATTATTTAAAGTTTTAATGATGTTTTTGTATGAATCCAGCGTTCAGAAGTTAAAATAGCATTTTCAAAATTATGTAAAGTAAAAAATATACATATCAATTCATTATAAATCCTTAACTTCCATGTCATTTTGTAAACACAGTATATTAATAATCATGAAAATTTCTATTTTCTCCACTAACTATTAAGAATATTTTTGATAATTTTAAAAAGAGGAACCCATACTGTATTTTTAAAGATTTAATTTAAAAAAAATATTTGTTTCCAAATTTATACTCTTACACGTTCTTGGAATCTGTAAAAAAATTGCACATATAAAGAAAAGTGACACAAATTAAAAATTTCAGACTTGCAGGGGTAAAAAACGAAATGGATTAGTACATTATACTCAAATACATTCAAGTATTAGTACATTCATTATAGTACTCAAGCACATTCAAGTATTAGTACATTCAATATAGTACTCAAGTACATTCAAGTATTAGTACATTCATTATAGTACTCAAGTACATTCAAGTATTAGTACATTCATTTATACATTCATTATAGTACTCAAGTACATTCAAGTATTGGTATTAGTACATTCAGATATTAGTACATTCATTATAGTACTCAAGTACATTCATTATAGTACTCAAGTACATTCATTATAGTACTCAAGTACATTCAAATATTAGTACATTCATTATAGTACTCAAGTACATTCAAATATTAGTACATTCATTATAGTACTCAAGTACATTCATTATAGTACTCAAGTACATTCATTATAGTACTCAAGTGCATTCAAATATTAGTACATTCATTACAAGAGCATTATTATTGAAAATGATTTGCATAACACGCCTTAATAATTTATTCAGGAAAAACTTCTATGATATATTTTAGTTAATAAACCAATAAAAATCTTTCTGTTAAGAAATAAAATAGAAATTGGAATTTTTAAAGTGTATTTCTTTACAAATATGCTAAATGAGTGACCTATTGGTAACATATGCTACTAGCTTGCAACACGACTTAGGTTTTATACCACTGGCGGCGTCCATTGCAGACACAGTATTCAGAAGCAAAGAGACTCGAAAACGACTGTGACAATGTGTACGGCTTTTCCCATCAACAGCCAGTCTCCTTGTTGATGGTTTCTGTATTTTTCTCCAAGTGACATACAAATGTGGCACAGTTATCCCTAAAATTCTTCCCTTTGTAATGCGGCGTTGGGCTGTTCATAATATCATATATCATGTAATATATATGCCATATATATGTTCATATATCAGTGGAATGCGATATCCAAGAACATACAACAGAGAAATCGAATGCTAAATCATAAGACAACAACTACACTTGCATATAAATAAAAATGGCATACTAAAAATCACTGTCTATTTAAATCAGGAAAAATATTAAATTTAATTAACATAAAATTTAAATTATAATAATTCTTTTTGATAACAGAACATAATAAAATAATAATCTTATACAAGATAAATTACAAACTTCTTTGTAATCCTTTAAAGTAAGATGTTTTAAAACGGAATACTTTGTAATAGATGAAGATTATGAAACTTCCATGTCATAAATATCTAATCCTATTGGCTTCATCTCATTGTCATGAAAACACGATCTCTGAATCACTGAATCTGATTTCAATTACTTGATGACATATTTGAGGATTATCAGCTTATCTCTTATTTATTTTAACAAAAATAATTTCTTCTACTTGAGCAAAATAAGACTTCAGTTGTCATGCTTTCCCTAACAACAAGATTTACTGCTGTCTTCAAAGAATTAAATTGTTTACATCTGAGATTGGTATCTGTACAACGCTGCGTGGTAATCTGATCTGGTTAATTTTAGTGATGCATTGCTCGGACAAGAAAAATTTATTTACTAAAATGTACTATGTCTGATATTAATATGTATTTTGTGTTGGAATTTTGAACATGTTCTCATTTTTAAACTAGTTTTATTTGTTTATCAATATATTTAACACACATCTTAAGGATTAATAAAACTAATTTGATTTAAATCGTCTTATTTGAATTAACTGCAGCTAAACCTAAACATAAAAGTGTAAAGAAGCAGTTTTAAAAGCAATTTAATGCAATTTATTTTCTATCAGGAAACTTCTTATCCATAAAAGTAAACTACGAGCTGTCCCTAACAGGCAAAAAGAGGGGAGGTTTATCATTCCCGGAAAACTTTCGGGGGTAAACTGAGTGATTTATGGAATAAATTCCGACAAGTTCACAGCAGGCTGTCCCAAGTTCACACACGCCGTTACTATCAACATCAAGTCTCTTCGTTTCTGAAAGGAGTAGTCGCAACTTATGCCGTTAAAGGATTCGAACTTTTTCGAGCTTTTATAATCTTGGGTGTGGTTTCTCATGATTTACCAATAAACTATGAGTCAATATTTTAACATAGATAATCTGTAAAAACCAAATGAGCATAACTAACTCACTAATTATTTTTAAAAGTCACGAACATATTAAATATTCACCAGAACTTAGTTATAAAAAAATAGCTTAAAATTATATCACATTCAAAAGAAACGTAATTTAAAGTTATGAAAAATATTTTAAGCATGTTTGTTGTTGTTGTTAAACATCGATGGGCATCGGTTCCTCTTTAAGATGCCACGAACAACTTGTCTGCTAGCTTTTGACAGGATTTTTAGGGATAACCGGCATTTCGTACGTAAAAAAAGCCCGGAAAACACCCACAAGATCGTCTAATTATCGACACGTGATGATTTTACACACATTTTCCCAATAGCTATCGAGTCTTGTTTCTACAAACGATGACGAACCCTCTTTCACGCTAACTATGCATACTACCATTCATTCACGAGTAGAGAATTTTAAGCATTAGATATATTTTTTTATATTTTTACTTAAGATATTTTGTTAAAGTAGTGAGCCCTATAGATAAATAGACATTGAATAAATATTATCGTTCTTTATAAAGAAAATTTAAAAATTTATTTCGCGAATTACTCTTCTACACTTAATACATTTTCCCACTATTAGTATATTAAATTCAATATTGCTCCACGATAGATTTTTGTAGAATATTCCAAGGATTTGATTCGTGACTTCTTATAAAAAAAGTAGTCAAGACATCTGTATTGATCATCATTTATTAATTTAAAGGCCCTTAAAATGAGAGACTGGACATTTATCTTTTTAGTCTTGTTGGTTAAGTTGATTTTTCCAGGCTTACATAATCTTTAATAGTTGAACGATTGTCCAAAATAAATAATTTAAATTAGTTTGGTTAATTTGATACTGATGAATTGACTAATAAGCATATTTAATGTTTAGTTCTGGGGTCTAATGGCCAAGTGTTTGGCGTTTGGTGCCACAGGGTTCGATGTTTGTAGTGGTTCGGAATCCACTTCAAACCATAGGTCTCCGTCTAATATGGCTTTAGAGCGTGTTGTGTTGACAACCCTACCCCGTAAAAAAAAATATCTCTTATTTCGGAATCTGCCTGTAGATAGAACGACCTTGGCCCGCCATGGAGATTGAAGTTCTAAAGACTGACACTTCTGACTTCTGACACTGTTTCTAAATGAAGAAACAGTTTAAACATTTAATAGAAAATATTAAGACAAAATCTATTCATTAAAATTAAAAACGATATAAAATCTACATAGCTATAAAATTTTGACGTGTCTTCTGATACATAAATTTTTTAATTAAACATCTTACACCCTTTTTGTATTGGTATTATTTTTGAACACTGAAGTAATTTTTAAATTACAACATTTTTTTAAAAAGGCTGGTACAATTTTTATCATTGTATTTTAAATAAATGATTGTATGCTGTTTAATAAATTTAATATCTTCATAGTACTGATATTTATAGCTGCTAGTAAAAAAAAAGATTTTTTTTAAAACATGAAAGGGTATCTATTCACAAATATGATGTTTCCACTTTCAATAATTTAATTATCAATATTTATTCCATGATTATAAAGTGATAATTAATCGTAAATTAATCGCAATTGCTCCTTTTGCAATAGTAAATGTATTAACGAACAACTTCTGCAATATAGTTAATCTTTCGTTTAAAATATACAAAAATTATTAACTATACTACAATTATTACAATTATTATTATAATATAGTCATTAATTTCAACAATTATTAACTATACTACTATATTAAAAACTATATACTATATTAAAAACTATATCAATTATTAAAAACAGAACTGCTTTTTTAAATATATCTTTGAACAACATCAGACTTTTACAACATTTTATTTTTGAAAGTAACTTTGTTTCAACTACCTCCAAATTCCACAATTAATTACACAAACTCAAGCTTAAAATTTAACGAAAGGTCGAAAAAAAAAATCTACACTTTTTTTATTTTTTATTTTGAAGAAAAATAAAAGCAGATTTTTTTCTTTCCATATTATTTTAGGAGACGTTTTAAGACTGCTTCATTAAACTTTTCACTTCATTAAATACATTTCTACTTATAAAAAAAGGACATTTTTGCGTTTCAGTTCTTTGCATTTCTTTTCTTTTCTTTTTTTTAAAAAAAAAGAATCCTATTTGTTAAATTCATTAATACCGTCGAAAGATTAACACTGTCTGTTCTATGGATTAACACGTCATCCTAATTCTTCCGCATTGAGAATTTTCCTATTCACTTGAAGCAGGAATTTATACGGTTGGTTATTCAATCTGGAGAGATTTCCGATATTGGAAATAGTCTCTAAAGTTACGAATGACCTCAGAATCTATTTTTCACTTCCCTGTTAGGGGAAAAAGAAAAGAAAGAAAAGGTCACTTAAATGCTATTCACAACCTCTTCGTTTTCCACTGTCAAAAAGCCAGCTTATCTTAAGCCGAGATCTGGTGAACCATTAATCAAGGGCATATGGAAAACGTCTAACAGTCATGAATGAACACTTCTCGCTTCAACAAAGATATGCGAAAATGCGAGACCTTTTTCCCCTCATCAATGACAGTTTCTTTTTTCCTGTTTATATAATTATTATTTAATGCTTATACAAATTTATTTCACATTGGTATCAAATCCTTTTCATTGGTTTTATTCTAATTAAAAACTAAATCATGAAATTTAGACTATTGTAAGTGAAAATGCGAGATCTTTTCCCCCTCATCAATGACAGTTTCTTTTTTTCCTGTTTATATAATTATTATTTAATGTTTATACAAATTTATTTCACATTGGTATCAAATCCTTTTCATTGGTTTTATTCTAATTAAAAACTAAATCATGAAATTTAGATTATTGTATGTGAAAATGCGAGATCTTTTCCCCCTCATCAATTACAGTTTCTTTTTTCCTGTTTATATAATTATTATTTAATGTTTATAAAAATTTATTTCACATTGGTATCAAATCCTTTTCATTGGTTTTATTCTAATTAAAAACTAAATCATGAAATTTAGACTATTGTATGTGAAAATGCGAGATCTTTTCCCCTCATCAATGACAGTTTCTTTTCTTTTCCTGTTTATATAATTATTATTTAATGTTTATAAAAATTTATTTCACATTGGTATCAAATCCTTTTCATTGGTTTTATTCTAATTAAAAACTAAATCATGAAATTTAGACTATTGTATGTGAAAATGCGAGACCTTTTTCCCCTCATTAATGACAGTTTCTTTTTTTTTTCCTAATTATTAATAAATAATAATAATTATTTTTAATAATTATAATAAATAATAATTATCTTTCATAATTATTATTTAATGTTTATAAAAATTTATTTCACATTGCTATCAAATCATTTAATTATTAATATACCTTGTCCTAATATTGTTTCTATGGTTTTATTCTAATTAAAAACTAAATCATGAAATTTAGACTATTGTATGCGAAAATGCGAGACCTTTTCCACCTCATCAATGACAGTTTATTTTTATTTTTCTGTTTATATAATTAATATTTAATGTTTATAAAAACTTATTTCACATTGGTATCAAATTTTTCATTTTTTATTATTAAAATAAATTTTGTTTAACATTGTTTTGTTTTTTTCATCAATTTTTTTCTAATTTAAAATTATCACTATTTTATATTATTTCACATTGGTATCAAAAATCCTTTTTGTATTGGTTTTATTCTAATTAAAAACTAAATCACGAAATTTAGACTATTGTATGTCAAAATGCGAGACCTTTTTCCCCTCATCAATGACAATTTTTTTCCCTTTATATAATTATAATAATTATATAATCTTTATATAATTATAATAATTATATATTTATATAATTATAATAATTATATAATCTTTATATAATTATAATAATTATATAATTTTACTGTATAATTAAATTAATGTAACACTTTGTTTCTTTGGTTTTATCTTTTATAATTATCAATAATTGTTTTTTTCCTGTTTATATAATTATTATTTAATGTTTATAAAAATTTATTTTACATTATTAAATCGTTTAATTATTAATATGCCTTTGTCTTAACACTGCTTTGTTTCTTTGGTTTTATTCTAATTAAAAATAAATCATGAAATTTAGATTATTGTATGCGAAAATGTGAGACCTTTTTCCCCTCATAAATGTCAGTTTCTTTTTTTTTCCTGTTTATATAATTATTATTTAATATTTATAAAAATTTATTTCACATTGTTATCAAATCATTTAATTATTAATATGCAAACTGTACTTAATACTGTATTGTTGCTCTTTGGTTTTATTCGAATTAAAATTTAGACTATTGTATATATAAATATTAATTTAGTGCATATTAAAATTACGAAATATAAATTTTTTAAGCAAAACATAGTTTTGAAAGAGTTCTTAATGGTCACTTTGATATTTTCTTTTTAGTGAAATGTTTCTCTTAAACATGATGCCAGGATGTGTTCGGCTTGTCGGCCAATTGGCTAGCGTTCTGGCCTTTTGTACCACAGACTTCAGGTTCGACTTCTGGCCGTGACATGGACGTTTATTAGTGATGCGGAATCCATATTATGCAGTATGTTATTGTCTAATTAGCCTAAAGTGAGCTCAAAATGACCGTAAAGCGGCAAACCAAACCAAGATATGGTACATAATAATTGGAGACCTTATAAATATGGTATACGCAGAAAACCTTTTTCAAAGCAATGAAATGTGTAATTATCTTATCTGTTATGTATGGTTCCTTAAGTTATCCTATCACAAAACGGATTTTTTTTTAAAGCCTGAATGTTTGCAATTTATTGGCCATCATTAGTACATAAGTACAGCTTATGTAACATTTTAGGTAAGACTTTACATAAATCAAAAGTGATGAAACTCTTGGCTTCTTTGAGGCACAATCTAAAAAAAATATATATATACTTGGACATATAAAATATATTAGTTTCAGCAATGGTTATAAAGTATAAAAAAATTAGTCAATAATAGACATTCTATCAAATCTACCATAAAAAATAAGCTAAAAACTTTAATGCGAAACATTAAAAAATCTGTTTTTTGGAAAGTACTTTGATGAATGGGGCCTGATGGCCGAGTGACTTATAGCTTTCAGGCGCTCGGTACCACAGACTTCTGACTCGAGTCCCGACGGTACCATGGATGTTTAGCAGTTCGGTATCCCCCTTAAACCGTATGTCCCTGCCTAATATGACAGTAATGTGTTAGGTGAAGGGCTGACAACCCCCTCCCCCCTTTCCCCTTCAGTAAAAAGAAAAACATCTTCTGCCCCGACGGCTTGGTAGACGGTAGGCAGAAGACCTTAGCCCACCATGGGGTTGTTGTGGCAATGAAGAAGAATTTGATGAATCTTACCAGATATTACGCCATTTTAATGAGGATGTTTTCTTTTTATGGAATATTCGCATATCAAATTATAAAAACAGTTAATACATATTTTCAAATGGGCGATATTAATTTGAAACATTTTGTAACTTTTTAATTTAAAAAATGAATCAAAACAAACATGGTCATCCAATAAATTTTAAATACGATGAAGAACTGCAACAAAAATTAAAAAATCAAGATGTCTATTAATAAAAATACTGATATATGTTAAACCTGTATTTGTTATTTCATCCCTATCAACGTTTCTGAAAGTATATAATTTGCTGTAATTTTTGTTTTATTTCACCTTTGATAATTTAATTATTAACAATCATTACTTTTTGAAAACTGCAGAATATCAATCTTTACAAATTTAATCATTTTTATTGGACAACGGGCAACGGGCGTACCTATTTCGGAGTTCCTAGGTGACTTTAAGAGCCACAATACCTCCACATCTTAATTTAATTAAAACATTAGCACAAAATGGGGTTGCTTAAAATTAATGAATAAAAATGAAAAAGATAAACAAAGGGATAATCATTTTTATTGAATTTTTCCAGAGTGCTATCTTATTTTAAAGAATCAATTTGTGGGATCTGCTATTTTTATTGTTAATTGACAATAATATTCCTTTAAGCGGATTAATTTCTTTACTAAAACAAAGAATCATAATAAATTCCCAAGTAAGAACTTGAGGAAAAAAAATGGAAGAGGAAATATATAAATAACCAGCAATTTTTCATGGAAGACAGGCAGTGTTAAAAATATAAAAATCGTTGAACTGAAAAAAATTTTTTTGAAAGACACCGCGTATAATTTTTTATGAGATTACCATGCTACAATGTACCCATTGAAAAAAAAAGGCCTTTTAATGCTTCAATTACCGGAAACTTGATTAATTATTCTTTATTGAGGGTTAATTTTTCAATAAAAAGCCTATTCAGCATGGCCAAGAATGCAACATCATTAATCATTATATCTTCCTGATAACCGCGAAGATCGACTAGGAAAGCTCATCAACACACTACGAAGTTATGAAAAAAAAGGTAAAAAAAACGGGTTTCTAGCCTTTGCAAACCATGCCTTATCTTCTCTTTTTTTCCTTCTTTTTTTTTTTTTTTTTTTTTTTTATACATATAGTAAACATTTTTTTCTTACTTACTATAGAGTGGTATTGATTCAATTTTTAAAAATAGTGCAGACAATTTTTACCATCAAGAATCTTTTTTCATCCGTTGCTTAAACTAATAAATTTTAGTAGATTCATCTTTGCCCGAGGTGCATAGGGAGGTGTATATTGTTGCTAAATATTGTTGTAAATATTGTTGCTAAAGATAAAAGTTGAATAATGCTTTCAAGCGTAACTGCCTCACAATTAAGTGTCTCTTTAGAGAAAATTCGGAAAACTTCAGCTAGGCAATCCCACTGTTAAACAATTTTTAACACAGTAAATCTCTTTTCATTCGCTTCTTATTCTATTATTCTTCTTATAATTATAGCATATTCATGTTTACCCCATGGTGCATAAAAATACAAGATTTTAAAGAAAAATTACGTGTCGCTTTAGAGAAGACTCAGAGAACTCCAACTATGCAATTCGATTGCAGATGCTGGATTCTCCGTCACAATTCCCACCGAGTCTACTCGTATTTCAAAGCAATGATTGTAGCAATAACAAAGCAATCATTTGTTACTAGTGAAAAACGAAAACTTTTCTTATGTACTTTGATCAACCCGTCCACCCCCTGAACCTTGAGTAGGGGGTCTAGGGGGTCATCATATGCAAATTTTAAAATAGAAATACTTGAGACATAAAAAATTAAGAAACAAAATGACTATTGCAATGCACATTTGATCAAAAATAGATAAATATTAACAAAAATGTTTTGCCTGCTAATATAACTTTTTATTTTTCAACGGAGGGGGCCTGAATGGCCGAGTGGCTAGCGCTCTGGCGCTCGGTACCACAGGTTTCGGGCTCAAGTCCCGGCGGCGCCATGGATGTTTGTAGTGGTTCGGAATCCACTTTAAACCGTAGGTCCCGGTCTAATATAATCATAGAGCGTTGCGGGGGCATTGTTACTCCGCGTCCGTATCTTCAAGTTACATGCGCCGACTAGGTAATGCAAAGTGAGTAACGTCTGTGCAGCGCTTGCCGTAAGGCGTCCATGTCTGTTTGCCAGCTGCGTTTTGAAAAAAAAAATGTTTGAAGACAATTAACATACTTGTAAGTCGACTATAAAATCTACATTTTTTTTTGTACTCACATTTTAAGAAATAAACTTTGTCACTAAATATTACGATAAATTTTAAAAATTTTAAAAAACTGAAAAGTAAAATTATTTCTAAAAATATAAATAAGTAAGGGATGATAAAAAAATTGATCGCTAATGATGAGGAACGTCTAAATATTAATCTCGGTCATCGTTGAAAATAATATTCCTCAAAAATATCATCATTAATAATAATCGTTGATAACAATATTCACAGAATAAAGGTTTTTCTTTGAATAATTTTTAAAAAAACGGAGTTTTTGAAATTATTTAGAAAACTGCCAATGTTTTCCGAGTATTTTTAAAAACTCCTTCGTTTTTTCTTAAAAAAATTATCCAAAGAAAAATATTTATTTTATTAAATTATACATATAGTAAATATTACGGAATATTCAACATATTAATTGTTTAATGTCATGTTAATTAAAACTTAATATCTTAAAATTTTTTGCTTCAATATTAAACACAAAAGACAAGGTGTTTTTTTAGATCAAAGCTACTTTTTTTAATCTTTTTCTTCATTTTTTCTTTCCTTTCAATATTTTATTTTATTTATTATTCGCAGAAGATTAAATCCCGATTGCACTTTACTATGAACAGAAGCGATTTTTCTATAATGCATATTTAAGTTTCATGCACTTTTAATTGTTGAATAATTAACAAAGATTTAAAAGTAAAGTATATTCTTATCTGAGAATAGAAACACTCACAGCCATATATATATACATATATATATATATATTATAATTTTTTATTATCTTAAAACGGCGAGACATGTTTGCCTACTTTTCATGAAACTTCGACGTTTATCTTATTCAATAACATTAAGTTGGAAAGAATTCAAAAGAAAAATATTTTTCTTTGCAATGAAAAAGAAGTCAGAAATTCACGCCTGTTTAAATCCTATTATAAATTCAAAGCACAGTTATTCTCCCAGCTCAGGGAATATTTTCTTGGACATTTTCTGAAATCAGTTTTATGTCTTAAGGGAGAAGAAAATATTTGCACTCGTTATTTCGACATTTCATTTTATATTTCTGTCTAAATAAATATCGACGCGCAATGCTTTATAAAAAAAATTTTTAACAGGTATTAACTTAAAATGCAAAAATATAAAGGAATAAAATCTAGTTAGTAATGTAATGTAAAAAAAAGGTTTAATTAGCAAATTAACTCATTTCGTAATAGTTTTTGTTAGGCTTAATTTATTTTATATGTTAATAACTATTAAAACTGTAATTGTTGCTAACTGCAGTGTCTGAGTGGAATATTTAACAAGTAATATAAAAAAAAAAAATTTTAAGTCAATTCCTACTTTTTTTCACTATATTGCAGAAAAGTCCTTTACAAATAAAGTTGAAATTTTCCTCTTGAATCTAGCGGCATCTATTATTAGATACATGCAACTTAAATCTAAAAAAAACTAAAATTAATTAATTTAATTTAATTAATGAATTAATATTTGAAAAAACTGTATTAACATCAAGTGTCATCCACTACAAGTTCAAAAAAAATGTATTTGAACTTGAGTGGATGAATAAAGAGTATTTTATTAACGATTGAAAATTTGAACAAAATATATATAAGGAGAGTGTGAACTAATAATAGAAATTTAAAAAGACAGCCAGGAAATAGTAATATTAATCTTTAATAATGTCTTAATCAAAATTCAAGTATTCGAAAACTGCAAATATGTTAGGGACAGATTTCTTATGAATTAAATTCTATTCACAGAATATTATATTTTTTGTAAATATTTAAATCCTTCAGTTGAAATTAATTCTTTGAATTGAAATCTTTTATACACCATGAATTATTTCAAGCATTATTATTATTCAGAGTTTTATAACAGCATTAACCAACTCATTTACTTCATTTTACTATAAATCTTGAAAGAAACCACATTCTAGTTCAAAGACAGTAAAATGAGTGTAATTATTACAGAAAATTAAACAGATCGGATTATGTTATAAGAAACGTCGGCTTTATTAACGAATAGTGTATAAATTGAAAAGCAAAAATTTTTTTCTGGGAAAGTGAGGTATATATAACATAAAATAAAATGTTTGTATTTATACAATAAAATGTTTAACAACATACATAAGGACATTGTGTTTTAACATACAATAAAATGTTTGTATTTATTAAAGAAAATGAAAGAGATCTATCTGATAACGTTACAAGAAACGTTGGTTTTATTATTAGATAGTGTGTACATCGAAAAATAAAAAAAAATTTTTTCGTTCTTTTTCTGTGAAAGTGCTGTAACTTCGTACTAACTTTATTTGAATTGAATTTGCAGAATGAAATTAATTTAAAATAACTTCCTAATAAAATAGAATTTTCTTTGATGAAAATTTTGCGATAAATTTCCTATACTTACACATTTATATACTGTATATTTAAGATATATCATTTTCAAAAGGTTAATTGTTTTGTCCTTTTATGAGAAAAAATTTGAATTAAATTATTCTTCTATTCATTAGAAAATTCTTCCACCCGTCATGCTTAAGAACAATTTATTTTAAAACCATATATACTTCTTCTATTATGTTATAAGAAATAGACTGTTGATTTAAAGCTAATTTGCATGAAACAACATGTATATTATTTGCCAAGCAGCTACAGCGTTTAACCGGTTTTTTGTTTCTTATTTCAAAATCACCTGCCTGCGCATAAATGATAAACCGCTATATCGCTTGTGTTTTTCTGACCCAGACCTACAGCATATGAATCTGTCATCTTTTTTTCTTTATTTGATCAGTTTATTGTTTTTCCTAGGTCAACGGTGAAAAGGAAAATACTATTAATCAACTCTCTTCCTTCCTTTACTAATTTAAAATGTTAAACTTTATCCCATCCTTCATCGTCTAAATTTATTCAGCAAATAAAGCGAAGGAAGTTTCAGAATATTAACTAAAAATAAATATTTTGATGTTCAGTTAGCAAGGATATTCATAATATTTTCTTTTTGGATGTATACTTTGAAGATAAATAATTTATCTCTATTATACATTTCAAGTTGTGCCATGACTCTTTTCAATCTTCTTCTGCATTAGCGAAATATTTCGTAAAAATTAATTTTTAAAATCTGTTAGAAATTTGAAAAAGATCCACAATTTCATTATTTTTTTTGATAAATATCTGAAATTATAGCTTTTGTCTGTATTTTTAAAAATAACGGTTTCGAAAACTTAACTCAATCTTAGTAGTTCTAAATATATTATTTAAATAATATCAAGACGTAAATATCAAAAAACAGAATAAAAATAAATAATAAGTGTTAAAATAATTTAAAATAATTTAAAAGTTCAAAAGGTTTCCTTTAAAAGAATTCTTGCCATACCATAAAATTCCATTCAAAATTTCCACATTTTTCCCCACTCAAGTACTATTGCTACTGAAATATTTCTGATGTTTCATAGATTAACTTGATATATTAATACAATATATTTATTTGAATTGTTTGATGAATTTCAAATTTTTCATTCCATTGTTGATTTTTTAACTCAAATACATTAAAACCATATTTTAGTTAAAAACTTCAAATTTTATTACTTATGATTTCATGAACTTTTAAATTTTGTAATTATAATTTATGCTCTTATTTAAAAATCCTAATATCTAGATAATTTATTTTTTGAATAAAAGATCTAATTTTACAAGCCATTTTTATTATCAAAAATCGGTTTTGTTACTCAAACTGTTAAATCATTTTGTGCATTTTAAATTGTAGAATTAATTTTCAGAATAATTTGTCGACTTTTAACTACTAGATAGATAACCAAGTTTTACAATATTGTATTTATAATTCTGATTCACTTGAGCAAAAATATTAAAAAATCCATTTTGTAAAAGAAATAATGCTCTGTTACAAAACCGAGTATCGTGTGATATGTGTAACCAATAAATCAGAGAATATAAAAATGGCTGTGGTATTAAATAAAATACTAGTTAACTGTTTCTGGAACCTTCACCAACCCAATTTTCGAACCGTTCCATGCTCAGATAAGCATGTGATCAACTTTATCATTAAGGTAGATATTTTAAGGTAAAGTTTCGAATGTGGTTTACCGTTACTGTGGTAACACACCAAACTCACAAAAAGGTTTCCAGGGTAAGTATTCGGTTGAACCATTACATGGGTCTGTTCCAAATCTGAACTTGTTCTAAAAACTTGTCCTCAAAAAGGGTTTAAGGTATAACATATTAACTTGAATTCATCGATTGATTGTACTATAAAAATTACATTCGATACTGGACATTTAATGTTATAAAATAGGATATTAGTATGTCCAGGACATTAGTTAGAAAAAATAAAATAATTGAAATATTGCAAAACAAAATATATAGCATATATAAATATTGAAATAATGAAAAACAAAATAATTGTCGAAGTATTAATAATGAACACATAAAGAAATTTGTGAATTTATTGTGGGGTTCTCAATTTAAAATGAAATTATGAAAATAAAGTGGTATTATTCAAGGCCAAAAATTTTTTATTTTATATGTAATTATTGATAAAAATTAAGTTCAAGAAGTCTGTACTAAGTTGAAAATTAAATCTGAGATATAATTTAAAGATAAATTTTCTTCAACAACATGTTCTTTTGCAAATAATAAAAGAATAATGTATTCCTAAAAAATAAATACATTAAATAAACTTTTAAAATATGCAGACTTTGGTAATTTAGTTATAAGCTCTCAGTCTTATAACAAATGATAGAGCAAAGAACTATCTGCACCAGACAATTAGCGCGTATAGAACGTATGCACAACGCATAAAAAGTATGCGCGCAACATATAAAAACGTTGATACAAAAATCAACACAAACGGATAGAAAAATCAGATAGTGATTAAACCCTAATTTATATCATAAATGAAAAGATCAAATTTTATACTGATTGACGGATTAGAAGCATTAGAACTGCTAATTGTGATAAATTAAAACATCATAAGGGCTAAATTGAAGATTGTCGTCCTCTGGAAAAAAGGGAGTTATTACATTAAAGTGAGTGATGAATCTGCAACGTCTCGTCTGTTATGGTGACGAATGACCTCAGGTCAAAGTAACCAGCATTCGAAAACAACATCATTAAGACAAATTTATTTACATATTTTTTAGTATATTCTTCTGGTCAAAGAGTTCCCGAGGATTAGGTCAAAAAGGAAATTTATCTATTTTCTTTCTTCCTTTTTTTAATATTAGCCATGTAAGAAAAAAAATGAAACTCTATTTTCAGAATCATGATTCGGCCACTTCGAAATCACCAAACAAAATAATCAGGAAAATAAAATTTTCTCTTTTTATTTTTTGCTGTGGATTCTACTAGTGAATTACGCGTATAGTGCAAGAGGGAATGCATGTGAGAGAGAGTTCGATTCTCGCTGAATTCGCCAAATTCAACACGCCAAATACACTAGTTCAATATGTCTTTCTCGTCAACGTATGGAATTTGACGATAAACGACGACTCGGTGACAATTGTGTCTTGCATCGGCCTTTGGACTATTTAGTTGAACTTCACAAGGTTTTCGGCAATTCTATTTGCGAATGGAAAGCAATTAGTCCTGATCGTCTTCCATGAAGGTCCAGGAATCCTCCATATCCTCCAGGCCATTACTCCCCTTTTCCCTTAATGTAGTATCCCCCTCGTGGTATATCTTGGGTAAGTCTGAATCTGCTACAAATCAGTGGTGAATGACCTCGTCACGTGTTCGGCATTGATAAACTTGTATTGAAAATTACATTAACTTCAACTGTTATTTCATGATAATTATGTGAGTATAGAGTAGTTCTAGATATATATTTTTTTAAATAGTACCTTCTTTTCATAAATTTGTTGTAATGGAAATATTGGTGAAAAATATTGTTATATTACATATATATATCTATATATATATAAAGCATAGTATAATAAAAAGTATTTTACACCAATATATATATATATATATATATATATTTATATATATATATATGCATATATTATATGTATCTTTATTTATACATTTCGTCAACACGTTATGATCTTAAAAGGAAAATTTTTTGTTTCGTTTTAAATAAACATCCATTTCATTAGATTGCTTTTTATTTAATGATTAGAATTATTTCTATAGCATGAAAAACAAGCAAATTTTCTTTGAAAAATTGTGTACTGCTACAAACTGTAATTTCAAATGTAAACCTTTTTCGCTGTTTTTACACAAAAATCTTTGCATTTTTATTAAAAATACAATGATTGATTGTAACTACTCTTTACAAATCTAACCACTACTTAATGTAACATGACAACTTACAGAAAAGGATTACGTTAGTTCAGTCAATGTCTTCTAATAACTAATTTATCTATCCTGAAGACAGAAATGAAAGAACAAAAAATCTCATTCCTAATTCGAAGACTTAAATCCAACTCAAATTGAACATAATTTACTGCATGATGCCATTTATAAATCTCAACACTCTCAATCAAAAACACGTATAATTGCTTCTGGATGGTTTGCAGCTATCATCGACAAGGTAGATGTCCTAGCGATCAAAGCCAGGGCAATTGGATTGTGGCTAGCAGCTTGAATAACAATGTGCAATTATTTGGATTAGATATCTCATTCGCAGTCAACACACTCCAATTACTACCAAAGGCTTGGTGCTATTAAGATCTAAGTGCTCAAAACTTGTTTTTTTAACTGTCGTTGAAGCCAGTCGTTTGTATGAGAGGGAACAGTTTTTAGGCTCACTTTCATATAGAAGTTGAGGCAAGATAGTTTCAGTGATGACGTTAGAGATAGGAAAGCAAAACGTGAAACTTTCTCGCATTAAAAAGAATTGTTAGATAAGGTTGGAATGGTATAGAGATTTGCAGATGTTTTGCTTTATACAAATTTTACATGGTCAGTGTACTTTTGTAGAAATAAATTTTTCAGAAAAGTCAAATCAATATGAATAGCTTTATTCATGAATTCACAGAAATATGAAATAATTTGTAAGCATTTTATCAGAAATATATTTTTTAAATAAAAATAAAAATAATGTAATAATTAACAAAAAATAATGTAATAATTAAAATAAAATAATGTTAATAATAATAAAATTAATGTTCCTAAATACATTAACTAATGTATTTAGGGACACTTCAGTGAATATTCGATTTTTGTCAATAAAATTATTTTATACACTGAAGTGACAAAAGTCATGGGATAGCAATATGCAAATTTTCAGATGGCAGTAGCATCGCGTAGAACAGGTATAAATGCGCAGTGCTTTCGCAGAGCTTTCATTTCTGTTCAAGTTATTCATGTGAAGAGGTTTTGAACTGATGATGACCGCACGACGGGAATTAACAGACTTTGAACGCGGAATGTTAGTTGGAGCTAGACGCATGGGTCATGCCATTTCGGAAATCGTTAGGGAATTCAACATTCCCAGATCCACCGTGTCAAGAGTGTGCCGAGAGTATGAAATTTCAGGCATAACATCCCACCATGGACAGCGCAGTGGTCGACCGCCTGCACTTAACGACCGAGACCGGCGGCGTCTGCAAAGAGTCGTAAATTCTAACAGACAAGCAACACTGCGTCAAATAACCGCAGAAATCAATGTGGGACGTACAAGGGACTTGTCTGTTAGAACTGTGCGGAGAAATTTGGCTTTCTTGGGCTATTCCAGCAGAAGACCGACTCGAGTGCCTTTACTGACAGAACGACATCGCTTGCAGCGACTCTCGTGGGCACGTGAGCATATCGGTTGGTCCCTAGATGAATGGAAAACCGTTTCCTGGTCCGATGAGTCAAGAGCTGATGGTAGGGTTCGAGTGTGGCGCAGACCCCACGAAGCCATGGACCCAAACTGTCAGCAAGGCACTGTTCAAGCTGGTGGTGGCTCCGTAATGGTGTGGGCTGTTTTTTCATGGCATGGACTTGGTCCTCTGGTGCGACTGGACCGAACATTGACTGGAAATGCTTATGTTCAGCTACTTGGAGATCACTTGCAGCCATTCATGGACTTCATGTACCCAAACAACGATGGGATTTTTATGGATGACAATGCGCCATGTCACCGGGCCACAACTGTTCGCTATTGGTTTGAAGAACATTCTGGACAATTCCAACGAATGATCTGGCCACCTAGATCGCCCGACATGAATCCCATCGAGCATTTATGGGACATCATCGAGAGGTCTGTTCGTGCCCAAAATCCTGCACCATCAACGCTTTCACAATTATGGACGTCTATCGAGACAGCATGGCTCAATATTCCTGCAGAAGACTTCCAACGACTTGTTGAGTCCATGCCACGTCGAGTTGCTGCACTTCGCCGGGCGAAAGGAGGGCCGACACGATATTAAGAGGTATCCCATGACTTTTGTCACTTCAGTGTATGTACTGCTTTGTTTCAGAAATATCGTAATTTTAAAATTATTGATAATGATACAAAAGGAAGAAAAAGAACTCAATGGAACTCAAAATCCATAAACTGTGTTAACAAACATTGTGTAAGACGAACTTGTTACAATTGTGAAAAACGCAGAAACTGATAAGCCGTGAATGTTTAAAATTTTTCACTCATAATTAATCATTAATGCTCAACAGGTACATATACGGCAATTATTTTTTTAACGTTAGTGTTTTCTTGATTTTTTTTTTTTTTTAATTTGCTGAATTATTGCCTGTATAAAATCAATGAAACATATAAGCAAATAAAAATTAATTTATGTTTTTTTTTTCAATTAGCATTGCATTAAAAGCTGCTGTTTCTTTATGACATCTTAATATGCCTATAGACTTATCATCTTTATATACCTATAGGCGAAATAAAAATAGGATAGTAAGAACAAGCTCTTTAAAATAATCACATTTCATAAATTTTGATAATTTTCTTCTTTACCTCTAAGTTTATACTTTCTGGCACGTAACATAAATATTTTTAAGCATTTTATATCTTTTAGACTTTTATTTAATTTAAAAATAATTTTAAATTTTAATTTAATTTTAAAATAATTTTAAATTTTAATTTAATTTTAAAATAACTTTAAATTTAAATTTTATTTTAAAATAGTAAAAAATAAATAAAATATTCAAAGTTTTTAAATAGTTTAAAATGATATTTTAAGAAACATTTATTTTTCTATTTTGAATATATCCTTTGAATATTATTTCATATTCTTAAAAACTCGAATAGATATGATTTAGATTTAATTCAAATTAAATAAAACTAAGTTCAAATCCAAACATTCTATCAATTTTGAGACATTTCAAATATGAATGTTAGTTAAGCAAAATCTATTTTAGAAGAATGTTATTTTCTAATACCAGTCATTTAGATGTAATGTCATTTGCCATTACAAAATTAGATATATAGCAGCTTAGGCTTTATCTAGGTTGCACCATTGCGGCCTTGAAACACTCACATTTTGGTACTACAGTTTTGAGCGAAGACCCCTAAGGCAACTAGCGAGGGGGATTAACATCCCCCCTTCTCCCTGAGCCTAACGAAAGGACTTGAAGAATTTGTCATGCCCCTCCCCAAATTTTGAGTTTTGAACCAATCCTCTAGATGGCTCAGGCAATCGATTTTGCGATGTTCAATAATTTATTTTATTTATTTATTTAAGCAAAGTTATGAATTTATTTTTAAAATATTTGATAGACCATCACAACGATAACAGTACAATAATTTTGTCTTATATTTAACTAATTTTTAGTTAATAATAATTTAAATAATTTACGAAAGCTATTTCAATAGCATTTACCAACCTTTTAATAAAAATATATCATTTATATATATATATATATATATAATAATGCTTCTAGATGGCTCAGGCAATCAATTTTGCGATATTCAATAACTTATTTTATTTATTTATATAAGCAAAGTTATGAATTTATTTATAAAATATTTGATATGTCATCACGACGATAACAGCATGATAGTTTTGTTTTATATTTAACTAATTTTTAGTTAATAATAGTTATTTTAATTTAATGACGTTTACCAGCCTTTTAATAAAAATATAGCATCCTTTCTTGGTTTATATACCTGATAATTCTCAATGCGGAAAGATGCCTGTAGATGGCTCAGGCAATCAATTTTGCGATGTTCAATAATTTATTTTATTTATTTATAAAAGCAAAGTTATGAATTTGCTTATAAAATATTTGATATACCATCACATTTTGTTTTATATTTAACTAATTTTTAGTTAATAGTAATTTAACTAACTTATGTAAACTCATTCAATAGGGTTTACCAACCTTTTAATAAAAATATAACATTCTTTTTTGGTTTCTATACCTGATAGCTCTCAATGCGGAAACATAAAATCTTGAAGGACACCATCATTAGGATCGTCCCTAACGCTATTATGAGAGCAGTTAATAACTGTTACAGCCACATAAAATACTAATTACTACAATTAAACTGTCACTTGTAGCAATGCCTGGTGTATAAGCATGTGTAATTGCAAATGATGGTCATTTTAGTTTAAGATAGCTGCCAGATTAAGTTGCTTTATATCTTTAATACATTGGGAATTTCAACGAATAAAACATCTAATTTACGGTTAAATCAGTTCACAGGTTAATTAGTTTTTCTTTTTTCTTGAATTAAGAATCCACACTATTTCTAAAAATTCTTCTTCAAGTTTCATTATTCTTCTTATTAATAGTCATAAATTTATAAGATTAGCAGTGAAATTTCTTTCAATACAAATAAATGTATACTGTTTTTAAATGTATACTCTTTTCTTTTTTAAAATGATTTCTGATGAATGCTACTATAAAAATGTTTTTCAAACCAATTTTTATTAACCAAAATTCTATGAATTCCTACTATCATCCATCTTTCAAAATTCGTTTTTCTTGAGTAATTATCAGTATGTTTAGTATTTTCAACATCAATAAGTTAACTAAAACATATATAATCTCAAAATTTCATCTCAAATTTCCTTAAATTGATGCATTTTGATAATTGCTACAAATTTTATATAGGGTAAATGAAATGGCATATTTTTAATAAGAAGAAAATTCAGCACAGTAGTATTTACAGAAATTATTATTTGTTTAGAAGCATTTAAGGAGCCTGATGGCCGAATGTCTAGCACTCGGTGCATAGGTTTCGGGTTTGAATCCCGTCGACGCCACGGATGCTTGTAGTGGTTCGGAATTCACTTTAATAGGTTCCAATATAATCCACTGATCTAATATGTCTGTAGAGCGTTGAACGTAGGGCTGACAACCATACCCCGTAAAAAAAATACATCTACTGTCTCGAAATCTCCTAGTAGGCAGACGGCCTTGGCCCACAATGAGGCTGTTGCTCCAATGACGAAGAAGAAACAGCATTTAAAATGAAGTCAATCTCCATCTGTAAAATTAAAACTTCTTTATTATTAAGTTTTAATAAATTTTCTAATTTTATTCAATACGGAAATAATTCTCTTTGTAAAGAATTTTTAAAAATAAGTTTTAAACTCCTTTAAATAAAATTACTTTTAAAAATTCTAACTCTAATTGAAAACCAAAATATATACCATTGCCTAGGTTGATATAAATGTCTAAACAATCTTGAAAACAATTATAGTTCTTGCTTTAAATAATGTATTTATATTTCAACGAAATCAACGTTTTATTTGTTGAAACTTACGCATACTCGATAATAATGAAAAAATAATATTTCATGAACAAGAATGAATTTAATGGAATCTACTCCTATCTTAAAGATGTTTGCAAATAAGAAAATGATTTCATGTTACCTTAACGGGATATTAACTTTTGTAAATATTAGGAGAGAGCAGATATTCAAAACAAATGTTATTATAACTGTCACCATGAAAACATATTTTTAAAAACATATACATAGTTTTATTAGTCTCGATATTGATTTTACCATTATGCATGTGTAGAAAGACTAAAATTTGATCTTAATGAGTTTCATTTATAATTGTATTCCATTTCAATTTGAAAATTTAAAATGGTGAGGCTTTTTGTGATATAAATCATTTAAATTATTCATCAATATACTTCGTCATAATTCAGCATATATGAGTTCTATTGAATTAAACTTTCAAGTTTTGTAATAATTAAAGTTTTTTATTAAATAAAATCGACTTTATATTATATAATCTATTATGTAATTGACGAGAAGGCAAGGTTAAAATATTGTATAAATATTTCACCATTTTTGCCTCTTACATACTTTTCCCATTTCCTGCAAATTGCATGATTACATTTCTAGCTAACAATAGTCTTATTTTTAAAAAAAATTAGAAATTATGCATTCTACTAAAACATACATAGCCACGGTTTTAATTTTTTAACTTATAATTTAAATTGTCCATATCAATCTATTTTTTTTAATTTCTTTCTATATGCCTAAGTATCTATTTTCTTTTAATATACAATATCAAAAGCACAATTTAATTTATCTGAAAGAATAGGATCAAAAAATTCAGAATAAAAGAAAGATGAAAAGTTGTAAACTGCATGTTACAACAGTATAAGAATCGAACCTTAAATAACCGAATCGAAGAAGCAAACCTTAAATAACCGATTCAAAGAATCGAACATTAAATAACCGAATCGAAGAATCAAACCTTAAATAACCGAATTGAAGAATCAAACCTTAAATAACCGAATCGAAGAATCGAACCTTAAATAACCGAATAGAAGAATCGAACCTTAAATAACCCTAATCGAAGAATCAAACCTTAAATAACCGAATCGAAGAATCGAATCCTTATAATTTCACTATTTTTGTGATATTTTGTTTATGCTTGAGATAGCAACTTTTAATATGCTGAACTAATAGAACTATTTATCATTCTTCAATTTAAAAACTTGTTAGCTTTCTGTAATTATATATGTTTATACATATACACAAGGCGAACAGAAGAATATATTCATAAATATATTAAAAGATATATAAGCACAAGGATATATTTATAAATATATAAATACAAGTATATATCCATAAACATGGGTGGAGATGCTTACAAAGCGAAAATACAAGAGAATCCAGACATCTTCCTGATGGAATAGCAAATAGCCAATATTATAAGTCAGTTCGGAAAAGAAAACACATGTCTTCTATCAAAACTTCAAGGGAGTTTCTAAAACATGATACATATACTTCTCGGAACCCATTGGCATATGGAGTTTTGCTCCTTCTAAAACGGAAATTCTGTAGCTCCCCCACCCCCACCCCACCCCTCATCTCCTGCAACCAACATACACTCATGTTCAAACTGTAAGGATAGATAAAAATATCGTTGCGGGGAAAAATGAGTTAAAGTTACTAAAATAGATATCATGCTAAAAGCTGAGTTATGGAACAGAAGGTGAGAAGATATTTTTCCTTATTTATTTTTTCTGAAGGGCCTTTTTTGGTTTTCTTGCAATTTTCGAAGAATTTCTTACAGTTTCCCATTTCGAATTTCCGCCAATATGTGCAAAGCAAAATGTTTGCGTCAGAAATGACACCTTGAAAACAAATACCCTGCTTTATTTTACCCGTAACCGCCGGTGACTTATGGTAGGAATACCACCCCTCACCGGCAGTATACAAAGACCCCTTGAACTGTTGTTTCCTGCTGTCAATCAATAACTCCTCACTTTCTTTCCTTTTAACGAGGTGACTTCAGCGTTTCGGAAGAATTCATTTCTAAAAAGGGGATCTTTTTTTCTTTTATTCTTTCTTTGTTCCTTCTTTGTCTTTTTACTTCTTAAGCAGAAGGGTGGGGGTTGATGGGGCAGTAGGGTTGGTTAATACTGACCTTTATAAGACAAATTAACTCGCAAGATTTTCGAGTTCGGAAAAATTAAATATGTGCTGTTTCTTTCAGTTAAGTCTTCTTATGACCCCTATTCTCCTCGAAGAAGAAGCTTAATAAAACATAATATGACTTCCTTTTTCGCTTAAGGGTCATGAAAGTGATGAGATTATTTATTTAAAAGAGAAGTATTATTTTTAATGTACTTTATGATTGATTTGTGCAGAAGTTCTTTTCAAGAATTGCTTAAATTTTTGTGATTTTTTTATATTCTTTATTCGCTGAGACATATATATTATTTTCGAATGCATTTTGAGTATATGTTATTATAAAAAAATTATTATGACTCCATTTTCGCCTTAAATCAGTATACTTTAAAATGTATTATATGCATAATTTAGCTTATTATACAGGGCGAGCACAAAGTCTTGAGCTGATAATAAAACTTATTATGCGAAAACTATATATGGCTCTTGGTAGCTCGGAGAATATCAAAGCGGTTCTCGCCAAATGTTCTTTGATATATCGTCTATAACAGTACACACAGCATCTTTTATCCAAGCATCTTTTATTTCAATTCTTCAATTTCATCAATTGATCAAGCAAAATTCTGATCTTGACATATCCCCCGGTTCCGCATTTTACATTGCCTTAGTACCATGATATTACCACACGAAAATCGATGCTATTCACACATTAGTAACACAGGAAATAAGAATTTTATGAAATTTGATTTGTTTACAAAATTTATCATTTATAATTTGGCAAACCGTATTTCTCCTGAATTCAGATCCTAAAATTAATGCATAACACCCTTTCCTTTGGAAAAAAAAATCATCACAGATATCAATTATTATGAATTTTCAAATTGAGAAAAATTTAAGTTTGTTTTCTTCATTTTCTTCACAAGTTTCTTTTCTTCATATGTTTTCTTCATTTTCTTCACAAGTTTCTTTTCTTCATATGTTTTCTTCATTCTTTCACATTATTTTTCCATTATGTGTTATTTATTTAAGGTGATTAAGTATTTGAAATTTGTGTGTTATATGGATTTAGTTTTAGGAATATAAATGTACGAAATATATCTCGGCTTGGCATTTTACATTGCCTTCGTGACATGATAATACCAAACAAAAATCTATTCTATTCTCACATTAGTAAAACAAGAATTTTAACAAAATTAAATTGTTAACAAAAATTATCTTTTATATTTTGGCAAAGATACAAAAATCGTTAACTTTATAATCTTAAAATTTACGTAAGAAATTTAATAGTGACCACACAGGTAAAAGTTAGGAAATTTAAATTTAAAGGGTGTACAGTTTTTCAAATTTATATAAGTAAATAGGAAAGAAAATTGTTTTTGTTTTTTTCGTTATATAACATCCTCAAATGAATTTTTGAGCATGTTGTGATCTTATAGTGTTTGAATTTAATGTTTTACATGCCGCATGAATATCCAAGAAATTATCACTGAATATTTAAACATACCATGACCTTGAGACACGTGGAAGTAGCACATTTTTATTTGAATGATCCCTTTGTTTTCATAACCATTTAAAAAAATACCGCCTAAAATTATGTTGGAAAATATTGGATAACATCTTTAAGTGACATAAATGAATGCTTTGGGGTATGGATACAACTAAGAGCTAAGAGTAAGGAGATTTATTTCAATGTAACACCCTCAGAAGCAGATGGCATTATATTTCCTTTAACTTTAAAACAACTGCAATATCTCTATTTGTAAGCGATATTTTTCTCCCAAAATTGAAATATATAGATTTCATTCAATCTTAAAAATGAAAAAGCATTAATCATATCCAACAATTTTCTTCTTTTTTTTTAAAAAAAATATTAATAATCACAATCTTTCCTCGTTTATTATTATGAAATTTTATTTTATTTATTTATTTATTTTTTGCATTCTATTTAGTCAACAGATTTTCAAAAGGGACGTAAAGTCATGTATGTAAATCAAATTTAATTTTACTGTTACTAATCTTCTAGTGTTTATTATTAAAAAGTGATGTATTACTTATCGTAAATTTTTTTATTATTAAAATGTTGCGTATTAATTTCATAATTAAATAATACTCATTTATTTAAGAATTATTAATGAATCTTTTTAGTTTCTTATAAAATCGAACGAGTTAAATAAACCAGGAATACAATGACATACTTTATTTTGTATATTTAAATAAAAGTTAGGGCTCTTCACTTGTACCGTAAAAGAAAAATTTGCTAACTACTTAGTTAAAAATTTTACTGTTTAGTGTTGCTTTAATGGAACCCTTTTAATGTTATTTTGTTATTGTACTGTTACAGCCTAAATAAATAATACTGTAGGAATATCATAATATTTGCTTTAAACAGATAATGGACTTTTTAATAGAAACTTTATTAAAGATCTCTTCAATTTATCAGCGAATGTCTAACATTTACGATATTTAAACATTTAAGCTATAAACAGTATAGATAATAATTGTGGATTTTCCATTGATACAATTACTTACATACATTTTTTGCTGTTCCTTTATTTTGTTATTATAATTTCTGAATTTCAATTTATACAGTTTTTTATTTACATAAGCATGTATAATTTTTTATATTATTTCTTTATAGTTTAGTTTATATCCCCATGAGTCATTTTGTATTATATACAGAAAATAATGAGTAAGTAATTAGGATTCAGTTTCAAATGACATTTAATATGTGTATTTTTAATTAATAAGTAAATATATATCACGAAAGATTATTTGCGGGGATAAATCTTTGTTTATCTCTCATGCGCGAATATTAATAAATGACAGTACAAGTGTATTTAATTTTATGCAAGTGTATATAACATCTATATAATATGTTTTTTTTTATTTCCAATGGCAGGCTACAATAAGTAATAAAAGAAAAAAGAAAAAGAACACAAAGAACATGAAAACAACAACGAGAAACGAAAGAAATCACATAGTGACATGTTTAGCCCATAAGGGCCCTAGCCTCCCAGTAACGGAAGGTGAGATGAATCCATTTCCTCTCCAAGACTGCAGAGCATGCATTTAGGGGCTTGCAAATATTTTCATAAGAAAAAAATTATTAGCCATACAATCATGGCCCATCAGGAGTCTGAAAAGGGCAACAGATTTAAACCTGGGCTGATCAGGGATGTTTAGAATAAAGTTAAACCAGGTTTTAAATTAGTTGTCTTCACGTAAATTATCAAATAGAGTGTCACGGAAAAAAGTTTCTGTTATGACATGTAAGTGTATATAATTTTAATGTTACATAAAATAAACGTATTTAATATATAAAATATGATTCATCATACCACTGAAGAACAAAAAGGTACAATTATTTTAGAATATAATAAACAAAAATATTTTTAATGAGCCATCAGATCAGACATATCGCAATTTCCAGCAGAAAAAAGAAAAAAAGAAAAATCAGTGTTAGTGATAAGTAAAAATTTTAGAGTATTGCATACCAAAGAGGCGTTTGGGGTGCGATTCTTGAAAAAGGAATGTAGACTTTTTCGAAAACTACACTATCATAACTCATACACTCCATTCTAAATCGCATGTTTCGAGTTCTTTTCCCCTAACTCATTATTTAGAGAAGGGAGAGATGCCTGAAATACTTGAATTCTAACAGAAACTCCTCAAATAAGTAAACCGAATAATTATACCCTATAAAAAAAATCAGCTATCTTAACGGATTTTTTTGTCGCGGTAAATTATTCTTTTAAGAACCACTTGTTTACCCCGTCGGAATTGAAAAGGAAGTATCACGAATAAAGTTTCGGCCCTCTAATCTTCCAGCCCATATATACATCAACAGAATAGGGCCCAGACGTCTTCAAAGTAGAACAAACGGTGTGATGACAGGCCGCTCATAAGGCCATCTGTTTTTCTTGAAGATTCAGTGTTTCCCCGGCCATTCTTAAGGGGTTGAAACGTGACACACATAGATGAAGAAGGAACTGTCGATGTTGATAAGACTCGCAACAACCCTGTAAGCGTCGACAGCTTAACTAAGAAGAAAAAAAGGGACAAAAAAAAAATAAGTTTTAACGATTTGGGTTGTAGGCCGAAGATTTGCCGCATAATATTCTCCTACACTATTTGTTCTAAATTGGGAAAGAAAAAATGTTGGTGCTAGGGGATGGTATAAGAAAAACACCACTAAATCAAATTTACGTGATTTTTGTTTGGTGCTCGTGAGTTTTGTGACAGTCGCAGAGATTTGGTTGTTGATGTTGTTGTTAATGACACTGTTGTTGAAACAGAGAATGCAGTCAATGTCTGTCAAAAATTTTTGACTGACAACTTGAATGATGGTTGCTGATGCAGTGTTTCCTGTATTTATACTGACTGTACTTATTAATTTTACTTGAATTATTCATATTTTAATTGAAGATCCGTCTGTTGTGGAAAGACATATATTTCTCATAAGACGTATATTACTAAAAAGACATATATTGCTCATACATATATTACTATTACCATGGAAACCTAAAACGAATGAAAAAGTTTAAAATTGCACGAACTTTTAAAGCACAGAAGAAACAGAAAATTAATTATCTCTGTATTTCCTTAAATGACAGAAAATTATTTCTGTATTTCATATTACCAATAAATTACGGAAAATTACTTCTGAATTTCATATTACCAATAAATTACAGAAAGTTACTTCTGTATTTCAATAACCAATTTACCAATAAATTACAGAAAGTTACTTCTGAATTTCATATTAACAATAAATGACGGAAAGATATTTCTGTATTTCATTTTACCAATAAATTACAGAAAATTATCTCTGTATTTCATATTACCAATAAATAATAGAAAGTTATTTCTGTATTTCATATTACCAATAAATTACAGAAAGTTATTTCTGTATTTTATATTACCAATAAATTACAGAAAATTATCTATTTATTTCATATTACCAATATATTGTATTCTCTGCATACAGAAAATAAATATTTAAGTTCAGAAGGAAGCTGTTAAAGATCACGAAAAGAATTTATTTAAAAGCTGACAGTGGAAATTAACATTCTTGAACCTTAAGAATTTTAATGATTCCTGAAATAAATGGTTCTCAAACCGTAGGGCGTGATTCTCAAAGTGGGAGGGAGCGATGTATTTGATATATTACTTAAAGGTAAGTGAGAAAATTTAATTTCGTGTATGTGAAATAAGTGAGAAAATTAAACTTAAGATAAAATATTTTTCCAAAACATTTTAATGAATGCAAACTTAAATTATCTTAAATCAAATTCTTATTATTTATTCTGTGATGGGAACATAATTTATAATTTTATATCTAAAAATATTTAATGTTAAAAATTCATAATCACAACAACATATTATGCAGGAGCGTTTTTTCTATCCGCTACTTTAAAATACAATCAGAAGCAACAAATTACCTAACTCACTGTCCAGTGGAAACGTGCATAGTTAAACTGCGGGAAAGAACTGGTTCGAATCCGCTGGCGGCGTACACTGCAGGCGTTGCTTTCGGAAGTACTGAGGGGGGGAAAAAGCTGAAGTAAACTGAAGGTAAAGTGCTGAAGTAGATAACGTGTATAAGCAATTTTTATTACTAATAAATACCTAATTATGTAAAACAAAAATACTGATTTAAAATTTTATATAAATAGGAATATAAAGTCAATCATTTGAAGTGAAACAAAAAAATCTTGTGCAAGAAAAATATTTTAATTCAGACTTTATCAATTTATGCAATGACCAGCGGATTCAAACCAGATCTTTACAGCGTATTAGCTGCGTGCATTATCACTTGACAACAACTTAGACAGTTGTTGGTTCTGATTGTATTTTAAAGTAGGTGATGGAAAAATCGTTTCTGCATAATACATTGTTGTGATCATGAATTTTTAACATTAAATATTTGTTTCCAGAAATACTATAATTTTTATCTAAAAATTTATTTTCATCATTCTAAGTAGTAGTATAGGACTCTGTAATTATACATACATTCTTCAAAGTACATCTTACATACATCTAATAAATTTAATTAGTACATCATCTAATAAACATCATCTAAGTACATCTTAAGTACATCTTTAATACATCTAATAAATTTAAAAAGATTGAAACAAAAACATGCATACCAATTTTTATTCTGTCATTGAAATTAAATTTTGGAATAAATGTAATCTTTACAAACAACTGAACACATATTGTTGATCAATTTTCTATTAAGTTATAAGCCAATACAACTTTTATGCTGCTTCTAAAATAAATTCTAATTATTTTGTCATTATTATTAATAATTTGAACTTATAACACGTTTTAAAAATTTATTTTTATTATAAATCGTATAAAAAGAAAGTCACTATTTAAATGTCATATTATTTTCTAAATATATGAAATTATTCTTATCGTCCCATTTCTTTAGTTTATTTAGTGTTTCAATTCTAAATACCATTCTGGAATAATAAGGGATAAAATTTAAAATTTAAAAGGTTAATATTTTTAGATATATCAAAGCTACATAAATATTTACTCACATTTCAAATAACATTTTACGGTGTTTATCTTTTTATTCATGAGTTATTCATATTTGTCTTCTATGCAAATATTAGTCTAATGGAAGAGTTCGATTTTATGAAACAAATATGCTGTTTTTCATTTGTATTACGAAAAAAATTTTTTAAATTACGAAAAAAAATGAATTTTATTTCTTTTAATTAGCTTTTTATATTCTAATAAAAAAATTTCTCGAGAATGGAAATTCTTTAAAAGAAGTTAAGTAAACTAGTTTTGTCTCTTAAAAATTAATTAAAATAATGTGAAAAAATTTTATCTTCTTAAAAATTAATTAAAAGTTTTAGAATATTTTTATATGCTATTTATTTTATATATAATTTTAAAAACTTTTTTACATACATAAGAACTTGAAAATTAAATATTTAACTTGTGTGCCAACCCAGCATAAAATTTTTGTTTTGGTACTATTGAAAAAAATATTTTTAATTATTATTTTTTTTTTTTTACAAAGTCAATCTTCGAAATTCGTATATAAGTGAAACTGTATAAGCTGTACTCATCATAATATCAAGATGATACATTGTACTTGCATACTTGTGTACCAGTTCAGCATAAAATTTTGGTTTTGGCACTATTGAAATAAATAATAATAATTATTATTATTATTGTTTTTTACAATGTCAATTTTCGAAATTCGTATATAAGTGAAACAGCATAAGCTGTATTCAAAATATCAAGATGGTACATCATAAGCATCATCACAAGTTGTGTAATCATAACTTTTTGATACATTTTTTATAAATTCCTTTTATGAAAAACATGAAACTATAAAATACTTCTTTATACTAGCATTTCTTTTCAATGATAAAACAATGATAAGAGCAATCACTGGGAAACACCAACCTAAACTTTTGACAGCAGTGATTAAATAACAGTTTCGAGGCAACAAAGCTTTCAAAACTTTTTCTCCTGGCTATTATGGCCCTTACTTGTACAATGTACTGGTAACGAATGGACCGAGATACCTTACTTATTGGTCCACTCTAAGTCAATTAGCTTTGGTACAAATCCGAACCGACTCCGAGTGGATCAATAATAAAAACAACTGCAATACAAACGTTAATTAAAAATGCATCCACAATAATATAATTGTAACTAAAGACTTAAGAAACTTAACTTAAACTTACTAATTTATAGAATTGGAACTAAATAAGATAATTTCATGCCATATTTTATTTTGTGCAGTGTTAATATAAATTTATGGGGTTATTTTTTCAATTCCTTCTATTAGTTGACACTCTCCCTATATATATCTTGTTCAAATTTTCAATCGTTAATAAAATACTTTTTATTCATCCACTCAAGTTCAAATACATTTTTTTTAACTTGTAGTGGATGACACTTGATGTTAATACAGTTTTTTCAAATATTAATTCAGTAATTAAATTTAATTAATTAATTTTAGTTTTTTTTAGATTTAAGTTGCATATATCTACCAATAGATGGCACCAGATAAACTTAAAAAAAAAGGAAAGACAATTATTTATAAAAGAGTTTCTGCAATATAATGAAAGAAAAGTAGGAATTGACTTTAAAATTTTTTTTTATACATTACTTGTTCTTTGTACAGTGTCTGTAAAGTGGCAGACTGTTATAAACTTGCCCAATTCTCAAAGATATTTATCTGCCTTTTACATATTTATTTAGTTGACGTAAGATCAAATGAAGAAAAAGAAATCTAAATTTTTTTTCTTTAAAGATTAAAATAAAAACATTTGTTTGATAGATGGAGGCAATTATATTATTTAATATTTCTTATAGGAAAAGATGGAGTATTATTTGAAAAACTAATATGTGTGTAGTTAAGTATTTGTAAGTGACTGAAAATATAAATATTGGAAAAAATTATTTATTGTCATTTCTTAAAAAATAAACAAATATTTAATTAAAATGCGTTTTTATAAAATCAGCTGCATTTAAACAGAGGGAGGAATTTTTTTCTTAAAACTTTTTTAACAGTTTTGAGAAATTTATCGAAGGTTCTCTATAATAACTTGTATTATCCACATTAATGAACATAATTATAAATATAAATGCCTATTCAAATATCAATATAAATGCTTATTCAAACTATTTAAAGTTTGATAAACATGATAGGTTATGCATTATAGCAGCATTTGCAATAACTGCATAGAGTATCTGCAATTATTAGATAAATTATCAATTTTTGTGGAATTAGAAGTTATTAAACCCTATATTTTTGATTTCTTATCCAATTATTTATTAAAATTATTTGTTAAATGTTCTACCTTAATTTTTTTAGGAACTTTAGAAGATGCAGAAATTTCACTTTGCTTTAAAGATATTGCAATTTTGATTGTGATTTCTAGCGTTGCTTTCGTTTGTTAAATTGTTTTTTTTTTTAAACAAGAATTATATTTTTAAAAATATCTTCTTTAAATTTGTAACAAACCTATTTCCAAAGTTTAGACAGTTTTTCTAGATTTCTTATGCTGTTTAAATGTCTGAATCATGTCTGCTGATAAAATAAAACAAAGGAGAGAAAGAAATAAACGTTGACAAAACGTGTAAATTAATAAATGGAAAGATATTTGCATTTAATTCAAAACGAAAAAACCATTAGATATAAAGTGAATAATCGCCGAATATTGTGAATGATTCTTAGATGTGTTTGATGTAACTACTTCTGGCACATTTCCTCTCCAAATTTTGTGTCTTTGTCATATCTTACTTTGAAGTATTGACTTTTATTTTTTTCACTTCATTAAATTAGTGAAAATACTTTTTGGCGGCGCTTGGCGAAAAAAACAATCGCCACAGATCTAACCATCACCCATTAAATTCCTACTATTAGTTCACACTCTCCCTATATATATCTTGTTCAAATTTTCAATCGTTAATAAAATACTTTTTATTCATCCACTCAAGTTCAAATACATTTTTTTAACTTGTAGTGTATGACACTGGATGTTAATACAGTTTTTTCAAATATTAATTCAGTAATTAAATTTAATTAATTAATTTTAGTTTTTTTTAGATTTAAGTTGCATATATCTACCAATAGATGGCGCCAGATAAACTTAAAAAAAAAGGAAAGACAATTATTTATAAAAGAGTTTCTGCAATATAATGAAAGAAAAGTAGGAATTGACTGGCGGCGCTTTTGGCGGCGCTTGGCGAAAAAAACAATCGCCACAGATCCAACCATCACCCATGGGAGCGGAAAATTGTCCTCTGTATTATTTCGACTAGCAGATACGCTTAAGCAGAGAATAAAACATTTCTATTTTTGGAAAATTTTAATAGGAAAGAATGAAGAGGAATTAAAGGTTGGACAATTTTGATCACTCGTTTTAAATGATGCAGATTAGGTAATAAAGCAATCAACCTTATTTAAGAATTCTCGATATATATATATTTTTTAACTTTCAATTTTTAAAAAACAATGCAGCCCTTTCATAAAATAAATCCAAAACTAATGCAATCAAAAGAATAAAAATTTTCTACCTTACTCTTTTTTTTTTAAATAACGTAATTTAGTATAATAAGTAGCAAATGACGCCATTAGAAGGCGGTAGTCATCTTTCACATCTAACTAGCTGCTAGCGTCATCTGTTGGTGCAAATATTTTCGGGAAAAAAAAAAAAGATTTTTAATTACTTAAAAAAAATTCTCATCGTTACGATCTAGATGAAAGAACAATAAGTTGAAAGAAAAAACTGGAATTGTAAAAGACAAAGTACTTTTGAAGTTTCAGCAAATACAGACACACTAATAAACAAACAACAAATCTCTTGTTTTATATATAAAGATATTAAGTATTAAATTGCTCTAATAAGTGATTAAAAAAATTAAGCTGACATCTATATAATATATATATATAGTGTTAATCATATTATGTTATTCAATTTAAAATTTATCTGGGACTTATAACGTAAAATCCAACAGTTGACGATTGTAACAGCATGTACAAGCTTTTCGTTTTGAAAGTCAGACTACCTGGTGAAAGTTTTCTGATTTTTCTCCCATACGACGCAGATAACCCTAAAGGTCTTCACAGTATGCAATGTCCTCCATTCATCCCCCATCGGTGGGCTTCTCGTGGTATACATAAATAAACCAAAAGGGATTCACTAAAAAAATTTAAAAAATTACTGCAGACATTTTTTAATGATTTTATCCGAAGTAATTTTATAAGAAATTATGTCAACTAATTATGTCACAAGATTATGAAATCAAAACATTCATTTTAAGCATAACAAAATCTATTTGTTTGAACACCTTTTTTAATATCAATTTTACTATTGAAATAAATAACTTTACATTGAAATATTAAATAAATCCCATTATTAATCTCTATTAAATCTTTAACTACAGATAATCATTAAAATCTGAGATATACCAGCTGTATGTGATTGGTTTATTTTAAAAGTAGCTTTGTACTTAGCATTACAGTAGCTTTGCGGTGAATTTTTTTTTTTTTTTTTTTTTAGGAAATGAGTAGACAATTTATAAATTTGGGTTTATTCGCAATAATCAAATTAAGAATTTGTATTGATTTTAAAGAAGATATGAACGAGAAAAGATATATTTATATGATTTTACAAATATTTATTCATATTTCTGAATTATTTATTATATTAAAATGCATAATTTTGAAAACAATGTTTAAAGGATCAATAAAATTCTCATTTATTCTCAATTAATAACAACAAAAAAAAATTATTTCTAAATAAATAAATGACAGATGTCCTTTTTTTTTCTTTTGAATTTTATTCATCAGAAAATAATAAAGCATGTTTCCTGTAGCATATAAATGCATTGTTTCGTACCGACAAAACTTAGAGAATTTTAGGAAATTGATGATTTACGATATTTATGTTAGTAAACATGAATTACTAACACGTTATAAAAACATGAACCCAATCTAAGGGTCTTTGTCCTTTTTGATTTTCCCCAGTTTAATTATTTATTGTATTAAAATAGATAGTTTTGAAAACAATGTTAAAAGAATCAATAAAAAGATTAACATACATTTATTCTGAATTAATAATAACAAAAGTAATTTTTTTTTTTAAATAAATGACAGGTTTCCTTTTTATTTTCCTTTCAGTTTTAATCATTAGAAAATTATAACACATGTTTCCTGTAGCATAAAAATACATTGTTTCGTACCGACAAAACTGGCAGAATTTTAGGACATTGATGATTTACGATATTTATGTTAGCAAACATGAATTACTAACACGTTATAAAAACATGAACCCAATCTAAGGGTCTTTGTCCTTTTTGATTTTCCCCAGGAGACAAAAACACAAAGATTTCTCTGTATTTTGTTGAATGAAAAGAAAAAAAAAGAAAGAACATTGATCAATTGCCATATAATTCAACGCGCAATCATATTGTTTATTTATGAAGATGGCCGTTGAATTTATACATGGCTTCCAGTTCCGGTAACTGAACGAGTTTCATCAAATGTGTCGAAGAGAACTACATCCAGATCATAAACAGGCTTGTCAACATAGTATGATAATTACAGCCTGGTAGCCGGTTTGCAAAAGATACACTGCAGAAGCGATGAGAGGTCAAAATGTTGATTTTGAAATGAAGACAACTGACAAGAAACATCAACAATCCAATTATCTCTAGAGCCAAAGTTGAATATTTCAGTATTTCGATTGCTTCTCAGCTTGAATGCTATTTTTGTGTGTTTGACAGAAATTGAGATTTATGAGTTGTTGAAAGGATTTTAATTTCATGAGTCATGATTCCTATTTGTAAAGATTAAGATTTTATTCCCCTTTTTTGTGCGTATTAAATTTCTAGTGTGCTGATATTATTTGCGATTATGAAATGTTATCAGAAAAATTTGTTACTCTTGAATGAGATTAGATAATTTCGTTATCTGGACAGTAATGTATCAAAGACATTAATCTGTTCAAGTTATCTAATTTTTCAGTAGCGTGTGTCGCAATTGATTTTAATCAAAAAGTAATCAGATTCTGAATGTAAATAACACTTAGAATTTTAAAAGATTGTTTCATATTTGATCTTCAAAAAACGCATCGACCTAAATGTTATGGATAAAATTAATTAATTGTCAAAACTTTCTTCCGAAAAAGTCAGATGTAATTTGAAAATAATTAAAGGAGATACATGAAAACCTTTTCTTAATAACAATTTATTTTGCTGCTTTAAAAAAAAGGAACATATTATAAATTTGTTCAAGTTCAATATGCATATTTGATATATAATTATATTTTTTTAATCTCTATCAATTTTCTGCATTTATTTTAATTTTTACTGAAGATAACTTACATTTAAAAAGATAAGCATGAATTTAAACCAAATGATATTTAATTTGTAAACAATACATATACATATATTAAATATTAATGTAACAATATTACCATAAAACACCAAAATTTCCTTAAACTCAATGAGAATTTTATCACCACTATAAAAAATACAGTCTCTTATTTTCTTGTGATGCTTTAATCCAGCTCGTATTTGTTATTTTTTTCAAAAAAACATTAATTTTCATCAGTTAGTTTTCCTTTTTTTATTTTATACTATGCCTTTAATTTCTATTATAAGCACCTGATTAAATTTAAGAGATTCTCGATTTCAAAAGGATTAGGAAGACATATTTTCAAGATAATACGATTTTCAAATATAAATATGCCTTTTTTTTAATTTTTAGCTCCATTTTAAATATATGAGGTTTTGCAGTTGCGGAAAATAGAGTTTGGTTTGTCGCTATACTGTCATATTTTTCACACTTTAGGCTAATTCGACCGGGGCCTACAGTTTAACGTGGATTCCGAATCACTAACAAACATGCATGCACTGCCAGGATTCGTTCCTGAAGCCTGTGTTACCAAAGATCAGAGCGCTAGCTAATTGGGCATCAGGCGGAAAATAGGGAGCAATTGAAGACTATCTATAGGGCTTTTCTTCTTTTTTTATTCTACACTTGCAACCCTCGTATTTTTTATTTTCCACTTTCTTTATTTTTTATTCTCCAGTGTAGTATAATGTATATGCATATTACAGTCAAAACTTTAATAAACAAGTAGACTCCAAGGCGATTGGAGCACTTTAATTATCTGGTTAGAGTTTTTCTGGTTCTCTCCAGTACGACACCAAATATTGAACAAGAGCCTATGAAGATCTTTCTGGAACGTATAACATGCCCTCTAGTTGGAATAATGTAGTAGGTTCTTCTTGGTGCAACCTACTACACTACTCCAACTACTACTGGATAAATCTGCTACATTTCCGTTGCATCAATGAAAAATAACAAAAAGTAAAAGTGCCCTACTTTAACAAAAAAAGTCATTTTTAATTTAACATCCATTTCTAACTTCTAATTAAACTTTTTATTACATTCTGGTCCATACAACTTACTTTGGAAAAATGTGTAATTAATTCTTGTGATGATTCAATAAAGTTTACACATCAAACACATCAGGTCTTTGTTTTTACAGCTGCTAGAAAAAAATGTACACAAATTAGAAGCAAGAGAGCACTTTTATTTACTAGTTGAAAAAAAAAATGCAAAAACAGCGAGAAAAAAAAAACTCATAGGAAAAGAAACAAAGAGAAGTTTTATTATTATTATTTTTTTATTCTGAGCAATGACTAATTCCTTTCTACCGAGTGTAACGAACACTCATAACAATAGGAATTAAAGAAGATAGAAGAAACAAATGCCAGTTTCTTAGCATCTTTTAACGAAAACAATTTGAAGTTGAGCTAAGAGAAAAACATTTAGCTTAGGAGAAAAAAAAAGAGGTAAGGGAGGATACTTTCCCTTGGGAATCTAAGATAAGAGGAGAAAAAATTCGAATGTTCCTTAATGATGTACAGAAAAAGTACAATATATTCAAGATTTATTTTTTTTACTTACAGTGGTCTTAGGGATGCATTACACACTTCGGATATGTCCATTTCTTTTCCCTTTTTTTAAAACTCCACTTCAAGTCCTATAAGAATCATTTCTCTAGTTGTTACGCTTTATACTCTTATAACTACAAAATTCAGGACAGAAATCTTATTGAGGTGAAATATCAATTATGGCATTATATAAAAACAAACAAAAAATAGTTTTAAATTATTTATTTTAAATAGAATGTTTGTAGTAGGTTGACAAATAAATAAATTTTTGAAATCGTCATTTGTTTTATATGGAAATATACTCAACTTGCAACCACTTGTAACCCTCGTATTTTTTATTCTCCACTTTCTTTATTTTTTTATTCTCCAGTGTAATATAATGTATATGCGTATTACAGTAAAAATTTTAATAAACAAGTAGACTCCAAGGCGATTGGAGCACTTGAATTATTTGGTTAGAGTTTTTCTGGTTCTCTCCAGTACGACACCAAATATTGAACAAGAGCCTATGAAGATCTTTCTGGAAAGTATAACATGCCCTCTAGTTGGAATAGTGTAGTAGGTTCTTCTTGGTACAACCTACTACACTAGAACTCCAACACTCCACTCCAACTACTACTGGATAAATCTGCTACATTTCCGTTGTATCAGTGAAAAATAACAAAAAGTAAAAGTGCCCTACTTTAACAAAAAAAAGTCATTTTAAATTTAACATCCATTTCTAACTTCTAATTAAACTTTTTATTACATTCTGGTCCATACAACTTACTTTGGAAAAATGTGTAATTAATTCTTGTGATGATTCAATAAAGTTTACACATCAAACACATCAGGTCTTTGTCTTCACAACTGCTAGAAAAAAATGTACACAAATTAGAAGCAAGAGAGCACTTTTATTTACTAGTTGAAAAAAAAAAATGCAAAAACAGCAAGAAAAAAACAACTCATAGGAAAAGAAACAAAGAGAAGTTTTATTATTATTTTTTTTATTCTGAGCAATGACTAATTCCTTTCTACCGAGTGTAACGAACACTCATAACAATAGGAATTAAAGAAGATAGAAGAAACAAATGCCAGTTTCTTAGCATCTTTTAACGAAAACAATTTGAAGTTGAGCTAAGAGAAAAACATTTAGCTTAGGAGAAAAAAAAAAGAGGTAAGGGAGGATTCTTTCCCTTGGGAATCTGAGATAAGAGGAGAAAGAATTCGAATGTTCCTTAATGATGTACAGAAAAAGTACAATATATTCAGGATTTATTTTTTTTTACTTACAGTGGTCTCAGGAATGCATTGCACACTTCAGATATGTCCATTTCTTTCCCTCTTTTTTTTAAAACTCCACTTCAAGTCCTATAAGAATCAATTTTCTAGTTGTTACGCTTTATACTCTTATAACTTCAACATACAGGATAGAAATCCTGTTGAGATGAGATATCAATTATAGCATTACATAAGAGAAAACAAATTATTATTTATTTTAAATAGAATGTCTGCAATAGGTTGACAAATAAACAAATTTTTGAAATCCTCATGTGTTTTTTATGAAAATATACTCAAAATTTACTTTTTACGTTGCATAAAAAGGATCTTGCTTCGTTTTTTATTTTTCACAAAATTGTAAGTGGTATAAACTCTCAGGAAAGGTCGATAAGGTTGATTGTGTTACTTTCGATAAAACTAATCAGACTGAATAAAAAGAACAACTTCAATGTATCAGTATTGACAATGTCAACTTCAATGTATCAATATTGACACTGTCAATGTCAATGTCAACTTCAATGTATCAGTATTGACAATGTCAACTTCAATGTATCAGTATTGACACTGTCAATGTCAATATCAACTTCAATGTATCAGTATTGACAATGTCAACTTCAATTATCAGTATTGACAATGTCAAGTTCAATGTATCAGTATTGACAATGTCAACTTCAATGTATCAGTATTGACAATGTCAACTTCAATGTATCAGTATTGACATTGTCAATGTCAATGTCAACTTCAATGTATCAGTATTGACAATGTCAACTGCAATGTATCAGTATTGACACTGCCAATGTCAACTTCAATGTATCAGTATTGACACTGTCAATGTCAATTTCAATGTATCAGTATTGACAATGTCAATGTCAACGTATCAGTATTGATAATGTCAACTTCAATGAATCAGTATTGATAATGTCAATGTTAATATCAATTTCAATGTATCAGTATTGACAATGTCAATGTCAACGTATCAGTATTGATAATGTCAACTTCAATGAATCAGTATTGATAATGTCAATGTTAATATCAATTTCAATGTATCAGTATTGACAATGTCAATGTCAACGTATCAGTATTGATAATGTCAACTTCAATGAATCAGTATTGATAATGTCAATGTTAATATCAATTTCAATGTATCAGTAGAGTTACTTCATAAAGATGTCTTTCTGGGTGTCTATTAAAAAGGAAATAGCCAACATTCCCGTCATAGGAGGAAACCATAAACATCACATCGTTATCCATTTCAAGTGGCTGAAATTATATAATTAAAAATAATTTAAAAACATTCATTTCTTCATATACATTAGCAAATATTAGTACATTGGCACTTATTTCGGTTATTATTTAAAAAGGCATTAAAATATATATTTAGAAAGAAGTGGATTAAAATACTGAAAATAATGAATTTATTTTTAAAAGAAATATTACGATAGACTCAAACCTTGTCCTCTTAAGGTAAAAAATAAATACAAAAATAAAGAAAATAAATATTTACTAAATAATGGATTAAGAAAATAAAAGGTTTTTTTCAAATATTTTATTAAAGTGATATAAATAATAATGCAATAATAATATTTTATTAAAACTATAAATTTGAATTTCAATTTTATTTAATATAGATGATTTTAAAAAAATTTCTGGTCATTTTAAATAGATAATAATGAATAAAATGTAACTTGTTTAGTGACACTAATACATGAAGTCAAATTTGCTATAAATACTTATGTTTAATTTTTTTATTAATCTCTAATACTTTTAGTTTCATACCTTTTTGTATCGGAAAATTGTCAGCAAGAATTGATCTTCCCAAGTTTAGTTTCATTTTTGGCTTTAGTAAAACAGTTTTAAGTAACTAAATTTTAGTTCCCTCAGGGATACTTGAGATAATTTGCAAAATAACAACAGATATATAGCAAAATGAGATTCATTCAGCATATATCACCAGTGTTACCACATTTTCAGACCCACACTACACTCACATTGCCACCATATTTAGGCACAAACATCATCCATCCACCTTCTCGATCTGTGGATTAATTATGCCCATATTCGGTATAGACACGTAAAATACATTTCGATTTAGCATTCCTTGTTGGGTTTTTACATCGACTACAGTTATCAAATTCCTATCGATTCAAACCCCAAATTCAAAACCCCAACGCTCTGTCCACCAGGCTAATCCAGGATCTTTTACTGAATATTTATACATCCTTTATCCTATTTTTTGCTAATGCAGTGCACTTTATTTCCCACATTATTTTTATCCCAGTGTGAAAGCACTTGCTCTTTCTGCTAAAGTCCCATGAGGCCATTAACCTATTAATATTTTTATGAGAACGGACACCACTTAGATGAGGGAAGTAATGTCTTCCAGGAGGATTATCATGCATTAAACCGAACTTAAAGATTGGAAAACTCCACCCAAGCAGCCCGATCATCGAAACGAGATTCCTTGTCACAAACTCCTCCGAGTCTGACCGATTTTTTTTCAAAGCAGTGACTTATGGACTGCCAGTTTTAGAAAAAAACCCGTGTCTACATTTTGTATACTATCTGTAGCACACAAATTTACTACTAGTTCACTAATTCAGAGTTTTTTTTCTTTTAAAGAACCTTTGTCTTGTATATAAACCTTGTCTATAACCTTTGTCTCTTAAAAACTAATGTGCTCACCTGAATGCAGAATCTCTTTCTATTTACGTAATGATTTTATTTCTACAATATTTATTGACAAAAATATGTTTCTTTTTAAGATTTCACCAAACAAAGTAGGTGTGGATATTAGATAATATACTAAAATACGTAATCATTATGCTTGTGGGATATATGATTGATTAGGTATGGTTATCAAAATATATGTAGATAAAAGCCATTTACTTGGTTACTATGAAGGGAACCAAATACTGAAACATTTATAGAATTAATATGTCTCGTATCATGTTCTTTCTTTTATTAGCAATGATATATATTTTTATTATATATTAATAAAAATAATTGCATATTCGATAATTTCGACCATTTTTTAAACTGTCAGCAGCTAGGATACGGTAACTATATATGGTTCACGGCCTTCACAATCTGTGAAATCCTTCTCTAAAAGATTTATAAGAATTTCCTCCATCGTTTAATTTCTTTATATTCTAGGAAGATCATTAATAAGTAAACTCGTCAATCGCGATGAGTAAGATTTAATGACCAAAATGGGTTGATGCAATTTAAATATGCGCATATTTGAATGTTATTGCAACAATTCTCTGCATGTGGTTAAGAGAATCAAAACGCCTTCAGTCAAGCTCGAAATGTTGTATTTTAATTATAACTTCTTTTGAATAATAAGCCCATAGCGATTTATTAGTTAAAAGGAATATAAAAGTAGAAAAAACTTATGTTCGGGTACATGCATAAAAATTTCATTTAATTTAATTAATTTTTTGAATAAATCAGGTACATGCATATTAAAAGTCCTAATTATATAAGAAGTTTTAATAATATAACAAATGTAAAATAAAGCAGTGGATCTCAAACTAGGATCCCCGGTTCTCCACAGAAGTGATCTCCAAAGTGGGTACTTGAGGGAACGCCAAAAGTGTAGATTCACCAAGTTCAAAATATAATTTTGAGTTAGAATCAGATCTTCAAACTTCAATTTTCATTAATTGAAAGCATCAAATTAGATTCGATGCTTTCCATACGATACCATATACACTGAAGTGACAAAAGTCATGGGATACCTCTTAATATCGTGTCGGCCCTCCATTCGCCCGGCGAAGTGCAGCAACTCGACGTGGCATGGACTCAACAAGTCGTTGGAAGTCTTCCGCAGGAATATTGAGCCATGCTGTCTCGATAGACGTCCATAATTGTGAAAGCGTTGATGGTGCAGGATTTTGGGCACGAACAGACCTCTCGATGATGTCCCATAAATGCTCGATGGGATTCATGTCGGGCGATCTAGGTGTCCAGATCATTCGTTGGAATTGTCCAGAATGTTCTTCAAACCAATCGCGAACAGTTGTGGCCCGGTGACATGGCGCATTGCCATCTGGTCCAGTCGCACCAGAGGACCAAGTCCATGGCATGAAAAAACAGCCCACACCATTACGGAGCCACCACCAGCTTGAACAGTGCCTTGCTGACAGTTTGGGTCCATGGCTTCGTGGGGTCTGCGCCACACTCGAACCCTACCATCAGCTCTTACCAACTGAAATCGTGACTCATTGGACCAGGCCACGGTCTTCCATTCATCTAGGGACCAACCGATATGCTCACGTGCCCACGAGAGTCGCTGCAAGCGATGTCGTTCTGTCAGTAAAGGCACTCGAGTCGGTCTTCTGCTGGAATAGCCCAAGAAAGGCAAATTTCTAAGCACAGTTCTAACAGACAAGTCCCTTGTACGTCCCACATTGATTTCTGCGGTTATTTGACGCAGTGTTGCTTGTCTGTTAGAATTTACGACTCTTTGCAGACGTCGCCGGTCTCGGTCGTTAAGTGCAGGCGGTCGACCACTGCGCTGTGCATGGTGAGATGTTATGCCTGAAATTTCATACTCTCGGCACACTCTTGACACAGTGGATCTGGGAATGTTGAATTCCCTAACGATTTCCGAAATGGCATGACCCATGCGTCTAGCTCCAACTAACATTCCGCGTTCAAAGTCTGTTGATTCCCGTCGTTGCGTCATCATCACGTCAAAACCTCTTCACATGAATAACTTGAACAGAAATGAAAGCTTTGCGAAAGCACTCGCATTTATACCTGTTCTACACGATGCTACTGCCATCTGAAAATTTGCATATTGCTATCCCATGACTTTTGTCACTGCAGTGTATATATATATATGTGTGTGTGTGTGTGTGTGTGTGTGTGTGTGTGTGTGTGTGTGTGTGTGTGTGTGTGTGTGTGTGTGTGTGTGTGTGTGTGTGGAGTACAACTTTTAATTATTTTCGTCTTATGGATCAGCGATCAAAAACGTTTGGGGAACACTGCTCGAAAAGACCGCGAAGGAATCACTTACTTCAAATTTGAGATTCTTCGCAATTCTTGCCATGTCTTTTTTTATTTCCTTGGTGAGATTTTCTTTTCTAAATGCCGGTTAAGCTTTGGATGTCATAATATTTTAAATAATAGGCCTACTCTATCGAGTTTTTAATTGATTAATTAATTTAATTTCTGTACTATTTTCAGTTAATCAGTTAAACTGATGTAAAGATAGTAATTGGATGTTTAAAAAATTGTTTTTATTGTTGTTTTATATTTCTTAACAGTAATCTGTACGTAATTTAAATTTTAAGTTTTAAAAGGGTTCAACAGCCTCATAAATAATTTTAAAGAGACTACTCCACGAGAAATCCTAAGAAAGTTTGAGAACCACTGAAATGAACAATTATTATTGTAACATCATTCCTTTCCCAGAAGAAAGTTTATTGGTTTTTTTCTTATTTATGAAGATTAAAATGGTTATAAATGATCTTTGTTCTAAATTTTCAGGTGGAATAAGAAATAAAAATTGTACTTTTAATAAATATCAGAATCAGCACCTCATTCTTTTATACTATTATGTTTCGAAACAAAATGAAATTTGTTTTAAAAAATTAACAATCAAAATTTTTTTGCAATGAAAAAAAACATTCATTTCAAAAATTTGTCTTTATTTTAAAAGTATGAGTGCCTGAAAATAAATGACATTTGTTTTCAATTAAAAAAGTTTGGTTGTCTGTTCAGAAAAAATTAGTTATATATGATTCCATCAAACAATCTGCTGTTTCATCAAAAATTTTAAGTTTTATTACAGTAATATACTTTTCCTTAGTCAGATACAACATTTTCTAAGCCAGATATAAAATAAAAAATAGTTTCAGAAGAAGAAAAAATTGCATTTTATAATTCTCATATTTGAAAACCTTTTCTTTTTATATGTTAAGAAATAAAAATGTTGGAAAATTATTAAAAAAAGGAACAATTAAATTGAACATTTATTAAACAATTACTATTAATTAAAATTTAAATAGTTTTATCTTAGATTTATCAGGATTTTTTTCAAAATAATTGTTTATATAAACTAAATAAAAATACAAAATAAATTTAAATGGAAGCATTAGAAATGTAAAATGTATAAAATTATACGTATTTTGACTTTCAGAATCTGATTTAAATTGTGTTTCGATGTAACTGTTTTGAATATAAATATCTATATATCTATATATCTATATAAATATATATATAAAATATCTTTGAAAGGTTGAAACATATCTGAGTAAAAAGTATTCAGTTACAAAACCCCACATGGATGGGAACTTCATATAATCATTTCAACACATTCAATATCCGACTCGTGGCTCAGTGGCAAAGTGAGTCGCTGGTGAACATTTAGAGCTGCTGTTCAATCCTTTGGCGGCTTTGTTGTAGACACTGTTTCAAAAAACGAGGGTATTCGTGATGTTCACGTCTTGCTCGTTAGTTAAATTGCTGTGGTAGGAGTTTTCCTTGTTTTCTCTCATACGATACGCAAATGCGGGGTAGTTCCCTCTGAAGAAGCCTTATTTTTTCAGAGACATTGAGCCAAGTCAGACTTCTACCTACGGGTGCTCCATCACAACAGAAGCTCCTTCCATGAGAGCACACGTGTTCATGGACTTTATCTAAATGCTTCTGTCGACCAAGTGGGATAAGAAACAACAGCATATTCAATTAATTATGCAAAATATCAGTTTATATATATATTTTTGGTAAATGACTTCAAATCAGTTTTAATACAACGAAATTTAAACATATAAAAATCGATTATGCCGATTCTGCAAAACTATAATAAAAATTCTTTCTTTAATAAATAAATAAGTGCGATTTTCACACACAAAAAAAAATCCGTTTTACCTCATTTTTGCTTCTAGTCTAATCAATCAATCAAGCCCCGACTCGGTCCAAAAATTATAAGGCTCCCTTGACCATCTAAAAGTCATACCTTTTTCCGTGCCAACAGTACCGTATCAACTACAGATACTTTAATTGATTGCTTTTTGGAACGGCCTACTTTTTCCCTAGCGTGGACGAAAGAGTAGTTGTCGTTAATAGAAATTTTCACGCAGTAAAGGTCACTTTGGTTGACTAGCCGCTTTAAACCGAAATAAAAGAAAATCGTCTGGAAAAATTGTTTTGCATTTTCCGTAATTCTATTACTGTGTCCAAAAAGTAAGACCAATTTTCGATTTAAAATTCCCGGGTCTTATGGAATTTAAATTTTTTTTTTTCTTTTTTAAGTTGCTGCCACTCTCCTTGACATCTGTGGGAAATTTGACGTCAAAATATTCATTAGTGTTTGAGTGAAGCTTGGCTTTGTGATACGCTAAAACTGATTCCGCAATTTTTGAAATGTCTGAATTAATTGAGCAAAGAATTTGCATTAAATTTTGTTTGCGGAAACGTATAGAATGTTGCAGAAGGCATGCGGTGAGCATTCCTATATCGGAAAGAAATGTTTAGAGGTGGTATAAACGGTTCAAAGAAGCCAAAGAACGCATTGAAGACGAAGAACCCTCTGATCGACCATCAACCTCAACCGACGAAGCTCACGTCCAAAGAATAAAAGATTTGGTGCTTGCAAACCGTCAGTTTACAATTAGAGACCTTGCTGAGGATGTTTTAATTTCAAAAGGATCGGTCAATTCCATTTTAGGCCTCAGACGCGTCAAATATCGATTGGTACCGAAAGCACTGAATGCACCAGCTTACACTGCATTAATTCTTCGTGATTTTTTCGCCAAAAATGAAACCTATATCATTACACAATTACCGTATTCACACAGTGCGACATCTGGCTATTCCCTAAACTCAAAAGACCACTCCGGGGACACCGTTTCAGCCGATTGAAGAGATTCGACGTGAATCGGCGCGCGCTTTGAAGGCCATCCCTGCCGATGACTTTTTAGCATGCATTGAAGATTGGAAAAAAAGTTGCCATAAGTGCATTGTGTCCAGAGGGGATTACTTTGAAGGCGATGAAATAAATTTGGAAGAATAAATAAAGAGTTTTTGAAAAAAAAATAATTGGTCTTACTTTTTGGGCGCAGTAGTATGCATCTGGCTAGAATAAATAAGCAAAATAGAGTACATTAAACATGCCTTATTTACATCGGCCAAAAGATTTCGAAGGCGACCTTTTTTAAATAAATAAAGCGAACGAAAAATATATTTTAAAAGCTAATGGAAGCAAAAGCAAGTTCACTAGCGTTTGGGGATTAAACAAAAAAAAAAAAAAAAAAAAAATCAGAAATAATTTTCCCCGCTGTGGTTTTTAAAATAATTAAAAAATACTTATACGAAACAAACATTTTTATTTCTCTCTTTACTTATCATTATAAAAAAAGTAAATTCTTTTATTCATTAACTAATAATGTTTTTAAACAGAATGAGGCACAGTAAAAAGCTGGTTATTTATGAAAAGATGCATTTTCTTCACCGTATAAATATTTTAGAAATGCGTAAACTGATTTGGAAAGAAACAGACAATGAATTTTACGTAAAAAGTTTAAAAATTATTCATAAAAGAACTTTTTTTAATATTTTACAGGAAAGAACTTTTGTGATTACGAATTAAGTATTCATAATAATTTAAACATTTTCAATATTTTTAACTATTTTTTAAAAAATTTCAAAATATGTACATAACGCATATCTCCTTCATTTGCTCAACAGCCCCATGGTGGGTAAGTCCGTCTGCCTACTGGCAGATTTCAAGACAGGAGATGTTTTCTTTTTACGGGTTAGGGCTGTCAGCCTTGCGCCCAACGCTCTACTGTTATACACTGAAGTGACAAAAGTCATGGGATAGCAATATGCAAATTTTCAGATGGCAGTAGCATCGCGTAGAACAGGTATAAATGCGCAGTGCTTTCGCAGAGCTTTCATTTCTGTTCAAGTTATTTATGTGAAGAGGTTTTGACGTGATGATGACCGCACGACGGGAATTAACAGACTTTGAACGCGGAATGTTAGTTGGAGCTAGACGCATGGGTCATGCCATTTCGGAAATCGTTAGGGAATTCAACATTCCCAGATCCACTGTGTGAAGAGTGTGCCGAGAGTATGAAATTTCAGGCATAACATCCCACCATGGACAGCGCAGTGGTCGACCGCCTGCACTTAACGACCGAGACCGGCGATGTCTGCAAAGAGTTGTAAATTCTAACAGACAAGCAACACTGCGTCAAATAACCGCAGAAATCAATGTGGGACGTACAAGGGACTTGTCTGTTAGAACTGTGCAGAGAAATTTGGCTTTCTTGGGCTATTCCAGCAGAAGACCGACTCGAGTGCCTTTACTGACAGAACAACATCGCTTGCAGCGACTCTCGTGGGCACGTGAGCATATCGGTTGGTCCCTAGATGAATGGAAAACCGTGGCCTGGTCCGATGAGTCACGATTTCAGTTGGTAAGAGCTGATGGTAGGGTTCGAGTGTGGCGCAGACCCTACGAAGCCATGGACCCAAACTGTCAGCAAGGCACTGTTCAAGCTGGTGGTGGCTCCGTAATGGTGTGGGCTGCTTTTTCATGGCATGGACTTGGTCCTCTGGTGCGACTGGACCGAACATTGACTGGAAATGCTTATGTTCAGCTACTTGAGATCACTTGCAGCCATTCATGGACTTCATGTACCCAAACAACGATGGGATTTTTATGGATGACAATGCGCCATGTCACCGGGCCACAACTGTTCGCGATTGGTTTGAAGAACATTCTGGACAATTCCAACGAATGATCTGGCCACCTAGATCGCCCGACATGAATCCCATCGAGCATTTATGGTACATCATCGAGAGGTCTGTTCGTGCCCAAAATCCTGCACCATCAACGCTTTCACAATTATGGACGTCTATCGAGACAGCATGGCTCAATATTCCTGCAGAAGACTTCCAACGACTTGTTGAGTCCATGCCACGTCGAGTTGCTGCACTTCGCCGGGCGAAAGGAGGGCCAACACGATATTAAGAGGTATCCCATGACTTTTGTCACTTCAGTGTATTAGAACAGGCGCCTGAATGCCGAGTGGCTAGCGCCCTGGCGCACGGTACCACAGATTTCTGTTCGAATCCCAGTGGTGCCATGGATGTTTGTAGTGGTTCTTAATCCATTTTAAACCGTAGGTCCCGGTCTCATATGGCCGTAGAGCGTCACAGAGGCCAATCAGACTTCTCATCTACATCATTCCCAAACTGTAAGGGGGCAACTCGGCTATAGGCACAGTGCTGTGTAGTAATAGTCATATTAGAGCGGTACCTTCGATTTAAGGTTAATTCAGAACCACTACGAGAGTCCAAGTCACCGTCTGGACTCGAACCTGAAGTACAGAAATCCAGAACGCTAGTCACTCGGTTATCAGGTCCATAAAACACAATTCTTTTTATGATTTTAACATTTATTTTTGATTTGAAACACAGACTAAAAAAAAACTATTCTGATTTATTGATGCGTTATATATATTCGGAAAAAAATCAATACACAGTACAAATATCTTATTATAAAGAAGTGAAACTTTTTATGCATATTATTACCTTATTTTAATTCATTAAAAAATTTTAATTTTATTAGCATATGTACTACATTATATCTCAGGATTTGTCCTTGAACCTGGTGAACTTGATTAGAGCTTAAAAGTAATAAAAGGCTTTTTGGAATTAAGTTATGATTTTATTTTCTGAGAAATTATTTATTTCTGAGTATTCAATAATTATTAAAATCAAATTAATTAAAAATTGTTGAACTTTCAGCTCAGTTTTTTCTCCAAGTAAAGCTTTAATAAATGAGGAAAGCATTCCATAATTAATTTTAAAGTATATATAAAAGCAATGTTTTAAAATCTATAAAAACTATTTTTAACATTAATTATTTTAAAAGTATAACTAGATAGGAATGATAAATATATCAAAAGGGAAATTTTTTTATGTGTTTATAAGTTTTCAAACTGCTTGTTTTATATTAATACACGCCATGTAGTATTTTTATTGTGTACATTTATTGTTAAAAAGTATCTTAGAATATGTTTTTTGACAAAATTGTTAAATAACATTAGGAAATAATGATATATATGTTCTGATTTTAAAAAAACACTGTAAAATTTTTTAAAGTATTTAGATTTATCTTTGAAATTAAGAAACATAATTTTAATAACAAACAAATTGTTTAAAACAAATCTGGTAGTAATTCTCTTCTAAGATAGTAACTTTATAATAATTAATAATTAAATTTTATACTATTGATTATTATTAATCAATATTATCTTACTATAATTGATATTTATCTTTCTTCAGCGTCTTAACACTTATTTATAATTTAATACAAATCAACATTATTAGATTTTATAAATAATTGAATCTGGAACTAGAATGGCGGTCGATTTGTAAAAATAAAATTGCATGTTTCGAATTCATGAAACCAATGAAGTTATTTAAATTTGTAAACTGACAGGCACTTCAATAATGGCCCAGCATCGCTCAGATTGACAAAATTCAGATGTTTGATTTCAAATGTCAGATTGATACAAATGACTACATTTGTATAAGAAAAAAATTATGATATATATATAAATATCACAATTTTGACACATAAGAAATATCACTAAAAATTAAAAAAATATATTATAAATACTATACAAATTGTGATGTATTAAATATCACAATTTTTTTCTTATACAAATGTGGTCATCGTTGATATATAAAAGCGATACTTCAATAGTAAAGTGTTCAAAAAATAATTGACAATTCCTTAATAAAATGATTAACAATCCTACAATAAAGTATTTTACGATTCTTGAACCAATATTCATAACCAAAACATCCCTTTATAAATCAAGAAAAATGAACCAATTATTCATAAAAGACCTTTCCTCCTATTCCATTTTGCTCAAATACATATTCCATTCCATTCCTTTCCACTTAGTCAAATAAACGTTCCATTTTTCTTTCTTACTCTACATAGAAACAAAAACAAAAATTCTTTAAAGCATCACACTTTTACAAAATTCTCACTTTATTAACCATTCAATCTACGATCGAAACCTTCCGCTAACAAGAAGAACACAGAAAAGAATCATCCAATTTCATGGTTTTATTAGCCTGTTATGCAGAAGACGCAAATAAGCATCCAGCTCAAAGTGAAGCGTCGACCTCCTGCAGCTTGTGCAGTGGAAAGAGACGCGGTTAACCTGGTAGGGGCCACAGACAACTTAAAAAAGAGATCGATAATGAGATCCGGGCGGTCGTATGAGTACTTTCTCAGGTGTTACCCCACTTCCGATTCATTTGAAAGACAGCGACCTAAATTTCAGACGCCCACGCACAAGATTCTATTTGCAGTATACATCACATTAAAAAGCCTTTTCTATGTATATACTATATTTATGACGTCCCCAAGCGTAAAAAAATATTTGCATCACTACCTTCCTTCCAGAATGCATTAAGTAATACTGAAAAAGAAACGTGAAGGTGAATCCATGAATCAATAAACACTGAAAGTCAGGTTTAAGAATTAGATAAAAACAAGTAATTAAAAAAAAATATATTTTTTAAAGTCAATTCCTACTTTTTTTTCACTCTATTGCAGAAAGTCTTTTATAAATAAAGCTGAAATTTTCCTTGAAATTTTTTTTTAAGTTTATCTGGCGCCATCTATTGGTAGATACATGCAACTTAAATCTAAAAAAAACTAAAACTAATTAATTAAATTTAATGAATGAATTAATATTTCAAAAAAACTGTATTAGCATCAAGTGTCATCCATTACAAGTTCAAAAAAATGTATTTGAACTTGAGTGGATGAATAAAAAGTATTTTATGAACGATTGAAAATTTTAACAAGATATATATAGGGAGAGTGTGAGCTAATAGTAGGAATTGAATAAATAAATGAGATCTTCAGAGATAAATGAGATGTTTCCACATACAATTGGTCCTTCTTAATAATATGATTGACACAGACATAAAAACACAGTATATAAACACAGTATCCGTCATATCGAAAAGACATTTTCTAAATATTTATTTATGGCGTCCCTAAGCGTTAAAAAATATTTACATCACCCCCTTCCTCCCAGAATGCATTACGCAATACTGAATAAGAAACATGAAGGTGAAATCAATAAACACTGAAAGTCAGGTTAAAGAATGAGATAAAAATAAATAAATGCGATGTTCAGAGATAAATGAGATGCTTTCACATACAATTAGTCCTTAATAATATAACTGACACACGGGTAAGTGTTGCTTCGATCAGAAACCCGTGTTATAATCGAATATATGCTAAATAAAACTTAGAAATACTGCACACCAGAGAAATGTTAATATTGAAATTGTCTTAAAAACGAACGAAAAACGAAATAATGCGTTATATTAATAAATAACACAAGCAAACTTTAGATTTCGAATTAAAATTAAAACAACTTTCACAAATTACCTGAAACAAAGATTGAATTGCAAGAGAGGAAATATTAAGTAATTTTCTCTTTCACTTCCATTTGACATAATAATTAATCTAGCTTTTTTATTTTAATAGATTTTAAGTTTTCATCGTCTATAATCTTTAAATTATTTAATAACAATAATATAATTACAGTTAACCGTCTTATTGAAGAATCCTAATCATTGCAATTTTTTAAATCTTTTTTTATTTTTATTTTTTTATTATTCTGTCAACGACATAATTTATTTATATAATAATTTATTTACTTTATAACATTTAGTCTTTCAATTATAATTTTTCAATTTATAATTTTTTAACGATGCTAACTAAAATGTAAGTCATTTTTACTAATCTAAATGATAGAAAAAATTTTCGTAAAAATTACTTTAAATCTTCAGAGCAATAATATTCATCAAAAACTTTATAAAAAAATTATATCTCTATGACCAGCAGTTTTCAAATATGAAATGAAAAAATTCAATGAAATCACACCCGATAAAAGAAAGACATCTTTACTGGCAACATAATAAGCACATACATCCAATATTTATTGGCAACATAATAAGCACATACATCCAATATTTATTGGCAGCATAATAAGCACATGCATCCAATATTTATTGGCAACATAATAAGCACATACATCCAATATTTATTGGCAACATAATAAGCACATGCATTTAATATTTATTGGCAACATAATAAGCACATGCATCCAATATTTATTGGCAACATAATAAGCACATGCATCCAATATTTATTGGCAACATAATAAGCACATACATCCAATATTTATTGGCAACATAATAAGCACATACATCAAATATTTATTGGCAGCATAATAAGCACATGCATCCAATATTTATTGGCAACATAATAAGCACATGCATTTAATATTTATTACCATCGACTTCTCGAATTGAACACTGACCAGCTTGATACATATACCCAATAGAGTAGCATAATCTTATAAGCAGACTGTTAATTGGTAAGGGAGTAAATATCTTCATTGCAGTGAAAGGTTCAAATTCAAAGGGGTTAAGGTATTGCTGTTCATTTTCAGAAAACATGATGAAATATAGCGCTCTGTTTCCATCCTATTCTGTCAACTTGCGGGTACAGAATATTGCGGGGTGTAATATTATGTAAAATACATGTGCTTGTCGTGATTCTTTAATCAAATTCAAAGGGGTTAAGGTATTGCTGTTCATTTTCAGAAAACATGATGAAATATAGCGCTCTGTTTCCATCCTATTCTGTCAACTTACTGGTACAGAATATTGCGAGGCGTAATATTATGTAAAATACATGTGTTTGTCGTGATTCTTTAATCAAATTCAAAGGGGTTAAGGTATTGCTGTTCATTTTCAGAAAACATGATGAAATATAGCGCTCTGTTTCCATCCTATTCTGTCAACTTGCGGGTACAGAATATTGCGGGGCGTAATATTATGTAAAATACATGTGCTTGTCGTGATTCTTTAATCAAATTCAAAAGGGGTTAAGGTATTGCTGTTCATTTTCAGAAAACATGATGAAATATAGCGCTCTGTTTCCGTCCTATTCTGTCAACTTGCGGGTACAGAATATTGCGGGGCGTAATATTATGTAAAATACATGTGTTTGTCGTGATTCTTTAATCAAATTCAAAGGGGTTAAGGTATTGCTGTTCATTTTCAGAAAACATGATGAAATATAGCGCTCTGTTTCCGTCCTATTCTGTCAACTTGCGGGTACAGAATATTGCGGGGCTTAATATTATGTAAAATACATGTGTTTGTCGTGATTCTTTAATTTGCCAACTTGAAATTAATTGATTTTTTTACTTATTTTATTTTCATCCATTACATAACTTCTCATGTTTTAAACAATAATATACAATAAATGTGACACCATAAATTTCTGTGTTTTTATTTCTTTTATTTTAAAGACTTATAATTATAGATTAGTGGAAGGTAAACGAAAGTTTTTGTTTCAGTTGAAAAAGATTAGTTCTTTACATGAGCTATGATAAATGATCTGTTTTTATATATGTTCCTATTTTTATTTTTTATGCTAAGTTAAGCTTACTTTTTAGTTTAAAAGGAGTTTAAAAAATTAATTTTTCCCTCTTGATATATTTATGAATTGCGTTTTTTCTTTCTTGATATAGAATGCTATTTTTTAATGTATAATTTTTACATTACCTTTTAGGAATTAATTTTTGTATATTTGTTATCAGAATATCTTCATTAATTTCTGGTTTCTAAATGGTTCTGCCTTTGAAATGTTGTAATAAAATGTGTTTCACTACTTGTAAGTTAACAGTTTAACTTCATGAAATGTACTTTGTTGTTGACTATAAGTTTATAATTATGAAATTCTTCTTTTTTAAAAAAATAAAAGAATAATATTCAGAAAGATTTTTGAGTATGTAGTTTCTTTTTAGTAAACTAAAATTTAGGTTTCTTTTGAAATATTTCTCCATGAAATTTCCTGTTCTGTAAAGACTTACCATTTTTTTAATACTGTAATATTTTTTAATGAACTCAGGTTAAATGAAAATTTCGTTGCTTTTTGAATCTTGCAGTATCGAAAAAAAAAAACCATTTTTTTTTTTTGTAACTAACTTTTTGTAACTTTTTTTTAAACTTCACCACAACTTTTAAACCCACTAAATTATTCAACTTTTATTTTGTTCTGAACTAATTAAAATTGAAATCTTAGAATTGTAAATTTGTTGTGAGTTGTGAGCTAGAAATTTGAACTGAAACTTTGAAATTTTAAAATAGTTCCAAAACTGTCATACATAAATTGGACGTAGAAATAAATCTTAAGCTTGATAGCTTAAAAAGCAGTTTGATAGTTTATATCTTACAATAATACTGAAACTATCCTTAATTTCTTTATATACTTTTGAAAGAAATATTTTTTCTACTTTACTGATCCACTCTTCTACTTTACCGATCTTTGTTCTTGATCCTGAAGTTGATTAGATTCTATTCTTCGAAACTTTTTTTTCTTACTTATTTTTTGTGTTATAAACCACAATAGTACTCATACCAATTACTCCTGGTTATCTTGCGAATAGAGATTAAGCTTTTTTCCCTCGTTAACAATTTTCTGCTCTTTTTATGACCTAGAAGTCCTTCTTTCATTTCTTTATTCCGTGAAATTGCTTTCGTTAAAAAAATCATTTTTTTTTTCGAAATAAATATACTTACAAAGAATAATAACACTTTTAATTGGATTTTTTAATCTTGTGTTTAATATAGTGTATGCAATAATCCTCTACAAATATTTATGTATCTGAATCAAAAGGATTCGATACAAGGTAGCCAATCCCGAAACATTTCATCCTCTCTTCCATCAATTTGCAACAAATGGAGGTTTTTTTGTCGCTCTACTGTCATCTTGTGCACACAAGGGCTAAACAGAACGAGACCTACAGTTTAAAGAGGATTCTGAACCACTACAAACATCCAAGCACCACCGGGAGTCGAACCCGAAGCCTGTGGTACCGAGCGCTGGTCACTCGGCCATCAGGCCCCGCAATAAATGGAAGAGGAATGTCAACCTCCTACCTCACCCGCTGATCCCAAATTGATTTTTCTCTCTTTCTCCTCCTCAAAACATCATTTTAGACCACAAAGCTGCTTTCGTCCTACTCTTTCCCTCTTTACTCTGCTCTCTCAATTATTACTCCATCGCGTAATAATTGAGGATTCCGCGTAGCATTCCTGCATTTATCAAAATTAATTTCACTCTATTCTTAATATAAATACAAAATTCATTTTTTTCTCTTTCTCTCTTAAAAACTCTGATCGTCATAAATTTTAATATTCTATAAAATTTATAGTTTCTCACTATTACTTTAAAGACATTTAAAATAAATAATTCTGTAAATAAGATATGGGAATTTAATAATATATTGTAATGTTGGGGGTTGTAGCAACTTGATTGTAACTGGATGTGGTCAGATTGAGACTTGAGACACAGGTTTGAGAGCGCACAACTTTATTTACACACGCACCAACACCACACACATACAATTTTTAACACATTGAAAGACATATAATTATAGATTTGTGGAAGGATTCCACTTCAATGCCGAAAATGAAGATACTCAAGTACGTTCTGAATGCGCGAAATATACTTTTTCTCCGGGTGAGAGACTATAGGCCAACTATTACGCAGGGTTGCTTTGAATATATTTCCTCTCGGGATGAGAGATTACAAACTAAACGTTTATCAGCAGCAGCGCCGGTTGCGCTGTACTTCCTCTCCTGTGAGAGTCTTGACAGCTACTGATCATTTCTCCTGAACGAAACAGGGGGCGCTCTTGCAGTGCGTAGGAGGAAGCACTGCAAGAGCGGTTACATCATATCCTTTGCCTATAACTTAAGTATTTAAGGAAACAAGTGTGACTGAAATTGAATATACTTTCGTTTACAGCAGTTAGTAGTAGTACTTAGTAAGTTTTTAACTTTATATTTAGCTTTAAGTCAAAATTCATCTTAAAAAATGTGTTTTATTTACTAATTAAAAGAAATTAATCGTGTCAAAAATAAAAATAACGAACAATATCTATGAAAAATTAATGCCTGAAATATAACTTCTATTCTTAATAAATAAATTACATATAATTTTTCATTCAGTGCATTATAAACCCATTTTTTCAATTACATTTTTATTTATTTTATAAATGCAATTTTACTTTAGAATAATGCTACTTTATTTTCCAGTATTGGTATTCAGAACAGATTAATTTTTTAATTTTTTTTTCTACTTTTATTTATATTTTTAATCTTTTTTACTTCAATGAATTTTTATCATTTCTTTAGTTTTAATCATTTCTGTCTTCATAGAAATGATAAAATGCCAAGTGAAATTTATTTTTCCTGATTTTAACTATCTAGATTATAAGCCACATCATAAAAAATCAAGGTTATGTTCATAATATTGATAAAAATTATACAAATATTCTTCAAAAGAAATTTTTGCATAGAGTTTCTTGTGTCATACGCTCGGAATACATTAAAAACCAGATTTTTTATTTTTGAAAGGAAAAAAAGTTATTCTTTTTTCTTATGATTTATACAAGAAGTTTGGTTCTTTTAAATTTAAAATTATAAATTTATTTTGGTAATAGTCTATATCAGGGATGGGCAAACTACGGCCCACCGGAAGGTTCTTTCCGGCCCGCGGATAGAATTTTAATTTGTCGGTCCGAGGCAAATTAAAAGAAATATATATTTATTTATTATACATCCATGTTCTTTTCTACTTTGATTTAATATTATTTTTTTATTAAAAAAATTATTTTTTTTAATATTATTATTTTTATCTCATTTCCCGAGGTTAAATTCAATACCCTCAGTAATTGAAAAGAAGCTTAAGAATTATGAAGATAGCTTGAAAAAACTGCATTTTGAGTTCGAACGCAGATTTCAAGATTTCAGTGACATTCGAACAGAATTGGATATTTTTACCATGCCTTTCAACGTAAATTGTGAAGCAGTGAGGTCCGATTTGCAGGTTGAATTAATTGAGTTGGAATCTAAAAACAATCATCTCAAGCAATTGTTTCTAAATATGCCAAAGTTAGAGTTTTACAAATCATTATCGAAAGTAAGTTTCCCAAATTGAATATCTCACGGCAGAAAATCAGTGCTATGTTTGCTTCATCTTATATATGTGAACAAGTGTTTTCAACTATGAACCTTAGAAAGAATTATTTCAAAAGTAGACTGACACATAAGCATTTAACCTCGTTTCTTAGAATCAGTACATCTCACTTTGAACCTCAATGTAAGGAACTTTTAAAAATTAAATCGCAATTTCATTTATCTCATTAACATATTTAAATTGTAATACTTGTATATTGTTTTTAAAATTTTAGAAAAATTTATCTCTACCCGCCAAACTTTTTTTTTTTTTTTTTCAATTTTTGGCCCGCGACCGGAAAAGTTTGCCCGTCCCTGGTCTATATTTTTTAAAATATCCAAAAGTAAAAACACCGAATTTCTTATCGTAAATCAATATCTGGCTCTATTTTAAAAGAAAGTTATAAATCATTATCGTTTTGGACAATTTATTTATTCGTTTTTGAAACTGATGCATTACAGTATTTAATGTAAATTACTTTATCTGAATCACAATTCTTTTTTGTGCAAAAGGTAATTCAACGAACTAAATTTTTAATATTTCTTAAATTATATACGGAATTATGAAAGATATTACTGGAAATCTTTTATTAAGAGCAGCTGTTCTTAAAGTTATTGATCTTCTTCGAAAAATAAGATAAACATGGACTTAACTAAGTCAAATTTCTTCTCACAGATTCTAATTTAATTTCGAAAAATTAGAGTTCTCCTTATGAAAGAATGACTCTCAAAGTGTTCTGTTTTTGCTATCCTTTATATTAACTGTGTACTGTAAGTTGCTAGAGGAAAAATTTAATAACAATTTCTCTGTTTAGTGATCTCTTAAAATAAACGCTGTAATTATAATATGAAAAAATACTGATATTAAAATAATATTTGTTCTTAATTTATATCTGAATTTGAAAACATGTAGCTTGAAGACCATTTTTACAAGAAAATTAAAATGTTTAATGAAAACTCTTCTATATTTATAAACTATTGTTAAAATTAATATATTTCTAAAATCATTATTTTTTTCTTTTAAGAATGGCTATCTTCCGTTGAATAGGATAATAAACTTCAATAAAAATGATTAAACAAAGAAATAAAATACGTTTTGGTGTCAATTGTTTAAATTCTAAAATAACGTCTATTAAAGCAAGTTTTTAACAATTTGTTTCAAATCATCTTGACACAATTTTTCATAGATATTAAAATTTTTTTTTATTTTTCTTCATTTAACAAAAATAAATATTAGTTCTAATATACCAGTATAGTATCCATATAAGTCCAAAATCAAAAATAAATACTAGTCGTTATAACTATTAGTCCTCATATTTAGCTGCTTTTCTTGTACTGAATATAATCATAATTAAAAAAAATTATTAAAGTGAAATTTATCTCATGTTTTCACGAGTAATATTTTGTAAGAACATTTAAATATCTGCAATAATGCCTCCATTTAGTTTATATTACATTCTGTATAAAGCTGATTAAAAAATATACAAAAATAAATACAAAAACCAACACGAACAAGTTATAAAAATTCAATTTATTCAAAAAAATTATAACCATTAAAATTCAGAAAGATATTAAAATTACTTTGAAATGCAAAGCCAGAAAAAATACTTGTAAAATCCAATCTCCAATGCAAACAAATTGTCCATGATCAAGATAATCCTGCCATTACGGTAAAAGTCTGTTTAATCTATCTAAAACACCTTTGTTTGGTTCTACTTGTATCTTAATGAAACTATTTAACTTGATCTCCACTAACTTCTCCAACACTCTTTGGAATGAAGCTGAAGTCTCAATGCCAAACAAAGATTCTTTTCCCTGATAATGGAAATCCATTTAGTGGCTCCTCGACATGTCTTGTGTAATTCTTGGATTATTTAGGTTCTTCTTTATGTCTCTCAAATAATCCTGGATCATTGTTTCAAAGAAATTCTTCCTATTTGCTTTCCGACAAACTTTGCCATGTATACGTGTGTGTAAATATTGACGTGACAATGATACACAAATTTCGTTTTTCTGTCTGTGAGCTAACAAATTTGAACCTCTTCAGATCCAGTCTTAATTTTTTTGCTAGTGTTTACCAAATTCGAGATCTATCTTCTGAAAGAAAATAGAAAATAACATGTAAAGTCGATTTTCAAGAAAATTAGTTTAAAAAAATCATACTTTTTGGTATGTTAAATAAGTTTTCAAGACACGCAAGATTTTTTTAACCAATGTTTATCAAACTTGAGATCAACTTAATAAAAGAGCAGTTAAAATAGGATATTATTTCATTTTTTAAAAAAATAATCCTTTTTGGTATACAATATAATAGATGTACATTGTTACTAAAAACTTGTTTTACTGATACACCAGAATGGTTTAAAAATACAAATTTTAATTAACAGGAATTTAAATTAAGCTCTATTTAATTTTTTAATATAAAATACTCTTTTACAAATATTTGGCAGTAAAATAACTGTTTCTTTATTATTGGAATCAAATTCATAGTGTGAAATGAGATGAAAATTATATGAAATTCCAAAAGTGAATGGCATGGAATCATATATATATATATTGGATTGTCATTTAACGTTCAAAAAATAAGATTTTTTATTGAAATTATTCCAAACAACAAGGCATTCATACATGTACTAAATTATACCTTCCTAAAGAAATTTTGATTTATAGGATAGTCAAGAATTCCTATTTTTTCTATAACAAAAAGCTACAAATAGGTCTTTGTTAAATAACAGGACTCTTCTCATTTTTTCCTTTAAACTTGCCATTTTTCAGTACCATTTTTAATTTTTCAGAAAATTCTTTTAGACATATTGTTAATTAAACTTCAAAATAATTCTATATTTGATAATGTAAATCAAGAATTTGATTTCATAACCTAACATGAATTTATTTTCAACTGATTTTTTCAATCATTAAATTGTTTTACTTATGTAGATATAAATATCAATCAAATTTAAATTTAAATTGCATAAAAAGATGCATTAATCCAAGTAAATTCGCGATTTTCATTAATAAAACTGTACTGTTCTCAAAGAATTCAACTTCTATTTAATGAAAATGCTCAATCCCTGTTAACTTTTTTATGAGATTTCAAAAATATTAAGAATATGTAAGTTATTGGAAAAAAATGTGATAGTTTTTTTTTTTCTTCCTCTCTTAGAAACAGATATTGGTTAAATATTTTGTTGTTGTTGTAGTCTAGAGTGTTTTACATTAAAATGATTGATTCGCATATTATTTAGCACTTGAAAAATTTACTAAATTTATTTCAAACTAAAACCGATTGCTATCACATATTGACTTAGAAAATAAATTTAATTATAAAATGAATTGATTTTTATAAATTTAACTTTTCAATTACTCAGAAGAAATCGAAAATGTTCTATGCTTTTTATACGAATAAAATAAAAACAATAAAAATGCAATAAATCATACAATTACTTTAAAGAAAATAATCTTTATTTTATTTTAGTTTTATTTCATCTTGATTTTTAAAATATTTTATTGGTTCTTCTACCCAGAAGAAATAAGATGGAATTTAATATCTTGAAGATATGTGTTCCTTGTTAATTTTATCTTTATGATAAATCTTTCGTCCTTATCCTAAATGTATTTAAAGCTCGTTCACCTTGACTTTTGTATGTATTTTACTTTTTATTTAATGTCATTTTAGTGTTGTTTTTTTTTTTTGTATGTCGCAGAGTGCATTTGTATTCTCTACATATATATATATATACCTAGCTTTAGACTTTAAAGTACCTGATGTTTGGATTCTGACTGATAGTAAGAGCTCAATACAGTATTTGAAAGATTGGCCAAGCATCTTGGACAAATTGGGGAAGGATATAGTTTCTAAACTAGCTGTTTTGGATCAGATCGGATCGGTGTCCTTGCAGTGGATTCCCTCCCATGTGGGCATCTATGGAAATGAAATTGCTGATCTGCTCGCTAAGGAAGGTTGCGAACTTCCCAAAGCTTCTTCTTCCAATCTGTTAGCTTCAGAGGTTCATTCCATGACTTTAGCCAGAGTGAATACCTCTTGGAGGTCGCCACCAATTGATGCATGGTACGCCGCTAAATATCCTGGTATGTCCATGCAGTACTCCTGTCCTAGACCTGCTCAAACGGCTTTAGCTAGACTAAGGACTGGCCACATTAAGAGTCTGACCTTCAATGGAGACGAGAAGACATATGCCCTTTGTCATTGTTCGACCATCGCGTCTCCCTCTCATCTCATAGATTGTATTGGTGCCTCTGTGAGGCAACTGTTGAATGAGGGGAGGACAGTTTACGATCTATTGATGCAGCATGATCTACTGGACTTGGTTTAGGATTCTAAATCAAGGGGATAAGCAACAACAACAACAACATATATATATACATATTATGTTAACTGACTAAAATCAATTAGAACTATATGAAATTAATGTGTATGTCCTTTCTAAATTTCTAAACTATTTGATAATAATTAAAAATCTATTATAAAACATTCCATTGTATTTATTAATTAGTAAACTTGTATTATTTTTAACTCTAAAACCATTATTTTGCTCATTTTCTCATAATTCACGTATTATATTTCAATTGAAAGGTAAGTAATTTCTTTTACTTAAAAATTAAGTCCTGGGACGTGGTTGTGATGAATTTTGTTTATATCTATTATTTTTCTACATGTGCCAACGGCCGTACCATGCTGAATATACCAGTTCTCGTTAGATCACCGAAGTCAAGCATCATTGGGCGTGGTCAGTACTTGGGTGGGTGACCACCTGGGAACACCGCGTGCCGTTGGCAAATTTGGGACCTGAATGGCCGAGTGTCTAGCGCTCTGGCGCTCGGTGCCACAGATTTCGGGTTCGAATCCCGGCGGTGCCATGGATGTTTGTAGTGGTTCGGAATCCACTTTAAGCCGTAGGTCCCGGTCTCCTATGACTGTAAGAGCGTCACGGAGCCAAAGTCAGACTTCTACCTACGGGTGTTCCATCACAACAGAAGCTGCTTCCTTCCCCTTCAATCATGAGTACGTATGGGCTCGTGGGCTTGGCCAGCCAAGTGGGATAAGAAACAACAACAAACAACAAATTTTTCTACATACTATTATGTCTATTATTATATATTACGTATATGTATGTCTATTACTTGTTATTATTTATACCTATTATTCTGACTATTTTGTCAGGCTTTTATTGTCCTGCTTTATCGAATTACATTAAGTAAGATATTTTCTCTCTATTTTAATAATATGATTCGTCATTTGTACATTATTTTAATTTTTTGTATTTCTTTTATTTCTTTTATTTATATTCATTTTTTATGTATATGTATTCTATTGTAGAACTTCATGAGCTGTGAATATTATCCTTACAGCGGTATTGGTAATATAAGATGCATATTATTCCATTTTATAAGACATTGTTTCTGTGTACATCCATCTAATTCTGTGCTCATGATTCTCAGATGAAAGAAAGTCATCGACAAAAATCTAATGTTGCATGTAAGCTCTCACGTACATTAAACCTTAATCACGAGTTAATGCCTCGATACAAATAATAATAGACCAAAGAATGCAAGTTATTCTTTCCCCTAAGAAAATAATAAACCAAACGGCCATTATATCGATTACAAGCTAAGATGCCTCAGCTAAATGACAATGGTGATGCTTTGTCCAGCAAATAAAGAGTATGTTTTGGATCAGAAAGCTGTAATCCAACCCCCATCATTGAGAATAAAAAAAAGAGATATGTAATGATTTATGAAATATAATTGTTTTTCAATTAATTGTTATACTTAAGCAAAGAGAATTAATAAAGTGGAGGTTAACAATAAGGCAAATGTTTAATAATTGCATAATAAAAAGGTTGTGCAGTTTTCTAATGAGACTTTTATTATTTGACTAACGATCTGCTTAAGGTTTTCATTAAATATCTGTCAATTTTCATTGAGAAATGACTTTTTGATAAATGATTATTTTGATGAAGAATGAATTTTTTTACTTATTCATTTTTGTCTATCATAATCAAAGGAAAATACATATTACTTACTCTGAATGCACAAATAATGAGACAATTTCATATTTTTGGGAATTAAAAGTTTTATAATTAAGCTTTTAAAACTTAAGTAATATAAATTACATTAAAAAAAGACTTTATTAATACAAAATAAATTTAAAAGTTCGTTTTATAATTAATACATTTCATATTTACATTTAAAAACAGCTTTATTTTATTTTATTTATTTTAAAAAAGCTTTATTTTATTTGTTTTTAAAAAAGCTTTATTTTATTTATTTTTTAAAAAGCTTTATTTTAATTTACTTACTGGCCCTTTTATATTTTCAAATTTGATACCAATAATTTCAATTACAACATGCTTCTTCATTCTAAAACAGAAATAAATATTACAATTAACTGTAAAATCTTTTAATGTCTGCTTTATTTATGTAAAATATGTTCTATTTATTACTATAATAAAAATCTATTACTAAAACAATGTAATGAAATCTTAATACATATGAATAATTAATAAAATCCTCTTAATTTTACCAATGTTGAAAGTTAAATTTCAAAAGGAAATTCAGATATTTTAATGCTTTATCTTTTTTATCTATCATTTTAAATGAACTTCAAATGAATTGATAGGTAACCAAACAAATGTTTTTTCCTTAGTATAAGAAATAATTTAAAAGATTTAACTTTGTTTTCTTAACTTCTTCTAAATAGTTACTATTCATTAGCATAATTAAATTTAACGAGGGAATTCGATAACTGATTATTTTATGCAAATGGAAGACGATAGTTTGTACAGTTAAATTTCTTTTATTTTAAACTCCATCATCAATTCAAAAGTTTTAACCATTTTTTTAAAATACTTTCTAGACGTTTTACATTAAAGAGAAGTGTTATTCATTCATTCTGTTCACAGTGAAATGCTATTAAAACATGTGTTGTAAAATCAGGCTACTAAATGCATTAAGTTCTATTTTAATTTTGAATAATATTAAATCAGTCTCTTTCTTTATAAATTTCAAGAGGTTCAAAAAATTTGAAGTGAAAGTTATTATAAACTTAATTAAAACTCTGTTCCAAAAGTAATGATTTTTTTTCTGACTAATATATATATGTTTTTTAAATTATGTTATTAATGAACTTGTAAATGAGTACTCTGATTTAAGAGATCGTTATTTTAAAGCTTAATCGCTTAACTAAATTCATTTTATTGCTGCCCAACCATGACACGCCCAAACATATAAGTAGTGTTTTCCATCCCTTCGTTCTTTTACCAAACTATACCCTTACACAATTCGAGAAATTCTCCTTTTTCGTGTAATATATGAATAATGCGGATATGTACCAAAAAGTCATATACATTATAATAAGCCAATATTTAAAAGCTTTATCTGAAAAATTTAATCATTATTTTTCTTAAAATGAAGATCCATGTAGATGAAACATCTGGATTAGTAATCCCTTTTCAGAAGATATAAAAACATATGCACTTGATCATCATGAGGAATAAAAGGTGATTGGTTATTCTTCTGATGTCCAGATATAAAATGTCCTCATTGTTTCATTGTTATCCCTGGATAAAAAATATCTATCTGCTTTTGAGTAATAAAACTATCAAATTGTTGATAAATTTTTCAACGTCCTATTAGTGTGAAAAGACTTTTTCAGCTATGTCAGCATTAAAAGCCCAGGAGAAAAATATAATGAACGATAACATAGAGTTTTTTCTCAGAAACAACGCTGAAAACCACCTATTTCAAATTTACTTGCTAAGAAACAGCAGCAGATGTCGCACTAGTCAAAAATAATAATTTTACAATTCTAGATTTAATAAATAAAATTCTCACAACTTTCTTTTTTATTTCTAGCTGATGGCAGTCCATGAAATAAATTTTCGCTAGTCATGGAATTTAGCGTAGATCTACCTCCTCGTGGTACACTCCAGGCAACGTCTGATACGGAAAAATGATTTACAAACACGGTCTTCAGTCTGGCTGTCAGTGTGAGTATCTTAGAGTTCTTGCAGTGGAACACAAGTGGTTTGCCCCCTTATCATCGGTGGCATTGCTACGGCTTTTTTGTGGTCACGATTGTCCCTGCAAACACTTTCGCAGAATTAAGACTTCTGACCCTCTCTGTCTCCTGTGTGATAATCAGGAAGTATTGGATATATCTCACCTTGCTTCCTGTTCTACACTGCCTCCTGTTTCTTTATGAAAGCGTTATTGAATTGCATGACTTAAGTTGATGAATTAACTGATGTCATTTGTTTCTATCATGTTCTTTGTATTTATTTTTTTATGATATCTGTTGTCCTGTAAACTTAACATTGGAAATAAAAATAAAATAAAAATTTCACTGGTCAGTGGTCGTCATAAGGTAGAATAACAAGGAAGTAGAGCATGAAGATGATTGGGTCTTTGCTATTTTGATATAAAAATATCACAAATTTGAGTTCATCTGCATTATTAGGGAATTTGGTAGACTTACATGTACACTGATGACGTGCTTTGCTGTTTTTGTGAAGGTTTCATGGGTGTTTTACCAATTTTGCTTGCATCTATCTCAAATATAAATCAATTGCCTTTAGAACCAATCCAAACATCCAAAAAGGCATTCCTCTCTTTTCTTCTCTTTCGTGGCAACTCCAATCCAGTTTCAATCCAACACATCCAAAAAGACATTACTCCCTTTTTTCTCTTTTGTAACAATTGCAATCCAGTGTCAATGGCAAATGGCGACAAATGCCAAGTATTGGAAAACAAAATATCACTTTGTATACTTTAATACCTTCGTGTATGAAACAAACGTTTTGTGAAAGAATATATTTATAAAGATATCCTATACTTTTATTCTGGGGCAATTGTTCGACACTGATAGCCAATTACAAAGAGGATAATGAAGTACTTGCACCCTGTAACAAGAGAACTACGAAGTAAGCAAAATGAACAGTTCGAGTCTCTTGTATTTTTTCCAGAACTACCGGAACTTAAATTCTGAAAACTTTGCCACCAAACACTTAGGTAGCACAACGGTTAATTAAAATTACCGACATAAAGAAGTATCTTCCAAGTATTGCAGGATTAAAAAGTTTCTCAGGCCTCAAGTTTCTTTCAGACCAAGTTCCAAATATGTTCGGTTTCTATTCCTTTCGCCATTCTCTTTCGGTAATTAATCTCAGCAAACAATGCAGGACAACAATTTAAAGTGTGATTAATTATCTCTCGCTTTCGAAATTTAATTAACTAAAAGTACTCGGGTTACGTTTTGCTGGCATCATTGAGTTAATTAATACGGATTCTAGAAATTTCTGTTGATATTTCTCAAACAACTAGAAACTTTATTTAGTAATGTTCTATTTTGCACACTTTTTAATATAAATAATTTTATACTTTCATTATTAATAGTCTTGAATATAAGGATGATTGTTTTAGACATTTTAACAAAGTACTCCAGAAAAGTCCTCCACAACATTAAGGGTCTAATTTCAAATTGATATAAAGCATAAAAGTTACGGAAATTTATATCATAAATAAAGATTTATGTAAAATGATAACCTACTAACTTAATCATTAATTTCGCTTTTTAGAGAATTTTAGTACATTAAAGACCTTACTATTTAAATGTTTGGCCAACACCATATTTAAGAATTACGTAAGTGATTATCCTATTATTTGAATGATTCTTAATAAATACTTTCTGTTTTGTGCATAATTGATGATTAATCATAGATATATTTACGAATAGGATTATGTAATAATAAACAAAAAAAATTTCTATTTTTAACTTGTAGTTTATGAATGCAATGAAAAATTAAATTTAAAATATTAAAGTTTTACAGGTCATTCCTTTACGCAAAATAATAATAACATATAAATATATATTAATATAAGTAATTAATATAATTAATAAATATTATAAAAATAAAAATAAAAAACCGTTATAAAAATAATTAACTCTTATTAATGAATAATAATAAATATTCAATATTTTTCTGCAAAACAATCATTTCTATTTACATTAAGCATTAAAAATAATCATAATTAGCTGTTATTTTCCTGTTTTAATGCATATTTCCAGATTTATAGATTTGATTAGGCAAAGTCCTTCAAAAGTAAAATTATTTTGACTTTGTGCTAAAGTTATTTTCGATTTATCTCATAATACAAAATGTTTCTATGTTTTTTAAATCTAGTTTAAGATCAATGATTTCAAATAATTCACATAAATCATAGTCTCGAAGTGAAATTTAATTCAAGAACAATTTAAAAACTAAAGATTAAAATAGTTATAAGAGATATTTGTTAAGATTTCTTCCAAATATATTGTTTTAAATATATTATAAAATTATGTTTTATCTTCCTAATTATGTACAATTCTTTATTACATAATATTTATATAATTATATGAGTTTCTATTCAAAAATTGCATTCATTTTATTTACTATACAAACTATTTTTTTTTTATTCTATCTTTTCTTATTAAGAAGAAGAAATTAATTATTTCTGAATTAACGCTATTTTCACGCATATTATTTCCTTTTCCGTTTCTTAATTGTGCATATAATTAATAGATAATAGAAAAGTATTTTTTTATTAAAAAAATTATCTTATATACAATTCATTAACGTGTTCAACGAAATCAGTCGAAATTTTAGTTATTTCAATTACAAAATATTTTTCGTTTAATTTAATTCCTTTTCTTTTAATTTACTTTTAATTTTCTTTCTTTTAATTTTTTGTTTTGAATGAGTAAATGTTTATTACGTAAAAATTTTTTTATAGTTATGAATGATTATTTTGATAGATATTTTTTTATCCTATCTATACTGCTTTTTTGGATTATGTTTATTAATAATATTTATTTATTATTCTTTCTTTTTTGCAAAAATAGTTTATATATTAAATTTATTTTTTCATAGTTAAGTCTCATTTGTAACAAAATGGCTTTCTTTAATTTTTTTTACTCTTATAATTCTCAAGAAAAACTATACACCACTGTTTATATTATATTACGATTTAAAATATTGAACTGAGACATCTTTAGTAACATTGATAGTAAAGTTATATTGTTGACGGAATGCTCATATGAAAGTTTTGGTAGTAAGCCCTATTTAGGAAAAATTGAAATATATTGTGAATATGTTCTCTTTTTACTTGAATTTAAAAACCAACGAAGATTAATAAAATTGATTACCGTACTAAGTTGAAAAAAAAAAAAGATTCATAAAAATTATATTTTTAATGCATGCTATTACTCTTTTAAAATCTTCACAGCCTCTTAAGACGCCAAGCTCATTATTTTGTAAGGGAAATTTAACTACAGCGATGAAAAATAGCACTCGTAAAAAAGTACTTTATATAAAAAGGATAAAATAAAGCTTATTTTGCATTTGCATTTTTTATCCTATTTCATCGTTAGCAAAAGCATTTAATAATACATGCTTTTTCAAGATTATGACCAAACACTCACTTTATTTAAAATGACAAAAAGTATATTTTTAAAAAAATGTATTTTAAAGCGTACTGTACTATTTATTTATTTTTTTACTCAAATTTGGTAAAAACTACTTTTAAAATAGAGATATTCATAAATAACAAAAACAAGCAACTCATTTTAAAATCATTTTAATCGTGTTAAACCAATAAGATTATTTCTTAACATAAAGCCACATGTTCAAAAAAAGCTAGAAATTTACTTCTAAAAGTTTATAAGATAAAAATTTTAACGAGGAGTATCTTTTGACATTATTTTATCAATACACCATTGACTTTTAAAATAATGTAAGTTGATTCATCTTAATGATCTTTCTTTTATTGTGCTATTTACACATATCATTACATCACTGTCATATTAATAAATTTATATGTACATTGATAACCTATTAACTTAATCATAAATGTCGCTTTAACAAGGAATGATCTTTCTTTTCTCAATAATCATTCTTTTATTGTGATATTTACATCACTGTCATATTAATAAAGATATATGTACAATGATAACTTATTAACCTATCATTAACGGCCTAATCATTAATTATGCAATAAAAAATTATTATTCAACACTCTGCTTTCTCTCACAAATCTTGTTAATTTTTCCCCTAACTTTTATATATAATTATTTGTTTTAATTACATATTTGAAAAAACGTTTTCCATTGCCAATTTCTATAATATTATTTTATTAAATAGAATTCTATAGTTAATTGTTGTTGTAATAAAAACCTCAAAGTTTTTAAGATCATTAATAATGCTTTATCTCTTTCACTATATTGAATAAAATATGGAACCTTATGGATATGTCCTTATACCTTATATGGACACTTACTAGGAAAGTTAACTGGATGTCAACAGCAACATCAATTTACTAAAGCGCAACTAGATAAGCAAATCACTTATGTGTGTTTTCTAATAGAATTATCTAATTTCAAAAACAAACAACTCGTTTTTAAATCATTTTAATGGTGCAAAACCTATATGATTGTTTCTTCAAGTAAAGCTAGAAATTTACTTTTAAAAGTTTAGATATAAGATAAAATTTTAACATAGAGTATCTTTTGTCATCATTTCCATCAATACATCATTGATTCTTAAAATAATGTAAGATGATTCATTTTTATTTTCATTCTTTTGTTGTGATATTTACTCATATATTTGCTATACGAGATGTTCAGAAGTGCATTGCATTAAAAGAAATTAATATTAAACTATAGAAATATTAATATTCAAATATATTCACATTCAAATATATTCATATTCAAACATAGAAATATTTATATTCAAATATATTCACATTCAAATATATTCATATTCAAACATAGAAATATTAATATTCAAATATATTCACATTCAAATATATTCATATTCAAACATAGAAATATTAATATTCAAATATAATCATATTCAAATATGAAATTAGTATTCAACTAAAGAATATAGAAATTGATCGCATACGTAAATGCAAATGCTGAACTTAATGAAACTCCTTAATTAAAATGAAGGAAATTGTTTTCAAGAAGTCGATGTTGTAGGAAGAGGGACCTTTATTCTAACTGGCTTTGAACCTTTATTAATCATTTGTTGTGGATAGTTGACTCGTGGTATTCCATGAAAGGGTTAATTTTAATAAAAATTAAACTGTAAAATTAGAATTTACTGAAAATCGTTAAAAATATCTGGAGAACTTTATTGTCCAATACTCTCTACCTCTACATTTTGCAATTTTGCAGTAAAAATAATTGAGATTGTATCATGATAATTTTGTAAAAATTTTATTATCTTTAATAAAATGAATTTTAAAAAAAATAATATTATTCTAAATGTTAATACGGAGTTGAATTATCAAATTTTTTTTATGTAATTAATATATGCAGCTTAATATGGTGCGTTGGATATATGTGGTTTGTATGTGATAATATAGATATGTCTTTTAAACATTCCTTTTTCTTTGATAAAAGGAATTAAAAAGGTAATAACATAATTCATAATTTTAATACTGAGAGTAGTTACCAAAATAATTACAATCCATTATGTCATTCATATTTATGTAATTAAAATATGAATGTAATAATGGATTTATACATTCTCATCAAGTCCATTAACAAGTTTAGAGCAATGAAACTGAATTAAAAATTATACACAAAATAAAGATTGCAATATTTTGAATAAAAATGTTCTATCATATCTTATATTGGTACTTACGTATTAACGGTACCTTGGCGACAGTTGCGCCAATAAAGAGCACACGCGCCAACCGCAGCTACAGATTTGGCGCCAATCTACACTTAAAATTTTTGTTCCAAATAATAAAATATATATGAAACACTTCATTTAAAATCAAAACGCTTTCAAAATATTTTTATTCCAAATAATAAAGATTGGCAACACTTAAAAACCGCCAAGTCTGTCGCCAAGGTACCGTTAATACGTAAGTACCCTTATATTTATTGATCAAGAAGAATTGGTAATAAAGATCATTTTTCATTTTCAGTATTTATGTTTCACATCCCTTGTAAATAAAGACCAAAACTCTATAAAATCAAATTGTAATACAAACAGCAGTTTTGTTACACTGTAAACTTTTTTAAAGATTTAATCTTGCACAATTTACTTAAGATGATGACCGATATTTATTGTAAAATTTATGGCTCATGTTAGCAACATAAAAATGAACATTTAGTTTTTGAAAGCATAATATCCCCTTTCATATTGTGATATAAAACATTCATATTTTTTCTAAATGTTTTTATCAAACGTTTATGGGTCATTCATATTCTGATGCATGAAAAACCCACACGAGAGTATATGAAGTGGGTTGTAAATATTTGCCCTAAAAAAATAAGATAGAAGTGCCGATGTCAAGTGTTGGAGATGCAAATGTGATTCCCCATCAACTTAAAAATACTCCTGTTTAGAAAAAAGTGTATTTTTTTTTATATTGCCGGTGCTTGTAAAGTTACCGAGTTGACATATAGCTCGACATGGACTTGTTTTGACGTGATGAAAGAAGTAGGTGGACGATGAAGTAGGTAGGATGGGATTACACAAAAGTTTTTGCGACTGGTGACTATAAACATTCCAAACTTAATGAAGCACTTTTTTTATGATATTGAGAGTATTAGTATCCTTAAATGATTGAAAGCGTAATAGTGAAAAAGGATTAGCTGTAAATATAATTCAACCCGGAAATGAAACCAAAGAAGCCTCTTTTTTTTCTTCCTCTTTTTAAAAATAGCTTACTCTAATAGAGCAAGCTACTTTATATTTTCATATAACCTATTTTTTATCATATAAACTATTTCATCTTCTATTATTCTATTTATAACCACTCAATTGGAATTTGTTAACATATATAACTAAATATAAATAAAATTATTGTTAACGTGTATAATATGTAATTTGCAGCCCTGTAGAAACGTGTGCAGAAGGACTCAGGGTTAAATCCACAGACAGATCTTCGTTGTTGTTGCCACTGCTTGTGGAAATGAGGAGATTCAATAGCGATTGAGACAATGCTTGTATAGCGTCTCGCATCGATATTCAGGATGCTTGGTGAAAGATCTTAGGGTTTTCTAGATACGACAAATGTATAAAAGAAATTCTCAATGTGGGCCACTCATCCTAAAAGTTCTTCACTCGGTAGGCTATTTTTTATATACGGCAGTGGAACACGATGCCTATCGATGTGTAAACAATAAAAGAAACTGAATGGCTTTTGAGCTGGAATCATTTGATGATTATTAGATAAGTTGTTCTTTCAAAAGCCGGTCACTTTCACTTCAGGTATTCTGGGATTAGAATGGCAGACATATAGTAAATACAGAGTTTATCCGGAAACTCCACCAGGTGGCTGCTACACTTTGCCCGTTTTGTGCCACCTCAAATCACCCAATCCTTCTCCTCAAGCACTATGAAAGAACAATATAGCATGCAGATTTACAGTGCCCATCCCTGGAATATACACTGAAGCTATTGGTTCGATATTGCTTATTGAGCTTCGAACCAAGCATTCTTGGTTAGGATATTCAACGCGTTATCTACAAGGTAGATCCGGCTCTAAAAATCCGTAAAAATCCTCTCGGCCAGATCCGTAAAAATGTGGATAACATAATAAAAAATATCACTCCTATAAATTCCCGGGTTTTTTTAATTATATGCCAAATTTTATTTTAAAAAACTTATAAAAACATTTTCTTATTTTAAATATTTGCCTAAAGATGGTGTTCTGATAAATCTTTAACTATCAAATTTATTTTATTCAATCTTCCATATGCAAGTAAATATTATTTATGTGTTATTTATCTATGTATCTTATCTATGGATTAGCAAAAAATGTCAGCAATACTTATACATGGAGGAAAAAATTTCCTTCTATACTATGTTGCTTTATTTACTAATAAAAAGGATATAATAAATATAAAACCCATAATGTTGTTGCTTTCATAATTATTTATTGTTATGTTATAACGTTAGATTAATATGAATCCTAATTAAGAGTATAACTTTCAGTGAATTCTCTCAACTTTTAAAGGATATCACATTTTTTTGTAGAATATATACTTCGTGTTAACACCCACAACCTACTTTTGCTGAAAGCCAATTGTGTTTAAACCAATTTTCTGAACGTAACGCAAAAGAAAAACTAGAAGTAATTCTCTTTTTGTTTTTATCATTACTTCGTGTAAATAGAAAGGGAGGAGAAGTCGATTGTTTTTTCTTCTGCCGTTGATTGAAAATTGGAATTTATCCGAATTTTATAGAACAAAGGGAAACTGAAACTCAGAGAATGCAGCTAAAGCAACATAAAACGTTGTGTTTGATATTTCCTGGTTAAAAGAATTCGGCTTATTTTATAAAATTGTGAAAAACATTTTCGAGATTAAATAGTTTTTTAATTTAAAAATAACCTTTAGAATCAACAAATATCTTTAATAAATCTTTTGTTTTGTTATTAACATTCTTTTGGCAAAACATTTATTACGTGCTACTAATAATTTAAGGTGCATCTTCTATGGCCTGATGTTATTTTACATGTTACATAACGTTTGATGTTAATTTATGCATTAATTTATATTGATGTTTATTTACATTTACATGGTGTTAGTTTACGTCCGATGTTAGTTTATTCACTTAGTATTAGTGTTCAAGTTGATTTGACTTCGATTTAATCTTTTGGCAATGAAGTGCTATAATTGCTTTAAAAGCCGAGTGAACAATGATATTAAAAAATTCTCGATTTGCTTTGTATGGCAGCAGCTTTTCCAGATTTTCTCCAATAAAATACTCAAATTCAAGGCAGTTACCAATTAGGTCTCCCTAGAGGTGGAGTTCATTCACTTTATACATTCTAGGTGGCATGAAATGTGGTCCTTGCTTAAAAAGAAAAAGACTAATAGATAGCGATTAAAAACATTCTCGTATCGACATAGATTGTACTATGGCAGGAGCTTTTCCAAATTTTCTTCAATAAGACATGCAAGTTCAGCATGTCTTATGCTGAATTTGAATTTATTTGCTGAATTGAATTAGTAAATGCAACCAATTAGGTCCTTCCAGAAGTGAAACTCCTCTTGGTATAATCTGGATAACGTTGAATCAGTTAGGCATTGAAAACACATTAAAGGAAAAATAGATGTATCAGTACGGACAAAAATGACAAAGCATGCGAGAACGTTTGTCAACATTCGGGGAAAGAAAATTTTCAATCCAGATAGAGTTGGTTTTTGGTCGTGCATCAAAAGATTGACGACCTTCCGAAACAGGACCATTACCATGATTCTACTTGTTAGTAAGGGGAGATAAGGGGGTTGCTTTTCGATGTCACACAAAAATGCTCAGAATTAGTGTTCGCGAGCCACGCTCGCGGCTCATGCATTCAAATTTGGACGCGGCTTCAAGGTGGGATTTCAAATTTGGGCTGTCATTTCATATCATGAAATTCCTCTGAAGTGTGAGTTTGGGGGAGACCAACACGCTATAGATTGATTTTCTGCTTATCCCGATTCCCGTAAAACCGTGCAGACATGTGAATGAGTGAACCGCGAGCTTCGATCAAGAAGGCTCTTTCAGAACATTTCAGGATGACCTTGATAAACAAACCCCCTTATTTTCTCTTACCAGTGAGCCCCAGCCTACTTTTGGAAGGTCAATGTGTGAATAAAAACGGACTCTATCCGGAGATTAAATTTTCTCTCTCTGAGAGTTGAAAAACGCTCTCCCATGCTTTGAGTTTTACTTCTTTACTGAAACAAACAGATCTAGAGAGCGTTCCAGCTCGCAACTCACACATTCAAATGTGAATGGGCTATAGGTGATAGAACATATCTAAAAAATTGTGTTAAGTCAGTGAGAACCTATTTTGTGCGTGGATAAGTCAATTAATTCTTAAGCCTGGACGCAGCTATAATAATAATTGACCCATAAAGTCCAATTAAATTTCATGGAAATTTCATTACTTTCTTAAATTAAAGTAAAAACTTAATTTAAATCAATTCAATTTTGATGGAAGCTATTTTATAAAGAGAGGCATTATGCTTAATGGAAAAACAATAAGGGAAATCAGTCTGACATTTGTGTGTCTTAATCGGAAAACTCCTACCAGTTCTACTTGTTTTCAAAGCAATGACTGCAGCGCATTCCACCTACGAAAATCGTAGTTACGATCATTTTGAACGAATACGCCTTCCATTTGGGTACAGAATTAACAAACAAACTAACACAAAGATTTTTAAAGTTGCCGTGTGGACATTTTTTTTGTGTGTGTGTGTGTGTGTGTGTAAGTATTATATGATTTAAATTTTTACGGGTTATATGAAAGAAATCTTTGATATTGGTTGTTTATGTATAAAAATCTTTATATATATATACATATATATATATGCCGATGGCATATATCGATGCCGGACATCAGGTCAAAGGGTATTCCTTATCGGAGAGAGCGAGGGTAGGAGTTAGGGCAGGGATGGGCAAACATTTTCGGTCGCGAGCCAAAAATCGGAAAAAAAAAAAAGTTTGGTGGGCCAATATAATTTTTTCTAAAATTTTAAGAACAATATACAAATATTACAATTTAAATATGTTAATGAGGTGAATGAAATTATGATTTAATTTTTAAAAGTTCCTTATATTGAGGTTCGAAGTGAGATTTACTGATTCTAAGGAACGAGACTAAATGCTCATCTGTCAGTCTATTTCTGAAATAATTCTTTCTAAGGTTCATAGTTGAAAACACTTGTTCACATATATAAGATGAAGCAAACATAGCACTGGTTTTCTGGACGTGAGATATTAAATTTGGGAAACTTACTTTCGATAATGATTTGTAAAATTTCTTGGTGCCAATCTACAGCTATAACTAACAAGAACTTCCGCTTTTAACACTTTACCGATTGAAAGCTGTCTGTGCTTGCTATTTCCGTCGATTTGTTTTGTAGGACAAAAATAGAGAAAGTAAAAAGATCACCACTCCATTGAAAAAAAAGGAAGAAAAAAAATAATATTTAATCAAAGTAGAAAATTAGATGGATATATAACATATAAATATATATTTCTTTTAATTTGCCTCGGATCGGCAAATTAAAATTCTATCCGCGGGCCGGATAGAACCTTCCAGTGAGCCGGAGTTGGCCCGCGGGTGTTAGTTTGCCCATCCCTGAGTTAGGGTATCGTCGCCCCCGGAAGGGGGTTCTTTGTGCTGCATCTCTCCTTTGATGGTCAAGAACTATTCAGAGGGGGGGGGGGGGGTGCAGTCTTGCAAAGATAAAGTTACTTCTGAGAGATGGTGCTTGTTACAGTAGGGGGGCTTATACTGTCCAATTAAGATATATTTATTTGACATGGAAAAATCGACCAGCTGTGACATTGAGCTTGAGTAGTAAACCTTTGACTTTCATCTCGGAGCTTGCCCAGGGTGAAGGGTGAAGTAAAATGACTCTCCCTCCGAGAGGTGATCCCTAAAGGAAAGTGGTAACCAATCATGCAGAGTCAACGATGGAACAAGTAATAAAATAAAAAATTAAGTCATTTTCTACTTTTTTTTCACTCCATTGCAAAAAGTCCTTAATAAATAATTTTCATTCCTTTTTTTTAAGTTTATCTGGCGCCAACTATTTTTAGATATATGCAACTTAAATCTAAAAAAAAATATAATTAATTAATTAAATTTAATTACTGAATTAATATTTGAAAAAATTGTATTAACATGAAGTGTCATCCACTACAAGTTCAAAAAAAATGTATTTGAACTTGAGTGGATGAATAAAAAGTATTTTATTAACGATTGAAAATTTTAACAAGATATATATAGGGAGAGTGTGAGCTAATTGAAGGAATTGAAAAATATAAGTCAAGAAGATGATTTGAAATCAAAAGAGAAGAAGAGCAGAAAGAGGCACAAAGTGAAAAGGATGCAAAAAAAGAAAATAAGATATGATGTCACGCTCGGAGAAGGTGTATTGACCAAAAGTGCAAGGAATTCATTCCATCCTTATGCTCAAGAACCAGTGAAGCGAGTCTCCAAAATCCTGAAGATTACAAAAAGAAGAAAAAGGGGCTAAGAGAATGTTCGGCATTCGAATATTTTTGTTCTCAACTTTAAAGGATAATTGAAAGTTATTCAACCGAGACATGGAAAAACTAAATGAATAAATAAATAAAATCTTCTGGGAAAATGGGTCTTGCCATTAGAAGTACATCAGATGATAAACAATAAATAGTGATTCGGATGAATCCAGTTTTCTTCGAGACCTGATACGAGCAACAATTAGCCCCCGTATATGTTCCCATTTGGCCAACATCTCAAGGGTTGATTGGTCCAAATTATCCGGCTGAAATTCCGTTTTCCATAGTTCATAAATTCCTCTTTCCAACTCCTACTACTCCCCTTCCACACCCTTAAGAAACACTGGGATTTCAAGTAAGTGCTAAATAACAGTATTATTGAATAAAAATGTATGTTATTAATATAGATGATAATTATCTTATGCAATCATTTTTCTGTAGTTCAGAATTTTTTCAGCGTATTAACAACAGGAGGCGTTTCAGCTTTAGAAGCTCTCATCATCAGATTTGGCTCAAAAGCCCATAATGGGCCAAGGCCTTCTGCCGATTGGCAGATTTCGAAACATGAATTTTTTTTTTTACGGGGTAGATTTGTCCGCTCAACCCCATGGTTTGTTGATCTATAGACAGGGACCTACAGTTTAAAGTGGATTCTGAACCACTACAAACATCCATGGCACCTGCAGGACTCGAATTCTGTGGTACCGAGCGCCAGAACGTTAGTCACTCAGCCATCAAGTCCCTTTAGAAGCTCTTAATCATTGAAAAACTATTGAAATTCCCATGACAATGTTCTCCAAGTGTTTATCATTCTAAACAATTAAATGTCGAAGTGAAAATACAAAATAAGCAGTGACATACTGCAACAATCACTGAGGGAATGACTGCAAGTCATGATTGATGATTTTCTCCATTTCATCAAGTTCCAAGACATTTTGTTAGCACACCGAAATCTTCCAAGTGGTTCCACAGGAAGAAATCGCACTGGGATGTGTGATATACAATGGTCAATCCATGCCCTAGATATCGGAGTGTTGATACATTTAGATTTTGTACGGAAACATTTTCAGACGATTTTACAACATTTTCCCAAGAAATGTGGAGCTACACTTTTGTGGATCGATTTTTCCTGATTGAGAAAATTGACTTTCTTAAAGGTTTCATACTGTAAGGTTGACTGGTGGCATAAAACGATATCCAAAGATCCATTTATAGCATTAAGAGTTCATTGAAATTTTTCATACAAATTTTTATTGCATTTGCTTGCGTATCTTTCTTCATATTAATTATCTGTACTGGAAACCAAATCTGGCCAGTGTTTTTTCTCTCTAATCTGTGGTCTACCACGGCAATGAATGTTATTTCCCCAAAAGAGTACACCATGTTCCATGCTTTTCTAATACAATGATACTTCGGTATATATCTGTTATATTATACATTTTTCTATATACTACAACACTACTGGCCATTAAAATTGCTACACCAAGAAGGCGACATGCTACAGACGGGAAATTTAAACGATAGGAAGAAGGTGCTGTGATATGTAAATGATTATCTTTTCAAGGCATTCAGACAAAGCAGGCACCTACAGCGACACCTACAATGTGTTTAAATGAGGAAATTGTTCAGCCAGTTTCTCATACACAAATTGCATTTGAATATTGTTGTCTGGTGAAAAGTTGTTGTGATGCCCCGTGTATGAAACTGAAATGCGTACCAGCAAGTTTCTGACTTTGATAAAGGTCGAATTGTAGCGTACAGAGATTGGGGTTTATCGTATCGCAAGTATTGCTGTTCGCGTCGGTCGAGATCCAATGACCAAAATCCAATGTACTATAAAGTTTTCCTTTTCAGATTACTTTCAATATTTATTCTTAAATGTATTTCCTTTGTCGGATGATAAACATGCAAAAATTTATTTTTTATATGTTTTTGCATATTTCTTCTAATTCAAAAGTTATACCACTGACACGTCTGTTATTTTCTAAATCCATTATTCCTTATCTGATGCATTACCAAAAAAAACCACACAAAAAATGTATTAATTATTATGTTATTAAAAATAACTCTACTTTTAATAGAAAAAAAAATGAGGTAAAATATTTGATGAGATAATTTTTTTCATTCTTATTCACACTGAATTTGAGATACCATATTTAATGTATTTATTTATTATAATTTTTGTCATTTTATACAAGTTCATATTTGTTAATTAATGTATTTAATCCCTTGATGTCGAACGTGTCAGAAGACAAAGAAAAAGAGTGATATAAATAAACTATGATTTTATCTACGTGCTAATATTAGTTAAGTCTTCAAAGATGATAATTCTTAATTATGAACCAAAAGTTAAATGCAAGAGAGTAAATTTCATCAGAAATTTATCATTCTTAAATTATCAATTTAACATCAATTTAAATGTGCGTTAACATTAAATATAATAACTTTAAATTCCTGATATTATAAATTTATTTTCTTTAAAAAAAACCAGCCGAGCGAAATATTTGAATGCGCGACTTAATGAGACATCATGATGAAATAAAGGGTTAAAACTAGAAATTTATTTATTTATTTATTTGTGCATTGCAGTTTTTATTCACGTCCGAAGCTCGTTTATTTATTTATTGGTCTTGTTCCATGTTTATTTGATAATTTTTTTGTTGTTTTTTGTCTCTTTTAAATGTTTTTATTCCCTTTAAATTCAATATTCAAAGCATTTTTAGTCGTTATTTTGTACTTATTTTGTTGGTGTCAAATGTAACTTTACATAAAATTGAAATTTTACTAACAATCTTTTGACAATACTCAATCGGAGATATTTATGTTTTTCAACAAGATGGTTGCGAATTTTAAATCCTCTTCATTTCAGCAAATGCAAACACGCCATTCTTTTTTATTTCTATGCTCATAGAAGAGTGGAAGACTACATAGGAACAATAACTGCAATTTTAACCACTCCAACTAATGACACGATGAGCTTTGTTGGGCACTTTCCAAGATGGGAATTTTTTTTCTTTACGGAAGTAATCGATATTTCTTTGAGATGTTTAAACACTGATTTTTCGTACACATAGTTGGTCAAAAAAGTACCCATTTATATTAACATGTATCTGGAATAAAATGTATGTGGTTTAAAATACTAAAAGCAAAATTTTAAAATAATTCGCATATTTCTAATTTCTTAATGTCTCTCTGACACAAAAAACAAAAAAAAAAAAAAAAAAAAAAAACAGAATATCTATCATCTGCAAAGGCACTATTTCAAGTTTCAAATCTTTATTTGATCATCAGCTTTTAAAAAAAGTAAAACACAACGCTGTGTTTTTGTTTTTTTTCTCCTTACACTTATGATTGTTATTTTTCAATGCCGTTGAGTTTAATAATCTGAGTCGAATCTGAACCAATTTCAATACACTCGGTTTGCAAATTCATTTTCAAATGTGTTATATTTGTTATTGCAACTTTATTTGTATTAAGGATTTTCTTCATATAATTCTATAATATTTTAAGAAATTCGAATATGGATCCATTTATATGTATCAGAACGTTTCTTTCTTTAAGAACTAACTTAAATTTAATTCGAATTAATTGGTTCTTTTATGAAATTTTTTGCAAGATATTTGTGCTATCCTGTACTATTATCAATAAATTGATCTTTTCCAATTGCCTGCTATCCATACTAAACCATTATAGAGCACCACATTATCTTACAGTTGCACAGGAATTATATTTTTGGAATTCTCAGTTTAATTTAATTTTGTATAATTAAGTTTTATTTTTCAACACAACTATTATTATATTTAGAGACTTACTACTATTTACAAGTTATAATCAACAATGGTCCAACTACATTTTATTTATTTTTCTTGGAAATGCCATTTTTTTAATACATTCACGGTGTGAGCTTTATGCTACAGTTAACTTGAATATCAAGGCAAAAAATAAAAAATCTATTATTCTGTTAGAAATATAACTAAGGAGAAATGTTAATTAATGATGCACAAGGAATTTATTAAAATTAAATTTAAAAAAAAACATTTTCTTCTTATACAGTAATATCAATTTCAACAATATGTTAAAAAAGAACTGATAATATATTTTAAGTATATAAGTTGAAAAACTATTATATGTAATTTTTGGGGCAAACGTCTTTCATTTAAAAATCACACCTTTGTGATTTGCCCCCACCTCTGTAAACTGACATAGTCATCGAGGTGAGGAACATGCTTTAAATTTAAGCCCAAGTACTGATATTTTAAGAAAAATTATTATTATTCATTTAATTAACATTTGCACATGTAATTGATTAAGTAATAGATCATCATTTATTTTATTGCTATTTTACACACTTTTAATTATTATTCACGGAGGTAAGGATTTACAATAACCCTGCTGACTACTAGGAATAAAACCTTATACTTCAACATAAAAACCAGCTCCTCACTTTTTATTTCATCACAATTCTACACAGGGGCTAGTTTTAGCATCATGAAACAAATTTGTTAATTTAATAAGGATATACAATATTTGGTTCATGGAGATGAGAATTTATTGACATTATTTACCCTGCTCTTAAAACAAACAAAGACATGTTGAAAAAAAATTATCTATGCCAAATAACTTAGCTTTTAACTTAGTTGCAGTTAGATCAATAACTAACTGACTGCTCTTTTTCAATTAAATAAGTAATCAAACAGTCTTTAGAGTAACATTGAACTTGGGACATGATACGGAGGTGAGATTTTCACTACTGTTACCGAGATATAAGAAAATATAAAGTAACTATAAAAAATGTATGGGCACAACACATTTAGGCTTCTTTCGTTAGCAATAAAAACAAAAGCTTATTAAAAAAATATTCATATTAAATATTGAAAAATGTTTTGGAACTGGAATTGTACACTTTCTGTAGAACGATCCTCAAAGAATAAATTCTAAACTTAAAATTAAATTAATTGTCCCCTTTAATTAACATTCACGGAGGTAAGAATCTGAAATAATCGTGCTGACTACTAAGAACAAAACCTTATAATTGAACATAAAAACCAACTTCTCATTTTTGATTTCATTACAATTCTACAAGGGGCTAGTTTTAGCTTCATGAAACAAATTTGCTGACAGTACTGTCATTTGTTAATTTAATAATGATATACGATATTTGGTTGATGGAGGTGAGAATTTATTGACACTATTTAACACGCTCTTTAAACAAACAAAGACATTGAAAAAAATTATGACAAATTACTTAGCTTTTAATTTAATTGTAGTTAGATCAATAACTATTTGACTACGACACATTTAGGCTTCTTTCATTAGCAATAGAAAACATAAGTTTATTAAAAAAATATTCTTATTAAATATTGAAAAAATGTTTTGGAACTGGAATTGTACACTTTCTGTAGAATGATCCACAAAGATTAGATTCTAAACTTAATTGTTGTAGATTAAAAATTGGTGTGCAATTTTTGTTATATTAATTGTCACATATATTTTTTTCCTACTGAATGATCGATACAAAATTTACCACTTTACTATCCGTACAAATACATTACTTAAAAGATTTTTATTTTCAGTTGCTTTTAGCAGGAATTTTTATGTACTGGTAGCAACACTTAATCTGGATGAATCGCCCTCATGCAACCTTTTACCGAATAACCTTGAGACAGATCTATTCCAGACCGTTTTGCTTCCCCGTAATGACTGTGACACGAATCGAGTCGGTCATTTGATCCTGCCTCGAAGTGACCCTAATGCGTGTCCCTTACCTGTGAATCGACAGACCTCAGGGAAGTGTGAAACTCTGAAGTTGACAGATGTGAGAGTTATGCCGCACTTGTCACGCGCTATGACCGGAATCGCGTGTCATGTTGATAGACGGCGTTGAAACTATAATCCGCCTTCCTAAAGGTTATGGCAAATGGAAGCTGACAGTTCGCTTGATACAGAATCTCAGAAAGGGGTTTTGTGGTCGGAAGGCTTTTGCTATTGTAAGGAAGACTGGGAAATAGTTATTGATTTTAAATTTATGAGTCAAAGATTCTGCTTCAAGTTACGTAAGAGAATATAAAGTATCTTTTTAGATATCCTATGGCCTTTTATGTGTAAGAATAAAGGATAATTCCCAGAATAATTCCATGGAATGTGTAATATGAGAGTTTAGTTTCTGTGACATAGATAATATAATTTTTGTAAAACATATCTAGTTTCAATAGAAACAAAGCAGGATTTTTGTTTTAAAAATGGACACTTTTCTAAACTGTAATGGTTTAAAAATAAACCTACTTTTTTAATGAAAAATATCAATAAAACAGATGCGAAAACTAAAATCATCATCATACTTATTTTACTAAAATTGTTATAATAAGTGTTTAAAAAATTCGGTTTTCTTCACAGAGTTTCTTTCTTTTAAAACCTTAGCCTGAAATAAAGCACCTTAGCCCTGAATAAAGTTTGATAAATTATTTATGTTGTTTCATAACACAAAAAAATACAAATGAAGTACAGCATGTAAATAATTTATCAATCTTAGTAACTTTAACTAAAAACTTTTTAATTAATAAATCATTAATCGTTAAATAATTAAGTTAATCATTACGAAGCAATTACCTTTCATTCATTAAAGTTTTGCTTGTAGAATTAAAGTTTAGTTGTATATTATTGTAAAATTTAAACAATAATTATGCAGTAAAGGAAACAAATTTTGGTACTTATTTAAAAAAATATGTAACTAAACCCAGCAAACATAGCAGAAACAAACTACGGAATCTAATTTTATGTCATAAATTTTGTATAAAGCATTAATTATTCATACATAATGCATACAAAGTAGGAAATTTTAAAATTCACCTAATTTTTTTTTTGGTAATTTTCTTTATGTAAGGAGGATTCAATGCATATGCGGTATGCAGTAATTTTTCAATTAATATGAATGAAATTCCCTTCAGTAATGTAGATACAAACATTGTTGCTAAATTATATAATTAACAAAATTTGTTGAACTTGTTTTATTCGATAACATCAAACTATATTTGTTTTATTTCTATGAATAAATACATAAGTACATTTAAGCAAACAGTAAATCAAATAACTAATTAATTTAACAACTATTTTCCAGAAATACTTTCTGTTGATTTTACATCTAAATCTTTTAAACTAATTAAAGATTTTTTAAAAAAATCCATTTCGTATATTTAATGTATTGTTAAAATTTGTTCATAAAGAAGTTCGCGTAAAATTAGTTTGTTTGTTGAAGAAATTATAGAAGAGAGAGATAGCGAAGAAAATGCCCGGAGAACTTCTAAATATTGACATAGAAATCTATGAGTTAACTTTAGAATTCCTTTATATGGTACACGTACATAATCAATAAAGTGAAAGACATTAAATGTAAATTCATTTCAGAATATTTAATGAAACGCTCAGTCAATTTTAAACTGTCAAAGTTAGAGAGTTTAAAATTGACGATTTTCAATTAAACCAAATATTTAAGACACATATCAGCTCCCTGGATTATTGATTTCTCTTAATTTGCTTTATGTTATAATTAATAACCGGAAAAAAAATTAATAGAGTATCATTGGTGAATTGAATTTTTTTATTTAATTAAGAGACATTAAAAAGTAGAAAGTACGACCGATAAAATATATTATTAATTATTAAAAAAAATTCGAAAGTTTAAAATTTCTAATCAGAATAAATCAGTAAATTAAAATTTTAATCAGAAAAAATTCTAATCAGAATGATTAATTAAATGTTTTAAATTAATCATTCTGGTTAGTTTAAAACATTTAGTCAGAATGTTAACAAAAATAAAATTTTTACGTTGAAATTTGAGAAATCTTTATGAAAAAAAGCTCGTCAAAAAGAGTCGAAAAAATAGAATCGTTATTTCCATTAAAAAACTTCACATTAATGTTTTTTAAATGATATATAATCACAAAGGAAATTATGTTTAAAAATATTTTCTGTATTTTAGAGGAGAAAATTGGTTTTTAATCAATCACAATTTTCAAATTCCATTAAATACTTTTTAATTTCTTTTTAATATTGATATGAATCAGATAATTACTTTTATTAGATTATACCTAAAATATATTACTAATTAAAAAATTTAATTAAATATAATTAGTAGTTAAATTAATTACTAATTATATTAGACCAAATTTAATTAGATAAAAGTCAGTGTTAAACCAGAAATCTAAGAAAGAGCTTACTTTTTAAAAATAAACAAAACTTCTAAATTAAGTACGTTTATTTTGGTTTAAATTTTCCTTTTGTAAATATATTTTCTATAGATATTTTCTCATTACAACTATGGTACATAAAAAATATTTACTTCCTTTACTTGTTATAGACAGCTACTTAGAGAAACAGATTAATCTTATGATGCTCTCTTAATAAATAAATGCCGCCCAGTTAATAAATAAGGTGATCAGTTAATAAATAAATAAATATATGATGAGATGATCAATTATTATTCAAATGAGAAAGAAATTACACTGGAAAAGACTTCATGCATATTTTCATTAATCTATTTATGTACGAGTAGGTGTGTTTACATCAGAAAATGTAGATTTTCTTTTTTCCTCTGAAGTTCAAGATAAGGACTAATAAAGAAATATTTCGATTAGAATCTAATAACATCATTTGACTTAATTTTTTTTTTTTTTTTTTACTTTTCTAATAATTTTAAAAAGACAATTTATCAAGGTTTCAACACGGAAATTGTTTTTTTCCAAAGAAGGATATTCAAACTTGTATCTTCTAACAATGGGAACACCAATTAGATAGGTTAAATTAGATTGCTGATGCCAACGCAATTTCGAAAAAACACCCCCAGAACCTATATTTTTGTGTTTAACAACAAGTCTTCTTCTTCTTCATTGGCACAACAGTCCCATGGTGGGCCAAGGCAGTCTGTCTACTGGTAGATTTTTGTTTTTGCAGATTTTTGTATTTATCCTCAGAAAATTCAAACGAGGAACATTCTTACTTACAGATTTGTCGTCCCTATCCCATCTGTAGACATAACATTTTCATGTTTCGGACCAAGCTCCTTCAGTTCAGAAACACAGACAAGCAACATGGGTACTTCCAAGTGCTTCACAGCAAAATAAATAATTTGGAATAGCATACTTACTCAAATGAAAATATTTTACAATATTTAAATATTTTTACCCTATATTTCTCATATTCACACTTATCATTGTTTAAATCATAGCATGATGTAAAATCCTTCTGTAAAATGATTAAGATGGCGTTTGGAAAAAACCCCCAAAGAATTCAAATGTTTCTGATGCCCCGGCTTATTTTAATTGCGCACAATTAGTTACGATTCATTACCACATTAAAATCAAATGATGTGAGAAAATATTCACTCCCACTTGTAACATTCGCAGTAACTGAAGAAGTGATCCAAGTGACTAGCACGGTTAGAAATTATTTGTCTTTGGACTTTTACGTTAGTCGGAGTTGACTTTCTCTCTTATTTTATTGTTTAAAAAGTTCAAGCTTCATTAACTTAAAAATTTTTTACGCTTATAAAGAATTGGATGGACCATTCGTTCAAACAATTAGACGTACGGCTAAATAGGAAAGAAAAAAACAATAGCTTTCGTAAAACATCATGCATGGAAGGATAGGATACACAGTGTTATACACTCACTTTTTTGGGGAGTTTTTAACGCAAATCATTATGATTTAATTATTTTCAGAATTAGAAGAATATTATCGTTATATAAAACACCAAGCATAATTTGTTTTATTGTTTAACCCATCTATAAATATTTATTTGCGGTATTCAAAATCAATATATATTTATGTGCGGTATTCAACATCAATAAATAAATGTATTTTATTTATGCAACTTAAAATTTTTAATAGATTATTATATTAACCAATCTTCATTACATGATAAACGATCTTCCACGTAATAAAAGCATTCAATTTATTTCACATGTGATAAAAGCAAAAGGGTGCGACAGTAGATCAGTAGACAGACAGTAGGTGCGACCTTCAACGCCCCCCTTCCCCTTTACCCCCTGGTTACGTTCTAGGCGGCTAAAAGATTTATTACTATCGGCATGATCCCCTTCGTGTAGGCTGTGTCTTACAATGGAATGCGGGTGGCCTGCCCAATCTAAGGAAGTTGCGATTTAAACATTCCCTTGCCAGTCGCAACGTTGAGACTTTTGGTAAGCTATGACTGTTTGGCGAGCCATCTGCACCACATTGGCATTTTTGATAGTCCAAATTGCCCGATATGTGGGAAAGATGAGATCATGGACAGACACCATATAGCAGGATGCCCGGACTTGCGTGCGGACTCCGGACTTTGCTGATGAGACATTTTTCTCTTATTGTTTTTTTTTTTTTTTTTTCTTGTGTGTGTTTTACACTGTTTTGATCTCGTAAGAGTTTGTCATTTTCTCTTGCTATTAGAAATAAAAATGATAAAAGCAAGCAAAGTCAACAAATTTCCCTAATAAGTTATGTCATTAAATTTACTCAGCATTAAAATCTTCAAAATGCTGAATGGACGATAAATGTATGTAACATTTATTTCCACATTAATGAATGATCTATTAAAGCAGATTTGTTTTCAAAATTTTCAATTTAAAATTTAAATAAAAATTATAATTTTATTTCAGTTTAATGTCTCTTTTCAGGATCTTAAATATAACTTTATATTGATTAAAAATATAACAGCGAATACAGAAAAAATCCTTTAGCTTTTGTTTGTATAATATTATTGGGACCGGAAAGTTCTTTTTTCTACATTAAATTTAAACAGATAAATTTTTAACAAGTTTTTATTTTTAATCAATAATGTAATCATCCTCGTTATCAACGACCTTTTACCATCTAGTGTGCAAATTTTCAATGCCGGATCGATAAAAATCAATTGGGTTTTGAGCAAAATATCTGGAGATGGTATTTTGGACATCATACTAATTTTCAAATTTTTTGCCACTTAGAAAATGTTGTAGCGATCGGAATAAATGGAAATCTGATGGGTAATATCGGTCGAGTATGGTGGTCTGATGCTTAATATCGGTCGAGTATGGTGGTCTGATGCGTAATATCGGTCGAGTATGAATATCCCAATTCATTAATTTATCGTCCTACATTCCAATCCCAATTCATTAATTTATCGTGCTACATTATTACACGATTGCATTATCGTGTTGCAGAATAACAACTTTTCTGTTGACAATCTCTAGGCACTTTTCAATTAAAAATTGATTTACTCGATCCAATTGTTCACGGCAAAGGTCTGCAGTCACATTTTTTTCCAGGTTTCAGCACTTCAAAATGAACGATCCCGCGAATACTACCACCAAACACACAAAAGCTCTTTATTGAGATGTAAAGCTGACTTATTCAGTGAGAACCACTGCCTTTAGCGTTTTGAATTATCATAGAGGACGCATTTTTCATTTCCAGCGATTAAGCGAGCAAAAAACGCTTCTGTATGCCGCTGAAGCAATAAGTTGCATGTGGTGGGTAGGTTAGCTTTGTATTCTTCACACAGATTACGCGGGACCCAACACCTGCTCTTCTTACGTTACCAATCTTACTGCAAATGTTCTTGGATGGTCAGCCATGGTGGGTTAAGAAAGTTTGACAGTTCCTCGATTGTCTGGCACGGATTTGCTCCCACTTCCACCCTTAACAAGTCATTGTCTAAAGTTGTTGATCCTGCCGATCGGTATGAATCGGAAAGATCGAAATTACCGGATTTGAACTTAGAAAATCACCTTTGGCCTTTACGAATGTCAAATATGTTTGGATAAACATCGCAAATGTTTTGATACTGCCCTCGTGAAACTAAAAAGCATACAATGCCGGATATGTACCTCTTCTGGTATTCGGCTGGCCATTTCACTGTAAACTACAAAAAAATAAAATAATAATAATAATAAATAAATAAGATGTTACTATTTACGAGTAAACAAGTCACTTACCTTAAAATGTCTTTGGCACGACTTTGAAGTACACAATGAGCTGAAAAATGACTAACGAATATCCGACATTACTTACCGGTCCTATAATAACAGAAAAGGCTTATTGATTATAAAGAGCAATCATCTGGCAGTAAACTGATAACCTTATTGCTTCCCAATACTCCTAAACAATACAATTCAAACATTTGAATGCAATCCAAATTTCAAGCATTTGCCATTCATTGGTTGTTGAGAATAACATTAAAACTTGATTACATATTTGCTGACTCCAATTTTTAGTAAAGTTATAATAAAATAATAAAAAGAAAATATTGATGTGTTTAATTATAAATTATTATGCAATACTTTAATTAAATCATTAAGAGACTTTTTAACTATGTAATAAATACTAATGAATTAAAATAGATCTTCTTTTAAGTTAGTGAATAGCACTAGCAATAGTTTTTGAATAGAACTTGAGTCACAAAATTAATTTAGATTAGAAAATGTTTTAAAAGATCAACGAAATGAATTCAAAATTATGTATATTCATATCTCCGATAACAGCAAATGAAAATAAGGTATGTTAAAAAAATTAAGGTAACAGAATAAGTTTCAAATAAAATTTAATAAGCATGTTTGAAAAAAAAATTGTTTTGACAAAAGCTAACGAAATGAACTTTAAAATAATGACTATCATCTCATCAATTCAGGAAGTCCCTTTTTGATCAATATTCTAACAGGAAATACATAAACTTCATTGTTACTACCCTTTTAGAATCATTGATCAAAATCCTCAGCCTTTTTATTTCGGTAAAGCTAGCTGTTCCGTATTGCCTGGAGATAGTTATTTGTTGACAAATTGCATCGATGTCGCTTCAAGTAGTCAATTAGTTTGCATCATAGTCAATTTTGGTCAGTGACCCAATCAGTATTCAAGCTTCATAGGATATAATCAAGTAAAATGTTGTTGTTTCCCATCCCTTTTTATGAGATATATTACGCCTCTGTTTTTTTACTTCAATGGCGGTTTTCGGTGCGTATGTATGGCATTGACAGTTTGATTAATGAAAACTCGAGTTCCTTTACCTGCAAATATACAACATCTGTTGCCGTGATTAACTTAGAAAAGTCACACCACCATTGCGTGTATTGCATTTTTCCACTCATGAATTCATTAACTGGTAATTAAGATTCGAATATGAATGATAGTATTGTTTTTTCAATGAAAATTAATGTTCAAAATATTGTTATTTGCCGTCTTGTAGATATTAAATGTTTGACGTCTCTTTTCTTAATCTTATTATTAAACATTTATAATAAATTGTTAATACATTTATTCCAATTATAAAAAAACTTATTTAATTAATTCTCATAAGGAACGGTATTTTTCTCGATCTTAGGAAGTTTTATTATTAGTCAGTTGGAGGTAGCCTTGTACTTGAGATGCATTTAATGTGATTAGAAATTCTTTATTTTTCTGAGGAAACATCTTGATGAAGAAATCTTTTATGTATCTAATTTGAAAGATTTCTGTATTATTCAAAAATAGAATATGTAGGGAAAGAAATATTAAAGTAAGCTAATCAAGATATGAATAAATTCCAAAATGAAATAGTTGTAACAGAAAACACGAATATACTAGGTAGCCCTCCAAAGTCTGCATAATTAATAGAGACCTTTTTTTAATAAGAATTTATCACTATCTTACTAAATCTGATTGATACTTTCTTATTGATTTAAAATTTTAAAATTATTAATGATGCAATGTATAAATTATTTATTAATGCGCAAGTAATAAAAGACGTAATCATAAAACTAAGAAATATGTTATAAATTATATAAATACAAATTAAACTTGTACAATCAGTTAAGTTTCAAATTTCTTTAAATATTAATTAATGTATACATATAGAGAGAACTCATTAGCATTACGTTTAATTAAGTAAATATGTTGCTATCTCTTTTTAAATGATATGATCTTCATTATTCAAGTCTTCTTTTATTATCCTTTCTGATGACTTTAGATTATTCTTTCTGATCAGGCAATTCACCTTTTTGATGATTTCCTAATTTTTCTATACTCAGTAATAATGATTCGTTAATTGAGTTTTCTTGCAAGTCACTGATTTCTTTAACGCTTTGTTTCAATAAAGATGCAGAAAATGTTTAACAATTATTTTTACCCATAATAAGTGTCCACTATTTAAAATTGTGAATTTTAATATGTCGATGACAGTTTGTAATTAAGCAGATAAATCAAAAGATAATTCACTGAAAAAAGGTTTTCTGAAAGCGAAAATATGGAAGACACGTTTCTCCAGTCGAAAAATGAAGTTGAACAGCAGTCAGATGTTATAGGGAAATTTATGACGAAATAAAATCCCAGCAGCCAACACTAACCGATATTTTGGTTAAATAAATTACTTCGCATCTTAAGAAATTCAATATAAACTCATGTTTGTGAAAATTGCAACACCATGAAGGACTTACGCGAGTGAGCTGAAATTTTCAGAAAATGCAAGTTAGCGCATGATATGCAAATGATTAGAATTTCAAATCCGTAGCGCATGCGCATGCTGAGCAGCGCCCTCTGAACGGCGGATTGATCCGAATAAATAGACAGCTGTAGCGAGGCGTATGTGGTTATCGGTGGTTATCTGCTAGTGGTAAACGTTAGCTCAATCATTACTTATGCCTCTTCGACGAAAGAGAGCGAGATTTGAACAACTTACAAAGTTTCAACGGGGGAGAATCATCGCCTTTCGTGAAGCTGGATTGTCTAATCGTGCAGTAGCCGCTCGTGTGCAGCGTAACAGCAGCACAGTGATGCGTCTTTGGAAGCAGTGGACGGACGAGTGTCGGACAACACGGAAATCCGGGAGTGGACCCCGAAATGTGACGTCAGCTCGCTATGATACCTGGTCCGCATGGCGCTAACGGACCGTACAGCTTCCTCTAGATAATTGGCAGCACAGTGGTCAATAGCTACAGGTGTTTCATTGTGTGCTTCATCAATTCGTAGACGTCTGCTGCAGCGTGGACTGCGCACAAGGACTCCTTTATACAGGATCCCTCTCACGCTAAACCATCACCGCCTGCGGCTACAATGGGCCGCTCAGCATAGAGACTGGCGTGCTGATTGGCAGCATGTCTTGTTTTCTGACGAATCCCACTTTAATTTGTGGTACCATGATGGCCGCATTCGTGCCAGGCGCTATGCCGGTGAACGCCACCTTCCGGAGGGCATTATCGAACGCCACAGTGGACGAACACCCGGAGTTATAGTCTGGGGTGCCATAGCATATCATGGACGATCTCAATTGCTAAGAATTGTGGGCAATCTGAACAGCAACCGGTACATCAGTGAAGTTCTACAGCCCCAAGCTGTTCCCTTCCTTCAAAGCTTGCCAGGCGCTGTATTTCAACAGGACATTTCCCGCCCTCATATCACTAGGACTGTTCAATCCTTCTTTGCAACGCGGCAGGTACAGCTTCTTCCTTGGCCTGCGTATTCCCAGGATATGTCGCTGATTGAACATGTGTGGGATTTCGTTGGTCGGCGTCTCGCTCGTGATCCTCGTCCTGTTGCTTCTGCAGACGAACTTTGGGTGCGCATATAAACAATATGGAATGCTCTTCCTCAGGCAGACATTCAAAATTTGTTTGACTCCATGCCACGTCGTGTAGCAGCACTTATTGCGGCGCGTGGTGGCTACACAAAATACTGATTCCGATCTCTTGTTATTGTTTGTTTGCTTTGAACATTTAATCATTTATTTGTACCATTGCCACTCAACTGTGTATTAAATTTCATTCAATTATGACGATTCCTTCATGGTGTTGCAATTTTCACAAACATGAGTTTATAATTGAAGTACAGATGCTTAATTAAAGAAATTGTTAATTATTTTTGCTTAGGTATATATTCTTGAATAATTCTCAAATAGACAAAAGATTATTAATAGTTTTCACTTAGCTTATTTTTATCTCTTCTTCAAAATTTTAATGTAAATAATAAGTCCCGTGTAAAATTGATGTTGGAGTATTAAGTTTGTTATTGTAATACTTTTATGTTGCAAGCAAAGTGAAATATTACAAAATAAGTCCCATGTAGAACTGGCATTGGAATGTTAAATGTGTTACTATAACACCTTTATATTACCAGTAAATGTGTTCTATTTATTCAACATAGATTTCCATTCCAAATAAACTAATTGTAAAAGATTTAATAAATATGATAATTCATATGATTTATTAAATATCTATTTTTAATCATTTTAACAATCATTCTCAGAGTATAAAATGGAAATTTACCAAAATTCGTATACATTATAGGCTCTACTTAATTTATAAAGATTAATCCAGAACCCTACATGTTTTTGTTTTTTTTATTTTTGTATTATTTTTGAATCGCATAAGCCCGTATAACTGCTTCAGATTTAAATTTAATTGGTGCATTTTGTTTCGGTCTGAAAAATATTTCCTTCACCTTTCAAATTATAAAAATCGAAAAACCATACTGTCATATATTTGGTCATTTGGTCATTTTGATATCACGTAAAACATCATCAATAAATAAAATATTTTATTTTTGTGAGATTTGGTGGAAAAAAATATTTTTAACAAATTATATAATCTTATCGCATCATTTTATATCTCTGCATATGTAGAGTGACAAACTATAGGAAAATTATTTATAATATCCCTTTATAATTTCTTCACACAAAAACAAATGAAATAAATAAAAAGGCATTAAATAAATAAAAATGCTTTTATGATGAAATCCCAAAATGAATAAAAATTAAACAATGATTAAATAAAAATACTAAATAAAACTTTTGCACTACAGACATTAAAAAGATCAGATCTATGATATTAATTCCAAATTTTTTTCGTCTGATTTGTAATCCAAAATTATAGTCTTTTGTTTGAAAAAAATAAAATTTTAAAAAATTCATGGGTAATTTTAGATTGCGAAACGGACAAATGAATTAAGTGAAAAAAATTGTAATTAATTTAATAATTCGCCATATTTTTTTTTAAATTTTTAAATCATGGCGAGACAAGAATTATACATTTAAAGTCTTTTGTCTCACCCCCACCCCTCTCTCTCTGTGTGTGTGTGTGTTTGTGTATTAAGCAAAAAAAGTAACATATTTAAAAAAAAAAATTAAATATTTTTTAAAGTAGTCGATACTATAGCAAGCAATTTCAAATTCATAATTTTGCTAACAAAAGTTGTGATTCTTAAAATTATGAGAAATTATAATTTTAGAGATTTTTATTTGTTACGTACCACGTAAAAAATAAATTTAGATAAGCAAGTTGGATCTCTCAACATTCTTTTTTAATTATAAGGAATAACAAACATCCAGACAATATACAAACATTTCGATGAAAAAACGACGTGTTATAAATATTTATGGTTTAACGGATCTAACCATAAGATTGAAACAAGAAATGGTAAAAAATTTCATAAAATCTGTAAATCTTGCTACAAGTATTGATAATCATTGTTTATTTCTAAAAAGCTTATATTTTTAAAAATTTTATGCTGTAACATTATGTTTTTGTCTGCTATTTTCTGACAATTTGTTTGTTTAACGGCAAAAAATTTCTTATTTTATATTAATAATATAAAAATCAAAAATTTAAATTTTTATGTCTATTATGTGAGAAAAATAAAATTAAAATTTGGTATTAGTGTAAGGTAAAAAGTTTCTTTGAAATATTTTATCATTTAGAGACAAAACTAGAAAAAGTATTTTAAAGTATTATTCATTAAACTGATTAAATCTTTAAATATTTATTCTTCTGTTTAACTTTTAACTTTAACTTTTTTTTCTAATTTGAAAACTATGGTGATAATTAACTTCACATCCTTAATAATATTAACAACATTATTAACATGTTGTCCTTCCATTTTAAATGATAGTCAAAATGCAAGGTTACTCTTTATTCCTTTGTTTAATAATTTTCTTAACAATATTCAGAAATAATAATTGAAATATTTTTATATTTTAGTTTTATTTGTCTATAACATTTAATCCACTGTGTTAGACAGCAAAATGATGATAGTGTTCCTGCTAAATTAGAACACTCCGACATAAACTGTAAGAGAAAATAGTGTTCCTCTAACACAGTATTTTGATGCATCTGATAAAAAAGAAAATTTAATGAAACCATGTGTACTTAGCACCGCTGGTTCGTTAATAGAAAAAAACAGTTCGTCATGCGTGGCATATGAGTCAATGAAATCATTTCTAGTACCTGCTTCTGAATGCTTGTTTATAAAAAAAGACGTGTTTTTCAAAGGTGTGCAATCTGCAACTAAGTAAACAGCCTTCGTTGCATGTGCATCTGTGTGTAAACAAGCCTATATCTACAGCCATATACACTGTAATTGACCTGAGTAAACACGTATAGGACAATACATGTTCGTTATTTCGCTATTGGGACCAATTGATATTGATTAAATGGCACGCAAAATCAATCAATGCTCCGTAATATCACGAACATATAACTCAGTCATGCAATCTCAAATTCCTAAAATTCCTAACTTTAAATAATTATTCTTAGATTGCAACGATCAAAGAAAAAAATGGAGGCACTTTCTTCAAACTAGAACCATAAAGATTTCAAAATATTTCATAAATGTTTGTTCTCAACTGACCAAAAATTCATTAAACACAAAATATTATGTAGTTCGTGGGGTTTCTTTTTCAAATAGTAATTAAATTAAAATCCAGCAAGTAAATAAAGATATATTTCCAGATGAGTCTGTGTGGAAGATTCAAAGATGAAATTTCTCTAATTTTATCTTTTTTTAAATTATTTCCTTCGCGCTTTTCCGAAACTTAAAAAGCTACATTCTTAAAATTATTTTTTTTAAATTCTACTAATCGAAAAAAATATCATTGGTATGAATAGCGTTACATATCCGAGAATGATTAGGGTTATATATAATCAGAGTGTTATTGAAATAATGTAAACAACTTTTTTTAAAAGCAAAATTATACAAATCGCTACAATATCTCTACCAAACTCAGTTATGTTATGACTATCATGGGAACTTCAGCAATTACCATCATTGAAACTTGAGTGTTAACTATCGTGAAAACTTGAGTAAAAACTGTCATGGAAAGTTAACTATCGTATAAATTTGAGTAGTAATTATCATTAAAACTTAACTATCGTGAACATTTGAGTATAGAAAGCAATACAGTCTTCAAAGACAAGAGTAGAAGCCTGTAAACGCTTCTGTAATTAAAAGGACCAAAAGAGGACACAGAAACAAAATGAATAGAAGATTACTTCAAAATTGAAATTATGTATTTATCTCACAAAAGAGAAAAGCAAACGATTGATTGCAGAATATAAGGTTATATAATGTTACAAACCGTTTAAAAGTGTATTGTAACACAAACCGTTATCGTTTCGTTTGTGTAAAAAAAAATTCATATCTTATGGTTTGGTTTTTAGCTCTACAGTCATTTTGTACACACTTTGGGCTAATTGGGCAGGAACCAACAATTTAACGTGGATTCCGAACCACTAACACATATCTTATGAGCAGAATTTAACAATTTCCCACTTCGAAACTAAAGCATACTGACCAGTTCTCCTGAACGTCACAGGGGGGCGCTCTTGCAGTACGTAGCAGGAAGTACGGTTACATAACTACTTTTTGATAATTAATGTACTTTTAAAATTTAAAAAAATAAACATTTATAACACTAAGTATGATTACAGTTATTATAAATTATGCTTAAAATATTTTGTTCTCATATCATAATCACTCAAAATGAAATCAGTAAGTCTTTTTATATTGTTTTAATTTATCTATCATGATATAAATTCTGGTATTAAATATTAAATACACCTGATTTGAGACAGTGATATACAAAAAGTAACCATTATTTAAAAACATCAATTATGAAGTGTAAATTAGCTTAATACAGTTTTACCTTAGTACAGCAATGTACTTCATTTTCTTCTTCTTCAAAGTACAACTCTTACGTTTTACTATATTTTTAAAATATTTTTGAATTGCTTGAAGCGTAAAATCAAATTTATTATATTTCAGCTTTTATGAGTGTCATTTTTTATAATTTTAAACAAAATCAAATAAATTGAAATTGAAAAAAAAAAAATTTTTTTTTTTTGACTTGCTGCAAAGATTTTAGAAAGGAACCTAGTGAAAAGTTAACTATTATCTGTATATAGTAAATATTAAAATAGTATTAGTATATTTTTATTTGTGTCCTATTTCCTGAAGGCAGTATTATATATACAGTACATTTTAAAAGAATCAGTAACTTATTCAAAAACATCTGCTCCTTCAAATCGATTTTATTCATATCTAATTTATTTTTTAAATTTATTTTTAACATGGTTTATGTGAAAGAGAATTTTTGCAGCATTCAAAAATATTTCTTTTGGTATTTTTCATAGAAAATGCCCTTTAAAAAGACAGATAAATTCTAAGGATTTTGTCTTTTCGTCTGTAAGAAGGAATTGAAAATCATATATTGAATTCTTGACGACATTTGACATTCTTTAAAGTATTTTATCCATACATATATATGATCTGCCTACTTTTATGTATTAAAGCTTTGACTTTTGAAAACAAAATGATGAATTTTTAACATGATTCTTTCATATTTTCTGTGAGTTTCAATAAGGCACAATGTTCAAGTAATAAATAAAAAGTAATTCTCTTTTCATGTACTAAATAATTCATATAATAACATGAAATATGAAAAAAGAATATGCCATACTTACAGTTCTTATGTTATATTAATGTATTTTACTATATTTTAGATATGCTATCACAAAGCTTTAGTATTAAAACTTTGTATCTCACATACTTCAGTTTTTTCCCCCTATTTTCCATACTATTGGGTACTTCCATTCATTTATGTAATGTAAAAATTCTTAATGTTTTTACACAACTCAAATAAATAAGAAATATGTTACATATTATAACACACTTTTAATAAAACAATTTTCACAGTCCTTCTTTATTTATTTTTGTAATGTAAAAATTCTTAATATTTTTACACAACTCAAATAAATAGAAATATGTTACATATTATAGCATATTTTTATAAAACAATTTTCACAATCCTTAACTCTTTTTAGAAGCATAGCAAACTTCCCAAATATGTCACATAAAAATATTTCGCCACAATATTTTTACTTTTCGCCAAAAATGAAACCCATATCGTTCCACAACCACCGTATTCACACCGTGCGACTTCTGGCTATTCCCTAAACTCAAAAGACCACTCCGTTTTGAGTCGATTGAAGAGATTCAACGTGAATCGGCGCGCTCTTAGAAAGCCATTCCTGCCGATGACTTTTTAGCATGCATTGAGGATTGGAAAAAAAAGTTGGCATAAGTGCATTGTGTCCGGAGGGGATTACTTTGAAGGCGATGAAATAAATTTGGAAGAATAAATAAAGAGTTTTTGAAAAAAAAAATTGGTCTTACATTTTGGGCACAATAGTGTGTATATATATATATATATATATATATATATATATATATATATATGTGTGTGTGTGTGTGCATTATCGTTATGTCAGTATATTTTATGTGAAGACATTTTGTGAATGACAGGTCAGTGATACTCAAATTTTTCACTTTAGCTTCCCTCCCTTTTTCTTTTATCACACAAAAAATATATCTAACACCCTTCTATCCTTTTTATTATTAAATCTAATAGTAGCTTTGATGGAATATTCATTTTATTATTCAATTTTAGGCCCAATTATGGAATATTCAATTTATATTTTTATTCAATTTATATTTCTAATATGCAATTTATTGATATTTAGAGTAGCAGAGACATTCAAAATTCAAATACTCAGAATATTGTTATTTATAGTTGCACATAAATAGTTTTTCAATGTAACAATAACTGCAAATATTTAATTTCTTATTGCAAAAAGGAATATAAAAAGTGTATCCTTATTTAAAGGACCATTTTCGTCTGCTTATACATAAACCGAAAGTGTTTTTCTTGGTCATTAAAAAATACTTGGTTTCAGCTTGAAATTTGATAGTGGAAAATAAAAACAATAGCCGCATAAATAAGTTGCTGCCCAACTCGTGGTCCATCGTACAAGTGTACATCTAACGCGTAGGAGAGTTAAAGTTCAAATTTGCTGGTGGCATCCAGTGCAGTCACTATTTTCAGAAACAAGAAGACTCGATAATGATTTTAATAGTATATATAAGCATCTCGCATCCACAGTCAGGTAGTCTTGTGGGTGTTATTCTAGTTTTCTCCCATTCAACAGGCAAATGCTGAACAGATACCCCTAGAGGGAAATTTCGTTGTATGCGTAAGTGAGACACTAGGCATTTTTTAAATATTTTTAATTTTAAAATCGGGAATACTTTATCAATCAGAAATTAATTATGTTCATAATAATTAAAGTTTGCGTACATAAAATAATTTTTCTACATTATTTTTTTATATCTTTTTCAGTATCAAGATGAATTAGTATTTATTTGCAGGAAAAACATCTAACTTACACTTTCAGCATGTATGCCTGGGGGTTCCCTTTCTACGGTTTGAGAAATACTGACTTGGGTCAAAGTGCAGTCGAAAACAACAACATGTGCGGCCCGTGTCAGTTGCAACCACCCCCTTCAATGGTGACCGACGACAGCTTTTTTCCCCTTCCTATGTGACCCACACGGTTGGACACCTTCATTTTGACTCTGAAAATACAAACAAACACATATATAAACCCATCCCATAAAAAAAAGGAAAAAGGGTGAAAAACTCCTGTCAACAGCACGGCTTGGTATCCCCTTCAAAAGGAAAGTATCAACCCCCTCATGCCCTATTTTCCAACTCTTAAGAAAGAACTTCGTCGGTGTAATAAAAGTAGTGGGAGCATTCCTCACTCAAGAGGTACGGTACTCATCTTTCCATGCACTCCAATAGTATAGGGGATTAAGTTGTCTTTCTTGGCATTGATTTAGTATAAACAGCTCTGTGCAACATTTATTGCTACCAATTCCTGTTCTTTGTTTGATGCAGTGTGACAGCAACAAGTTATTACCTTTAACCACTTGTTAGAAAAATATACATGAGGCCATGGGGGGATCGAGAACTCCTTTATAACCATCAGCAACAGATGAAGATCCACAGTTGTATTTCGGACACCTTACAGGCAGTTCATACTTGCCTTATTAGGAGTTCGTATTCTTTAACAACGGAACGCTTTGGTAAAGAAATTTTTTCTTACTTGTGATTCTTCAGTTTAAGCCAGCTTAATTTTTTTCTGCTTTATTAATGACCTGCTTCAAGGTTTTTGCTGCAATTAATGCCCGCTTTTATTAAATGCTATGCGCAAATTTAGACCGATTAGTGCGGAATCACACTTTTTCAGGCCGTGGCTAGTGTTGTCATATGACGAAGTAGTTAAGCCTAAAGCTTTACTTCCGTGGGACGTGACGTTAAATCAATTAAAAAAGGTAACGGATAATTCTGGAACTAATCAAATGGAAGAATCTCAACCAAAATATCGGTGCGATCATTGCACTGCAGTCTTCAGCTGCTTATCTGAATGCACCGAGCATTTTCTGACTCACACAGGTAAGATACTTTAAAATCACTATTTATTTTTAAATCACATTAATGGTTGCCAATCATGCTATGCACAAAAAACTGATTTAGTTAATCTCTACTTAATTTTATTAAATTAAATTCGAAAATGACATTAATTAAATGTCGATTTTTAATTAAATATTGATTTTTAAACACATCAATAAAACAAAATAACTGTTACAAAAACTAATTTCCTTATATATTCAGAGTTTCTAATTCAGTTGCTTGTGCTAGTAAGTCTTTTACTGATACGTAATTGAAAAATGACAGGTTAGTTTGAATGGTATTTTCTTTGTAGTTCCATAGCATTGTTAATTTGATAACTCATATTTTTAATGTAGTATAAAATTTAAGAAATATTAGAAACTTTTTATTTATTTTTCAGGAAGACTTAAAAAAAATAAATTTACAATCATTAATAATGAAATCTTGAAAATTTATTCTGATGTCCATTGCATGTACCTTTGTATTCAATTCAAAATGAAATGTGATAAAAATAATACAATGTTATTTTAATAGGATTTGAAATTATCAGTGAAATATCACAACTTATTATGAGAAAGCTATTATAAATTAATCAATTAAATTAAATTAATTAAATTAAATTAATTAAAATAGAATAGTTAATTAAATTTAAATTCTCTGTAAATTATAATTTAATGACTCCAAACCCTCCACAGATGTAACTCAAATATGTTCAATTCCTTTTTAAAAAACCCTGATAAGCTGTTAATCTTATGTTAGCTAGTGTTAAAAAAATCAAAATAGATAAAAATGTTAATAAACTAGTGGATTTTCTTGATAGAGTTTTAAAATGTAAATTTCTGTCCTTTCAGCATGAAACAAGAACTCCAAAAATATGCAGTTCTATATAAGTATATTCAGCAATAGATATATAAGAATTATATTTTAATAATAATTTTATGAATGATCTGTGAAATCACAACTTATGAGAAAGCTATTATAAAATCAATTAAATTGAATTAATTGAATATATAAATAAATTTAAATTCTCAGTATTTGTAAATTTTAATTAAATGACACAAAATCCTATTTTTCTAGTTTACCACAGATGTAACATAAATATGGTTCAATTCCTTTTAAAAATAAGATGCTAATTTTAGCATCTTCCTTTTAAAGATAAGCTGCTAATCTTATCAGTGTCTTTTTAAAAGGAATTGAACCATATTCATGCTACATCTGTGGTAAACTAGAAAAATAGGATTTGGAATTATTTAATAATCTTTATTAATGTAACATAAATATGGTTCAATTCCTTTTAAAAAGACACTGATAAGATGCTAATCTTATATAGGCTATAGTTTTGAAAAACCAAAACAGATGAAAATTGTTAATAAACTAGTGAATTTTTGTGGTAGAGTTTTAAATTATAATTTTCTCTCCTTCAACCCTGAAAAAAGAAACTCATAAAATATGCAGTTCTCTCTAAGCATATTCAGTAGTAAATATAAATGAATTTTAATAATAATTTTATGAATTATCTGTGCAATCACAACTTATTACGAGAAAACTGTTATAAATTAATCAATTAAATTTAGTTATTAATTTAGTTTAGTTTAATTATATGCAGTTCTCTATAAGCATATTCAGTAGTAAATATATATGAATTGTCTCTGCAATCACAACTTATTATGGGAAAAACTGTTATAAATTAATCAATTAAATTTAGTTATTAATTTAGTTTAGTTTAATTATATGCAGTTCTCTATAAGCATATTCAATATTAAATATATATGAATTTTAATATTAATTTTATGAATTACCTGTGAAATCATAACTTATTATGAGAAATCTATTATAAATTAATCAATTAAATTTAATTAATTTAATATAAAATTGAATAGATAATTAATTTAAATTCTCAGTATTTGCAATGGTTCAATTCCTATTAAAAAGACACCAATAAGATGCTAATCTTATATAGGCTTTTTGTTTTTGAAAAACCAAAACAGATAAACATTTTAATAACCTAGTGAATTTTTGTGGTAGAGTTTTAAAATATAATTTTCTCTCCTTCAACCCTTGATAAAAGAAACTCAGAAAATATGCAATTCTATATAAGCATAATCAGTAGAAAATATATATGAATTATATTTTAATAATAATTTTATGAATTATCTGTAAAATCACAACTTATTATGAGAAAGCTATTATAAATCAATCAATTAAATTTAATTAATTGAATTAAAACTGAATAGATAATTAATTTTAAATTCACAATATTTGTAAATTTTAATTAAATGATTCTAAATACTATTTTTCTAGTTTACCACAGATGTAACATAAATATGGCTGAATTTCTTTTAAAAAGATACTGATAAGAAGCTAATCTTATATAGGCTATTGTTTTAGAAAAACCAAAATAAATAAAAAATGTTAATAAACTAGTGAATTTTTGTGGTAGAGTTTTAAAATATAAATTTCTGTCCTTTCACCAAGAAAAAAGAACCCCAAAAATATGCAGTTCTGTATAGCATATTCAGCAGTAGATATTTAATCAATAAAAATTGAATAGTTAATTAAATTTTCATTCTCAGAATTTGTAAACTTTAATTAAATGACTCCAAATTCAATTTTTCTAGTTTGCCATAGATGTAACATAAATATGGTTCAATTCCTTTTAAAAAGACACTTATTAGATGCTAATCTTATATAGGCTATAGTTTTAGAAAAACCAAAACTGATAAAAAATGTTAACAAACTAGTGCCCTTTAGTGGTAGAGTTTTAAAATATAATTTTCTCTCCTTCAACCCTAGATAAAAGAAACTCATAAAATATGCAATTCTATATAAGCATATTCAGCAGTAAATATATATTAATTATATTTTAATAATAATTTTATGAATTATCTGTGAAATCACAACTTAATATGAGAAAGCTATTATAAATTAATTAATTAAATTATAATTGAATAGATAATTAATTTTAAATTCACAATATTTGTAAATTTTAATTAAATGATTCTAAATACTATTTTTCTAGTTTACCACTGATGTAACATAAATATGGCTCAATTTCTTTTAAAAAGATACTGATAAGAAGCTAATCTTGTATAGGCTATTGTTTTAGAAAAACCAAAATAAATAAAAAATGTTGATAAACTAGTGATTTTTTGTGGTAGAGTTTTAAAATATAAATTTCTGTCCTTTCACCAAGAAAAAAAACCCCAGAAATATGCAGTTCTGTATAGCATATTCAGCAGTAGATATTTAATCAATTAAAATTAATTAATGAAATTAAAATTGAATAGTTAATTAAATTTTCATTCTCAGAATTTGTAAACTTTAATTAAATGAATCCAAATCCAATTTTTCTAGTTTGCTACAGATGTAACATAAATATGGTTCAATTCCTTTTAAAAAGACACTAATTAGATGCTAATCTTATAGTTTTAGAAAAACCAAAATAAATAAAAAATGTTAATAAACTAGTGAATTTTTGTGGTAGAGTTTTAAAATATAAATTTCTGCCATTTCACCAAGAAAAAAGAACCCCAAAAATATGCAGTTCTGTATAGCATATTCAGCAGTAGATATTTAATCAATTAAAATTGAATAGTTAATTAAATTTTCATTCTCAGAATTTGTAAACTTTAATTAAATGACTCCAAATCCAATTTTTCTAGTTTGCCATAGATGTAACATAAATATGGTTCAATTCCTTTTAAAAAGACACTTATTAGATGCTAATCTTATATAGGCTATAGTTTTAGAAAAACCAAAACTGATAAAAAATGTTAATAAACTAGTGAACTTTTGTGGTAGAATTTTAAAATATAATTTTCTCTCCTTCAATCCTGAAAAAATAAACTCATAAAATATGCAATTCTATATAAGCATATTCAGCAGTAAATATATATTAATTATATTTTAATAATAATTTTATGAATTATCTGTGAAATCATAACTTAATATGAAAAAGCTATTATAAATTAATTAATTAAATTATAATTGAATAGTTAATTAATTTTAAATTCACAATATTTGTAAATTTTAATTAAATGATTGTAAATCCTATTTTTCTAGTTTACCACTGATGTAACATAAATATGGCTCAATTTCTTTTAAAAAGATACTGATAAGAAGCTAATCTTGTATAGGCTATTGTTTTAGAAAAACCAAAATAAATAAAAAATGTTGATAAACTAGTGATTTTTTGTGGTAGAGTTTTAAAATATAAATTTCTGTCCTTTCACCAAGAAAAAAGAACCCCAAAAATATGCAGTTCTGTATAGCAGATTCAGCAGTAGATATTTAAACAATTAAAATTAATTAATGAAATTAAAATTGAATAGTTAATTAAATTTTCATTCTCAGAATTTGTAAACTTTAATTAAATGAATCCAAATCCAATTTTTCTAGTTTGCTACAGATGTAACATAAATATGGTTCAATTCCTTTTAAAAAAGACACTGATTAGATGCTAATCTTTATAGTTTTAAAAAACCAAAATAAATAAAAAATGTTAATAAACTAGTGAATTTTTTTGTGGTAGAGTTTTAAAATATAAATTTCTGTCCTTTCACCAAGAAAAAAGAACCCCAAAAATATGCAGTTCTGTATAAAATATTCAGCAGTAGATATTTAATCAATTAAAATTGAATAGTTAATTAAATTTTCATTCTCAGAATTTGTAAACTTTAATTAAATGACTCCAAATCCAATTATTCTAGTTTGCCACAGATGTAATATAAATATGGTTCAATTCCTTTTAAAAAGACACATATTAGATGCTAATCTTATATAGGCTATAGTTTTAGAAAAACCAAAACTGATAAAAAATGTTAATAAACTAGTGAACTTTTGTGGTAGAATTTTAAAATATAATTTTCTCTCCTTCAATCCTGAAAAAATAAACTCATAAAATATGCAGTTCTATATAAACATATTCAGCAGTAAATACATATTAATTATATTTTAATAATAATTTGATTAATTATTTGTGAAATCACAACTTAATATGAGAAAGCTATTATTAATTAATTAATTAAAATATAATTGAATAGTTAATTAAATTTAAATTCTCAGTATTTGTAAATTTTAATTAAATGACTCCAAACCTTATTTATCTAGTTTGCCACAAAATGTAACACAAACATGGTTCAATTCCTTTTAAAAAGACCTTTAATAAGAAGATAATCTTATATAGGGTATATTTTAAGAAAGACCAAAACAGATAAAAAATGTTAATAAGCAGTGAATTTTTGTGGTAGAGTTTAAAAATATAATTTTCTCTCCTTACAACCTGAAAAAAGAAACTGCTAATATATGAATTTCTCTATTAACCTAATCAGTAGTAAATATATATGAATTATATTTTAATAATAATTTTATGAATTATTTTTTTATTTTAATAATGATATTAATTAGTGCAAATATTAAATATGTAATATTTGATAAATCAATTACAATAACTTAGTAACTTAATGATTCCTTTTCTTGTAAAATATGTCTGATGCTCTTACAGTTATTATTATATAAAACAAGTAAGTAATTTTTTTTTTTATTTTGTTCGTTATTTAATTTAAAAATAAGCTTACAAATCTTGAATGAACATAGTCTTAAAAAGGTTTTTTTCTTGTTATTCTCTTATTTAACTTCAGAGAGCCGATTTTTCTTGATGTGATGAATTAAGTAAGTTTTCATTATTATAAAATATAAATTTCTAAGTTAATGAATGGCATTTTTTAATTGTGTCTTGAATAATTAATTATCGCTATGTGTTGCATTTTTATTGCTACTAATGTTGTCTTTAGTACTTCCATAACATGAAACTAAAAGAGATTTCATTTAGCATCGGTTTTTTAAAATCTTATAACCTATTTTTATCATTTAATATTTGATTACTTTTCTATTATGAAGAATTCTTACAATTTGTATGCATTATACAAATACATCAAAAGTCATTTAAAAGTTATTTACATAAATATAAGATTTTTTTTGTAAATTTTTAAAAAATATTCTTTCTACCTTGTTATTATTATGAATGTACTTGCAGAATAATTCGTTCTTTAAATACCATTAGATTAATTAGCATGTTGAACATATCAAATCACAATAACAAAAACAGAATTTTTATGCATGACAATCTTTCAATCTCAAAAAACAATTGTCAAATATATTTCTTCAAACTCCTTAACACTAAAAAATTGTTTTAATGTACACTTAGTCACAAAAGTAAGCATGCAGAGTGTATGTGATGATGTCCTATGAAAAAAAAAAACAGACCTACAATATTAGAGTTTTCAAATTAACGATTTATTTCGATTACAGCAAAATCGAGCTTAATAACAAAATGAAAAGTAATTAAAAAATACTAATATTTAATTAGCAAGATGAGCTTAACTTAAAATAGGATGTAATTTACATCATAAAAGTAAGTATGCAAACAAAAACAAAGACATTAATATTGCAAATTTTACAATTTTTCAAAAAAATTAGTAATTTGTTGGATAGCCTTTGGCCTTTATAACAGCTCTCAATCTAGATGGCACTGGTTTTACTAAATTTTGAGTGACAGAAGATGGTATTTTCTGCCACTCCTCCAAAACGGCTTTTTTAGATCATTCTTAGTTTTGATCTCTTGCTTTCTAATTTGGCGATCGAGATAATCCCACAAGTGTTCAATAGGATTAAGATCAGGTGACTGCGGTAGGGTTTTTAGCTGTTTTCGCACGTGATATAGCAGCCATTCCCGAACAACCCGAGCAGTATGTTTGGAATCATTATCTTGTTGGAAAGTGAAGGATCCATCGAGTCCCAATTTAGAAGCACTTTGACTTAGATTATTCTTTAAAATATTCAAATAGCTACATTGATTCATTATTCCGTGGATTATAACTAAATTTCCTACTCCAGTTGCTGCCATACAACCCCAAACCATAATCGAACCACCACCGTGTTTTACAGTTCCTCTCATGTTCTTTGGTTCTAGAGCTGCATTTCCTTTCCTCCAAACTTTTTGGTGTCTTTCTGATCCGTGGATGTTGAATTTACTTTCCTCCGAAAAAATCACGGAATTCCAAAAATTTTTGTCCTGCTTTACATTTTCTTTTGCAAAATCTATTCTCTTTTGCTAACAAATGGTTTTCTTCGCATATTTCGACCATGGTATCCTGCCTTCCGTAACACACGGCGAATTGTTTCAGGATTGCATGACTTCGCAAAATTGTTTTTCACATCAGTTGTCAATTTTTGTGCGCTAATCGTCGGATTTTTTTTCACATTTCCAACAATAATTCGCCTTTCTCGGACTGTCAAAATGGGCGGTCGTCCTGTTCTTGGCTTGTTTAGAGTATTTCCCTCAGCCTGGAACTTTTCTATGATTTTTTGCACTGTTGCAGGACTTTTGCCTATGATTTTAGCGATTTGTCTTTGGGACTTGCTTTCCTTATAGAGCTTTATTATTGCATCCTTTACATCTTTTGATAATTCTTTTCCACGTGGAGCCATTGGTGAATTGTTGATGTACTTAAAGCTCAAACTTACAAGCTTTGTAGCAGAACTTCTAAACTCATCACTGAAATACGAAAAATCACTCGAGAAGTTTCATTAAGCCTATTTAAAAGTCAAAATTTCAGAGTGCATATATACTTTTCTGATGTAAATTTCTACTGGTAGTTAACAAAATTATTCTTAAAGTTTTTTAAAATATAATGATTTGGTTTATTTTTTATTACTTTATGACTTGAATCAGAAGCTATAAACAACACTCTCCAAAATAATATTTTTCTTATATTTATTTGAGAACTAGAGCTTTTTCACTTAAGCTATGAGTTGCATACTTACTTTTGTGACTAAGTGTATTTCATAGCTAAGAATTGTTTTCATGTACTATTTAATGTATTAACTGCATAATAAAATGCAGTTAAAACTTTTAAAAACTTAACCCTAATGTTAAATTGATAATAATTAAAGTTAAAAATGAATTAAAATTAATTGAAATAATTTAACATTAATTAATTTTAAAATTAATTAAAAATTAATTCATTAAAATGAAATAATCACTTAAGGATTTTAATCAAATTAATATTATAAAAGAATTTACCCTCAGTACAAAGAATGAATTTTTTAAAATTGTTTCAGAATGGCTTTGAAAAATTATTTTATCTCGAAAATAAAACGTATTTTTCAGATAAAATAACACAAATATTTTCACTTTTCTTTATTTATATATATATATTTAAAAAATTTTGTTTTTAGAAAGATTTAGTTCTTTCAAATACTTGCAACAACTTTTGCAATGCATTTAACATCCATAATCACAATCCTACTTGTATCCCAGTAATATCATCATTCCTAGATAGATAGTTTATCTATGTTTGGTTTCCATTGATGGTGTTGCATTGCGATCACTGAAAACAAGTAGATTCGGCATGGTTGGCTTCAAATCGGCATTTGATGGAAGTTTCTTTCGAGTTATTTCCCTTACAATACGTAAATATGTCAATTTCTGAGTAACTCGTGTAATATAATATATCCCTTAAAAAAAAAAGATAAGAAGATAATAATAGTAATAATTAAAAAAGAGTAATTACTGAATAATTTATTGTTTACATGCAAAAAGTATGAACTATTTTGCGTGTTTTAAAGTTAATTTCTTTCAAATCAATTTTACAAAAGTTATAATAAATTTTTAATTACTGTTTGGTGTGTAATGAATCTAAATAGAAGTAAAAAAAAGAGCATTTTCTTCTTATATATGTAAAACAATTCTTCATATTCTTTAAAAAAAAACAGTATTATGATTAATGTACAACATTGATATCTTAAAAATCTTTCTATCACCTGTAAACATCTTATATTACTTGAATAACATCTCCAATGTATATGTAAAATAACTTATCCTTTATTTGTTATCAATTAATTTAACAATTTTAACTCCTTTGAAGATTGTGCATCTGTTTTATTAGACACGCTTCATTTTTTTAATGATAATTTGTCGGATATTAAATGAAAGATGATAAGAAATAACTTAAATTCTTTTCCATTTACTATGTAATTGCTTTTTGACATTAAAGTTTAAAATGTTATAAATTAAATTAAAAGAATATTAGTATTGAAAGTACGTTCAATTTCAAATAAATCACTACTTTTGAGTTAAATACTGTTTCAAATTAAAGCCTTTCTTCCTATTTTTTTAAGTATTACCTGCCTCAAAAATTTTTAGTGCACAATTGCGTTATTAATTAATATTCATAAATGTACAATAATAACATATACATTACTTGACTAAAATGTGACTTAATTTAGAAAATATTCTTATGAATCCCGCTCTTATACTTAGTAAAATAGTATTATGATCTTTATTTTTTTTTTTTTATTAAAGCAAACCAATCTCTTAAAAAAAGCCATATATTGCTGTAATAAAATTTCCATAAGAAACTAAAATCCAGTAATAAATATTATTATCCATATTACGAGCCATTTATTTTAACCCTAATTATAAATAATCCAATTTAATTAATATTTAATTAAACCCTATTAATTAATATTTATAATTGTATAACAATATACATTGCTTGACTAAAATACGACTTGACTAAATTGACTAAAATACGATTTTCTTATTAATCCTTCTCCCTTATACTTAGTAAAATATTATTTATAAATGTATAACAATAACATCTATATTACTTGATTAAAAAACGACTTAATATTAAAAAATTCTTACTAATCCCTCTCCCCTTATACTTAGTAAAATATTATTATAATCTTTTTTTTTTTTATTAAAGCAAACAAGTGACTTAAAAAAGTCATATATTGCTGTAATAAAATGTCCATAATAAACTAAAATCCAGTAATAAATTTTGTTATCCATATTATGAACCACTTATTTTAACATTAATTATAAATAATCCAATTTAATTAAACCCTATTAATTAATATTTATAATTGTATAACAATATACATTACTTGACTAAATACGACTTAATTTAAAAAATTTTCTTATTAATACCTCTCCCCTTATACTTAGTAAATTATTATTATGAGCTGTATTTTTTTATTAAAGCAAATAAATCACTTAAAAAAAGTCATATATTGGTGTAATAAAATGTCCATAAGAAACTAAAATTCAATAATAAATTTTATTATCCATATTATGAACCATTTGTTTTAAACCTAATTATAAATCCATTTAATTAATATTCAATTAATCCCTATTAATTAATATTTATAATTATATAACTATATACATTATTTGACCAAAATATGACTTAATTAAAAAAAATTCTTATTAATCCCTCTCCCCTTATACTTAATAAAATATTATTATGATCTTTATTTTTTTATTAAAGCAAACAAATCGCTATAAAAAAGCCATATATTGCTATAATAAAATGTCCATAATAAACTAAAATCCAGTAATATATTTTGATATCCATATTATAAACCACATATTTTAACCTTAATTATAAATAATCCCAATTTAATTGATCCCTATTAATTAATATGTATAATCGTATAACAATAACATCTACATTACTTGACTAAAATACGACTTGATTTAAAAAAATTTCTTATTAATCCCTCTCCCCTTATACTTGGTAAAATATTATTATGAGCTTTATTTTTTTATTAGAGCAAACAAATCTCTTAAAAAAAGCCATATATTGCTGTAATAAAATTGCCATAATAAACTAAAATCCAGTAATAAATTTTGCTATATTGTGAACCATTTATTTTAACCTTAATTATAAATAATCCAATTTAATTAATACATATTGATTAAAATTTACAAATGTATAACAATAACATCTACACTACGTATAAAAAGTAGAAGGACACTTGATTTTGTTACAATAACCGAAAAATATTTTATTTTTACTAAAAAATTTTATTAGAAACATTTTACAAATATTTTAAAAATACAATTTTAACATCTATTATGATATTCAAACATAAAACATTAATGGCAACAAAAATAGTTTCTCTTTTTTGAAACTTTGTAAAAAAAGTAGAAGGACATCATTATAATGAATGAAAAAATAATGATTTTAATAAGGAATGTTCTTCCCATTGGCCTTTATAACTTCAAATATTCTGTTTGGAAGTGAATTGTATAGAGATTGAACTTCTGTTTGACAAAAATTGTCCCACGAGTCATTCAATGCTTCTCGAAGCTGAGTTAACCAATCAAATTGTCTTCCATCAGCATAAACTCGACGAACTAGCATTGCCCGGATGTTTTCCACTATATTAAGGTCAAGACTTTTGGCTGGCGATGGTAAAACATCCACATTATTTGTTAGGAACCAATTTTTGACTCCAGTCGCGGTGTGAATGGAAGCTCCGTCTTGCTGAAACTTCCACTCTTCACCCCCCAAGTCAGAGCCATAAGGAAGAAGCTCGGAATTCAGCACTTGAATGTAGTCTGTATGTTTTTGCCTACCATTTAAGAAAACCAGACTTGTCCTTCCTCCGTATCCAACAGCCAACCAAACCATTAAACTCCCTCCCATTTGTCGTGTTGAATAGTATTCGTCTTCATTCCCCAGACAATGCCAGTAGTGCTGATATCCGTCTGGACCGTCTAAGTTAAATTTCTTTTCATCGGAAAATATCACAGAAGTCCATTCTGTAGTCCAGGACATGTGCTCCTTAGCCCACGCTAAACGGTTATCAATGTGAACTTGTGTCCACTTAGGATGATGTTTCCGTTTTTTGAAAATGAATTTTTTAGATCTTTTAATATAGTTGTAAACAGTTTGTTTTGTCACATGATTAAGTCCTGCTTGATTTCTTGCCTTTGAAACACTTCCTTTGTTCTTCTTAAGCACACGAACAATTTTCTTTCATCACATGGTGTTATCTTTTTCGGTCTACCAGTCTTCTTTTTCTTTCCATTTTTATAAGGATATCTGATAAAGTTTGAAACTGTATTGGGGCTCACCTGCAACAATCGAGCAATCTCTCTGACACCCTTACCATCATTTTGATATGCTGAAATTTGGCCTTTTTGAAAATCGTTTAAAGGTATTCCTTTAGGCATTTCTGAGAACGGAGAAACAGCGTAACTTTTAAACAAATTAGATTTTTTTGACAGAAAAGGATAAAACAAAGTACAAAATCACTATTTAACTAAAGGACAACTCACTAAATTAAATATATTAGCAAGTGTCCTTCTACTTTTTTTACGCATCGGAAATTATCTATACTAATTTTATTATTAATATTAGTGGTAGATGTTTAATTTTTGCCTAAAATGAAAAAAAGGGTCATTAAACTAAATGTGCATAAATATCTGATAGTTAGGAGAAAATAAGAGTGAATTAGTTGAAAAAATTTTCTTATTAATCTCTCTCCACTTATACTTAGTAAAATATTATTATGATCTTTATTTTTTTTATTAAAGCAAACAAATCTCTATAAAAAAGCCATATATTGCTGTAATAAAATGTCCATAATAAACTAAAATCCAGTAATATATTTTGCTATCCATATTGTGAACCATTTATTTTAACCCTAATTATAAATAATCCAATTTAATTAATATTTACTTTAACCCTATTAACTAATATTTATAACTGTATAACAATATACATTACTTGACTAAAATACGACTTAATTTAAAATTTTTCTTATCAATCCCTCTCCCCTTATACATAGTAAAATATTATTATGATCTTTTTTTTTTTTATTAAAGCAAACAAATCACTATAAAAAAGCCATATGTGGCTGTAATAAATTGTCCGTAAGAAACTAAAATCCAGTAATATACTTTGCTATCCATATTATGAACCATTTATTTTAACCCTAATTATAAATAATCCAATTTAATTAATATTTAATTATTTCCTATTAATTAACAATATACATTACTTCACTAAAATATGACTTAATTAAAAAAATTTCTTATTAATCCCTCTCCCCTTATACTTAGTAAAATATTACAATCTTCATTTTTTTATTAAAACAAACAAAGCACATTAAAAAAGCCATATATTGCCATATATAAAATGTCCATAATAAACTAAAATCCAGTAATAAATTTTGTTATTCATATTATGAACCATTTATTTTAACCCTAATTAAAAACAATCCATTTTAATTAATATTTAATTAATCCCTATTAATTAAAATTTATGAATGTATAAAATTAATATCTACATTACTTGACTAAATTACGACTTAATGAAAAAAAATACGTAATAAAATATTATTTTGATCTTTATTTTTTTAATCAAAGCAAATAAATCTCTTAAAAAAAGTCATATAGTGCTGCAATAAAATTTCCTTAATAAACTAAAATCCAGTAATAAATTTTGCTATCTATATTATCAACCATTTATTTTAACCCCAATTATAAATAATCCCTAGTAATTAATATTTAATTATTCCCTATTGATTAATATTTATAATTGTATAACAATATGCATGACTAAAATACGACTTAATTTTAAAAAAATTTCTTATTAATCCCTCTTCCCTTATACTTAGTAAAATGTTGTCATGTTATTGTTATTGTTATTATGTTATTATTATTATTTTTTATGTTATTATTATTAGCAAACAAATCACTATAAAAAAGCCATATATTGCTGTAATAAAATGTCCATAATAAACTAAAATCCATTAATATATTTTACTATCCATCTTATGAACCATTTATTTTAAGTAATCCAATTTTAAGCAGTGTGCAACTCTCTTGCATCAAGACTTCGAATGATCTTCAAGATATAATATTCCATTAAAGTAACGAAGATAAATATACTGGAGTATTAAACTCATTAGCTATTCATGAAATCAGATATAAAACAAATTTCAATGAAAAGTTTTTACCATTCCTCATCATAAAGCGTTTCAACAAGTGCAAGCTCAATTATTTTTATCCCCACTAATAAGATAACCCATCCCCTTTTATTAGGTAGTTTTTTTTATTTCTTTTTTATTTTATGACGAGCTCCGTGCGACATCATACATTTAAAATAAATTATAGCCTTATTTCGTTTTGATTTCCACAGTACGAACGTCACATTAGCATTTCTTCGTTAAATTATATCATTAATTCAAGTGCCATTTTATGTTCCGATGCAAATTTTTCTTCTTTTTTTTACGTGAGAAAGATATTGAAATGATAAAGGCTGATCTAATTAAATTAATATTTAAAAAGCCTTAAATTATTTTTTAATTATATATAAGTTTAAATATTTTCAACGTTTTTGCAATGCGATGCGTTTGACATTTGTGTTTTTAATATTCCAAAAGGAATGACAAAATGTAAATAGAACCGAAAATTCACAATCGCAAAAAAATGCAATAAAATGATTTTAAACCATTAGATATCTTACTTGTACTGGATTAAGTAACGTAACGTGAAAGATGGAAAATATACGCATCTTCAACATTCAAACGGTGAGGAAACATTGAGGGCAATCCCTTTTGTAAGAAAAACACTTTTATATGGTGTAAAGGGATTGCGAGATGATCATGTTTGACACTTGAAAAACAGCCACTGCTTGATGTTTCGGATAAAACAATAAAAATATCTTAATTAATAATATGGTTAGTTAATTTTAATTTAATTGTTGACGATAAATTTAAATGAAGTTTTGAAAATATCCAACTGTTTTATGTCTGTTAGTAGTTAGTGGTATTCAACAAGAATTACACCAAGCTCATTGATTGGAACGAAAAACAGCCACAGCTTGATCTTTCGGATAAAACAGTAAAAAAATCTTAATGAATAACATGGTTAGTTAATGTTAATTGAATTGTAGATAATAAATTTAAATGAAAATTTGAAAATATCTAACTATCTTGCGTCTGTTATTTGTTAGTGATATTAGCAATAACTATACCAAGTTCATTGGTTGGAACTATTCTCTCTATATATATAATTGCAAGTATAATGTTATATATTATATATAATTTCAAGTAGATGAATTAAAAAGAACACACTTATATCTATTATTTACAAAATTGAAGCGTTATTAAGATTATTAGAGCAAAGGAGGTTGGCCTTTGTAGTTATCCCATTCGTAGTAGTGATTTTATACAATAATGTATATTTTCCTTATCTATGTATACATATATATAAACTCCTAAGTATTCCTTTTTCTTCATTAGCTTGCGGCTTTTGAAATACATGAACTTGTTCAATATAGCCACTTTACAAAAAATCTGAAATTATTGCATATGTTCGGGGTTGTGTCATTTTAAAGAATTATTTATGACCACAGAGAAGCATTAAAAAAATTTAAAGTAATCAATAATTTTTCAAACTTTTAAAATTAGTTTTATTACAATTTAAAAAGGCTTTATCATACTAAAAAGAAAAAAATGTAAGAAAATTATGCATGAAAAGAAAAAACTTTGCCCATACTTTAAAGATTGAAAAACTTATTTGCTGCATAACATTGATAAAGATTGGTTGCGTTTTCCATTGTCTTTTACATAAGATAGAGTTAAAGCAAAAATAAAGCAAACTGTTTATTTGCTTTGCTTTTAAACTTATCTTTTACAACCCAAGCCCACGAGCCCATTGCGTTAATTAAGGGGAAGAACTTCTGAACCCGTACATTGACTTTTGTCCAATTTTATTAAGATAGAGTTAAAGCTTCGAACCAAAAAAAACAAACTTCGAACCCGAAACCTGTGGCACCGAGCGCCAGAGTTTTTCAGACTAAAAACGGCATTTTCCCAGGTGGTCACCCACCCAAGTACTGTTTTTAATCCGAGAACCGGTAATAGCATGCTTGGTTTGTTTTTAATAAGGTAACATGTGCAACAATTTAAAAAATTTTTCAACATGGGTGTCAAAAATATAACTTTTAAGTTAACATACTCTGATCTGTATTGAAGGGATAAACTATGGAATTTACAGAAAATATTCTGCGTGTGGATTTTGTTATTAAAATAACATGAATGAATAGCTCAAGAATTAAAAAAATTTGTTTTATTTATTAATAAAGTTTAGGTTAAGAAAAATGTCTGAAGAATATTCATGGAAAGCAGATTTACGTCATCTGTTAATGCTTTCGGTGGCTTCAGAAGTTGATATTTAACTTCCATATCTCAGGAATTACAGAACTATCCTAGAATTATTTGTGAGTCTTTTTACCATGAGAAGAAAATAGTACGAGTATGTAGATTTGATTTTCCAATAATCCTCAAAATATAGCTTCTCTAGTGACGTTAAGCCATCTCCAAATGCTACCGTTGTTTTTTTTCTTTCAAAATAACAACAATATATTACACGTATTTTCATAAAAAGGAACGCTGATATGTTTACATAGTTATTTTGTTTGTATTTAAACATCGAATGCTTTTATTGCATTTCTGACTTTAAAAATTTTATACTTAATATCAATAACAAAGCAAGAAAATTGCCCAGAATTGAATATATATATGTCAAAAAGAATGTGCACCTTCAAAATCCGTTGATAATTTAAGTAAGAAGTAAAATCTCTTAGGAATTTGTTTGTTAGAAAATAAAGTTGTTGTTTGTCTTTAAATTCTTCTTTCACATTTCCTTTACTCAACATTTGTGTGATTAAAACAGAGTTTTATTTATTAGTTAATACCTAAAATTATTATTATTATTATATTGCAATACAATCATTTCTTGCTTTTAAGGGTAAGGGATCAAACATTTATTTTTTCTTAGATTCATATTAATTAATAATTCACGGCTCAAAACCTAACTGATATTTAAGTAATATCATTAAATTTATCTTAAATAATGTCTTATCAGATATATATTATTCCCACATCATCAATCTAATAATAATTAATTAAAATCAACCATTTAATTTCTACATGTTATTAATGATTCGTAAATTCATGTATTAGATCCATTACAAAAAAACGTCTGAATTACGTATATTTATTTTACAGTTTGAAACTGAGATTCTTCGAATCTTCGTAATATGTTATTTAAAATAGATAAAAAAGATTTACATATTTAAAAAGTTAAGAAAGATGAATATATATTATGTATTGTAAGACATAAAGGATCGAAGCAGCCTTGTGAATAGCAGATTGAATTTCTGAACGCCTACTACTATACAATACAATATCACTATGGCCAAACGTCTAAAACCTTTAAAGTATCAGATATGAAGTGGAGAATGTCGTGACCCCGAGACTTTAAAGGAATGGGAGGTTTTCCCGTAAAATCCCCAGATACCTCCCTCTGATGTGCGACTCCCCCCAAATAGAGGCCCCCAATAGTGACAGATTGTTCTAGTTACTCCCTCCCCGATTCCAACAGAAGGACAACCCAACCTTTGAATTTATTATGCCCATTCCTAACATAGATGCGTAGGTTTTTATTTCTTCATCATTTACCCAGTTTCGAACCAAGCACTTTTGTCTCGGTAGCCCAACACACTATTCCCAAGGCCTTTTCGATTTTTCTTCATACTCAGAGATTTAGATTCGAAATTTGATGCACAGTAGCAAGCTGAAAGCCACCACGTAAGAAGACTAGGTGGCCGAGTGGTTAAGGCGATGGACTGCTAATCCATTGGGCTCTGCCCGCGTGGGTTCGAATCCCATCCTCGTCGTTAATCGTTTCTTTTACCAACTTACAACAAATTTTTATAATAATATATCTAATAATCCAATTAAACTTGTAAAAAGACTTCCCGATTATGATATTCAAAATCACAAAAGACCCAGATCTTCACTTAATATCCTGCTCAAATAATTCAATTTTAGTCAGTTTTCTCTAAACATTGATTTTTAAATTTTTTCTTTAACTATTTGCACAATTACTTCAAAATTCCTTCATTGAAACTTTATATATATGAAGAAAATAATAATAATATTAATATTAATAATAATAATAACAATAATAACTTTGTTTTCTGGGCGTTGACATATTTCACTACTATGATGAACTTTACTATCATGTTCATAACATATAGAGCGTGGCAAGTAACGCTGCTAAAGAACTTCGATAATCGCCCATCAAGATGCTACAGCGTCAGTGACAAAGATGGAAACGATAAATTCTAAGGCCGGAAAGTTCTTCTATTGAGCTTCTGGAGGAGGGTTCAAACACCTAATATAACCCTTTCGAGGTTGTTTCAAATTATTGCGACAGAATGTGGGTGTAGTGCAGAAGTCACTTTACCCCTCCCACCCTGATGCACATTTGCTATTCTAATGGCAAATGATATCTGATCGAAATCAAAATGCCTGGCACTTAAAGCCAATATCAAAATAATGGTTTATAACACTTTTTTGCTAAGAGTATAAAGCTAGAGCGTGGGTTTTAATATAAAACCTGTTTCATTTCTTGCCAAAAAAAAAAAGAAAACTTTTTGAACTTGTTTTGCGCGTGAGAAATAAAATAATTTCTCAGAAATCATTCCATAAGCATTTAAGCAGAAAGAAGTTCTTGACATTTCTGTTTTTCTTGTTTATAAGCTACGTGGTTTAAATTTTTCATAAGCCCTGATAAAAGATCTACCTTGCGGCACCAGATGTGATCTGATTCCATCCGACATAATTTTCTCCCTATCAGAATTTGATGTGTCATAAAAAGGTTACCAGTGACTGTGTTTCTTAAAAAAAAGTCGAGAATTGACCTTCCAGTTGCTTTGATTATGCCTCATCCGAAAACTCGATATTGTCGGATACTTTTTCTTTCAGTTAATTTTCAGCGGCTGCTAATTTTTTGTTTGGGTATTTCTAGTGAACTAAATATCACACGTCAAATGATATTTGATGTTAAATAAATTCAGTTTCGTATATTATCTATTGTGTAATATTATTCTTTTTTGTTAATTAATTAATTAATTTTTGTTAGAGAGAATTATTTTAAACTCAAAAAGAATATTCTATTTGCTTAAATTTGATTCATTTTACTCCAAAAAAAAAAATTCAGCAAGACTTTTAAATAGTTTAGTTTTTCCGAAACTATTTGAAAATAAACATGAAAAGTCTTGTACATGTTTTGAATTATATATATATATATATATATATATATATATATATATATATATATATATATATATGTGTTGCCTGAATGACCGATTGGCTGGCGCTCGGTACCGTGGGTTTCGGGTTCGAGTCCCGGCGGTGCCATGGTTGTTTGTAGTGGTTCGGAATCCACTTTAAAAAGTAGGTCCCGGTCTAATAGGATCGTAGAGCGTTGTGGGGGCATTGTTACTCCGCGTCCGTAGCTTATCTTCAAGTTACACGCGCCCCCTGGGTAATGCAACGTGCGTACGTCTGTGTGGCACTTGCCTTAAGGCATCCAAGACGTCCATGTCTGTGTTTGCCAGCTGCATTAGAAAGAATATATATATATATATATATAAATATATATTGTGTGTGTGTGTGTGTGTGTGTCTGTAAGATGCAGTTTTGTAAAAGCTAAATTTTCCTTTTTTTCTATACTTAAAAGATTCGAGATTCTTCTTTTGCCTAAAAGAGTAGCATGGGACATGATGGCTGAATGACTATCGCTCGGTGTCACAGCTTTCGGTTCAAGTCCTGGAGGTGCCATGGATGCTTGTAATGGTGCAGAATTCGCATTAAACTGTAGGTCCCGGTTTAATATAACTGTAGAGCGTGGGGCTGACAACCCTACCCCTTGAAAAGAAAACAACTCCTTTCTCAAAATCTGTTAGTCAGCAAACGGCCTTAGCCCACTATGGAGCTGTTCTGTCAATAAAGAAGAATAGAATAACATTCTAGTATTAGAATAAATAACAAATGTAGTCATCAAATGATAATAAAATTTTTGTGATCGAATCAATTATTAAAACAAAACCGCATTTAAAATTAAACAACGAATAAAATTTAGCAAGTAGAATAAAAAGATAATATGGTGGCAGAAATAATAAAATTTTTTGAATATATATTTATGAACAAAATGCAATTTTGAAGAAGTTTAAATTTTATTTTCTTCTTTACTAAAAATGTAAAGATGATATTTTTGCCTAGTCGAAAACTTTCTAATATAAGAATAAAATAAATTAAGTAGTCGTCAAGCGATAATAAAATTTTTGTGATCAAATTAATTATCAAAGCATGACTGTATTAATCATTATGCAACTAATAAAATTAGAATAGAAAAAGTATTATGGTGGCATAAATTCTGAAAATTTATAAAATCATTGCTACTTTATATGAATGCTAATGTAAGTGTATATGCACTGCATATTTCATTTTTTTATTTAAGTAATTAATTTTTTTCAAAGCGAAATACTTGCTTTTTTAGTATTTGGTCTATAAACTCACTAATCTAATGAGAACATAATTACGGGCATTCACGTTTACTCGTCTTCAAAGTGAAGTTTACAGAGTACGCCACCTACAGAAATCTAACTCTTGTTCACACTGTATACTGCACACATTATCAATAGAAAATTATGATTAATATTTATATTTTAATTTTTCATTGAAAGCCAACGTTATATTCTTGCAAGTAAGTTCTTCAAAATAATATGAAATACAATCAATCAAGGCCTTGGATATATTTTGTATACACATTCATATTCTTCTTCTTCATTGGAGCAACAGTCCCATGGTGGGCCAAGGCCGTCTGCCAACTGAAAAATTTCGAGGCAGGAGTTACTTTTTTTTATGGGGGTCGAATTGTCAACCATGCAATCAATATTCATATTAGACCGGGACCTACAATTGAAGCATCCATGGTACCGCCAGAGCTCTAGTCACTCGGCCATCTGACCCCATGCATTCATATACAAAGTAAGATTAAAGATGCAGCATTGGGCGCGGTCAGTACTTGGGTGGGTGACCACCTGGGAACACTGCGTGCCGTTGCCATTTGGGACCTGAATGGCCGAGTGTCTAGCGCTCTGGCGCTCGGTGCCACAGGTTTCGGGTTCGAATCCCGGCGGAGCCATGGATGTTTGTAGTGGTTCGGAATCCACTTTAAGCCGTAGGTCCGGTCTCCTATGTGTGACTGTAAGAGCGTCACGGAGCCAAAGTCAGACTTCTACCTACGGGTGCTCCATCACAACAGAAGCTGCTTCCTTCCCCTTCAATCATGAGTACGTATGGGCTCGTGGGCTTGGCCAGCCAAGTGGGATAAGAAACAACAACAAAATTAAAGATAAACTTAATTTTTCTTTTCGTATTCTTAAAAATGAAATGCGAAGATGTTTTTATTCTATAAAAAATACTTTCTAACATTAAAATAATGAGCCAAAATCAATATCTAATTACAGTATTTAATTAAAAATTATGCAACTAATAGAATTAATGTAAAAGGAATAAATTAAAAGTAATAAGAGATAAATTCAGAGAATTTATCTCTTTATTATTTATTAATCTATTATTTTCCATTATTCTATTATTATTTATTATTCTTCGAATTTATCGAAATTATAACTGCTTTGAATGACAAATAATATAATTTTATCTAACGTGTATTTAATGTATATTTTATATTGCAATTTTATTAAGATAATTAATTCATATTTTCATTTAAAATTATTTTGATATCTCTATAGTTAATTAACACAACTAAAAACATCATCAATACATTTAATACACATTTTTAGAATTATTAGTAAAACTTTCAAACCATAGATAATTTCTAATAGTATTTTAATAGTTAAAGTTATTTTGGGGTATAATTTTAAATGTCTTAACTTTATATGACTGCTTATTTAAAGCATACCAGAGTAAAAAAAAAAAAAAAAAACCATGGAGTTACAGTATCTGGTCTGTGCCGTTGTCTTAACATACGAAAACATCTTTGTGAACAGATTTGCAGGGGAGGGGGGGGCGATATAGACAGTCAAAGGGTAAGGGACAAAATAACAAAGAAATGAATGACTGATGTAGACATTTATTGAAACAGAATGATATTGCAATATTAACGTATGCATAATGGGTCTATGGTAACTGAAATAAGATACATTAAGTTTACACTGAAAATCATTGAGGTTTCTGGCAAAAGTGAGGTCGATAGTGATGTTACCAAAGGTAGTGGGTTCATTGGTGACAATAGAGAGTTTTTGCATACCGTACGTTAGTTACCGTAGGACGTCCGTTAGCTTTTTCTCCCTAGCGCGCATGCTCATAGGAAACATTATTACAGATGCGCATGCGCAGTTTCCTATGAGCATGCGCGCTAGGGAGAAAAAGCTAACGGACGTCCTACGGTAACTAACGTACGGTATGCAAAAATTCCCTAATGAGTTCACTTCAATCTCGGACCCTATACTGACGTTATCTATCTGCATTGGACTTCTGGGATTTTTTCGATTCGTACTAAGTCTCTGCGATACTTTTTTTCTAATTTTGCTTCAATTTTCGTTGTATATAAGCCAATATATATATATATATATATTTTCAATGCAGCTGGCAAACAGACATGGACGTCTTAGATGCCTTAAGGCAAGCGCTGCACAGACGTTACTCACTTTGCATTACCCAGGGGGCGCGTGTAACTTGGAAGATAAGCCACGGACGCGGTGTAACAATGCCCCCGCAACGCTCTACGATCGTATTAGACGGGGACCTACGGTTTAAAGTGGATTCCGAACCACTACACACATCCATGGCACCGCCGGGACTCGAACCCGAAACCTGTGTTACCGAGCGCCAGAGCGCTAGCCACTCAGGCCCCATAAGCCAATATAAAAGTTCACCAAAAATTTCACTTTTGTATTTCACCTATATAAATTTTATTTTATTGTTATATATCGTCGAGACCTTTGATCATTCCTGTAAAACGTGTGGATCCGTAGATATAACAGCGGGAATTGAACACTAGATTCTAGGCCAACTTCTCGCTATTTGGCAGCATCTCTTCTTACTAGAATCTTTCAGCCTTCCTCGACATGATGATATATTTAGATTTTCCAAATTATTTATAGTTTTGAAGTTATTAACATTTCAAACTCGACATGAAAACATAAAGCTGAAATCCTCAACTGGTTACCCACACAAACCAATTTTATCGATGTTTTCAAAGTTAGGCACATTTTTAGGACTGTGAGCAAAAATTCTAATAGTTTTCCTTAATTTACGCCATGTTCTTTTTATGGGGTTATAGATTTTGCTTATAACTGAAAATACTTTACATAATTAAAAGGCTCGTGAGTCCTGCATTAGCAACCCTTGACAGCGCAAAACTGCAAAATGTCTGAAACGAAGTTGGTTTCAGATTAGATGTTTGTCTTGTTACATAAGTTTCACTCATCGAACATTACTAACTGAAAAACTTGGAATTTTTTTTTTTTTTTTTTTTTTCCCACTGATCATATATTGTGTATTACTTATTATATCATGTATAACTTTGAAAATACAAAATTTAAAAAATCAGTGATCCATTTATGCTAACCGTGTATATTAAACGTGTTACGTTTTACTACAGTGCCCAAAAAGTAAGACCAATTGTTATTATTTTTTTCAAATGCTCTTTATTTATTCTTACAAATTTATTTCATCGCTTTCAAAGTAATCCCCTCCGGACACAATGCACTTATGCGAATTTTTTTTTCCAATCCTCAATGCATGCTAAAAAGTCATCGACTGGGATGGCCTTCAAAGCGCGCTGTGATTCACGTTGAATCTCTTCAATCGACATCAAAACGGTGTCCCCGGAGTGGTCTTTTGAGTTTAGGCAATAGCCAGAATACGGTGGTTGTGGAACGATATGGGTTTCATTTTTGGCGAAAAAGTCACGAAGAATCAATGGAGTGTTTTCAGTGAGTGTTTTCGGTACCAATCGAGAGCTGACGCGTTTGAGGCCCAAAATGGAATTGGCCGATCCTTTTGAAATTCCAACATCATCAGCAAGGTCTCTGATTGTAAATCGCGGTTTGCAAACACCAAATCTGTGGATGTGAGCTTCGCCTTTTGAGGTCGATGGTCGACCAGAAGGCTGTTTGTCTTCAACGCTTTCTCTGCCTTCTTTAAACTGTTTATACCACTTCTAAGGGGGCCGGAATGGCCATGTGTCTAGCGCTCGGTGCCACAGGTTTCGGATTCGAGTCCCGGCGGTGCCATGGATGTTTGTCGGGGTTCGGAATCCACTTTAAACCGTAGGTACCGGTCTCCTATGACTGTAAGAGCGTCACGGAGCAGAACTCAGACTTCTACCTACGGGTGCTCCATCAGAACAAAAGCTGCACCCCTCTTCCCTCCTTCCATGACATACGACAGCAACAAGAACCACTTCTAAACATTTCTTTCCGATATAGGAATGCTCACCGAATGCCTTCTGCAACATTCTATACGTTTTCGATAACAAAATTTAATGCAAGTACTTTGCTCCATTAATTCAGACATTTCAAAAATCGCCGGAATCAGTTTAACGTCTCACAAAGCAAGCATAGCTCAAACAGTACTGAATATTTTGACGTCAAATTTCACACAGATGTCAAGGACAGTGCCAGTAACCCGAAAAAGAAAAAATAAATAAAATTCCATAAGCCCCGGGAATTTTAAATTGAAAATTGGTCTTACTTTTTGGACACATTAGCATGTATTACTTATTATGTTACTTATAACTTTGAAAACACAAAATTTTAAAAATCAGTTATTCATTTATGCTAACCCTGTATATTCCACATGTTACGTTTTAATTTTTTAAAATTATTTTTTGTCTATTAATAATGTTTACTCTTTCAGACTCTTATGTTTGTAACCACTGTCATCAAAAATTTGAGGAAAAAGTGGAGCTTGTAAGTCACGTAAAACTCCACCAACGCATTCCAAAGCAACGTTCCACCAATGCAAAGTCACAGGAGCGAGCATTTGTTCCACGTAAGATTTAAAATATAATGATTATTTTATGTTTAATGGCTTTGAAAGTATAAATTGTAAAAATTCCATCATTCATTTATGCTCACCCTGTTTATTCCACATGTTAAGTTTTAATTTAAAAAAAATAAATATTTTTTGTCAAATTATAACGTTTACTTTTTTCAGTGTCTTTCATTTGTTGCCATTGTGGTGAACGATTTGAAAAAGAAGAGGAGCTTTTGAGTCACGAAATGATTCACCGATACGACTCCAAAAACTCGCCAATCATTCCAGGCCATAAACGTGCATTTACTCCATGTACGTCTGAAAATATAATGTGCATTACTGATTATTTTATGCGCAATAATTTTGAGAATATAAATTTTAAAAATATTACTGTGCCCAAAAAGTAAGACCAATTGTTTTTTCAAAAACTATTTATTCTTCCAAATTTATTTCATTGCCTTCAAAGTAATACCTTCCAGATACAATGTACTTCTGCCAACTTTTTTCCATGCTAAAAAGTCATCGGCAGGGATGGCCTTCAAAGGGTGCGGCGATTCACGTTGAATCTCGACTCAAAACGGTGTCCCCGGAGTGGTTTTTTGAGTTTAGGGAATAGCCACAAGTCACACGTTGTGAATACGGTGGTTGTGGAACGATGTGGGTTTCGTTTTTGGCGAAAGGATCACGAAGAATCAGTGCAGTTTGAGCTGGCGTATTCAGTGTTTTCGGTACCAATCGAGATTTGACGCGTTTGAAGCCCAAAATGGAATTGACTGATCCTTTTGAAATCCAATATCATCAACAAGGTCTCTAATTGCAAATCGACGATTTGCAAGCACCAAATCTTTAATTTTTTGGACGTGAGCTTCGTCAGTTGAGGTTGATGGTCGAGGGCTCTTCGTCTTCAACTCGTTCTCTGCCTGTTTTGAACTGTTTGAATGCCTTCTGCAACATTCTATACGTTTCTGCAAACAAAATTTAATGCAAGTTCTTTGCTGAATTAATTCACACAGATGTCAAGGATAGTACCAGCAACCTAAAAAAGAAATTTAAATTCCATAAGCCCCGGGAATTTTAAATTGAAAATTGGTCTTACTTTTTGGACACAGTAATATGGTTATTCATTTATGCTTCTGCTTGTCACTTTTAATTTAAAATTTTACCTTTTTTCTAAGTATAACTTTTACTCTTTTCAGTCCCTTTTGCTTGTCGCCGTTGTAATGAACGATTTGAGAAAAAAGGGGAGCTTTTAAGTCACCAAATAATCCACCGAAGCAACTCCGAAAACTCGTCAACCATTCCAGGCCAGAAACGTGCATTTACTCCACGTAAGTCTGAAATTATATTATGCGCAATAATTTTCAATAATATAAATTTTAAAAATCTGGTTATTCATTAAGTCTCGTTTCCACCGAGGTGGGAGACGGTGACGCGCCATGGAAGATAATTTTTTCAACCCATTCACACCGAAGCGTCAGAAATCGCTTTACGCCTAGTGAAGTTCCAGTTATTTCTACTAGATGGCAGATCTACTATTGGCTCAATCCAAGTCACATGACGCGGCAAGCCTTTGAGAATTGAAAGTTGGACAACTTCAAGCGGCGGGTTTGGGGATAACGCGGCGAGGCTTGTGATTGGTCAACGCCTCACGCCTTGGTGGAAACGAGCCTTAATGCTTCCGCTTGTTACTTTTAATTTAAAATTTTATCTTTTGTCTAACCATAAAATTTACTTTTTTCAGTCCCTTTTGCCTGCCACTATTGTGATGAACGATTTGAAAAAGAATGGGCGCTTTTAAATCACGAATTGATCCATCGTTACCACCTCAAAAAATCGCCAACCATTCCAGGCCTTAAACGTGCATTTATTACATGTACGTCTGAAAATATAATGTGTATTACTGATTATATTATGTACAATAATTTTGAGAATGTGCTTCCGTTTGTTACTTTTAATTTAAAATTTTATCTTTTGTCTAATTGTCATGCTAACTTTTTTTCAGTCCCTTGTCGCCATTGTGATCAAGAATTCAAGGAACAATGGGAGCTTGTAAATCACGAAGAGACCCACGTAAACCCCTTCGGAAACTTGTCAACCATTCCAGGCAAAAAACGTGCAATTATTCCACGTATGTCTGAAATTATAATGTGTATTACTGATTATCTTATGTATAATAATTTTAAAAACATAAATTTTTAAATTCTGGTTATTCATTTATGTTTCTGCTTGTTACTTTTAATTTTTCAGGACCTTTTGTTTGTCGTGATTGCGGTCAACGATTTCCGAGAAAAAGAGAGCTTTTACATCACCAACAATACATCCACCAATACTATCTCAAAACCTCGCCAGCCATTCCAAGTCATAAAAGAATAAAAGTTACTCCAAGTAAGATTGAAATTGAGAATCCAAAAGACGAATTTTCAAATTCTCGTTATTAATAATAATGTTATTTTTACTTTTTGTAATTTTTTTAACAGGTGATGATAACAACAACAACGAGACGTTTTGGGATGAATGCTATTCTTCACTGGCTGAACTATTCAAGAACCTAAAGATAGCAGATGATTAAGAAATTTATATTTTCCTCAGCTCTGTGCATGGAAAAGTTCCTGCACTACATGGAACAAATTTTACAAACTGATTAATATTTTTCTTTTGCATAACTGTATTTTCAATGTAAATTTCTTCTGTTATTTGATTTTCAGAAGAAACTGCAAATTGATAAAAAGTTAAAAAATTTCTCTTGATGTTTAGTTGATTTCCAGTGTTTTAGCAATTAGTGTTTGTTATGTATGTTTTATCTATTTTTCAGTAAGCATTTTCCACCATATTTGTTATAACTTTATGTAGCACTGTTCTATATATATATATATATATTAATTAAAAGTAAAATTGTTTGAAAATTGATCTCATAAAATTCGAGAATAAAAATCATATTTTTTGCTAATGACAAAAGAATTCATTTAAATTTAGGTCTTATTGTGTTTTTAAAAAATATAAGTAAATTATATAAAGCTTTTAAAAAATATGAGTTAACTTTTAAAGTAAGACTTTCTTCTAACAATCTAGTCAAAAATTTTCTACAATCATTCAGAAGAATTAAAAGTAGATTAATTATGAATAATTTTTGTGTATAATTATTTGTTTACCTCAGTTTCATACATTATTGAACAAATTTTGAATTTTATTTCATAACTTTAAAAAAAAAAAAAAAAAAAAATGAAATTTTAATTTACAATGTTGTCATTTGATTTGTATAAGAGTGGAATTGCAAATAGATTTATTTAAATTAATGTTTATTTGTTAAAAAAAAACATTAATTTAATTAATGTTTATTTTAAATCAATTTAATTTAAATTAATGTTTATTTTCAATCAATTTAATTTAAATTAATGTTTGAATTTTAATTTTGTAATATTAGTTGTTATGTATGTTTTAAATGCTTTTGAATTCTCCATCATTTTTTTATACAAAAATCAGTCAAATGAAAACCTTAAATGTTTCAGAAGATCAGTCAAGTGAACACTTAAATGTTCAGAAGATCAGTCAAATGTACACTGAAATGTTTCAGAAGATCAGTCAAATGAAAACTTTAAATGTTTCAGGAAATTTCAAAATTTTACGGCACTTGGGATAAGAGGATAAGAGATACATAAATTTTTTCATAAAAAAATTATGAAGTTGAGTTTTTATTCATTTTTTGAAAACTTAAAATTTTAATTAGAAAAAATTAATTAATTAAAAATTTTAAGAAGAGATACATACATTTTTTTATTAAAAAATTATGAATTTGCGTTTTTATTCATTTTTTTAAACTTAAAATTTTAATTAGAAAAATTTAATTAATTAAAAAATTTTAAGAAGAGATGCATAAATTTTTTCATAAAAAAATTACGAATGTGTGTTTTTATTCCTTTTTTGATGACTTAAAATTTTAATTAGAAAAAAAATTCAGCGAAATGGAAACGTAAAAATTTTTAATTTTAAAATTGAATCAGATAATAAATATATATAAAAAATATCTATAATTATAAATAAAGGAGCTTAATTCTGTAACAGTGTAATAATTTTTTTTGTAAAGGCAAATAAATTACGATTTAGAAATTCGCTTCATTAGTTACTTTTATTAATCAGTATACCTTCCAACAATAAGTTTTACTGCATACCAGATTTTTTCTGTGTTATATATAAATATATATATATATATATAAAATATTTAGTTGATTTCCATTTTTTTTTATCAATGTTACGTATGTTAGTTTCTATATGTGCAATTATAATGTTAACTACTTAAAAGAATTTTTCACTGTGTTATTTTTTTATATTTTTATCGTATAATTTGTATTATTTCCATGTGTTTATGCACTGGTTCTCATAATTGTATGGATACCAAATATTTTACAAGCATGCACTGAAACAAAATAGTGCAATTAGAAATAATTATATACTAATCAGTATACCTTCCAACAATAAGTTTTACTGCATATAGACAGTTTCCATGTCAGTATTTTAGGTGATTCATTTTTATTTTCTAATAAGAGGCTCAAGTAGTATACTAAATATTTCATTTCAATTACATTCACGAATATACAAAAAAATGTGAGATTGAAATAAATTCGATATTATATATATATATTTTTTGATTTTGTCACATATTAATTACATTTTGAATGCTGCTTGTAAATTATATACTCTCAAAATATGAGAACCAGATTTTTTTCAGTATTATATATATATGAAGTATTTAGTTGATTTCCGGTTTTTTTTTTATCAATGTTGCATAGGGTTACGTATGTTAGTTTTTATATGTGCAATTATAATGTTAACTACTTAAAAGAATTTTTTCACTGTGTTATTTTTTTATATTTTTATTGTATAATTTGTATTAGTTTCATGTGTTTATTTTTTATATATAATATGTTTTGTATAATGCACTGGTTCTCTGTATTGTATGGATACCAAATATTTTACAATCATGCACCGAAACAAAATAGTGCAATTAGAAATAATCATATACTAATCAGTATACCCTCCAACAATAAGTTTTACTGCATATAGGCAGTTTCCACCTGAGTATTTTATGTGATTAATTTTTATTTTCTAATAACAGGCTCAAGTAGAATACTAAATATTTCATTTCAATTACATTCACGAATATACAAAAAAATATCAGTTAAAAAATTTGAGATTGAAATAAATTCGATATTATATTTTTCCTATATTTGATTTTGTTAGATATTAATTATATATTGAATGCTGTTTGTAAATTATATATTCTCAAAATATGGTAACCGGTTTTTTTCAGTGTTATATATAAATATATAATATATATAAAGTATTTAGTTGATTTCCGTTTTTCTATCAATGTTATGTATGGTTACATATGTTAGTTTATATATGTGCAATTATAATGTTAACTACTTAAAAGAATTTTTCACTGTGTTATTTTTTTATATATTTTTATTGTATAATTTGTATTATTTTCATGTGTTTAATTTTTTATATATAATGTGTTTTGTATAATGCACTGGTTCCCATAATTGTATGGATACCAAATATTTTACAATCATGCACTGCAACAAAAAGTGCAATAAAATAATAATTAAGTAATTAATTTAAGTAATATAATTAAAAGTAATTATATTACTTAAATTCGATATCATGAAGAAGAAACATACTTTTATTTTCTTTGATATAATAAAATGACATCCAAAATAATTATTTTAAAACATGTGCAGAATTAAAGATAGTTCAATTTTTAATTACTAACGTTATTCTTGATAAGTCATTGGGTCATTAGGTACAATTTTTTAAAAATTCGGCTGATTTATAATTATGAGAACCAGTGAATATCATGTGATTTGGAAAGTCATTTTTATGGTGTGAACTAAAACTATTTGCCAAAATATTGCAGAAATGCATAAATTGTAATAACTTACTATGTGTATCAGGTTTTAAATGTAAGGCGGTTAACTGCCGAAAATTGCCAAATATTTTGTATTGAATATATGTATGTACTTTTGTACAAGTTATTCTAAAATAAATTTGCTTCAATAAATGTAATATTCCATGTGCGTCATAAATTTACTCAAAAAGCAAAAGAATGGACCATAGAGTTTGTAACACAACGAATATCTTGATTGAGAGGTAATGGCGTAACTCGACGCCTTATTTTTAATAATATCTTTACATATATAAATAAAAAAATATCTAATAATGTTTTGTAAAATTATGGAAACTTTTTCAAATATTGAATGTTTAGGGCCCTCCTAACAATACATTGAAACCCAGGAAAGAGTAATGCGAATCGGACTTTTCGTAGCTTTATCTTATAATTAAATTACGTATTTTAATTAATTAAACATGTACTTTAAGTAATTAAATTACTACATTATACTTTATTTCAAGAAATCTATTTAAAAATTAATATTATACTTCCCAGAATAATATATCTATCATAATAACATTCAATGTTAAAAATGATCTAGAATTCAAAATTGAATTTACAATAAAGAAACCTAAACAAATAACATTTATTTTGCTTAAATTCATAAATAATGCATAATGTTAAAAATAACATAATTTATTATTAAAATGCGAATAAACAATTATTTTTAAAAAAATTCAACCTAGTTTTTGTTATATTACATACAGTAAAAATGCATTTAAAATTAATTTAAATGCATTTATTTAAAAATTTAATTTAATTACTAAAATCTTTTTATTACTATCCCTTTTAATTTTTTCTTCATAATTTTGTGAGATGTTCCAATGATTATAGGACACTCTATGAATATTGATGCCTACGCATTGAATATTGATTTAATCTTAAAATGAAAAAGTTGTTGCCACAAAATGATGTCGTTAAAAATATATGGAACTGTAACGTTTTGCAACTTTAAATAGGATTATCCTTAACCAGGAGAAATTTGTAAAACTATAGATATAAGAGATAAAAAATGATGTTGCTACTAGGCAATCAATGCTGGTTCTGTCATTTGATAACTAAGAAAAGAGAAATTATAGAAATTGAAGATTAAAACTTGCTTGTTTGTCGTAAATATGTCCCGACCCCTAAGTTTATGAACTACTACTTTAAGTGATAGGCAATATTTTTTTAATTAAACAAAATGAACATGTGCAATTACAAACGCTGAAGAAAACAATTCCGCAAAATTTAATTGAATATTGGAATTAATTACTATTTTACATACCTGAAATACTAGACCGCATTTTGTTTAAAAACAGCAATGTCTCTGAGTTCCTTATTTCTGCGAATTATAATCCTAAATGAATATTGACTTATTTTACTTACTTTGATAATATGCAAGCTCTTAAAAATATAACTGAGATATAATTTATTTTCTTTGTTATATATTTATATAATATATAAAAGATCATAAAAATTAAAATAAAAATAAACATGTGCAATTGCAATGACAAAGCGGAAGAAAACAATTTCATAAAATTTAATTGAATATCGGAATTAATTACTATTTTACATACCTGAAATATTAGACCGCATTTTGTTTAAAAATAGCAATGTCTCTGTGTTTCTTATTTCTGCAAATAAGAATCCTAAATGAATACTGAATTGTTTTAGTTATTTTGATATAAGCAAGATCTTGAAAATATAACAGAGATATAATTAATTTTACTTTGTAATATATATATATATATATATATAAGATCATAAAATTAATGTTATTAACTAAATATCTATTTAATCCATTAGCAATAAATAAATATTATAGGAATACATTGTTATCTTCATCATTAATCATGCCATTTATATACAAACTGTTTCTGATAAATTTTTTTCAATTTAATCTACCAACAATTTCGAATTTTATAAAATATGTCTTTAAATATAAAATCAGGAATGAATTTGAATAAGCAAAAAAAATTTAAACACATGCGATTGAAATATTCATTTTATTTTTCAAAAAGCATTAAATATCCATTAAATTAGTGATAAAGTTTTATCTTACACCAGAGTCGCAATTTCCTGCAAGAACCATCGTCAGTCAATTTCGTCACACTTTTATTTACAAACTCAGAATTAGTTTGACTTTCAACGCCATCTAGTATGCAGAGCAGTAAACATTAATAAATTATTAAATACTTTTCGTTCTTTCTGAAAGGCACTGCTGGTAGTACTTTATTTTAGTATAAACAAAAATGAAATCTGAGATTAAAAAATTAAAAAAAGTTATTGCAAATTAAGGGGAAATTTTTAAATGCCAAATAGCAGTACAATATTTAAATTTTAATTCTCGAAAGGTGTTAGTATATAATTTACATAACAGTAGAAAATTAAAAAAATATACCAAGATATTTAAATTGATCTGTAAATAAATTTTTAGTTAACAATAATAATAATATTTGATAAAATAATTTTTTAAGAAGAAAAGTTTTAGTTTCATTAAAATATAGTCAAACAGAACAGAATATGCATATGATACTGTTAAATAAGTATATGATACTAATATATAAATAGATAATGCATATGATACTGTTAAATAAGTATCATGTGCATTATCTGCTTGACATATTATTCTTTCATATTGTCAATGTTTATGACAGCAAATCAGTTTTATTAAACGTATTTTTTCTTCATTAAAAGTCACAAATTTTTTAATAAAACATCGAGAACTTCCCTTAATAAAACAGTAAACAATTTCCACTCTCTGGGGCAAAACCACTAAGAATTGATTAAATACAATATTAATTGTATACAAATACAATTTAATTATTACATACAATTTAATTATTTATACAATATTAACATATAGTGCATTTCAAATATAAAAAAATGTCTTAATTAAATATAATATGAATAGAATAACCGCACATGCTGAAATGGTATTTAATTTGTATTGTTTTTAATACTTAAAACGTTAATTTATCTCTGACTAAAAAATATCATAATTTATAATTTTATTTTCAGTCTTAAAAGATTTTAAAACAATTTATTATTTAAAAATAATTAATAGTAAAAGCTATTATGAAATCGATACCTTCATTTATTATTTTATTTTTTTATATTACTATCCATTTCGGTTTCTACATTCAAAGGAATCTGCAAAATATATTAATTTACTAATTTAAAGCAAACAAAAAATTTAAACAGTACACATTTAGTTTAATCAAGAGATTTAAAAAAATATGAACACATACTTATTATCAAGCACCCAATAAATTTTTAAATTATACTTTTAGTTTAAATTATCAGTTTTAGATTTAAAAAAATATTACTGCTTTTTTTATTAGTATTATTATTATTATTTATTATTTAATATTTATTACTATAATTATTTACAAAACAACAAAACTTATTGTAACAAAAAAAAAAAAAGTTTCTTTAAAAATCTAATTTGCTAATTATAATTAATTTTTTAGTGATAATTCAAATACCCGTAATATTTTTGACAAGCAGAAAACATTTATAATCATAAGTTTTTTTCATCTTTATAGCTTTGTTTAAGAATAAAATAATAATAATAATATCTGATTACAATTTTTTCTACTAATATCAAATCTGATGATTTTTTAAATTAATAAAGTCTTTGCAATACATTAGACCATACATCATCTATTAATTCGATTGCAATACATCATCTGTTGTAGCATTTTTTTTTCTTTTTTTTAATCTTTTTAATAATAATAATAGGTCAAACAGAATTTGTGAAATATGTCCTTTACCCAGCAATTGATTTTAACAAAAGAAGCCTAATACTTGTGGTTGCCTTGACCAAAATCAATAAAGGGTACAGAACATTTGGGCGCCTGATTTTTATTCCAACAATGTTTCCTGAAACTATTCGCAGCTGAAAATAGAATTTTCTGCATCATTTACGGAGCTTTCGCTATTTTAGGATTCATTTTGCATAACAGATATTTTCTTTTTCAAACATCTTTTCTCTGAAATCTGACAAATTTTCCATTTCTTCCTATCAGCAAAGAAAACATGTTCTGAAATGAAAAAAGGCACTATTCTAAAGTTAAATAAGATTGTTTGTTCCATTAGTAAGATTCTGAAATTTCAAATTAGTTGAACAGAAAATTTTATAACAAATTCCGCCAGCTTTTTAGATAGATTCTATTTTATAATTGCATTTTATTAATGCTGAGCAAATAAATGTTTGTAGAATTTATGATTCTTTACTTGACCATATTTTTATAATCCTTTATAGGAAAATCATTTCTTATGAAAAATAATACAAGTAACTGTAGAAGTCTGGCACTCGGTAGCACAGGTTTCAGGTTCGATTCCGACCGTGCCATGAATGTCTGCAGTGATTCGAAATCCACTTTAAACTCTAGGTCCAGGTCTAATATGACTTAGAGAGTTTAACGTAACTCTATCCCGTAAAAAGACATCTCATGTCTCAAAATCTGCCAGCCGGCAGACGGCCTTGGCCCACCATGGGATTGTTGCGCCAATGAAGATTAGCTTGCCGCTCTACAGTCATTTTGTGCACACTTTAGGCTAAACAGCCTGGGACCTACAGTTCAGCGTGGATTCCGAATCAGTAACAAACATCCATGGCAAAGCCAGGATCTCATCATGATAATGCATATAATTTTCAATAAATTGCAAGAATCCTACCGTAAATATAAAAATATTCCAGCTCATCTTCAGAATAAGATCAGCTAATTGTGTGGTATTAATTGTAGTATAACTGTATATTTTTATTTTTTGACAACAAAAATATTGCTAGTCCTTGTTTAGTAATAAAAACGGGCATTTGTTCCCATGGTAATTTTTTGTAATGGCGACAAGCATAAAAAAATTCTTACGATCATCAAATCAATTTTTTTTAAATAAATTATTCAAATATACTTCTGAAAGTTCCAAGTTTGAAATGTCCGATTTCAAATTCTGATACACATTTTACAAATATATATCAGAATTATATATCAAAATAATAATAATAATAATAATATAAAATAATATTAATCATAATAATAATATAAATAAACATCATATATTTTTTATTTCTTAGATGATTTTCGGAACAAATTCATATAATAAATATTTAATAAACTTCACTTAACTCTTTTTTTCTCTTAGTATCCCCTGGATAACATGGTCTGATTTATTAGTGAAGAAACAGAAACAAGGTTGGAGGCCGTTTTAGTTATGAACTGCAATTTAGATATTAAATTTAGTTAGTTATGTTATTTACTTATTAGAATGCAACGTCTATGTCGTCTTCGTGGCGTGACGTGAGGAGCATTTCTAAACAAGATCTATTTAAGTGTAACAATCTCCTACAACTGAATAATAATAAACAAATTTAAAAAACATACCATTAATGTGATATTGTAATTAAAAAACAAGCAATTCCACAAATTGCAGATTTGTATATGTTTCTGATACAGAGTATATTCTTTTTGGGAGAGGGAAACCTTTTTTGCAAATTAAATGACAATGCTTCAAACCTTTTTTTTTTCTTTGTAAATACTGCTGCGTGTGTGTCTTAAATTTTCAATTAACGGGACTGTATGTCGTCTTTGCTATTTTATGAACACATTTTTCTTCACGTTGCAAATTCATTCAATTATCACCATTGGTATTCATTCAAAGCGTTTGGTGACATGAAATCAAAATTTGGAATCAACGAATATTGGACTTTTTTTTTTGTAAATATTGTTGTGTGGTTTTAAATTTTCAATTAATGGGACTGTATGTTGGTCTTTGCTATTTTATGAACACATTTTTCTTCACTTGCAAATTCATTCAATGATCACCATTGGTAGATTAGCATTTGGTGACATGAAATCAAAATTTAAAATCAACGAATTTTGGAAGCAAAAATTTAATGAACGTCATTTTGTTTGAGTTCTTTTTGCTGCTAAAGTTTTTGTCTGATAAACTTGCGGATACTGATTTTCTCCAATTCAAATTTTTAAAAAACGGGGAGAATATAGTGCGTTAATTCAATAATTCTGCCGATGACTTTTTAGCATGCATTGAGGATTGGAAAAAAAGTTGGCATAAGTGCATTGTGTCCGGAGGGGATTACTTTGAAGACTATGAAATAAATTAGGAAGAATAAATAAAGAGTTTTTGAAAAAAAAATTGTCCTTACTTTTTGGGCACAGTAGTATATTTGAACAGTTTGTGTATGAAGACCTCTAGACCTCTTCAGAATGTTTGATCAAGAAGTGATTGTTTCCTGTGGTAACATATCCATTGACCACATCTGCGAAATATTTCCTTTACACCCAAAACGGGAAACATGTTACTGATCATTTTGATCTTTTTTTAAATGGCACCTTTTTCGAAACGTCAAAATACAGGTGGCCAGATTGGAGATGCATTGCTACTGAAGAGGATAGTTATAAAATGTACTCCGGAGATTTGTGATGTTGACAGCTGGGAGGGGGGAAGATACTTGTGGCAGTTCATTTATTATTAGTCAAATACTGTGTTAAATCAATAATTCTACTATAACAACAAAGGTAATTTTTATAAAACTCGAACTTAACTTTTTGATACAGAAAAATATAAAACATTCATATATTCCAATTAAAAAAAATATTTTAATACATTTACTCTTATATTATATTTAATAAAGATTTAAAATTATTTACGGCAGAAATATGCTTAATTTCTTTCTAAGAAATTCTAATGCTGTTTACATCAGGAAAGCACAACTGAAAATAAAATAGGGCAACTAAATAACAAAATAATAATAATAATAATAAATAAACTAGATTTTGTCAATAATAATTAAATATAATTAAAATATTTTGTGTGTTCTAAAGTGTTTTATTATATTTTTTGTGTGTTTTCATTGTTTGTAATCCTTATGTATTTCACATGTTGTAGTTATTTTTAATGTATTTATATATTTGAATGGTTTCCTGCGGAAGCATATCCATTGACCACATATGCGAAACATTTCCTTTACACCCAAAATGGGAAACATGTTACTGATCATTTTGATCTTTTTTAAATGGCAGCTTTTTCGAAACGTCAAAATACAGGTGTCCAGATTGCAGATACATCACTACTGGAGAGGATGTTTATAAAATGTACTCCAGAGATTTGAGATGTTGACGGCTGGGAGGGGGAATGACATGTGAAGATACTTGTGGCCCTTTATTTATTGATAGGGTGGATTTGCCGAAAAGAAATTGAGCGTTTTGGTGGTGATAGAGTAATGAACCATTTGACCCAGATGTTCTGGTAGACGCACCCTGAGCGGAAAATTCGACCCTTGACCTCCAGGGAAGGGCACCCGCACTACGTGGTCTATAACGTGAATAAAAAAACTTAAAACCAATGACAATCATGTGTATGTGTTCCTTCTCCTTTTCATATAATCCTCTAATGGCATTCGAACCTGTTAGTTTAATTGTTAATGGTTATTTCGGAGTGGGTTATTGCAGGGAATGGTTATTGGGTTATTGCAGTGTATGATTATTGGTATGTTGATTGCAGTGTATGATTATTGCGGATATTGGTTTTTATGGAATAGGTTATTGCGGGATATTTAGTATATTTTAGCGTTTTGGAAGTCAGTCGTTTTTTGTCGAGGAAGATGTTGTTAGTTGAAATAGATATTGTTGTAAGGTGGATATTTTTTAATTAAAAAATTATCAACAACACAATGTTTTTCACTGTTGTTTCAACAATGTTTTGTGTGTGTTTCAACACAATGTCTTTTGCGTTAATTTTCCTTAATTTATGACTAATGATATCAATTATGATCGTGAAAATAGAAAACATTTTGACTTCTTTATAGGCCGTTGTAGGTAATCTAGGATTTTTTTCTCCGCTATTTCGGTAAAAATATATTCCGTAAACCTCACTAAAAAATGCTTTTTGTTTCAACGATATTACGTGGAACTTCCTTGTGAGAAAAGGAAAAAATATTCTAAGATAAAGTGAGAAACTTATGAGAGTGCATGATTATTGTGCTTTTAAGAAGTAGTTGTGCTTTTACAAACGGAGGCGAAACGCCAATATATGCGAATATATGAAAAAGAGTAGCCTAGAATAACGTAACAAAAAATTTAAAATGCTTTCTAAGCAGGGAAAAATTAATAATTGACTGATATTTATTAATATGTACATCTTTTTAGCAAGAAATAAAAATAAAAAATTGCTAACTTCGGGCGTGATGGACGAATGGCTAGCGCTCTGGCGCTCCGTACCGTAGGTATCGGGTTCAAATCTCGGCATTGACATGGATGTTTGTAGTGATTCGGAATCCACTTTAAGCCGTAGGCCCTGGTCTCATATGACACATATGTCCTGGTCTCATATGTCACAGAACCCAATCTACGGAGATTCCCAATCCTAGAGCTTCAATCAGACTTCTTCTCACCCCCGTCATAACCAAACTGTAAAGGGGCAACTCAGCTCTAGGCACAGTGATGTGGTGTAGTAATAACCCTATAAGACCTGACATACCTCGGTACTGTTTTCGCGCTGTTGTTACTCTTTTTATGTATTCTCGAATTTCATATTTTCCCCTTTTTTTAATTTAATTTTTTGATATTTTCTACCGTTTTTGTAAAAATTTTCCTTATTATTCAGTTTCTGAACCGCCAAAAGTGTATTTTGCGAAAATTTTCCCGCTTCCATCTTATGCCCATTCAATTTCACCCATATTATTCCCAAACTGTATAGGGGCATCTCACCCCTAGGCAAAGTGATGTAGTGTGATTACTATTATTAGTAGTAGTAATACTCTTCACTGGTCAGCAAGGTCCCCCTATCTTTTGTTTATTGAATAAGGTAGGCCGACAGAAATATCGCAGACTTGGCAGAATGTATCGTAGGCTGGCATTGGAAATCTTTATCATTGGGGCCTGATGGCCGAGTGGCTAGCGCCCTGGCACTCAGTACCACAGGTTTCAGGTTACACATCCCGACGGTACCATGGATGTTTGTAGTGGTTCGGAATCCCCTTTAAACCGTAGGTCCCGGGCTCAAATGACCGTAGAGCGTCACAGAGCCCAATTACACTTCTTTTCACCCACATCAATCCCACACTGTGAAGGGGCAACTCAGCTCAAGGCACAGTGATGTAGTGTAGTGTAGTAGTAGTAGTAGTAGGAATCTTAATCACTCCTTATATAGACGTATACAAATATGAATCGCGCAAGGGGAGATTTAACCAATTATTCAATGTACAATTATTAACCATTGATGAGTCTTACGGCTTGTTTAATGTTTTAATCATTTATTTAGCTGCATAAGACACATTTAATTTCAATAATAAACAGTCACTTTCTTCATAATATTTCTGTCTTATTTTTAAAAAAAAATTTTTCTAAAGAGTATGGTATCAAGAAAAATTTTTTAATTAAAAATACTTTGCTAGTTTAAGATATAAATCACAGAACTCAGTACAGAATGTGTTAAAAAAACAAGTGAAAAGTTTTGTATCTCCCGTGGATTATACACCGTGCGTAACATACCTAATCCTTACTATATTTATTTTTCCCCATCACCGAAAATTTCGACTGAGATTATACGCAGCTGAGTGTGACATGCCTCATCCTTTTTTGTTCCACCGTCGAAATTTTGTGACGGCTATACGCCTCTGCAGATTATAGACAGGAAATTACGATATTCTTAAACAATTTTGTAAGCCGTATCCTTTCATTTATTTTAATACGTTCCATCTCGTTAATATTCTGATTTATTTTTTGATATGCTGTATTCGTGAATGTAGCCTATAGTAACTAATAATGCCGCCATGCTTTCTTTTGATCATCATTTCTCATGGGATATGCATATTTATTTTCAGATCCCTGATACATTATTTCGAATATATATCGTAATTTAAGATCCCTCGAGTATATCCTACAAACAACACAAAATTATTAGATCCTTTTTTAAAATATTAGTAATCAGAGTATATAAAAATATAATTTTTGGAACAAATCAAGAAGTCTCTTTGACAGCAGGAAAATTAATTTTATATCAAAGAAAGTAGAGAAAGGATATTTATCATCTATTTTTCTTCCTCATAGGCGCAACAGCCCCTTGGTGGGCCAAGGCCATCTGTCTACTGGCAGATTTCGAGACGGGAGATGTTTTCTTTTTACGGGGTATGGTTGTCAGCCCTACGTCCAACAGTTATATTAGACCGGAACCTATGGTTTAAAGCGGGTTCCAAGCTATTAGAATAACACCACATATTTTTGTCTTAGCAGAATCAAAATATTTCAGAAGCTTGTTAAATGGAGAAACTACGCACACACATGAAATAATGCGATTCAGTTAATAAAACATTAATATGGTTTGACTTTAATTATTAGGGAATATGTGTACATTTTTTGGTACATAGAACAAATCAAGATAATTTTTGACATGCAACTCCAAATAATATTATCAAAAGAAGTTACTAAATGCAAGAGATTAATTTGTTATCATACGACAACAAATAAAATTGTCATGAAACAAATTACATTTATATAAACTGCATCAGATATACAATTGTTATATATAATTAAAATCAATCAGAAGTCTGATTATTATATATAACATTGAAATAACATGGCATTAATCTCACAAAATAATACACTCCTTACATTAATAATGCATACCCTTCCCGGTGAATATGTCGAAACAGCTGACTTAGTGGAACTAGCAAAAAGATTTATTTAAAGCAATAGTTATTTACATTCACTAATGAACTATTTGTGACATTGGACGTTTTAGGACGTCATCTCATAGGCAATAAAGTAATCAAATTGCCGCTTCTTCGTCGAAGATTACGGCAGTAGATGTGGGGTCGTTCTGTTATCAGCGTCATCATTCGGGGAAGGAGCCTCATATCTGGAAACATATAAATAGATAGGTTTACGGTTTCTCTTGGGAAAGTATTGCTTCACTTCAGCCGATCAGATCATGACACTGTGCATGGGTTTGCAGGGGTTCAACAGCTCAATTGACGACGCTGGTCCTTCATCCCTTCTCAGGGCTCGAGTCGTTCCAGTCATTTCATTTTTTTCCCCAGTTTCTGTTTCTTCATCTTCCATCTTCAACTTCTTTTATGTCACATTTTAATTCGTCTCTGTGTGGCTCCAGTTTCATAGTCCAGCTTAGAAGTGCATGACGATGCTGGCCCTTCATCCCTTCTCTGGGCTCGGGTAGTCTTTTTTTTTTTTTTTTTGAGTCAATTCTTGTCTCTGTATCTCCGTCTTCCATAAGTTCTTTTATACCACGTTTTAATTCGTCTCTGTGTGGCTACAGTTTTCGTAGTCCAGCTTAGAAATGCATGAGTTCAACAGCTGAATTGGCGACGCTGGCCCTTCATCCCTTATCTATGCTCAGGTCCTTCTTTTTCAATCAATTCTTGCCTCCGTCTCTCCATCTTCCATCTTTAAGTTCTTTTATGCCACATTTTAATTCGTCTCTGTGTGGCTCCAGTTTCGTAGCCCAGTTTAGAAGTGCATGAGTTCAACAGCTCAATTGACGACGCTGGCCCTGCATTCCTTCTCTGAGCTCGGGTCGTCTTTTATTTTTAGTCAATTCTTGTCTTTGTCTCTTCATCTTCCATCTTTAAGTTCTTTTATACAACATTTTAATTTGTCTCCAATTTCGTAGTCCAGCTTAGAAGTGCTGCAAGGGGGGAAATAGCATTTGACATGCCACGTGGAGAAAGAAGAAATTGGAATGAAAGAAATGCAGAAACAAGTAAGGACGTAATTTGCTCGTTCATTTATTACGAACTAACTTTAGTACACAGAAACTATAAAATATTTAAAAAAGGAAGGAAAGCTGAAAAAATTAGAAAAGATATAAAGACCTCTAAAAACACGGACAATACCCAATACATTATAATGAATTAATGTGCATTAGTGTAATGGAAAACCCAAAGAAGGAAACTATCACGATGTCTAACATTGAACTTAGGGGAAAATAATGATGTGTCAAAAATAGTGACATATAAAATGTTGATCACAAACATAAAATAAAACATACCGTAACAGTGGAAAAAGAAACCATTCATCCAAAAAACAAAAATTATCATTTTTCTAAAGGAGTATCACATGCAGAAGCGAATAAATATCCTGAATCAAATGCGTTAAAAAATGCATAAAAAAATTAAATTTCTTGACACCTAATTCTTTATACATAATCCATCTTCCTAAATATGTTACAATTTAAGTTTAGTACTCTTTTTAACCAAATAGCTGTGTTAACATCACATGCTATAGCTTTTTTTGTCTTTGTAGTTTCCTAATACTCATCTTTACATCTTATGCTTTTATTTTCTTTAAACTCTCTACTACAGACTTTGGCTACCAGATCAGGCACTACCATTACACAAGAAAAGTATTTTTATACTAGTTCTACTGTTTTTTTATTTTTTATTTATTATTTTTTTCTAGTACTTCAGTAGAATATATTGAAGTTTTATTTGCTATTTGTTCTACTTTTTTAATCAGTAAATGAACACGCTATCCATTTCTTTTTTCTGAATAATTAGCTGTCAAAGATTAAAAGGTTTTCTTGACATGCCCGCGCAGTCTTTAATAATTTATGAGACAAATGACAATACCGAAGAAAAGACGCTATTTTTTTTTTAAGTGTATTTATATATATTCCATTGCTGTTCTAAAATTCTGACTAATTAAAAAATCATGTACTATAACCTTGAGAATACATTGGCAACTTTCAAAAATAGCTCGAATAAATTATTTTAGCTTTTCTGTTCTAAAATTAAAATTTATTTATATTAAACAATCATATGCTGTAACCTTGAGAATACATTGAAAGTATTTTTTTCCAAATATAACTTGAATAATCTATTTAAATTTTTTTTAAATCTAAAAATAAAATCTATTCATATTTGAATCATTAGGTTAACAAAATTAGAATTTTTTTATAACCATGTAATTCAACAAAGTGAAAATAAGTTACATAAAATATCTTATCTGCCTTCAAAGTCTTCTAACGCTTTACAGATACATATTTCATTGCATTAAATGAATTTTTTTTTTTGTCAACTGATGCGTCTCACTGTTAAATTAAAATAATTTTAAATTAAATGCTTATATAAGACCTGTGTACAGTAAATTCTATTAAATATCAAGTTATTAGATGATTATGAAGGATTACTGTGCAGAATAATTCATTTTTGCTGTATCAAACATAAGTTTATCAAATAACGAATCTCAGAAATTTCGTGCATCGATTTTTTTTTTATGAATAAGATCCCAAAAGCAATGAATTTTATTCATGAGATAATTTATATAACTCTATATACTATATAGCAAAAGATAAAATTTGGTTGCCGTTGTTATATCTAAAGAATTAGCCTATATCCCAATAGCAAATGTATTAATTTTTTAATTTGACTCCTTTTTATTTTTTTAAAATAAACTTAATAACTCTTAAATATAATTTCTAGATCACCCAACCCAAAGATTTATGCACTCCAGATTCTTATGAAGAAGCGAAATCACACACATGAAATAAGATACGTATATTGATTAAAGCAAATTATTATTAATATTATTATAACGTTTGATATACATGTTAACAAATACAATAACACTCATGGATGTATCCTAATGAATAGTTAAACATTACTAAACTAATGGCGTAATAAATAATTATCAATGCGAAGTTATTCTTTTGACATTGTTAGTAAGATGGAGTTAATAATAACTTTGATGAGATCGGATAAGATCATGTACCGATGGTCAATAAGACACTCACGGAGATCTAGTCCATCAATGGTGCAATCAGGGGTGTAAGAGGATCATTATTTTTCCACTTGTAGTGAAGAGGCAATGTATGACTGCCGGGTTTTTCCTTGGTTGTTTGGTCTACCATCACCTATTATCAATAGATAGGCTCCATTCTATCAGTGTTCGAAGCTGCAGCCAGAATCAACTTGCTGTTTAAGAGTATGTTGTCAGCTTTCAATAGGCACCTTTGCTGGTCGAGTAGTAGCATTTTTTCCCCGTCGCTGATGTCGAATTTAATCTTTCTGATTCCTCTAGTTTTATTCCGTAAAAAAAAAAAAAATCTACAAGACCCACGCAACAGAGCTTTTTGATATCGTGTTCAATTGTATAGAATTTATTGCTCAATCTTCCCCAAACGCTGAAAAACAGTTCAGTTCATAGCCTTTCATATCTGACCAATTCGCCATATGTTAATTCCGGTAGGGGGATCTCCGGGGCATTCCATCAGTGCAAAACGCATAAACAACTTTAAAAAACACCAAAATGGCAAAACGTGTAAAGTTTTCGACATTACATTTCAACACTCGCACGGTTTGAACAAACATATCGTCATGATAAAGGTCTATATTCTTCCGATCAATTTAAACCTATTTAGAAAACGGTAGCATTCAGTTAATACATAAATATTGCATGTTCATCAACAGTTAGAAGTACTCTCTGTATGAAAGACTTTTTGAAAGATCTGATACCATAGTTCAATTGATAATGAATATTGCAAAAATATCACTTCTAAGAAACATTACCAATTAAGAAGATTTTGCTGAAAAGAGCTTTTAGCCCAGTTTCATACGTCTCATTAAGATAATTCTACATGCTTATATGATGTTGTTATTTTATCTACAAAATATCTAAAATAAGCTTTCTTCACTAACTCCTAAATCATAGGATAATCCGCAAAAACCATTAATAATAATAATCCATAACATCAATCCAATAATAATCCATCCATCAAACAATGAATGCAAACAGCACAACTACACCAAGACAAGTTCGAAGGCCCTCAGAAGCTTGATAACGCAGAGAAGGAAACAAACTCACGAAATAAATAATACAAAACATTTATTAAAATTAAAATTAGCTGGTTTATTTATATTTTAGGCAATTATCCTTTATTTTTAATTAAGTACAACTAGACTTATTTTTGGACATACAGTTATTATTTTTGAAATCCAACCATAATAAAATTTAAAAAATTACTGCTAGAATATATGTATGTAGCATACGGCATTCAAAATAGCAAAGGTAAATCAATTACCAGGCATCCATTATATATTTTATAATAGAAGATGTCTATTTTGCATTCGATAGTTCTTTTCGATAGTAAAACTCTATGAAGAAGACCTTGAATAGTCATAAAGATATAGTATTAATTTTTAACTATGCACTGTAAAACATTATGGCTCCACGAAATAAAAATTAACTTCCAAAATTAAACACTTACGCTTTAAGGCTCGTCAAAGAGATAGTCGAAATCATTGAGATCGAATATTGAAGATGGTGTTCACACCTGTCTTGCTGATTTCGTCCTGACTGTTCGGAATTCTTGAAGAGTAGGGGATCATCGTCAGGTTCACTTTTCAATATATTCTTCACCATTTTTGCTGCTTTCACCCTCGAAGACATAGAGTCTCCTCATCATAGGAATTTAGAGATTCTCACTAATATATTACAACTCCTTTATCGCTACTTTCTTAAACATCATTCTATCTTTTTTCTCTTTAGATTTCTGACTCTCTTTCTTGACTTTTGATTTTGTCATTTTAAACTCTCGTTGTCTCTAGATCATTTGTCAGAACTTTCACACCTCTCGGTCCTCTTTGGATTTGGGTGAAGAGTCTTTTTTTTCTTACCTCTTCTTCGGTCAAATTCCGAAATGCGGGTCAGACGTTGACTTCCCATGTTTAGTGTCACAGCTGGTCAATTTTTCCTAAGTCCAATAAATATCTCTTAATTGGACAGTATAATGAGGCCCCTACAATCACAAACACTCTTTCTCAGACGTAGCTTTATCTTTGCAAAGCAGCATTCCACCATCAAATAACATCAAATCCATCCACCATTCCACCATCAAATAAATCTTGATCATAAACGAGAGATGCAGCACAAAACGCCCTCAACCGGGCCGGAAATAATTTAAACTTTATTCCCAAAAGAATTCTTGAGAAAATTGATACCCTCATTTTCAATGGCGAAAACACACCCTTCGACCAGCAACACTTCGATGTCCAGCACCGGAACTCTGAATTTGTAGCTCCTATCAATTTTACCGGGAGGGGGGGGAATTCAAGAAACACCCAGCTAGAAACAAGTCCTTGAAGGCTTATATATACATATATACATGAAAAAACCTTTTATACATAAAACAACCAATATCAAAGATTTCTTTCATATTACATATCAAAATTTTTATCATACATAAATAAAATTTTTGTCGGCGCGACACTTATAACCTTTTCTAAAGGAAAATAACATTTCAAGTATAATTAAAAAAGAAAAATTTCTTTCCCCAAAAATTTTAACACTTATTGTATACACTTTAAGATCAAAGAAAAAATTATGCACTGAGAAGGAATATCTGATTGTAACGAAATTTCATCATGCAAATGTTTATGCCTTTCAATCCATCATGCAAATGTTTAAGTTTTGGTAGTCAATTAATAACTCCAGAGCTTTTTAGCATTATAATTAAGTATTTGGATCGTTTCAATTCTATGGCATATCTTCCACTCGAATTTGATTCCGTCTAATCACTTTGACTGTACCAATCAATACCTTCCATACAGCCAAATCAATACCTTTCATATTTTTCGCCGTAACTCCACAATAAATCTCCTTATAAAAATGAAAATCATAATGCAGAAGAATTATTTTACATTTAAAATCTAAAAATAATGTAGTGCAGTAATCAATAGAAATCATAGAATATGGCAACAAACAGAAAAAATACTTTATTCAAAGAGTGGAATTGATACAAATTATTGTCTGCCAAGAGGGAGAATAACAAACAGATGATCTTTAGTAAGGAGCATAACTTTTCCAACTACAATAGTTACGTGATATTTTCTGCCCATAGACATCAAATGGTAGAATGTTTATTAAGTTAGGAACAGAATTACCGGTTCTCGTTAGATCACCGAAGTTAAGCATCATTGGGCGCGGTCAGTACTTGGGTGGGTGACCACCTGGGAACACTGCGTGCCGTTGGCAAATTTGGGACCTGAATGGCCGAGTGTCTAGCGCTCTGGCGCTCGGTGCCACAGGTTTCGGGTTCGAATCCCGGCGGTGCCATGGATGTTTGTAGTGATTCGGAATCCACTTTAAGCCGTAGGTCCCGGTCTTCTATGACTGTAAGAGCGTCACGGAGCAAAAGTCAGACTTCTACCTACGGGTGCTCCATCACAACAGAAGCTGCTTCCTTCCCCTTCAATCATGAGTCCATATGGGCTCGTGGGCTTGGCCAGCCAAGTGGGATAAGAAACAACAAACAGAATATTCATTCCTCAATGTGAATATTCTGTTCCAATAGACAAATATCCGTGGCAAATATAGTTAGACGAAAAGACGTCTTCCCACAGCATCCTTTACATGTTCAATGGAATTTAAAAAAGGTAAATACGCTGTTCAGTCGTTTCTAGTGATATTTCCATTTTCAAGAAATTCGTCCATAACACGAGCATGTGGTCTGGCATTAGCATCCATAAAAATGAAGTCTACATCAATGCCACATTTAAACAGATACGTGTGGAGAAGGATTATTTAAAGACAATAGGGAGTTTTTGCATACCGTAAGTTAGTTACCGTAGGACGTCCGTTAGCATTTTTCTCCCTAGCACGCATGCTCAGTTTCCTATGAGCATGCGCGCTAGGGAGAAAAATGCTAACGGACGTCCTACGGTAACTAACTTACGGTATGCAAAAACTGCCTATTATCGGTTCTCCGTTAACAATTCATCCGTTGAAAATGTGAAACTCCGTGCGTCCATTATTCATAATGCTTCTCTAAGACCACGATAAGATTTCTTTCCCTAATGTAACTAGAATGAAATTGTTTTCTCAATTCTCACAATTTCAAATGGCGTTCCGCATCAATCGAATACTGAAAGAAATCTCATCTCTAAAGAAAGTATGCCCATTGATTAGAAGTCCAATCTTTCTTTCCTCTTTACCTGAGTAAACGCATCGATATCAAACGACTGTCTATGGAATGCAGAATTCAACAATCGCAACGGTTGAAAAGGCAACCTTAATGTCTTGTCATATTAAATCATTATATTTGCCGCCCTGTGATCGTATGCAGCTACTGAGAAATGCTACCCGCTAGCTTATGTCGATTTCTTTTTACTTGCAGAACGATTGTCATTGAATATAGTAATCATCCATTGTCATTGTTTTTATAGACTATAACCAGCGACCTTTTTTCAGTTATATCTGTGTTTTAGCAATTTCTTTTCAAAATGAAAATACATTGTGACTGATACAAATTATTGGTCATATTGTATCCGTTCTTATTAATCATTCTCCCTCTTATGTAGATGCCCACGTAGTTTTTCCTGCACTGTCTACGTTGTTTCTGTTACACGTAGAACTCACTTCAACTTGCAGAAACACCTTCAATACAGACCTACGGCCTCCTTTTGCATATTGTCATGAGATGAGCTTGCCAATTAAATGTCTTTTATGTGCTGTTACGTCACTTAGGATATCTTCTTTCTACTATTTATGTACAAATAACCTTTCTGTTCATTAAGTTAGCTGATATAAACCCCTCTAATTTCATGACTGTATGTTTCAAAATTGCTTTCCGTGCTTAAGTTTTGTATGGTAATGTACTTTCTATTCACTTTTATTAATACTACTCTGCTTTATTTAATAACTAAAAGTATTAAATTTTCGAATGAATAATATTTTTTCGTCAAATATTTTTGTTTTCAAAACTAAAAAGAACGACATATAACCTTAAAGTAACAATAACACATTGGTATCTAGAATAAATACATACAAACTATAAAATCATTCAAATAAGAAAGGAGATGATTCGCGTTCTAAAAATGACATAATTTAATATTTAAAACCACATATTTTGCATCCTCCACCTTAAGCGAAAAAAAAAAAAAAAAAAAAAAAATGTGTATCTACACGATTAATGCATCTCCATCAATCTACCAATAAGATTACAACTACTTTTTAAATGGTATTTTACGATGATCAGAAAAGAAAACACAATACAGCACAAAAAGATTTTCAATGACATTTAAAACTATCCATCATGGTAAAAAATTTTCGTGTATCTCTTGACAAAAGTGACCGTTTGTTAAATGCTACATAAATGTGAAAAAGAGAAAAATCATGCACTTCGAAGATCATACGTTCATATCTCATAAATAGCAAAATAGTACAAAACAGTTCCCCATCAATGCGTACCAACCCAAATGTAAGGAAGGATAGAGGGAACGTATCCTTGATGGTTATTATAGATGGATGACATTTTAAGTGAGACTGATGGTTTTACGAAGAAAGGCGTGGGCGGTTCTATCGTAGATTCGAAAACGCCTATATTGTACTTCACACGTTCCATTTATCATTTCAATGACATACTACCTATACTAGTAATAGTAGTTTCTCAAAAAAAAAAAAAAAAAAAGGCATTTTTCTGTAATAATTCGAATTTAAAAGTTTTGTGTTCAAATAATGTTCAATGAACGAATATTGTTGTTACCTAACGAAATGTTTATATTGTGTAACGTTGTACGTTAATGAAATTCTATTATATTCATTTTAATGCTATGTAGGAATTTCGTTCCAATTATTTATCTTTTTAAATGCTTAAATACGTCTACTCTTTCAACAAGATTTAGGAAAATTTGCAAATTTCAGTAGTATACATATGAGTTATAGTTCCGTTCCAGTAAAGCTTATTATATCATAATGATTTTTGAATCTTTGTTTTATTACATCTCAGCAGCAACACTTAATAGTCTCATTTACTTAATATTTCAGAACCTTGATAGTTAGTATATTACAAAAACGAAGAAAAAATAGTACAGTGTAATGTGTATCGAAATAAAATAATAACACAATAAATAATAATTAAAATTATTATTAAAAAAATATTATACAAAAAATTATTATTAAATTATTTTAATTATTATTATTATAATTAAATTAAAAAATTATTATTTTAAAATAATAATTTTTTTTACTTGAGAATAAATACACAATTATAATGTTAATAATGAGAAAAATGTAATGTTCTAATATAACATCAAATCAAATGTTTAAATTAAATAATAGAATTAACTTTTACTCAGTTCAAAAGTCACGAACATATCCCCAACAAAAAAAATTAAGATCTAATTTATAGAGCCATATATCTTTAATAATAAATTCATCAATATGCCAGAAAACTCGTACAGGAAAGGTTTGTTTCTTATCCCATTTGGCTGGCCAAGCCCACGAGCCCATGTGTACTCATGATTGAAAGGGAAGGAAGCAGCTTCTGTTGTGATGGAGCACCCGTACGTAGAAGCCTGACTTTTGCTCCGTGACGCTCTTACAGTCATAGGAGACCGGGACCTACGGCTTAAAGTGGATTCCGAACCACTGCAAACATCCATGGCACCGCCGGGATTCGAACCCGAAACCTGTGGCACCGAGCGCCAGAACAGGAAAGGTAAAACCTATTAAGATCAGACAGACTTTTCCAAGCCTCCAAACCAAAAAGCAGAAACAGGCAATTTATGTTATTGTTCTGCAATAGCCTAAATTGCAAAAAACAGGCAATTGTTGCTGATTTAGGAAAACAACTAACAATCAAACAAAAAATATTTCAGCTGTTAATAAAATATACTCATTAAAAGTTATAAACCAAATGTACCAGAGTAGTGTTCATAATATTAGTTTATCATTTATACACCGATCCGGCCAAACATAAAAACCACCCCTTTATAATGCAGGCAATGCCAATCGAATGGTAGGAATGGATCTTGAGGAGGGAGATTAATGCCTTGGACTGTGATCTGCCAAGCAGGTGTCATATCCTCACCACATGGGGAATTCTTAGGATTTAATATATTTTAATAAAGGATAAACTATAATAGGCAGAAATGCATCTCGGAAACTACAAGGGAAATAGATGAAATAAGCGTTAGTTTACCAAATTGTGTTAATGGCAGAAGTATTATCGACATATTCGTGTGGATACATGTGGTATAGTTGTTGCCATTGCCAGTGAATTTAATAATAAAGATGATCAATTTTTTTTCTTTTTTAGGTTGCTGGCACTGTCCTTGACATCTGTGTGAAATTTGACGTCAAAATATTCATTAGTGTTTGGATTACACCTGGCTTTGTGAGGCGCTAAAACTGATTCCGGCGATTTTTGAAATGTCCGAATTAATTAAGCAAAGAACTTGCATTAAATTTTATTTGCGGAAACGTATAGAATGTTGCAGAAGGCATTCAGTGAGCATTCCTATATCGGAAAAAATTGTTTAGAAGTGGTATAAACAGTTCAAAGGAGGCAGAGAATGCGATGAAGACGAAGAGCCCTCTGGTCGACCATCAACCTCAACCGACGAAGCTCACGTCCAAAACATTAAAGATTTTGTGCTTGCAAACCGTCGATTTACAATTAGAGACTTTGTTGCTGATGTTGGAATTTCAAAAGGATCGGTCAATTCAATTTTGGGCCTCAAACTCGATTGGTACCGAAAACACTGAAGGCGCCAGCTCACATTGCATTGATTCTTCGTGACATTTTTCGCCAAAAATGAATCCCATATCGTTCCACAACCACCGTATTCACACCGTGCGACTTCTGGCTATTCCCTAAACTCAAAAGACTACTCCGGGGACGCCGTTTTGAGTCGATTGAAGAGATTCAACGTGAATCGCCGCCCGCTTTGAAGGCCATCCCTGCCGATGACTTTTTAGCATGCATTGAGGATTGGAAAAACGTTGGCATAAGTACATTGTGTCCGGAGGGGATTACTTTGAAGGCGATGAAATAAATTTGGAAGAATAAATAAAGAGTTTTTGAAAAAAAATTGGTCTTATTTTTGGGCAAAGTAGTAAATCAACGGTGGGGAAATACGACTCTCCCTTGAGCTAAGTGTGGCAACCACTGCAAATTCAAATCCCTTTTATTATTATTATTATTATTGCAGAATTGTTTCCACTGAATGTTTTTAAATTAACTCAGTAATTAATGTTTTGTTATATAAATTTCATGTTATATTTTTTTTATGTCTAGATATTTTTATGTTTTCTGCAATTATTATTTCAGTGTAAGAAATGATATTATTTGAGTGGTTTTTTTATTATTTTTTTTTTTTTTTTATGTTGCATATTCATAAAAGTGTCAAATTCTGTCTTATTTAACAAAACAAAACAAAAAAAAAATTTTTTTTTTTTTTTTTTTTTTTTGAAAAATTATAAATCTACATTTGCATATTTTGTAAACCTAATTACTTATAATATTATGAGAAATGGACTTTCAATTTCTGAAATAATATTTGCTGAAATATTGGCTAATGGAACTGGAATTATTAAGAGATGAAAGAGAAACAGGTATTGCAAATGTAATGCCAACATACTTTTATAACTGTATTTTGAAAACTCGAGACAATTTTTGATACAACATATTGCCGTGAATCTTTGCCCTCCATAATGATGAAGTTCATGAAGTTGAATGTTATTGAATATTATTATTATTTATCGAATATGTTTATTATTTATCTATTATTATTATTATTAGTCGAATATTATTATTTATCAAAATAAATCTACAGTTGACTAATCAGTACCTTAAAAAATTGCTGCGAATATTTTTAACAAATTATACTTAAAATTTCAAATATTTAGCCAAAGGTCTTTCTTAAACGTTATACTTTTTATTATTAAAATTTTATATAATTATTTTGCATTTTCTTTCTCCTAATTATATTTTTTTAGGTATGTATACTTTACATAGCACATAAGATTTGTGCTGAATATGTCTTCATATTAATAAAATTTAAATTTGTGTTCTTAATTATAATAGTGCAACTCTTTATAAAATATGAAAACCGGGAAAGCAGTACAAAAATATATGATCAGGAGAACGTAGAAAAATATGATATTTAGATGTAATAGATAAAAAGACCAGAAAGCAATTGCTTTGCTTCTTGGTTAACATAAAATTTTGGATATACAATTTTGCTGTTTAAGGGTGCGCAGAAGATTTACCTCCCTGAGGTGCACCTGGTAACACTTTTTAATGGCTAAGAGATCTGCAACTTGGCTTTATGTTAGATTAATGAACTCTGTTTCAGCATGTTTTGTTGTATCATTTTGTTGTTGTTGTGTTTTTGCTGTAACTGTTCATAATATGCCATTGGAAATAAAAATTTTTTTTTTTTTTTTTGCTGTTTAATGTGCGAATGGAGCAACAAAGTTCATAAAAGTCATTTCAAAATTAAGATATGGTATTCAAATAAAACTCTGGTAAAAAAAATTTCACGAATTCCCTTTTAACTAATCCAAAAATAACTACCCTTCATATAAAATCATAACACCAATTAAACGAAGAACTTAGGTATATCTTCAAATTAATAAAAGATTAATCTTTTGAAGAAATTTAGAATGACAAAAAATGCACATGCTTTGATAAATTTAAAATTATAAATATTCTATACGCATCAGAAAAAAATGATTTTGATTTTTAAATTTAGCTTAAAAATGCTATACAATTTAGTCAAAAAAGTCTTTGAGATCTAAATAAATTTATATATATATTTTACACCAGAGTTTCTAGCATAAATATTTACATGATAGAGAAAAATAAATTTTATTTTCAAATTCAGCTTTAAAAATACTATTAAGATTAGTTAAATTAAAAAGTATAAAATGTAATATATAAAAATCATAAAATAGTTTTATGCGATGCAATTAAAAGGTTTAAATTTTCGAATTCAGCTTAAAAAATAAAATAAAAATCAACTAAAAAGTTTCTATAAGAGAAAAAATGTATTTATATACTTATAAATTTTATTTAATAAAATTTCAGAGTTAGCGATGATAGTAGGTACGTAGTCAAAAAAAACAACACCAGTTTTTTTTTAAAAATGTAAACTTAATTGAAATTCTATCTAATAAATGTTTATAAAACGGTATAGTTAGTTATGTCTAGAATACTTGTATATAATTTAATAGTTATGGCTTGGCATTTTCATTAATACGGATTTAGATAATGGTAGATGTCAATTTCAGGTCAATAATTTTTTTGCACTTAAACTCATGCATTATTAAATCGAGACAATATTTTTTTAATTAAATTAACATAATTGAAATTATATATTTTTACTAAATAATGAAACATTCTGCAATTGTTTAAATCATTCTGCATGTCCTTACAAGTTTAAATAAGTTCAAAGAGGCGTCTAACAACTGGCCACTAACATTACAGAACATGTCTTAAACTGCAAACTATTTGCAATTTCAAAAATTGACTGTCAACTATACTACTATGTTAAAAAGAATATAAAAACAGTAGACCCTAATTATACTACGCCTCGTTACATCACGCATTCAAATATCCTTCTCCCCTTTTTTTTAGAAAAAAGTCCCACATCCTATATATAGTCGTCGATAATATAACAAGGGACTACTGTACTTGCAATAAAAAGTATTATTAGTAATGCCTTAATTTAAAAAAAATTCGTCAGTTTTATTTAGAGAATTTTTTTTTTCCTTTTATGAATCACCCCCATAGGCTGTATAGCTCTCTACCAGTTATAAACATCGGTGGGCCTCACATAGACCATAAACAGCCCATCGACGAGTATTGAGAGAACAGGGTCTTCCAGAGGTAATTGCCCATCATTTATGTGTCGTACGAAAGAAAACCCTGAAGGTTCCCATCAGGCAACTTGACTATCGATGCGAAATGCCTTATATACATTGTCACAATCGCCATCGAGTCTCTGTGAAAACAATGTCGCAAATGGAATACGGCCCTCAACCCTCCTGTATACTAGTCTCTGACCTTTGGTACCACAGGCTTCAGGTTCGAATCCTGGCGGTGGCATGGATGTTTGTTAGTGGTTCAGAATCCACATTAAACTGTAGGTCCCGGTCTAATTAGCCCAAAGTGTGCACAAAATTACCGTAGAGTGACAAACCAAACTTGTATACTAGCTGCGCACATTGCATAATAAAGTCAATTTAGACACTACAGAAATCCTCAGAAAATTTCACAAATTTATTCTGCTATAAGAAAATTGTTTATTTAACATATTGTACAAATAATGCTACTCTTACTGTTCACAACTTAGCCCGAATTTCGGCGAAAATGGATTTATTTTCAATTATTTTAACTATGAAGCCATTACGATCTAAAACTAAATAAATTATTTACTATAGTATAAACCATTTCCTTGACATCCAAGTGAATTTGCTGTTTATTTTGAAAATTCACAAAAAGATAAAAGTGGCCATTCAAAAATTTTCAAACATTTCGGGTATTCAAATTCAGTTTTTCAAAAAATCCTAAATTATGTAAAAATATCTCAGAAATGCGATACCGCTTTTTACAATCCTACATACTAGAATAAAATTTACATCGGAAAAAATTCTTTTGACTACGAGCCCACAACTATCCCACTTTGAAACTTTACAACAATTCCTAAAATTTTTTTAAACTTTTAATGGTGAAGTTTCTTTAAAATTTAAAAGAGTTTTTGAAAAGAATTGCATGTTTTTCAACTTTTTAAATTATGAATCCATTTTCAACTCATTCTGAAATTTTGTAGAATATCTTGCATCAGTGTGAAACTAGTTTCTAGAATATATATATATTTTTTTTAATGTTAGAACTTATTGAACTAAATTTTCTTCTTTAATTGACTTTAATTTTAATTACTCGGCTCACAAACTTAACAATGCTGCTGAAATTGATGACGCTACAGAAAATATGACGAAAATAATTACTGATGCTCACAATGCTGCCTCGAAACAAATTAATACTAACAATCGTAGTTATCTTCCTCCACACATTAAAACCTTAATCACTAACCGTAATCATGCCCGTAAAACCTGGCAAATCTTTCGTGATCCACAAAGTAAGACTAATTATAACCACTCGCAGACTATACTGAGAAGAGCTATTGCTCGATATAACTATGAAACTTGGGATAGACACCTACAAACCGTAAACTGCGAAGATGGTTCTTTCTGGTCTTGTCCCAGGACTTTTAAACGTAAACGTTCTCACATTAGAACCCTAGGCTCTAACAATTTACTGGCCACCACTGACAGTCAAAAAGCTGAGGTTTTAGCTGACAGCCTTCAGGAACAGTTTCTTAAGAACAACATTCATAATCATGATACAGAAAATCTCGTTGAGTCCACTATCACTAATTTTATTAATACTTGTCAAGTCTCTGAAATTCCTATCACTAAAGCACCTTTCGTTATTAATTGTATTTCCTCACTGAAAATTAACAAAACTCCTGGCATAGATAAAATTACTAATAAAATGTTAAAAAACCTTCCTTTCAAAATAATACTTGAGATATGTAAAATTGTTGTTTCTTATCCCACTTGGCTGGCCAAGCCCACGAGCCCATACGTACTCATGATTGAAGGGGAAGGAAGCAGCTTCTGTTGTGATGGAACACCCGTAGGTAGAAGTCTGACTTTGGCTCCGTGACGCTCTTACAGTCATAGGAGACCGGGACCTACGGTTTAAAGTGGATTCCGAACCACTACAAACATCCATGGCACCGCCGGGATTCGAACCCGAAACCTGTGGCACCGAGCGCCAGAGCGCTAGACACTCGGCCATTCAGGTCCCAAATTTGCCAACGGCACGCGGTGTTCCCAGGTGGTCACCCACCCAAGTACTGACCACGCCCAATGATGCTTGACTTCGGTGATCTAACGAGAACCGGTATATTCAGCATATGTAAAATTAGTGATTCTATTCTTCATACTGGTTACTGTCTTGGAAAACAGCTAGAATTCTCCCAATTCTTAAACCTGGAAAGGATCCTACTTCTCCTATTAATTACAGACCAATTTCTTTACTCTCTTCTATTAGTAAACTAATTGAAAATGTCCTCCTGAACCTCCTTAAAAGTGAGTCAAATCAAAAGAACCTTCTCATCCCACAGCAATTTGGATTTACCGAAAAACTTTCAACAACTCATCGGCTCTACAATCTCACAGAAACTGTTGCTGAAGGATTTACCTGGAAATATGAAATTGCTGCAATTTTTCTTGATGTGGCCAAGGCTTTTGATAGAGTCTGGGTTAATGGATTGATTTACAAACTCATTTCTTACAATTTCTCTCCTTATTTGATTCAAGTAGTTCGTAACTATCTTTCAGACAGACACTTTGTTGTCGCAGTAGGGAATACTGATTCCTCAATTCGTGATATTCACTCTGATGTGCCCCAGGGCTCCATTCTTGCTCCTTTCCTCTATAATATCTTTATCAACGATATTCCACAAAAGAACAATATCAAAATTAGTCTGTATGCTGACGACACTGCAATCTTAACACAAGGAAGAAACACTTGCACCATCCAGGAAAATTTGCAAAATTATATCATTGATTTAGAAAAATGGCTCATTAACTGGAAGATAAAATTAAATGTAGACAAGACTGAAGCAGTTCTTTTTACTTACAAAAAATCCTATAACCCTCCTAATATTAAAATATATAATAATTATATCACCTGGTCTAAAAAAACTAAGTACTTAGGAATTATTCTTGATAGTAAACTTAACTACAGATCGCATATCTACAACCTTAGAAATAAATTCAATACTCAATTTAGAAATCTCTATCCTTTAATCAATAGAAATTCAGCTTTACCTCTTAATCTCAAAATTCTAACATATCTCTCTTATCTTCGTCCAGTATTAGCTTATGCAAGCCCAGTTTGGGGTTCTGTTGCACGTTCAAATTTTGAAATTATTCAAAGGCTTGAGAACAAAACTCTCAGAATGTTAACGAATTCACCCTGGTACTTTCGTAATGACGATATTAGACGAGCTCTCTCGATTCCAAGTTTAAGACAATTTGTTCACAAAATTTCTACTGAATTCTATAATGATATGCGAAACATCAATAACCCTGTATTAAATATCCTACAAAATTACGATTATGATATTTCTTCCCGCAAACATAGCAAAAGACCTCGCACTGTTCTAAATATTTTAAATTAATTCCTTACAACTGCCTGGATGAAAAAAGTTCGCTTTTCTCCTAATTTGACCTTTGCTCATTCTGTTTTATTACATGCAACTGATTTCATCAACATCTACATTTTAGGAAATTTTTTTTCATTTTAAAGGGCATGAGACCACCGCTATGTTTCAACATTTTACAATGAAGGAGCTAGTGGCCGCTACGCGGCCAAGGATCTCCGTAATAATTTACAATAAGAGAATATTTTTTTTTTTCTTTGAAAATTTTTTAAGTTGCATTTTTTTTTTTAATTTGAATTTCCTTCCAAATTTTCGAAAAAAAAAAAAAAAAAAAAAAAAAAAAAAATGTATATATTATATGAAAGAGTACACAAAATGCTAAACAATGATACCTCTTAAGCTTAAAATTAGGAGAGTTTAAATGGCAATTTGAATCTAAGGCGATCATGCGATTTTGAGATACTTTTAGTAACTTTATACAGATGTATTTTTCAAAACGGCGCATATTATAATAAAATTTAGAAAGCATGAATGAGGTTAAAGAGATGTATTGGAGAATAAGATTCAATAGATTATTGATTTGGCGAAGAATGACCCGCTGAAGATGTGATGTTACACTGCCAACGTAGCTGACCAGCAAACATCCCACCTTGTGTAAATTCCCAGCCATTGTAAACCACGAAACTTGTCTTCCAAAATTGTTCTGCAGCTGCTATTCAAACATTGATTGGTGGTGATTTTTCTTAAGTTGGATTCACAGTGAAGACTAAAATATCAAGAAATCTAATCAATCAGAAACGTGTTTTGTGCTATGAAAGAAATAATTCTTTCCGAAACTGTTCTAGTTGCATTCTTAATACTAAAAACTGAAATTGTTGAGTATCAGCCAATCAGTAGCCTATTCTCCTGACTGATGTTCCGCACTCACTATTAACTTGAATTTCACCCAATTTCTCAATGGAAGATTCCTATAAAACGTCAGATTATTATTTTTTTTTAAATCAATAGGAAATTTGAATTCTTATGGAGGCAGTCGGAAAACTTGTGTTTTCAGTATACACTACTTTCGACAAATTTTTTAAAATTCTTTCCGAATTAATCTTGAATCTCCAGTCTGAAGATTAAACTTCCCCCCACTGAACATAGGTTTCTTATTGATTGAAGATTATTTGAATACAGAAGTTTTTTTTTTTTTTTTTTTTTTTTACTACAGTAGGTTATAAAAAAAAAAAAAAAAAAAAAAAAGATCGAAGTGACTCTTAAAATAATCCTATCAACACGAAACTTCACATGCTAATTTACGAAAATAAACTTCTTGCGTCCAATGAATGTTGCTTTTTGAACTAGCACCATATAAAACACGTATGATTGTGGACAAATGTCGCGTCGACTCATAGTCTAGAGTTAAATTTATTATTTAAATTAAATTTTTACATTGTTGTATCATACTTTTTTTTGTCTAGAATTGTACAAATTTGTAAAGTGTTTTGATTTATAATTTATCCTATTTAAAAAAAAAAAATGACATTTGTCACTGGGAAAAGTAATAAAAATTCTTTGAACAAGTCTGTCTATGTGGTCTGCATCGCAATGGAAGTAAAGGCGCAACTCGACAGCACCAATTCGTGGGATCGTTATGGACCCAATTGGTAAGAGTTCCTCTCCAATTTTCCATGTGGATGAAAAGGTCAGTCACAAAAAAGTAGTAAAAGTCAGAACTAATTAATGACTTAACAGCAGGGGTTGTTTGCAAGGACTGGAGGTTCAAGGGGTCACCCACCTGAGACTAATGCAAATAATTTCTTCTCAGACCAATGGCTACATTGAGGCGGTTTTCCTGGATGTAGTAACTGACCAATGAGGCAGATTAAAATAGGTTATAAAGAAAGAGATGTAAGTGGACAGATGAAGAAATCAGATGAGAGTGAGGAAAAGAGATGGGGTGATCTAAGATGCAATATCAAGATCTAAGGAGAGCAGCAAAGAGTTTGAATAAAGGGGGGGGATTTAGTCAGAGAGGAGAGTGATGAGGAAAAAAAAAAAAAAAAAAAATAGTGAGAAGAGATTGGATGATTTAAAGTGGCAGTGTGGAGATGCAATGGAAATGATGGTGAAATAATCTGAAATAAAAGCAAGAGGATCTTCTAGCCTCTCCAAATGACTGACAAAATTAGGGTAGTCTTTTAGTGATAAATATAATTATATTTGAACTTGAGACCCCCCTTCAGTGATTACTATACTGAGTGTTTGTGATTAAACTTATTCAAATGTAGTGTTTATTAATCCTGTGTATAAATTGAACATTTATTTATATATGTATATATTTAATTTGCTAAATCAATTATTATTCAATATTTCTGATTCATCTATTTTAAGCTCAATGCTTAACTGCTTAAAGTTATTATGCTGTAATTGAAATTTTGATTGTAAAACCTAAATTATATGTATATAATTTTTTTTTTTTGCAATCTTTAATAGGTTCTTTATTTTATGAGTACATAGTAATCTTTTATCTCAGTAGATTATGAAGTTTAAACGAATCGGTGAGATATAATCTGTGAGGGTTTATACTATATTGATATAATGAATCTTTTATTAAATTTTGTTTATACTCAATAAAAATTTATGCATATACCATTAACAAATATAAATAAAAAAAATTGCTATCTATCTATTGTAAAATAATCATTTAAGCCCATAACTCCAATAATACTGCATAAACTACCATTTTTTTATCATAAAATGCAATGAACATTTTAATAATGAAATTCCATACCAGGTAGCATAAATCTATGAAATACATTGATTTCAGTGACTACCTAAAAAAAGTTGATTTTCAGCTAAAAAAAAAAGTATTTTTTAAAAATATCATTCAGGTTTTTGTTCTGTTCATCTAAGTATAGAAATTAAAATTTATATGTAAGCTCATACCCTATATTATGTAACAAAACTAATTCTTTCGATTTTCATTGTTGTGTTTGTTTTGATCACAATTTTTTTTTTTTAAATTTATTATTTAAAATGGCTATATTTGTAAAACTAGAAGAATTGAAATAGAATAGAAAATATTGAAACAACTATTTACATTAACAACTATTATTTGTCTCAAGTATTGAAATTAATTCATTTTATTATATTTAGTGCATGTTATGTTTCAAATTGGACATATAATTTCAAATTTTGATTTTTAATGGTGTATGTTAAATTTCAGGTTTGTTGACTTTTTAAAATTCAATTAGGATACAGATACCCATAATGGTTCCTTTTGTAGCAACAATAATATACATGCAACATGTGAAACTGAAAATAAAATGCTTGTAGTTCTGACATTATTACTATTAAAGATTGCTTTATTTTCCCATAGCATATTTAATTTTTTTAAGTCTCGTAATAAGCAAGTATTTAATCCAAATAACTTATTTAAACTCAAAAAATCAATCTTTTTAAGTTAAAAAAAAAATAATGACTTCAAAGGCTATCAGTCTACTTAAAGATATATAGTTTGGCTACCAATTGTGCAGAAAATTAGCAAGCAACCAAATTAGATGGGTTCGAAAAAAGCTGCATAACAGAGAAAAAGGTATTTTCAGAAGGGTTTTTTAATTACAATAAGTTTAATTTTTAATCATTAAAATTTTAAACAAAAGAGTATTAAAATAAAAATGAGACACACATTTCACAGAAACTATTCAATATTTTTCTTTCAAAATTGCTTTGTATTATGTACTTGAATTGAATACTTGTTCATGTTATTTAATTTGTCCATTTGTACCTTTAAACACAGGATATTTCTATGCTATTGGTGATTAAACTATACACGATTATTCATTTATGTAAAGCTAACAGTTATATTATGCCTAAATTTTAACACAGACCTGCAGTAACAAATCAAAAACTTACTAGTGTCATTAAAATATTGAAACAACTATTTACATTTATTTTAAATTTATACAATGTCTAAGGAAAGTATTTAAAATATTATTTTCCTAGATATAGTTTTGTTTTTCATTCAAAAAACCACTAGAAATGTTACTTATAATAGCAAAGTTTATTACACGAATTATATTATCAAGAACAGTTCTACAAATATAATATTTTTATTCTAGCTAAACATGCCTGTGATTAACAGATTAATAAAAAAAATTTCTAAAAATACTAAATAAAATTTTGCATAAATTTAATAATTTCTATGGTAGTGGAAATTCATACCATTTTCCACTATTACAGAAACAATGAAATGCATAAAGTACAACAAATATTCCAAATATTTTACTTCAGCTTTTATTATTACAGCAGTAAAACTGCATCCGAATAGACGAAGGCTGACAAATTTATTTTAATTTTACAAATAACTAATATGAAAATTTGTTTTATTGCAGATTCTTCTTTGGTGGGGTCATATTTAGATAAATAACCCCAGAATTCCAAACCTAAAAATATAAATTAGAACAAATTAGTCAGAATACATCCAAATTAATGTAAAACTCTAAATATATCCATGTAATAAATCGCTAAATAATTATTTTATTCTATTATGCAAAATAAAAAAAAGTGAATAACAGTAAAAAAATAATTTAAAACATATATAATGCTGCAATATTTGAAATGAAAAGACTTAAAAAAAATGCAAAAAATTCAAGAAAAATTTTAAAAGCAAAGAATTTTTAATCTTATTCATTCAAATATTAACAAATTACTTATAACATTTAAAAAAATGAATGTAGATGATTATCAAAGCCTAGGAACTCAGAAGCTGCAGTTTTATTTTATGGATCATTTGCTTTCAAATTTGCTAAATTAAAAACATATTAGAAAGCTTTAATGATATTGGGTGATGTACCAAATAAAGTATGAACACGGTTCAGCTGAAAGTGGGCGATGACAAGCTGTTTTGAAACAACCAATTGAAAATTTTCTGTTATTCATCAAGAATAAAATATAGAAATAAAAATAAATCCAATGAGAATTTTAATAATTCAGCATTCTAATTTCAATAAGGAAACATTTATTCTGTCTTTGCATAATAAGCAAATAGTGATGAAAGCACTGATTTACACTATTAAAAGTACAATATTACTTATTTTTAATTACAAAAAATAGATTTCTAAACGTTATACTTTTAAAATTATAAACCTCTTAGAATATATGTATAGAGATTAAAGAAACAATACAAAAATTTGCATATTTTATTGGTTATAATAAAAGATGTTTGTATAATGCAAAAATTAAATTCTAACTAGAAAATTTAAAGTTAAATGATCTGATAAAATATTTAATAACATAATATAAAGCTGTAATATTGCTTCTTACATAATATAAGAAAAAGTAGTGGCACACTTTAAACTTTTGTTTTTAAACCTAAATAAAAAGGCCAATCGATCCCAAAATATTTTTTTAAGAACTGCAATATATCATATTTTCCAAGATAAAGCTCCTAATTTCTTCGGACAGTGAAAGTTTACTACTACTCCTTGGAGTAGTGGGTCACTTTATCAGGAATTAATAGAAAATATTTTCAAATTTTATTTAAGAGACACTTACTTTTAAAGAATAAATATAATTTTTCTTCAAGTTCTAAATAAAATTATTATAATAGATGTAATTTTTTGTTTTAATTTAACCACAGAAGTTATTTAATGCTAATTGTAAGTTATTATTTATAAAGAAGTTATTTAATATGAAAAATAATCAAATTGAGAAAAAAATATACAAATCTCCTAAATTTCTGTAAAACAGGCTCACAATAGATGAGCTGAAGCTAACAGTTCTAAGACTCATTTGTCTTGATTTTTAAAAAAAGCAAGGTCTTAATAACTCACATGCTTATAAAAGATTCTTTTCACCATTTTTTTCTGCTCAAGAATCAATTTCCTTTGGAATTGACTGATTAAAATCATATATTATAATTCTTCTAATCATCATAGACTCAAACCATTATATATTATATACATATGAAAAACATTTTTATAGAAATTCTTCATGATAAAAATTTTTGTTAGAAACTACAATGGAGTAAACTTGAAACAGTTAATTTTTTAACTTACACTTTTTTAAATAAGAAATGAGAGTTTTAGCTACATCAGTTACTTTGCTAATAGCTCACCAGTTACTTTGCTAATAGCTCACAGATTATTTTGGACTACTTTTTTATTATTACCAATTTTAGTTAACTATTTTAATCATCTAGTTGTTTTAATGATTTTATTCACTAACATATCGCTTTTACTGTATTACATTACTAACAATAATTAAAAGTAGTTAATAAAAAATAATTTAAAATATAGAATTTTTAAATCTTTAATAAGAAATTATCAAAATCAAGTCTTTTCAATTATATAAAACAGTATACAAATTATAAGTAAATATCATATTTATCATAATAAAAAATTTTTAGTACTTTTTTAAAACCCAAAATGCCATATATTATAAAAAGTTTTATTTCTAATTTTTATTATCAAAGTAAATTTCATAAAATGAATGTAATATTTATAACATGCATATAAATTCATTGTAAGAATAATATATTATAGAATTAAAAATGATTTTCAAAAAAATTTATATTTATTGGATTAAATTAGATCCAGGTTGAAGTAATAAATATAATTTTATTAATCTTAAAAAAATTATTTGAAACCAGCAATTCCAAATATTTTAAGCTTAATTTTTAAAAGAACAATAATGCAAAATAAAAAGACTCCACAAATTGAAGTATTTTAAATTAATATCCAGATTAGAAAAAAAATAAATAATAAATATTTTTTCCTGTTCAAAGATCTACAATTAAATTTTTTCTTAAATATATATCTGGATCAAGAGTAAACAAATCAAAAAATTATTTGTTAGCTAAAAATATATCATCAATTAACCCTTTAAATTCTCATTTTTACTTATATCTTATTTGTCTTTTTATAGCACTCGTGCAAAAATTAATTTTTAAACCTCGACTAAAACAAGTATTTTAGACTACCTTGTATTATTTCTATGATTAACATGACTTTACTTGTGATATTTTAAATCTTACAAGTCAATCATTGCAATTTCAAACTGTTTTACAGACATTTGACATGTTCTTCAGTAACCAAACGACTGACAAGGAGCTGCATATTATTACCACTTCCATTTCCTTTTAGTTTTTTTAAAAATGAATTAAAGTGAAAACATTTTTAGTGATAATAGCAGCAATGTATCATGAGGTGATGCATTAAGAAGATTGCAGTTCTGATTCTAATCTAAATAATTAAATTTATACTTGCATTTTTAAATAAAAATAATTTCTAAAATAAAAATAAATAAAACAGAGAAAATCTTATTAATCTGCTTTTAACAAAATTTTTTTTTTTTAATTTTAGTACAACAACAAAAAAAAAAAAAAAAAAAAAAAAAAAAAAAAAAAATTCAGAAAAAAACTCGGGTCTTAAATGCAGATTTACTTTACAAAACAACCTAATGCATAACTTAATTATTTAAACATAAGAAAATTAATAACAATGTAAAATTCATTTATCTAATCAGATAACATAAAAAACTTTGAAAAAAATTGTAATTATATGTTTATACATAATGCTCAACAAAACTAAAATATTTTTCATCAAGATTATAGCCTTTTTAATTAAAATTCATAAAAAAATATATATATATTTACAAGCCAGAATATTTTTTTCAATATTAGATGATGACAAACAAAATCTATAACAATGTTTATAGTTTAGTCGACAAAATCAAAGAACATTAGAATTATAAATTTCTTTTAGAAAAAAACGAGATTTAATGTCTAGATTAAATATCTTTCCCAAATTCTATAATATGCTTAAAAAAATTATAATTATTTAACAATACTTTGTCAACAGTCCCAATTTTCTCAATCTAACAGAAATATAAACTTTTAAAATTACTATATTTCTCAGAATATTTAGTAATGCATACATGCATAGAAAATTGCAGATTTATTTTAAAAGTTGATCAACTGGTTAAAAACATATCTGACATATTACAGATTCTTTTGCATATTACAAACATCAAACTCTTCCATAGAAAGTTCTTTGATATAGAATGTCTTTATGGTCAGTATAAAATATTAAGAAACATTAAACTTCTTACTTTTCTACACTGGCTTAAGCAAATAACACAAGCACAAGTAATAGTATGAGTAAAAGGAGCATAAATAAAAGGAAATGCATACAAAGATCGAAGCTATGCTTAAAAATGTGATCAATCATAAATTGGACAGTGCATCATAAAAAAACAGACGTAACAATTAGTCACTTATGACAGCGATCATCACCTTTTGAAGGCTGCTAACTTCGTGCAGAAGCCTACTATATCAAAGAATCCCTCATAAATTAATAAATGGCTGAAACGAAGTTAATTGATTAAAGTTGCATCCTATTTTTTTGCTTAATTGATTGGCCTATTCATAAAACATTATATTAAAATTTCGAACTACTTACAAAAAAGAGAGAAACAGTGAAAAATGCAACTCCACTTAAAAGGACGAAGTTGTTTCCAACTTGACGTTTACGGTAACCAACTTCAAATGGCTCATGAGGTACAGGAATATCATTCATATGAGGCTCCTTTACAGTAGGAGCATAATCAGACATTGCTCTCCTGGGAGATCCTTAAAATTTTTTAAAAATATTTCAAAGATTATTTTGATGATAAAGAATGCCGCATATTACATTAAAAAAAAAAAAAAATGTAAAAAGGCATTAAAATTTAGAGAAGACTACACAAATTTTTCATTTCTATAAAATAAATTTTTTGCATACCCTAATCTGCTGTTTATTCTTTTAAATATTATTAAGAAGCAAAACCTTTTAAAAAAGGAATTAAAATAGAGTGAAAATATTTTTAACTGAATAGTTATTTATAACATTCATCATTGTTTAAAGAATAAAACAAACTTGATGTTTAAAATTTAATAATTTCGTAATTATTACATAACAAAGTTATTATGATGAATCAATTTATGAATTCATTTAAAACTACTCACACTGATTATAACAAGTCTTTAAAATTTGCAGCAAATGCTTTAAATTTTTAAACCATACCTTTTTTCAAAAATACTTAAACGTGCTAAAGTGTTAATGGCTAATACATTTGATTTTGTAAAACTTACTTCAAATGTATTGTTTAATATAAATACATCAAACTAAAAAAAAAAAATCATATTAAACAGGCTCGAGTATTAACTTCATCTATGTTATAGTTTCTTTTAAAAAATGGTCAAAACGTATCATAAATCTCCAAAACCATTCATGAATTATAATCTCCAAAACCATTCATGAATTATAATCTCCAAAACCATTCATGAATTATAATCTCCAAAACCATTCATGAATTATAATCTCCAAAACCATTCATGAATTATAATCTCCAAAACCATTCATGAATTATAATCTCCAAAACCATTCATGAATTATAATCTCCAAAACCATTTATGAATTATAATCTCCAAAACCATTCATGAATTATAATCTCCAAAACCATTCATGAATTATAATCTCCAAAACCATTCATGAATTATAATCTCCAAAACCATTCATGAATTATAATCTCAAAACCATTCATGAATTATAATCTCCAAAACCATTCATGAATTATAATCTCCAAAACCATTCATGAATTATAATCTCCAAAACCATTCATGAATTATAATCTCCAAAACCATTCATGAATTATAATCTCCAAAACCATTCATGAATTATAATCTCCAAAACCATTCATGAATTATAATCTCCAAAACCATTCATGAATTATAATCTCCAAAACCATTCATGAATTATAATCTCCAAAACCATTCATGAATTATAATCTCCAAAACCATTCATGAATTATAATCTCCAAAACCATTCATGAATTATAATCTCCAAAACCATTCATGAATTATAATCTCCAAAACCATTCATGAATTATAATCTCCAAAACCATTCATGAATTATAATCTCCAAAACCATTCATGAATTATAATCTCCAAAACCATTCATGAATTATAATCTCCAAAACCATTCATGAATTATAATCTCCAAAACCATTCATGAATTATAATCTCTAAAACCATTCATGAATTAAAATCTCTAAAACCATTCATGAATTAAAATCTCTAAAACCATTCATGAATTATAATCTCTAAAACCATTCATGATTTATAATCTCTAAAACCATTCATGAATTATAATCTCTAAAACCATTCATGAATTATAATCTCTAAAACCATTCATGAATTATAATCTCTAAAACCATTCATGAATTATAATCTCTAAAACCATTCATGAATTATAATCTCTAAAACCATTCATGAATTATAATCTCTAAAACCATTCATGAATTATAATCTCTAAAACCATTCATGAATTATAATCTCTAAAACCATTCATGAATTATAATCTCTAAAACCATTCATGAATTATAATCTCTAAAACCATTCATGAATTATAATCTCTAAAACCATTAATGAATTATAATCTCTAAAACCATTAATGAATTATAATCTCTAAAACCATTAATGAATTATAATCTCTAAAACCATTCATGAATTATAATCTCTAAATCAATTAATGAATTATAATCTCTAAAACCATTCATGAATTATAATCTCTAAAACCATTCATGAATTATAATCTCTAAATCAATTAATGAATTATAATCTCTAAAACCATTCATGAATTATAATCTCTAAATCAATTAATGAATTATAATCTCTAAATCAATTAATGAATTATAATCTCTACAACCATTCATGAATTATAATCTCTAAAACCATTCATGAATTATAATCTCTAAAACCATTCATGAATTATAATCTCTAAAACCATTCATGAATTATAATCTCTAAAACCATTCATGAATTATAATCTCTAAAACCATTAATGAATTATAATCTCTAAAACCATTGATGAATTATAATCTCTAAAACCATTAATGAATTATAATCTCTAAAACCATTGATGAATTATAATCTCTAAAACCATTAATGAATTATAATCTCTAAAACCATTAATGAATTATAATCTCTAAAACCATTAATGAATTATAATCTCTAAAACCATTAATGAATTATAATCTCTAAATCAATTAATGAATTATAATCTCTAAAACCATTAATGAATTATAATCTCTAAATCAATTAATGAATTATAATCTCTAAATCAATTAATGAATTATAATCTCTAAATCAATTAATGAATTATATTCTAATTTACTTTTAAACATTTTCAATAGTTATTGTTTGGTATAAAATAGCAGAGTACAACTATGCACACATTAAAATAGTATTTAATATTGTTTTTAACATTTGATCATACATAGATCGAACTTCCGTTTCAACAGATTACATAATCATTGAAAGTAATACTTACTTAAAGCTTTGTATAGCGTATTCGAAACACGAAGAACAGATTTCGAAAACATTTTGCTAAAAATTTCTTGCACTAACACAAATAAGTAACAAGAAATAGCAGACAGAAACTTAAGGTCGGTAAGGGCAATATGTATTATTTTTTAAGTTGAGTTGTAACTGAGCTTACGTAAATTTCATTAAATGCCAGTTCAGGTAACTGTGTTTCAGAAAATTATTTAGAGATAAATTGATTATTTTGGTTAGAAATGAATATGAAGTTGAAACTATTCTGAAATGAATAATATTTAACTAAAAAGGGAATGGACTGAAGACTAAGAATTTATTAAAGTTAAAAAAAAAAATTTTTTTTTCAGAATATTTTTTTCAATTTTCTTTTAAATGAAACATTGAAAGTCAAAAGGATGCTAAGCATTTTCAAATATTTATTTTGCAATAATTATGGAAAACAGACATTTTGTCTCGAAAACAATTTTATTCTACTATTGTAAATGTTCAATTATTAATTTCAGAAACTTGTATCCAAGTTTGATATATTTATAGAAATATTACGGATTTTCCTCATTTTTAAGAATTCTTTTGATTAATTTATCAATGATAATTCTATTTCAGAATTTATTTTTATTTTATTTATAATTAAAATTAATTCTACAGTTACTAATGAGGTTGCTATACCTGTCGGTTGGCAACGCTTTTTATGCAGCAGATGCAGACGGAGTTCGAAGTTGTTTTAGTTTACTAAGGTACAGCAATCTGAAAAGATTAAAAAATGTTCGGGCTGCTGTATTTTGCAACTCATGGTTCCAAGTTATCTGCCTTCGTAGTTTTTACTGTTAACTATGCAAGTCGTGAATATTAAAATAGTAGTGCCTATACTTCATTAACACCCTGTGATCAGAAAAAATCGTTCAATTTTCTCATGGATTTCATTTCAAACTAATTCTTGAGGTAACTAAAAATATTTCAAATTGGTGATTGCATTCACTTAATTTTTATTAATATATATTTTTTTTCAAATTTACAAAACATATGAATTTTATTTCAACATTGCTGAAATGCATTAATTTTCATACATGATTAGTAGTTATTTTAATTTTTATTCAGAATCCTTGACAACAAAATCACCTTATATAAAATACTTTCAAAAAATAAAAGGTCAAAATATAGCCAAAACCACTCAAAGCTTTTATCATCGTATAATAATATTTTAGAATGATTATCAGTTTTAAATATGTAGGGCAACATTATTTTTTTTAAATTCTAGTTTATTGATAAACAGATTAAGTCTGACTTTTTCCCTAACTGATTTTCATTCATATTTATTAGTATTTTAATGCTGAGGGTAAATATATATAGATTCACAAATTATAAATTTGTGTATTATATCAACATTTGTCTAGTATAGATTTATCATTAAATCTATAAAATACTAGTATTGCATAATGAAATAACTACATACTAGTTTCATTTTTTAGAGAATCACAATTTGATATCTGCAAACATTGAAATTCTCATCTTATTCTCAAAAATAAACCACAAATAGAGTTATTGGCATTTTCATTTTTATTTATTTTTTGAGATTTTCTGAAAGCTGATAATTTTTCTTGTTGCATTTTTTATATGTATATTTCCATGTTTATGTTTTGAAAAATGAATTTAAATTTTTTTTAAAAATTATTTTGACAATAACTATCTAGTTTTTATCCTGTACTTATCAATTAATAGTTTAAAAACTTAAAATTTTTTTATGCAATTATGTTTCATTACAAACTTCTTGAGGTATTGCCAAATGATAATTAAGATGCTTTGTATAAGAAAGTATGTATTAATGAAGGAGTGAAATCTGTTATAGAGTATATAGTAATATTTTTAATGAAAGTAATAATTTATATAAGGTTATCGAAGATAATTCTATATATTTATTAAAATTATAATACATTTTTTTATGTATTAAAATATGCTCTCAACTCTTTTGAGTCTTTCTAAATCTGAATTGAATGTAGTAGAGATACAAAACACTGTTAATATTTTCACTATCCTTCCACATTTCACATCTATTACAGATAATTTAATATTTATTGTTTCCAGATATCATATTGAACTGTGATCTTCTAAGTTAACATTGATATTGCTTGCAGAGGGGATTGTGCTCTGAAAATGTTAGACTATCCTTTCTAAAAATTTCATAGTCCAAATCTGTCTTTCCTTTTCAAAATTATTTACATCTCCATCTCTAAAGTAAATATGCTTAAAAACTTTATTTGAATTAGATAGTGGAAAAAAACAATATAACAAAAAAAAAAGATATTTAACAGACCATATTATGCTTTCTTTCAAATTTTATGTTGCAATTTTATATGAAAATTGTAGAAGGGGTTCCAACTTGTTTCATGCATAATTTCCAAAAATTTGACATGAAGCTTCAAAAATTTCAGTAGTAACCACAATCTTCACTGATTATATGATTCATTTGATTTATGTGAAACTAACCATATTAATTCTGCACGTTATCAGACAAAACTATACCTAATCTTCACTGAACGCTAAGCTCAGCAGAAATGCAATCAAAGTAGAAAATTGCTTCTTGCATTTTCTTAAACAGGCATTTTATTTTATTAAAGTAAAAGATAGTAAATTTCCCTCATAGTCCATCTGATTGAAGGAAATTATTCATTGAAAAATGAATGCATCTGTTAGAATGTTAGGGAGGGAAAAAGATATTGAATTTAAAAGAGTTTTAAGTAAAAGATAATGATAGGATAATACATCTAAATAACTTTTTATGGGTTTTTTTTTACTTGAACTTGTTTCCATAAGAAAAGATATTTTATTTAAAATAATTAAAATCAAAGTATTCAAAAGCTGTTTAGAATAGAATGGGTACTATATGTGTCAAATTAATTTTTTCAATTAATAAAGAGTTTATAAATACATAGTTTTGTTTTTATTTAAAACTAATCTTCATTAATATTTGACCCTTCAGCAATCCTGCTCACTGTTTTTATGTCAGTGAATTCCTTCTGTCAATCTGTCCACCTTTGAACTATCTTCTCATTGATTTTTTAAAGTAAAATATCTAAAAAATAAATGAAACTGGAGCTACAATCTGATTTTATAACTGCAAACCAAATTGGGTCAACAACACATTGAAGGAAATTGTTACTGATTAAAATCTCATCTTCTTAACTAGGGTTACTTAAATAGGCAGAATAACACTCTTTGTTATTGTTGTTAGGCTGGCTATGTTTTTTTAAATCATGTTTCCTTTAGAAAGAACTTCAGAAAAGCATATTTTCCCTCGTGTTGTATAATGCAACCATTCCTTTATGTTGCACCTTAGGTGGCACTGAATTAAGTACCAATCTGCTGTAACAGTGCCCTGCTATTAAGAAAATGTCATTAAAAGCAACTTTCATTTACTTGCTATTAAAATAGTATCAATTTTTTCAGGGGATTCTAAAACTATCCTCTATTTTTCTATATGTGGAACATTAACAAGTTTTCATAACCATTGCTGTTGAGTTTTCAATTCATTTTGAATTATTGAAGCACTTTTCATATTATGCATTACTAAAAATAATTAATATTTCTATAATATAAAAACATTTATAAATCACTTAAAATTTATTTCATAAAATTTATACTCATAATAGATTTGTTTTTGATAATCTTGACAATTTTAATAAATTGGCAAAAACAATTATGTATAGTTATGAATATTTTTAATTTTATAGATTTAAGTATTTCGATATGTATTAAAATTATTTTTAGATTATATGCATTAATTTCTGGTAAAGTTGATATGCAAATTTAATAATATTATAATTAACTAATTATACAATAATGTAATTAAATTAATATACAATTGAAAAAGAGAGGAGTAGTTGCCAGCTGAAGTAACGAAAAAATTGTACAAAATAATTCTCTTAAGGTCTGCCAGTAAGAAAATGGTATAGCTAGAAAAGCTATTTTGCTACATATGGACATCAAGGAAACAAAGTAATCAAATCAGAAGAAATATCTAAAATTCCTTATTGTGTATAAAATTCCATAGCATTTTTTTTTTTGTAATCATAAAGATCTTATATAAAATAAATATCATAAAAAAAGGTACATACAATTTTGCTGAAATTTCGAATCTGTGCCATTGTTTGATAGAAAATAATTATGAATTTTTACCTCAACAAATTTCAGAAATTTCCTGCCTCTTGTGTTAAAATAGCTAATATTTTTTAGAAGTCCTTATTTAAATTAAAAAAATCAGAAGCAACTAATCTTCAAAGAGTCAATACTTGAACTTGAACCTGAACCAGTGAGCTAGAATTGCTTTCAGTAATTGTTTTCACATTAGCACAAAATTTAAACAAAACCATTTTTCCCCTATCATGTAAATGTCTTTTATGGCATATTCATAATTATTTTAAATTATTAACATTTACAACAGAAAAACACTGACCTATAATTTTTATTTATTTTTTCTTAAAAGACTGGCTAATTTTCATAATATTTTTTTTACATTGATTTTAAAAATCAAAACTGTTTTTTCCTGTGGACTTTTTATAATTTGTCAATTTTTACTACATTCTTGAAAGTAACACATTGTATTTTCTATAGTCACACTTTTTTCAAATCATTCATCTTGAAATTGTTCTCTAATTTGCAATTCTATGAAAACCTTTTAAGTTGCATTTCATAATTTTGGGGAAACCTCTCCTTTGAATCTAAAAATATTTTTACCAAATCTAATTTAATATGAAGCTTATGTGTTTGAAATCAATTTTAGATTAATTTATAAAAAATTTCTCCATGTTTAAGAGGTTTTTACGTATACTATTTCTTTATTTTAAGTGCCTTTTACAATCCTTGCTGTTTCACTGTCACAATAAATAGCAAAGGATTCTATCCAGGAGTAACGTAAGTCACATTCAGGTCTCCCTATTTATTTAATACCAGCATCGTGTTTTTTTATGTTATTGAACATAAGAACACATATTTTTCCGTGATACTTTGTCTATATATTTTCATAATTTTTTTCCTTTTAATAATAAGATACCCTAGTAGAACTAATGCCATTTTGTTTATCTGTAAAAAGAAGACTTTTTAGCTAATATTTAATGAATTAATAAGCAACATCATTCCTTTATGTTAAGAGTATATTGTAAAGTGCTGTTCATAGATGTAATATTACAAAGCATTGTCTTTTCTTGCGAGAAATAACCTTCAAAATGGACAATTTTGAAAGTAGCATACCATATTTATATGAATGAACAGGATTCTTCATGTTTAGTCAGTCCAAAAAATTCTGCATGTGTTTTAATTTAAATCTCATACTAAACCATTTAGTCTCCTTTTGTTAATGAGTGATTAGAAATGCCCAAACATTATTTTAATCATTGTGATCAAAGTTATAATTCTCTCAGAGCTTAGATTTTAACTTGCATGAGTCTTCAATGTTTCAAATTAAGTCACATTATTAAAGGTAGTTTGCTATATTTTAAACTGTGTTTAGACTTGTAATTACCTTTGTTTTTATGATATAAAGGTAAAAAGAATTATCTTTTGATTCTCTCTATACCATGGGTACTGCAAATAGCACATGATAAAAACCATATGCACATCCCATTAAAGTAATGCATGCCATTTGCATATACTTGCACATAAGACAACAAAATTGAGGTGCTTGACTCTTCTAAACTGGTAATCAAAATAAAGCAATTTTTTTTTATATGAGTAAATATTGCTATGTGCTTTGAATTATCTCTGGAGTTAATGCAAAAAGCTGAAAAAGGGCATATTCTTGTATCTGTAAAAAATAGTTAGCATATATGGAATTCTCATGTGAAGATACTTAAGAATCAAAAGTTAATTGTCCTTTAGATTTTAATATTGAATTTCAATGTTTTTTTTTTTTTTTTACATTAATATGTAGTTCCAAGTGCAAAAAACTACACAAATATATTTATGCTTCTCATGAAACTGTATTCAGTGGATGAATCTTATAAAATCTGTATGTAAAATAAAAAGATATCATGACATAGCACTATTACCACACTAATAATTAATAAATTATCTAGATTTAATCTGTACTTAGTTTTTCTTGTCTTTTCTTAGGTAGTGTAATTGCAAATGCATAGCAACATTTTAAAATGTTCTTCTTTCTCTATGAGTGTGTGTATTGTGCATTAGGTTTCAATAGGAAAACTTCAACATAATTTTTTTTTAGAAGAAATTAACTATATGTTGGTATGATATTCTAGGTTATGGCTACTTTTGACTATCAAACCTTATCATGGCCTGATCAGTTAAGGTATTATTAGAATTAAATCATTATAGGTTCAGACCTTAATGATTGTTAAAGTACTTTTAAAATTTTATACTTTCTTAGCCACTGTGACATATATATGGACCAGTTTTCCTTAACTCTTTGACATGTGATAGTTCAGAATTAATGTATTACACTCTAAAAATTTTATCCACTGAAAAGTTCTAAATGAAACAGTTTATTTTGACACTTTTTTGCTACTTTTGATGATAGTTCATGAAAACAAATATACTTTCAAAAAATACTTATGTAAGTGCTTTTTTTTATGTATTTTTATACAATGTATAAATTTTCAGTAAACTGCATGGATTTTTTTTCCCCATCAAATTACCAATTTTCAAAATTGCTTTTGAAATTTGGAAAGGGATCAAAATGTCAGGCAGTATGTATATAAATGTGAAATGTTATGTGACATTTAGCACCAAACATAATCTACCAATTCCAATCATTTTAGATTATATGTGACTTCTATTTGAATATGTTTCCAAAATATTATGCTAAAATTATGTAAATAAATACAGTTCTGAAAGCATTAAAAACACTGCAATTCATGTATCATTCGAAGTTCTGTGTTTTATTGTTAATAAGTCAAGTTATATTTTCTCCAGTTGTGTAAAGAATTAAGATTTTTTTTTATAATCCAGTTATATATATATATAGTAGTTTTATGCTTAATTTTGTATAAATAATATTCGTTTATAATCTTGTAAATCAAATTGATTTAACAGCACTGGTAGTAGAATGGCATATCTTAAATCACTGAATTCACCATAAAACTATCCCCATCTTCTTTTAGATAATTTTGTTTGGCATTTTTGTTATTCAGAAAACATAAGCATATTGATGAAGAGTTTTTATTTGTGAAATTTAAACATTTTTGCTGCTACGCAAATCAAACTGTTAAAAAGACATTCAAGAAAGTATCTTCCCTTTCCATTTAGCTTGCAAAGCTTAAATATGGTGTTGAAAGGTCTTTACTATTTTATTCAAAATACTTTATATTTAGTCTATTTCAACATTTACATTCAATCCGGCGGTGCCATGGATGTTTGTAGTGGTTCGGAATCCACTTTAAGCCGTAGGTCCCGGTCTCCTATGACTGTAAGAGCGTCACGGAGCAAAAGTCAGGCTTCTACCCTACGGGTGCTCCATCACAACAGAAGCTGCTTCCTTCCTCTTCAATCATGAGTACGTATGGGCTCGTGGGCTTGGCCAGCCAAGTGGGATAAGAAACAACAAACAACAACACATTCAATCAAATTTGCTATACTTTGATCATGTTCACATTTTGTTTAGAAGTCAAATTTTGTTTCATCAAAATTTTCGATAAAAGATAACAAACTGATGAGTTCTAGGTCTGTTTTCAAATATATGGTTCATTAAGTTGATTTGTTAAACTATCTTTGTCTCATGCCATTTAAACAAGGCTGAAAATTTCTATATCCAATGTATTAAAGACCTTTTGTTGAGAAAATTTGCATTTGTAGATTAGAAAAAAAAAAAAAAAAAGTTCTAGTTTTGTGAATTTCACAAGGTAATAAATGGTGTTGCCATGTTTTGTGATGGGAAACTACTCATGTTTGGCACTTCTGTTAAATTTTAAAAATTTATGTAAATAAATATTATAAATCAATTTTAGAACTAAAAGCATTAATTTTAGATTTGCAGAAGTAAACATTTATTTTATCACATAAAAATATAAATATATTTTCCAAAACATCTTTGGGAGGCTAATTTATTATCTGTTAAGAGATAAAATGCTACAATTATTTCATTTCAGTTCTTCAGTAGCTTTTATACAAAATTGCATGATTTGACAGACTAAAATATAATGTATAAGACAATCAGTAGTTCAAAACTTATTATTTATTTCATATATATTTGTAATGAGTAATATTTTAATTCACTATAATATTTTTAATTTATATGTCCTTTTGAAATTTCCATTACAACTTGCATTTTTTGATATTGCAAAAATTAATATTAATGAAATTAAAAATTTTGTAATTCCTTTCTTTAAATAGCAGAAATCATATGTCATTCATGATTTCTATGAATCAATATTGAATAGTACCAAACTGTTTTTTTTTATTATTATTATTTATAGGTTCTTGGAATATTTATTACTGAATGATAAATTTTAATGCTTTTTTTTATTTGAACACTATTGAATAATCATTGAAAATTTTCTCATTATTGTATTTTACAATTTTGTTGTATTCATATCTTAAAATTTAATCTGTTGATAACTTAACACATAACATTTCATAAAGAAGTATGTTACATTTCATGAGTTCTATGCATAATTTCATGCTTGTTGAATTGATTATGCCTCTAAATTGCACAAGAAGAAATATTTTTGTGATCTGCCATCATTGTGTAAAACAAAAAAAATTTAGTGCATTAATATTAATATAGCACATAATATAAACAAATTTTCTTTTAGGTTTAACTTGAAGACATATTACTTAATTTTTGCTCTAAATCTATTTATTTTTTCAAAATTAAAAATGTTTCACATGTCATGCAAATTTCCTTTATTACTTTCAATTTTATTTGCTATTCATTTTAATTAATATAAAAAAATAACTGGGATTGTCAACTCTATTCAGAGTTTTAAAAAAATTTGATAAAATTTTTTGTACTTTTAAAGTACATTGATTTTTATATATAAAAGTAACTAAAATATCCTTTTTATTAATTATTTCATTTCATAGAAAAAGTTGATTTCAATCAATATTTTTGTATTTTAATAAATATTCATTGCAATGCAAAGTTGTTGTTTTTTTAAAAAAAAATTTACAGAAGATTCCATACATAATATTGAAATACTTTTTAAAGTGAATTATTGCATTTAACTTTTATTTGAATTGATTTTTAATTTTTGCTTCCATATTTTCTTTATAGGAAAACCTTTCACTACAAAAACATGAGCCGAAACATAGAAGTGGAAAGTACTCGTCCATTATATTCATTATCTCTGAAGAAACTTTCTTTTATAACAGTTGTATTACCTCTTGTATCTATGCTCTTTTGTTTTGTTACTTCTATGATCTTCAGTTTTGAGTTAGTTAATACTACAATTTGTCATGTAAGTTTAAATTTGTTTTATTTTTGTAAATTAAACTGTCATCACTATATTTTCTTGGTGGGAACATAAAAATTAAATATTTAAATTAATTTAAAAAATTTAATGGTATTTAATCCATGAAAAGTTTTTTATTAAAATTTAATTGATTTATTTTTGATATATATAATGAATAAAAAAAATCGTATATTTAAAAAAATTTGTTTCATCTTTTTAATAAAACAAACCCTAAGTTTATTTCAAATTCTGGATCATGCTGTTTCATTTATGATTGGGAGAAGGGATATACATAGATGCTTAAAAAGTATCCCTTTTTATAAATTAAAATTCATAAATTGTATAAATGATTGTAAATAGCTTAATTTGTACATATGAAAATTGTATTTGATTGAAAAATTGTATAGTATTCAGTACTATTATAGTTTGAATGAGCCTTGGTTACTTAAAAACTTTATGTGTGTGTGTTCTGAAGTTTTAAAAAGTACTAAATTTATTTGTTGGTTTTTTTTAATAATTTTAACACTGTTCAGATTTTTAATTTGAGTCATAATGTTCTTTTAAATGAATGATTATTTTTCTTCATAAGCATTCATTTAAAAGAACTATTTTTTTAAGTAAAATTTAATGAAATTGTTAAAATTTTGATTGTGTCTATAATATCCATCTATTGGCATTGTTATGTGTGATGGGAAAAAAAAAATATGCTAATTTTTGTCAGGAATGTTTAAGTAAAATATTTTTTTTTTAATATGAAAAATATTTGTGAAATATGAAACACATGTTTTTTAACATTGTTTCCTGTAAGGGTATTTCTTCTACCATGTAGATCTGAGTTTTAAATTTTTTTGAGCGATGTATTATTTGTATAATTGCAATAGTTTACTTATTTTAAATTATATTCATATTTGTAATTGTTCAAAAATAAATAAATAGATTCCGTTAGTTCACCCGACTGCCTTCATACTTGTTTATTTTCTGAATTATTGCATGTTTAAAGGTTTAATTTACATTTTTTTAAATATAATTTTGTATTTTTAAATTTTTTCCCTTTATTTTAAGAAGTGTATATTTGTATAAAAATAATTTTAATTCCTTTTAAAAATATTTAGTCAGATTTTGCAATTTTAATTATTCTATTCTTTATTTTCTAATAAGAGGCCAAATGAAATTTCTTATGTTAAATAAATCAGAATTCATCATCTATTAAACTAAAAGATCTTTCAAAACAATATTTTTATTTGATTTGACAATTTTATTTATGGTATTTACAATCGCAGCATTCATGTTATACTGCAATAATTTCATAGCATAGCTAATTTTTTTCATCTGATTAATTTTTAAAGAAATTAGCCTGATGATGAAAAAAATGTCTATATATATTAAGGTAGTTAGATAACTGATGAAAGAAAAATTATTTAAAGATTTCAAATTAAGTATTTGTTTAAGAGTATTTATAGATTTCAAAATTATGTTGTTGTGCTTGGATTCTCTTTTTAGAACTTTTCATAAATATTTTCAGGTAAAAGAAATAAAAATCCTATTGCCCTTTTCGAATTTTTTAAGCAAAAAAAGAAATAACATTTAAAAGATTTTATGAAAGTTTTTTCTTTTCTTTTCTTAATTTTCTCACAAAACTTTCAGTAAAAGATTTCATTGTCTAAGTACTATTCCAGTGTAAAAAATTAAATTCCAAATGAATATACATTGTTGTGATAAAATATTTTTATACTTGCTAATAAATGTCCATATAAGAAATTTTTTTTAAAAATTGACTTTATATGTAGGTCTTCAACTTTTGCCCATCTGTAAGTGCAATAACAGGAATATCACCTCAACGATACATATGGCGAATAGGAGTTGCTCTCCATTCAACACCTCGCCTTTTGTTGGCCTCTGTGTATTTCAACCATTATGTTAGAAAAAACAAAAATGTTAAAGAAGAATCAAAGTCTATGTATGTGCACATTATAAAATGGAACTATTGGTTTCATGTTACTGAAATAATGGCTCTAGTTGGAGTAACATACATTTCAAACAAAGAAAATTATCGTAAGTATAAGTTTTGTTTCGATTATATTCAGTTGTGTCTTTAAAAATTATGAAATAGATTAAGGAAATTGTTATATATTAAGTTATCTCATGAGTGTTTTTTAATTTACAATATTGTATAGAATAAGAAGATTCCTGCATTTGAATAAACTGTTAGGTTTTTTTTAACCCTTATTACTAATATTAAATAATTCAGCTCATAATAAAAGGGTAAAGAATGTAGCTGTTGCTGTTTTATTACATTTAATTGCCATTTAATGTATTTATATACATGAAGTATTTCGTAGATTTCTGATTGCTTAAAATTCAGGTGTTTCTCCCCTTTCTGAATAAGGTTATTTAAAGAAATGTTATTTTACAAAAAAATCATTTTTGTCTTTCACTGAATATTTTTTTACACAATTTAATTTTTCTTTATGACAGACATAGACTTGTATAAAACATTGTGAGACTTATTTAAATCTTAAACATTGATATTTCTAGCTGTCCATGAGAAAATATTCATTATTTTTATGGCTGCTTCCATTTGTTATATGTTAAGTACCTGTGTTCTCAGTTACATGAATAAGTCTTCAACTCCAACATATTTGGTGAGCTCTTTATGGTATTTTCATTATTTTTATAATTTTGACTCCATTTATGTAAAATTTGTAAACATCAATTCAATTAAAAACTATTTTTTAATTAAAATAATGTTTTGTTTTTAGGTATGTATTTTGCTTAAGTGCTTTTATTTGCTATTTCTCTTACTGATGAAAATTTTTCTCAATAGATGAAAATTTAAGTTATGCTCTACTAATTTATATTTGTAAAACTTTTAGTGAAAAAATATATATGATTTACAATAAGTATATCTTCAATTAATTGAACATTCTCAAATTTGATTATTGTAGGTCACCTATTTTAGCATTTTTAATTTAAAAGTATGAACAATTTATGTTTATGAAATCATAAATATGCCTTTTAAATATCCTGCTTGGCAGAACTAATAACTCTATCAGTATTACCATACTTCTTTGATAGAAAATTTTGTAGATTTTTTTTAACTTAATGCTACACCTCATTCTCTTTCTTATCTAGGGATATAATAAGCAAAAATTGATTATCTATATTTATAATTTAAGTTTATTATCACTAACCTTTTTTTAATGAAAACAAAATTAATCACTAATAACAAAATTTATTTATTCCTCACATTTCACTCTCTAATTTCACAAAATTTATTCTTTTATTCATCCACTTTTTTCAAAAATACTTTTCTAAATTCCTGAAAGTTCTTTGCTAAGGAAATCATGAAATGTACAAATAGTAATGTAATATATATATATATATATATATTGCTAATCCATTTCTTATAGTTTTTGTCCTATGTATATAATTATCTTCCATTCAGAATTAAATTTTTTTTTTTTTTAACATTGAAATTTTTATACCTTAGTATAACACTACAATTCCAATTTATTTAGGTTTTTCAAATTTAAATAAGTTATGCATTTGTATTGTATTAAAAAGACTTTTGCTTGCTACTGCATTTATCAGTTTTTGTTTCTATTATTAGCAATCAATATCAGCTATAATAATAATCATAACTTAACTGATAATAACATGCTTCAAAACATTTTTATTAATTTAAGATTTAATTGGGTTTTTTTATGTTACGTATCTTTCAAAAATAATATTTTTAGTTTACTTGAGATTTAAATATGCTTTTTTTTTTTTTTTTTTTTTTTTTTTTTTAATAATAATTCAATGTAATGTTTAGATGAATTTTTAAAATTTTTTAATATCTTTTTTCATCATCTAGGAAAAACTATCTTACAGAACAAAATTTTCCCTTTGCGTGATCATTGCTCTTACATCAGTTGGTATGATGTATTTCTTTTATAAACATCGAGTATACTGTGAAGAACTTGGTAAGTGTTACACATTTATTTATTTTTTATTATTATGTTATAAATACTAATTAAAACTTATAAATTAGCTATGTTTTCTGTGTAGAAAAATCAAATTCTCTAAAGTATAGTAACATAATAATTTACTATTTATTTTAATGATGATATTAATTGGAAGTATTCAAAAATATAAAGGGTGTGGCATTTCAGCTAAGTTTGTTTTTATGCTGTATTTTTCAGTGCCTCTGGAATAATTATAATTTATACATATTCATGAATGTTTTTCAGTTTAACATTTTTTAAAAGTTTGTATTAAAAACTTATAATCTAAATAGTATATTAATATTCATTGTATAGTTACTGAATTGCAAAAGGGAAAGAAAAAAAAATAAGACTAAAATATGTTGTACTTAGTAATGTTTTAATATTTGTATTCTAACATTTTAATGATTTTTAATGGTAAAATATATTTTTTAATGTAATCACTAATTATTTAATATAAAACAAACAAAGGAATATCTTTATCATTACTGTATTAAATTAATTGGTTACTACATAATAGTCTTATATAATTAGTCTTCTTGAAAGCCACCATGCAGGGAATCAAAGCATCATCATTTATTAAAAAGATTGTTATCTTAAAGATTTTTATAAACATCTTTGAAGTAAATGTGAGATAAACTATAAATACTGCCTATAAAGCACTTATAGTATGATTACATATTGCTGTGAATAACTTATTAATGGTAAGTGACTAGATTCTGTTTAAATTGGAAATTTTGAAAAATTGAGACATGAGAGACATAATTGAATTTGTTAAATTGACACCAATTAGTGTTATATTACTATTAGTAAAGAATTAATTCATTGAAACTATCATAAAGTAATAGGTATGTTTTTATATTGGAAATTTCTTTAGAGTTCAGTTTACAATTACAATTAGCAAGTATGATTTTATTCAGTTAGTTTAAAATATTAGACAAAATCATGATTTACCTAAAAGTACCAGAAATTATTAAATCATTAAATGGTCTAGAAATATTTCAAACTGAGTTGAATCTTTATAAGATGTGCATTAAATATTGCCCTGGATGATTTAAGGTATTGTGCCTGGGAAACCATTTGCAATGAATTCCACTAGTGTATATATATATATATATATATACTAGCGGAATTCATCGGACCTAGGTCCAATGAATAGATCCTTCTAGCAGACCTATATATAGGTCCTGTTTTTACTGTATTAGAGCAGGTTTGAATGTTTTGAACTTGTTTTCTCTTCGTGGTACTGTAGATAAACATATAATGGCTTTTATTGAAGAGGTTGATTTCATTGAAACAATTACTGGTTTTTAAACATAATTTGAGAAACTTGTTTTGCTTTCTAATTTGCAATCAACAATCTGTGCCTTTAACTTAGTATGCCATGAGTGATTGTGTTTCAAAAATTTCCAGAAGGAATTGTATTTACTTCATCATTGAAATAAATTATATTTGAAAATTATAATTTCTGTGGTCAACAGCTATACATTAAGTAGACCATGTGATATTTTTTTTCTTGAAATTTAATACTGTAATTTTTTCTAGAAATGTGGTAGATGTCTAATATGTTTAATACACATGCCAAATATTTGGCTTATGTCATAAAATTTCATCAGTACCTAATCACACTTGCTGTAGACTCTTCTACATCAGAGTTCTTCAATATATTAAAATTTCTTCGAAAAAGACAAAAAGCAAAGAGTCATTTTGCAATGGATTCCTGTAATATGCTATATTTTTGGAAACTAAAAAGCTAATTTTTTTACACAAAGAAGCTCAAGGTTACAGTACAAACATTTTCTAAGATGTCTCATGATTCAGTTTAGCTGTATATCAAACAGATTTTTAGTTCAAAATTATAAAACTTTTCATGACAAAATTGAGGCAAAGTCATAAAAAAGTATAGATCTTGCAAATATTTCTAAGTATTGTCAGATTACAGCCATCTGGGAGAGAACCATTGTCATATTGGTATTAATGATAAATTATATATTCTCCGCTATAGTATGGTGGAACCTATGAGCAGAGCTAACACATTCTAGATGACAGACTTGTCTGCAGCTGTAATTTGGAATGCTTTGCACTTCTAGTGAAGTGTTTGTTTCAGAATTATAAATAGACATGTGGTTTATAATTTAATAAAACTTATTTCATTTTAGGATCAGTTTTATAATACTACTAATTTTTCCACGCACATAAAAAAAATCTTTTATCTGAATTATTATACCCAGTTATCTAGCATTTTATGTATTTACCGCTTAATTAATTTGTGTTCTCAAAACCTTATAAATTGATATTTCCTAAAATATTTACGATGTTTTATGGAATTTTTAAATAAACACTTTCTAATTGTTTGAAATAACAGAGAAATTGTTTCAATGTATTTTGATAAGTTTTCATAAGTGATTCTTTTTTTTTTTTTTGCTTTGCGATCCTCTTTTAAATTAAAAAATGTCCAATAACTCCTAATAATATGAAAATAACACTATGAAGTCTATATTTTATTATACAACTATAAATCATCTTTAAAAAATGTGTGTAAATAATCACAATTCAAATTGAATAAATGTGATTTCTATGTTTACAACATTGTAAAAAAAAACTGTTTAAGGGGAAAAAATAAAAATGTTAACTTTTAATGTGAATTCAGAACTTATAGTTTAAGTACCATTGTTCAAAAGCATTTCATGGAAACTCGGAAATCACCTTGTACTGATGAACTTTTTTTTAAGACAATGACTGAGGTCAATTTTTTTATTTATATTTTAATTATCTAAAATATTGTATTAATCTGTATCTTATTGGGAAGATGCTGCATTTCTTTTTTATGATGTTCTTTGGTTTAATTTTTGTATTTTTGATTTACCATTTAAAATTTAATTTAAAAAAATGCATAGATAACCTGTTAAAAAAGTAGGATAGCATTTAATAATTATTTTTTTGTAAATTACTCTGAAACTACATTAACTTCATCAAAATTCTTTTGATTCTTTCTAATTCCAAGTTATTTTTCAGCATTCAGCTGGTTTGCCTTATGTGAGTATGTTATATGTTTTGCTAACATGGCCTTTCATGCTACAATAATATGGGATTTGCCTGATCAAGAGATTGTAATTTGCCCTCCACTGTCGCACAGTTCACCAAATTATCAGGGCATGATTAAAAAAAATGAATGAAATGTACTCTAGTTTGATCCTGTACTTAATATTGTAAAATTGTACATAGAATTTTTCACCTGAACACTTTAATTTAAAGACTTAAGAAATTGTAACAATATATTTAGGAGCATATTTTTAAAAATCAGATCACTGCATTTTTGATAGATAAGTTCTTTATTTTGTAATTTCCGTACTGTAAGATATCTGGTGCTTTCATTCTTGCATCTTATTATGAAGTAATTTAAAATATATTTTATTTATTCTGTTATTTTCTTTTGACTTTGAAATGTATGTGTTTGTGCTTGTATACACCAGTTAATGTACTGTAAAGGTAATGTTCAAGACTTGGGATAATGTTAAATAATTATCATTTAATAGCTTTAAAAATTTTTAGCTTAAAAAGATATAATTTGTTCAATTTAGGATTTCTATTTAAAGATATATTTGAATTTCAAATTAAGCCTAAATAACTTTATTCCCATCCGTCCATTAAAAATAAAATGTTAATTGTAAACAGCAGACAATAATATGAATGAACTAGGCAATAATACAAATGGATTGATATTCTTTCTTTATGTTAATTGTGTTCTTTTGTAGTGAAAGAAAATGTGGCATTTATTGATAAAAAAATAATATATATTATTCATTAAATAAAACTTTTTTTTTGTTTCTAACATTAAGTTTTTACGGCACAGAGTATTCTGAGTTTCTGTTCTTTTAAATATTTATCCTGTCAAACTTGAATATATTTGAACTGTCTGTCTTTAATGTTATTTCATCTGTTATCATAATTCCTTCATAATTGAAACTTTGAACCTTTATTAAAATATGACTAATCATGTTAATGTCATACAAAAATATGAATATTTGGTTCTTCATATTTTTTGTTTGTTCTTTTATGAATGGTAATGAAATATGAAAAGAATATCTATTAAAACAAATAAATATTTAAATTTTGGTTAAATTATAATTTTAACTCTAAATATACCAAGCAAATTAAATTATTTAAATAAAATGATTAAAATGTTTTATTAATTTAAATGATTTAAAAATTTAAATGTTGAAAATTTGTGCCGGTAAAATTAGTGTGATATAATATATTTAAGTTCTAATGTTAAATGAGAAATATGGAACTTACTTTATGTGTCCTTTTGCAGATTTTAGTATAAACAAGAGAAGACAAAAGTATTTATAATATATATAAAGTTGTGTATCATAATGTAATAAGGTTTTTAATAAAATTTTTAGAATAATTTTTTTACATAACTTTCAATATTTAGTATTCATTTTATAGATCATAAGCGATGCATATTGTAGAATTTATAAATAACTGCTATTATGCAACATACAACTTTCATACAATCATTTTTAATAATGTACATAACTTGAATATATATATTTAAGATATATGAATATTATGCAGCACTACATAGTTGTTTTGCATAGTGTTTATTTTTAATATAAAGGGCTGAAATTCTTTTGTAAATATTTCATAGGCATCTTGGATATTGAAATGAGTATCAACCAAGATATTCTTGGTTTACATCATGGCTGTTCTCTTGTAAAGTGTATTTAAAAAGATAAATATTTATTGCAAGTTATGGTAAAAGGACACATGAAATGGGTACCTTTATATGTCCCATTTTTATTTCAATTTTAAAATAAAAACATCTACCATTTGCAAAAATTACCTCTTTTTTTTTTTTTTTTTTAATTTTCTTATTGTATTACAAATTTTATACTAATTTGTATACATTCAATTTTGGTTCTTTTAAGAATTGTTTAATGAAATTATTTAATATCGGTGAAATGTAATTAGTATTATTTTTACATTCTTACCAGACATGTGAAAGATATAGTGATATGAAAATTATTTCACTTATTAGTCTTATTGCTATAAAAGAACTTCTTTTAATGGCTGTTCATTATCTTTACAGTATATTCAGTCAATTTTTATCTGAAGTTTTATTGTATAAAGTTGTCTGATACAGGTTAATATTCTTGGAAAAAGTGTTGATTAAAGAACAGTGTTTAGAACTTCATGTTGTTTAGTTTTACCTTTATGTCTTGCTTTTAAATGTTGTATTTTTGTATTTTCAAGTTTTTCACATAAATCTATGCTCACTAAAGAAATTTATATGGTACTATCCTTTAAAATTCCATTATTTCAGTATATAAATCAGAAATGTAAATTTCCCGAACAAATTTAATTCCCCCCAGCTTTAGAACTTAAAAATCTATGATTTGCTTCAATGCATTCAGTTATTTAATGTGGAGTAATTATAAATGAAATTACATTTTAATTATTTGGTGATGCATCATTTCAGATTATTATATGTAATGTGATAATATAAACTTTATTTATTTATTTTTTTTTTTTTATAAAACCTCAACTTTCAGTTAAAACAAAAGGAAATTGTATATGTTATTTTTTAGTTAAAAATAATGACTCATACTGATTTTTCAACTCTGTTTTGTTTGTTTGCTGAACTAGTAAATTATTTTTTATTTTAAGCAGCTTTCTTTTATTTATTATATATAAAAAAAATTTATAGAATATGAGACTTGAAAAAGAATAGAAAAATTTGTGTAAATCATGAGTCATATTTTTTTAATGAAATTAAGTTATTACTGTTTATAATATTTTAGTAACTAATGTTTTTACAAGCTTTCAGTGAATGGATAACAACTGTTAAAACTGAGTTTTAATTACTCTTGTTTTAACTGTTTAGTAGTTTTCATTATAAAAAAAATTCTGAAATGATGTGTTTTAATAATTTTCTTTTAATGAAATTCAATCTTCAAATCACAGTTTTATTTATAAACTTTTTGCCATTCCTTCATAAATTTATATTTTATAATTATGTTGAAATTTTTTAATGAGTTTGTAGACTTAAATTTAACATTTGTGTTTAAAATTTTATTCTTTTTACAATAGTTTCTGAATTGAAGAGAGCCTTTTCACTTACAATTTTTTTTTTTACTACATTTTTTGTAATTTTAGTCATATATATATATATATATATATATATATATATATGTAATATTATATTATATTATTAAATGTTCTTCAAAATATGTTTTATGTATATTAATTATGTATTTATTTTTTTAGTATTTATACTCATTTTTACATGATTTAATTTTTTTTATTTATCCAAATATGTTTGGAATGTGAATGCTTTTGTAATCTTAATTTTCTAGCAGCGATATTACTTAAGCTAGGTATTTACATATAATTATTTATTTACATATAATTATTTATTTACATATAATTATTTATTTACATATAATTATTTATTTATTTACATATAATTTATTTATTTATATATAATTATTTATTTATTTGCATATAATTATTTATTTATTTACATATATTTATTTATTTATTTACATATATTTATTTATTTATTTTATGCTGCGAAATGTGACATACTTAATGATAGTACTTGTAAAAAAATATTCCTTAAACACAACTTCAAAATATTAGTTACAGTTTAAGGGATATTAACATACTACTAACTATTTTAGTCAATCACATTTTCATATACATATATATAAATTATTGCCAAATCAATCTAGTCTTTCCTTATTTTTATATAGACAATCTGTTATATACTCGTACATAAACTAGTTTAATTAGAGGATTTCGTATTTCGTAAAGCAATAATTTTACATGGTCTAGTTATACAATTAAAATGTATTTTTTAATTTGGTTTATAATAGTATTTTTTTCTTTCAAAAGTACATTTATCATAACTATAAAATGTTTAACAAACTTTGTGATACTTACTCTTAGAGTAATTAAATGAACACTCAACTGATTTACATCATGAATGTTTCTGAATAATTTTTTTTTTTTTTTTTTTTTTTTAATATGTGAAAAAGTTTGCTGTTTGAATTTATTTTTTGTATGATTATTTCTATACATTTGTATTCAGCTTTTAAAATGGACAACACAAAACTGTATGTGAATGTATTATCTTATTTTTATTTATTTCCCTCCTTTCTGCTTTTTTATTTTATTTTATATTTTCCATCAATTGAAAGGGTTTTTTTAATATATATTTAAATGTTGTGATTAATAGCAGGATATTATTTGATTATTCCAGGTTGTGCTTAGTAATGTACTGATATTTTCTGATTTCACAAAAAAAAAGTGACCTTATTTTTATCATGTTTTGTGTGTAAAGTTGACATTAGTATTATTTGTGTTTCTGTGAAATTAACCTATGCCAAAGGTTTTTTAGAATGTAATTTTATAATGTTCCTTATTTTTTTTAAATTAGTGTAAAAGCTTTAAATCTAGTCTTTTAGTGTTTGCTTTTGAAAAGAGAATGAAATCTTATTATTATTTTATATGTAAGAATAGGCATCAAGTCCATTATATCTAAGGTTTCAATTTTTTAAGAGCAATCAAATTACCACATTTTGAAGTTGAAGATGCAAAAGTATTTAAATCATGAGATATTCATAATTATATAAAAAATACTAAATATTAAAGTAATATATTGTTAAAAGTATTCTCATGCTGGTGAACATTTTCTGTTCATTAAAATTTTTTTTCCATTGTTGGCATTTTGTATGTTTTGTGGTTATTTGTATTATTTCTACGCACATTCAGCATCTATCCATTTGCTTTGAAAAATATGTGAAGATATTCAATTTCTTTCAGTATTTTTTTTTTTTTTATATACACTAAAGTACCTTGTAAATTTTTATTAGGGAACTTTAACTTTGCTATTAAATTTACTTAAATTCTGACATTTAAAATTAATATTCTCCTTTTATCTTTAAGAGATAATTTGTAGTTCATTTATATTGAATTATTTGTTTTGTTCTTAATCTTTGTGCATAATTTTAGAAATGAAAATGTTGTGTTTAGTTTAGTTCACTTTCAAGAGAAATTTTTTTAAAATTAATCATTAAGAAAATATTATGCAAGTTGAGTTTTCTTTATTTTCATGTTAAACTTTTCCCTTTTTTTCTTTAAATGAAATATTTTGCATTTATTCCTTGGCTTTTTTTTTTTTTGTATAATTTGAAACTTTGTATTCTTTTCTAATTACTTATTGTTATTTTATTTTAACTATTACACATTTTTATTTTGAAAATATAGGCATTCTTATAATCAAACAGAAGATTAACTGGTTAACTTTTTTTCTTTTATCCTGACAAAAAATTTTTTTTTTTATTTTACATTTTGTTCGATGCTGCATTTATGTGCAGTGTTAAAAATTAAACTAAAAAGTCATTTTATTCCTGTTACTGTATTGATCCTTTATTTATTCTTAAAAATATTAGTTTTCCATCAGTAAAAAACAATTTTTGACTTTAATGTGACAAATATTAAAACGTTTTTCTGAATTATGAAATTGTCCCTTCGTCAATGTGAAAAGAATTTCACCAAATCTTAATTTGTAAATGCTATGAAAAAGTATCCTATTTTATCTTTGCCGTATTAAAAGAGTAATGATTGATAATTATCTCGAAGGAAATTTATAATTTAAAATAAAATCAAGAATGCAAATTTTATTACTTCGATATTAATGAAATGTATATGAATTATTATAATATACATATTAAAAACATTTATACCATTCTGTGAATACTTTTTCTCTACATCTGTGATTTCTGTTGTAACTTTAATTGTATTTCACTATTTTTTCTTAGCGATTTTTTATTTCAAACAAGAAAATTAATGTTAATCTTCTAGTAAAGAGAATGTCTTTTTGTTGCTTCATGCACTTTTTTATGTCTTTTATTTATAGTTTAAATTACATGATTTTTTTTTATTTGTTATTATTATTAGTAGTAAACATTTAGTTTTAGGAAAGACTTATATAAATTTAATTGATTGCTTCATTCCAATGATTTTACCCTTAAAAAAATTTAATAATTTTATTAAATTATATATTTATAAAATGTTATTCAATGTGTAATTTCTGTACACTTCTATTACATTTAGAGATTAATTTACTTTCCAAGTTATTCAAGACAATTTCATTTACTTGTGAATATTTGGATTATGAAGGAATTCGAAAATCTTGTGTTTCAGTTTTTGTTATCATAATTTCAATTTTGTAGAATTATTCAAAGGTTGAAAGTAATCAAAGATTGATTGATGCTTATTAAAATAGTTAATGATTGTACATTTCAACAGTGCCTGTGCTAACATCAGATTAGCTATATGTATTTTAGGTTTTTTCTTTACATCATGCAAATACTAAAATATTAGCTTTAAGAAGTTTTTGTAGTATTATCCTCTAATAGATTCTATTCTTAGGCTTTTAACTTTTAAGAAAAAATGCTAGATGTAGGATATTTAAAATAAGGAATCTAGATAAGAACAGGAATTTTTGTCATAATAAAAATTATTTTCATCTATTTGTGTATTCAATTCTCCATTTACATAACAGATTGTTTCAGAGGATATCATTTAAAAATAATTATATTTTTAAAAAAATCAAAGAACCATTTTAAATGGAGCAACTAAACATTAACACTGTTCTATCACTTATCTTTCAAATAAAATAAAGGAATAATTCATTAAAAAGTCATTAAACAAGATTAATTGAATAAGAACTAATTGAACTGTATATTAATACTTTAGATACAGAGTGTTGCAGAAAAACCTGATGATTTTCAAACAAAGTAATACAGTAATTAGAAAGAATTAATTTTTATCAGTGCACATTATTATTAAGAAAAATATAAATTATACTATTGTTAAGTTCTGAGAATTACATCTTGCAAATACTAACTCTGAAATAATAAATACTCTTTGTTCCACATTGTGCTATAGTCAATTATTGAAACATTGTATGATATTTTGTATCATTTCTCTTGGTGATAGTTACCTCATGTTGAATGATATCCTGTAGCTCCAAGTAAAGGTACATGGTTCATCAACATAATTCTTAAATTTTACATTTTCCTATTTTACAAAGTCACATGCTGAGATATATGGTAACCAAATGCCGTCTCCACATAGAACAGAGCTGTCATAAACACTTCCATCAAAATTTAAGTTATGTAGGCAGTTTCCTACCTCATTCAAACTGCAGTTGATTTGTTTTATGCACCTTTGACAAGGTTTTTTATCACTGCAGTGCATTAATCTGCGTTCTAAATGTAGCACTGCGATCATTTTCCTCCAAATAACTCTGATCACCTGAAACTTTGACACCACATTGTAACCTGCTGTTTGAAGAACGATGCACTGCATTCCATAGCAACTGAAATGTCCATTTCTCTTAGCACCACACCGAGTGATGCTGCAACTCGACAAATACTGTCGGGTTAAGCAAAAATTTTATTAAAAAATTAATAAAGGCATACACTAAGCTGTAAAGCAACAAATGAATATAAATAGGTTCTTTGTGTTTCTTACTATTTCACTTCAGAAATCGCCAGATTTTTCTGTGCAGCCCTGTAGAATAGGATTGTTTAAAAAAAAATATTTTATAGGAAAATAGTGCTTTAAATTTCTAAATTTCCAATTTTTTTTTTTAACTCCAAAATACTTTAAAAGTGTTGATAGATTAATTAAAATTGAATTAAATCATTTCCTTGTTTATTCTGTAGTGCAAAATGTTTTAAGATAAATTTATAAATTTTTCTGAACTTCCAATTAATTCTGAGAGTTTATTTTTTTTCTCTTCCATTCGTGAACTATAAGCAATCATTCATATTACATTTTTTTATTTTATTCTTTTGTTTACATTCTTCTCAGTGACTTCTGTTGATAAAATTCAGAGATCTATTTAATTCCATTTGAATAATATGTAATCAAAGTATTTCATTTATAATGAGAATTACTTTTATTTTTAAAATATGTAAAAAGAGAATTGAATTATATTCATTTTATAAAATGCATTTATTGGAATTGAAGATTTTTTTTTTTTTTTTTTTTTTTTGTACTTTCATTTCTATACTTTTTCTTTTTTTATTTCTATGCTTTTTTACAGTCATTAAACATGATTGTTTTTGTAATTCTGTTTTTGTTGTTTGAATGTTTAGTGTTACTGTATAAAATATTTGTTTATCTTATAACATTGCATAATTTAAAAGGGGTATGTATTTAATAAAATACTATCAAAGTATGTGTAAATATTTTTTACAAATTGTTTTAATTTTATAAATTTTAAATAATTGCTCAAGATAAAAATATTTTTGCATTTAACAATAAAAATTTAGGAAAAATTTTGTTTTTAAACTTAATTTCACTCTTAAGTTTTCTCTTAATTGTTTAAGTTAACAATTATAATGTTCCATATATGAGGGCACATTTTATTTGTTTCTCATTTAGATAAGTTAATGATTAAATTCTTGATCTCTGAAACTCAAATGTAAATTTTCCTAGATCAGAGTAATTGTGTGTTTTTTGTACATTGCTGTTGGTTATGAATACAAAGTGACTTATAGAATTCCATATGTTAAAAATATTTCTGACTTCCACATATAGGCTTCCAATTTATAAGGCTTCCATGATTTCCATGCAATACGAATAGAAATAAATATGGATTTATTTTAAGAATATTGTTTAAAAAAAATTATGTTGCTTGTTTTGCTCAATTTAAAAATTTTGCATTCATGGTATGCTAACATAGTACATTTGTATACAAGGAAACATAGAACTTGTTAAGTACAATAAATATGCACCTTCTATCAATTAATGTAAAATTGTGTTTCTGTAATTTGTCATATATATATAATATGTATATGAATTTATTCTTTGTATTGAAAAAATCTAATTGAATTATTGTAAACGATTGAAGACTGCTTTAAAATTGTTTTGAATTGCAAAAATGCATCTTTCATTATTTGTTTGAATTTCCGTTTTGTAATTTATGTGTTTTGAATTTTTAAACTATGTTATTTATAAAATAATAAATTCCTGGTGTAATTCATACTCCATTAAAAAAAAAAAAAAAAAAATTGCAACTGTGATTGGAATATAGGCATACTAGTAAATAAAACACGTACTGTAAAATAACATATTAATTAGAAGATACTAAAATTTGAAAATTGCAGTAGAATTTAAAAAAACTTTTTAACACATTCTCTTAAAATTGTTTGTTAAATTCCTTTTATTTAATATTTTTTATTTATGCTTAAGTAATAAAAAAATTATATATGTATTTGAAATTTTACATGTATTAATATAAATGTAATTATTAATTTTTAAACATATTATTAATTTTACAATTTCTATTTTCCATTATAATTAGGTTGATGTAGTTTTTTATATATTCATAGTGTTTGTTAATGAAATCATATTTTTTTAGATATATTTGCTCAATTATAGCTTTTTGAATTTGTGAAGTTTTTATAACATATATATGCATGTTCTATTAAGTTTCATTTTCAACTGTTTTGATTAAATTAATTAATGGAGGTCCAGATTTTTATTTAATTTATGAAATCCATTGATAGCAATTCACCTTTAACTGAATATAATTTTTCTGAACAATTTTTTCCCCAAGCAAAAATTTATTTAAGTGTTTTTGCTTATTTTATAATACATTTTCAGTCTGATAAAAACTTAGCACTAATTCATATCAAAAATATTTTAGAATAAAAGTTCTTAGCTGATATGCTTAATCATTATATTATGAGAAATAACTGAATTTGAAAATATTTCTGGTTTGTGAATTGCATTAAAAAATAACATTTGCTTTATTTAAAAAAATTTTATCTAATATTTATTAACCTACAAAGTATGATATATGTATATTTACTTTTTTATACTTATATATTTTCTACTTTATTTGAGCATAATTATTAATAATTCTTTTTTTTTTTTTTTTTTTTTTTTTTTTTTTTTTTTTTTTTAAGTTGGAAAATCTTATAAGCATTAGTGTTTTTTCCTTAAACATAAAATAGAAAACTATTTTAAGTAGAATATATGTAATATATTTCAAGTAATAAGGATGTGCAAGAGAATCTTGAGGTGTAATATATTTTTAGCTAGATGAATATTCATTCCATAACATGTGCCTTTTCAAAATATCTAAGTGATAGATAGCTCATGACTAAGAGCCTACAGCAAATTTTCTGAAAGTTTGCATAAAATTGCTGGTATACCTACTTGTACCTTAAGGATAAAACAACAACGAAAGCAGTTAAAACTCAGGCACTGTTGTCTGTTATATAAATTAATTTTATTTGATTAACTTAATTACATAGATATAGCTTCATGGAGCTAAATTATAAAGTTTAATAATTTTCAATTGATTAATGATTATGTATGCTATATGTTTGTGAAATATTTTTTATGTATTTACATCTTTTTTCTAAAGTATATAAAAATTTTTTTAAGTAATGTTAAACTAATTTAATGTGTAATTTCTTCAAGATGCCTTTTCTTCCTCCTTCTCCTAATTGTATATCTAAATTTTAAGTATGATTGTGTTGAGCATTTATCTTTATGTTTATAATAGGGTCAACAAGTTATAAAGCATGTTTTTAGCATTTTACCTTAGTGTGCTAAACAAAAAATATATATCTTTTTTTCTCTAATAACTTCGTTATATATTTATATGGTGCTATCAAAGTTTTTCATCTTATTTTTTTCTGTACACATTTTTTGTCATCTTCTGTTTTATTATTCCCCTTAATCCTGGCAGTATACCTAAATATTATTGGTGCTTCTAACTCAAAACTAATATTTTATTTTTCTGCTGTAAAAGTATATTAAACTATTAAAAGTAAGGTTCTTAACCAGTGTTCTGGGATCTTGAATGATAAAAACCACTTTTATTTTCATTGGCCTTTAATTAAATGTAACATTTCCTTCTGTTAATGTATGCAGTAAATTACTAAAATAATTATTTGTGTCTGTAATCATCAATAAAAATAATGTTAGTTTCCCATCATAACTATTACTTAGCTAGAAAAATGGATTGCCCTCACTTGTAATAATTAAAAATTATTCAATTATTAGCAGAAAGTAGTACATGGTTAGATCGTAATCCTTATAAATTAAAAAAGTACATATATTAGTTTTTTTTTCTTTGTAATTTTATTTTATTCATTCAACAATATTATTTGGAAAAGGAATGTGTAACCTTTGCAATATTAGCAAAGAATACAATGGAAATAAAAAGGTTAAGGACCCTTGTTTTTAAGATGTTTATTTAAAAACTGTAGCAACTTAACTAAATTGCTGCATTTTTTTTTTTTTTTAAATTTATTATTGGCTTTTAAAATAGGATCTATATGGTACAACCTGTTAACTGAAGTTGAGCTCTAAGACATGAAAAGAAGAGCTTAGTATTATTTTTGTGTTATTCTAAGTGATAATCTTCAGAATAAAAATGTTTTCTTAATCTGATAAGTCTATTGTATTATCTGTGTTAGCACATCTGTACTAAGATTTTGTCAAAATGCTATATCTATGAAATCATTCAAATTCTTTAATGTAAAATGAAATGCTAAATTATTGTAAAAAGGAAAAACATGATTTTGTACTGAAATTACTATTACAAGCACTGGTAATATTTAAAGACCTCTTAATGGTAATGTAAGTTTAGTATTATATGTTATTATAATAAAGTACTTGAATTTAAAAACTGTTCTAGTCATTTAAATAGATAATTGCATATTTTTGCATTCTACCAATGTTAAGATGTTACAAATTAAAGCAGGGGTCTCCAAACTACGGCCCGCGGGCCAAATCCGTCCCGCCAGTGCCATCAATCCGGCCCGCGACAGCGAATAGCTTATTGCTGCTGTAATAAGTCGGATAAAAAAAAACACAATGATAACTAGGTTTTATTGACTTGCTAGGTAAAGCTTAATGACAAGCATAATAGGCAGAAAATTTAACTTAAGCATAACAACTAACAAATAATTGAAATGAATCCCACTAACATTATAAACTAGGAAACATCCCGCGGTTACCCTCGGTAGTTATGTTGGGTTAAAGAGTATTACATATGTATGTATATCGATGTTTGGAATGTAGTAATTGAACCAGCGAATTTAGCAAGTGTATGCTCGCTCAGAGCGCGTACTCGGCGACTAGTCTAGAAATTATAGGTAATGGCAGAAAAATTAAAACGGTTTTGGCCCTTGGTACTTACTGGAGTAAACAGTATGGCGCTAAGGCTGGAAAGTTTGGAGACCCCTGAATTAAAGGATGGAGGTTTCTTTTCTTTTCTTTTTAATGCAAGTCGCTTTTAGTTAGATATTTTCTCCATGCACTTAATTAAGTAAAGTATATTTAATGTTTCTAAATTTAAATGTCTTAATGGTATAGATTACTAAAAATTTAAATATCTATTATTTAGAAATTTACCACAAAAAAATTAGAAATTGAGCTAACAGTTCCATTCAATATTCAAAAATCATTTGTGTTTTTATTTGTTATGAAAATTCATTTTTAAAATTTTGATGAATTACTATCAGAATATTATTTTCTCTATCTTCAAATTCTATAAAATATATAACAAAAGTGTTTGCTTTATTTTGATTGTATACATGAAAGTAAATCTTTTTACTCTTCTTTTTAGTTTTAGATTTTAGAAGAAAAATTATTCTAAATTACAATAGTTATTACCACAGTAATAAAAGCATTTAAATTGAAAGAGTTCTGAATATTTCTTTTGGAAATATTTTTTTTTTGTTTTCATTATGGAGTAATATAAAGTTTTTCTGATTTGAAGCATTAGGTGAATGATCAGTGAAGAAAGCATATTGTATATGTGTTGTTACTGTATTTGCATTTGTAAAGTTCATTGTGTATTCATGATCCCTATATGAAAATAGATTGTTCATAATTTTATGAAATCATAATTAGGCATATTTTTTCAGTATGTTTTTTGTAAGATCTGTGATTTGATATCTATTTGAAATTATTTTCGCATGCTGCAATATTTTCATAGCTAATTTTTAATGCATTTATTATTAATTATTGTACTTAGCTTATTCAATATGGTTATTTTTCTGTATCTTTGGTGGCTTTTTATATTCTTAATTTAAAAACAATGTGTGCTATTAAGGTTATGTTGTTAGTTTTAATTATTCTCTTTCTATCTTACCTAAACAGGATTACAGTAATTTACTTCTCAATTAAATTTATTGTTCAATCCATTAATATTCTTCAAATCATTTTTTATGTTGCTCTAAACTATCTAGGTAGTTCTAATATATACATTTTTTCAGTATTGGAGATAAAATTTGGTTTTATGTAGCATTTCAACTTTTTATTTATGTAATAAAGAAATTGTAACTATCGATATGTCATTGTATAAAATGATTTCAACATTCAATTGTATTGAATAAGGACTATTTTCCCCTTAACTGTTTTATCAGTATTCTTTTGTTTCATGTTTAAACTATGTGGAGGGTATTCAGTTATATTTGCATTATTTAAATATATATTTTAAAAAGAGCCCATCTAATGATTGATGGACATAGATTGGTAAACTGATATTAAAAGTTAATTGAAGATCTATATTTTGTTTTCATGAAAAATTAAATATGTTCACTTATATAACACATTCTGTATATAAATATTTTATTCGCCATTTAATAGGCTATTTTCAGGTTACTTCATGTTAATATTTTATTGCTTTCTCCCATTATAAGATCTATAATGCTTAGTACCCAAGATATATACAGCTTTCTATCCTTACATTTTTATAAAGAAAGAATGTTAGAAAAGTAAGCAATTTCTTAATAATTAGTAAAATTGTTTTAAACTGTTTCATGTATCACGTTATGCCATAGTGATACAAAAACAAAATTTTCCAAAAATATTTTGGAAATAATTTAAAATCTTGAAAATATTTACTTTGCTAATTGTGCACTCAAAAAGTTATGATTTATTTTGGATGTCGTTCATTTCATTGTTATATATTACTTTTATCATTGCTGTTTCCCAGTATTTAACCCTTAAAATGTGAAATTGACAATCTATTATTTAGTTAATTTTGTAAGTGTTTTTTCATTATAAAATTTAATGATTCTGTGATAGCTTATTACATTTTTATATTTTCTTTGAAGCAAGTCGATTTAATCACTATTTTTATTTTTAATTATTCCTGAGTAATATTTTTGTTTAAATGTAGTTTTTCTATAGTATTTTTTATTATTATTTATAATAAATCTCAGCTTGTAGACTGTGATCCTTAGGGCAAATAACAAATAGTACAAATATAATGAAATCTCAAAATAGATTATATTTTTTTTAGCTATGCATGGAAGAATTTAAGGGTTAGTTAAACTTATAATTTGAGCGATTAAATATTTTTATTTGCTTGACAAAATTAATTTTCTGTCTATAAATAAATGATTTTTTTCTGTTTAATAAAAAATTAAATATTATTAACCTATACATGCATGGACTATTGTGAAATATTTTTTTTAATCCATTCATTGCTCAGTGAAACTTTAATTTTTTTTATAAACATTATTTTACTTATTTTATATTTATAATTTCAGCATAATAGATATCAGTGGAAATTTTTACTTATTGATTCTCTCATTAATATTAATAATTACTAAGAAGTTCCTAAGTAATTGCTACTGATTTTGCAGGAGTTCAATATTTTAAAATTTCTTTATATCAAATTACTAACATTTCCACTCTTATTTTGAATAAATATAATCATGCTCAACAAAACTCTGTAAAGGGAAAAAATCTGACTTATTTCATGTTGTATCTGTTTTAGTTTTACATAATTTTTGTGGATTTAGTTTTTCTAATTAATAAACTACTAAAAAAACTACAATAATTTATTTGCTTTAATCAGATGTGTCTTTCATTGATTTTATGAATATCTGTTGTTTGTATATATGTGTGTGACTTACTGCAAATTAGATGTAAAATCTTTATGCATTCTTTATTATTCAAGTAGAAATTTTCAAATTTTTCTCCATTTAAATGTAAATCCTTCAAATTTATCTAATTAATGAGAGTATGTGCTGTAAAAAAAAATACAGTTTTTCCAGTAAATATCTATTCCAGTCATTCTTTTACCAGAAAATATTTCACATTCATGGCACATATTTCACATTCTGTAGTCACTATTTCCTTTCACTTGAGAAAAATTAATTTTCTCTCTCTAATAACTTAATTTGTATACATTGTCAAATAATGCACTGTACACTTAATGTGTAGAAAATTTTTTAGCAATTTGAGAGTAAATTTAGAATTACTGACGATTTAAATCTGAAATGTGTAAAATTTATTTGTATGAGAATTGTTAAAAGTGTAGTTTGATTAGTGTTATACTTTTCTTAAATTTAAAAATATTTTAGTTGTACGTATAAAATATGTTACATTATTTACAAAAAAATCTCATTGCATTTTCCCTTCTGTTTGTTTAGAGTGAAAATGGTCATGATACTGTGTGAGACAAATGTATACTTAAAATCATAAGACTCATCTCTGAAAATGTCAACTTAACAACCTTTTGTGACCTTGATTTTATAAACACAATTCTAGAAATCTGTGTGTGTGTTTTAATTGCCTAAATTTATTCCTTCATCTGTTCTGAGATGTTACTAATTATATTAATTAATGACTTGTAAATTTTTTTACCTAATGTTATTAATAAGTTTAATTTCCCTTGCCATAGCATTTCATGATTTCTTCTGCTACAGAAAAAGATCAATTTATTTTTTAAAACGTATTGCTTAGACTGAGTGTTCGTTATTTTATATTTCAACATTACCCTGGTTTTTTAAATATTTATTTTTAAGTGTTAACATTGGTGAATTTCGTAAATATTTAAAATTAAGATTTTTAAATTATTAATAAATTGAACTTGTCCACATACCTTCAAATCTAAGCTCAAAACATTCAACAGTGTCAGTGATTGTAAATAATATGCAAGTTGCTTCATCAAACTCATAATGTTTCCTCTCTTTCTGTCTATAATGCTATTTCAAAATATTAGCATTAAATTTTGTTATTAATATTTTTTTTCAGAAATTTAACTACTGAGCATGACAGTTTTAATGAAGGTTCAAAAATAAGTTGGCTTAATTAATATTTTAACACTTTCGAGGCAATCAGAATGTCATAGATAAAAGCATAAACTCCATCCGATTCACGTGTAACCTCAGCAATAAAGCGTTGAAATGCAGCATCTAGCAATGCTGCATTTCAACATTACAGCATCTAGCATTGCAGATGCCAAATTGCATACGCATGCATACAAATGACAGATTTGTGAATGGCCTCAGCAGCAATCGATATTTAATGAAATGCTTTGATCAAATCAACGTGAGAGAAAATTTTAGAGCCAAGTAACTCACTGGTGAAATCAAGAATGCAGGGGATGGGATATTTATCTTTGATAGTCTGGGCATTTAAGGCACGAAAGACACCAACAGAATTGTCTTTCTTTCTTGTCATATGTAGTGGAGAAGCATAGTTACTCTTGGATGGGCGCGTATGGCCTAAATCAAGCATATGTTGAATTTCAGTTTTTGCAATTTGTAAACGATCAAAGGCAAGCCGACGAGGTTTAACAAAAACTGGTGGACTTAATGTTTCAATATAATGTAAAATACTGTGTAATACAGGCTGATCTGCACATGGAGGTCTAGTTATGGAGGGAAATTTGGATAAAAACTGAATATATACATTAGTTAGAATGAAAGTTTTTACAGAATAAACATACGAAACCTTGATTTTACCAAAACAGTTTAAATTTGTGCTATCATCAATTCATATTCCTCGTCTTAAATCTAGCTTTAGATTGAAATAATGCAAAAAGTCAGCTCCTATAATGGCACTAGGAACATCACAAAAAAAAAAAAAAAAAAAAAAAAAAAAAAAAAAAAGAGTTGTAAAATTTGTCCTTAAATGTAGATCCAGTGAGAGTAATTTCTGACCGAATACATGAATGGGAGAACCATTTACAGCAGTAAATTTCGGTATAGACGTTTTTCTTTGTACAGCCGGTATTAAGGAATTGCCCGAGCCAATATCAATTAAAAAGCTAATATTAAATCTTTTATCCTTTATGAAAAGGAAACGTGAAATACGAGGCGGGTGGTCTGGCGCCGCTATTTCTTCCCGTCCATGCTTCCTTGAAACGAACAAGGTGGAGAACATTTGCGGGCGTTGTTTAGAAATTTTTGGCGATACCAACAATATTTAGAATTTGATCACGTGCGATGCCGTGTTCTATGTGATGCTGAAAGGCTGCGGCTTCGTTGTTTGTGATAAAATTGTAATTTGTCAATGCCTTTGTGAAGTTTTTCGATTTCCGATAACAATTTTGAAGTATCAGGGTTAGAACCCGTAGTGATAGACGACGCAGCAACTGGAATGAGATTAATTTCCAAAATCTTGTCAGCTGCTTCAGAAAGTGTGAGCGGAGAAATTGATGCAAGAAGGGATTGCACCGAAGAGGGTCATTGTTGCAGAAATAATTCTAACATGACTTCACGGGAACGTTACTGCTGTGCCCAAAGAGTAAAACCAATTTTCTTTTTTAGGTTGTTCGCACTGTCACATCTGTATGAAATTTGACGTCAAAATATTTATTAGTGTTTGAGTTACGCTTGGCTCTGTGAGACGCTAAAAGTGATTTCAGCGATTTTTGAAATGTCTGAATTAATTGAGCAAAGAACTTGCATTAAAGTTTGTTTGCGGAAACGTATAGAGTGTTGCATAAAGCATTCGGCGAGCATTCCTATATCGGAAAGAAATGTTTATAAGTGGTATAAACAGTTCAAAGAAGGCAGAGAACGCGTTGAAGATGAAGAGCCCTCTGGTCGACCATTAAACTCAACCGACGAAGCTCACGCCCAGATTTGGTGCTTGCAAACCGTCTATTTACAATTAGAGACCTTGCTGATGATGTTCGAATTTCAAAAGGATTGGTCAATTTCATTTTGGGCCTCGCTTGGCTTTGTGAGACGCTAAAACTGATTCCGGTAATTTTTGAAATATCTGAATTAATTGAGCAAAGAACTTGATTGAGCGAGAAACGTATACAGTGTAGCAGAAGGCATTCGGTGAGCATTCCTATATCGGAAAGAAATGTTTACAAGTGGTATATACAGTTCAAAAAAGGTAGAGAATGCGTTGAAGACAAAGAGCGCTCTGGACGACCCTCAACCGACGAAGCTCACGTCTAAAAAATTAAAGATTTGGTGCTTGAAAACCATCAATTTACAATTAGAGACCTTGCTGATAATGTTGGAATATTTAAAAGACCGGTCAATTCCATTTTAAAAGATGTTTTGGGCCTCAAATGCGTTAAATCTAGGTTGGTACCGAAAACACTGAATTTTTTGGAAAAACGTCCCTTTGAAGTGTGTGAAACATTGCTTTCTGACTATCAGGACAAGTTGAAATGCATCATAACTGGAGATGAGACTTGTATTTATGCTTACTACCCGGAAACAACATGATAGAAATTAAGTTTCTATTAGAAATACAATTATTTTAAAATATCATAAATGCAGGGTAAGAAAACAAGTATGTATTAGTTGATGAGAAAAATACAGAATTTTTTAAAAAGGAATGAATGTTGGTAAATTGTTTATAAATGTAAAATTTTAAATTCTATTAAGATTAACACATTTATTTAAAATAATTATTGTAGTTAATTTTCCCCCTGCATGTTCAACATAAATATCCGTAGTTTCCTACTTATTGGCAAATTATTTTTTACCATTGATTCCGTCTGATAGATGGCGCTCTCGGTTCGTAAATACGATTAGATTGGAAGCTTCAAAAACAAATTGATGACCGTAAATGGGAAAATTTGACACTGCTACAGATTCTGGGAGTTCACCAACCCAAACGGGTGGTCAAATCCTTCTATATAAGTAAAGGAAGTAATAGAAAATGAAATGTTGTGTTGTTTATATAACCCAAATATGTTTGAAAAAAAAGTGGTAGGTTAATATTCACAATACCGTTAAATATTTAATATTTTATTAATTTTTTTTGGTCAAACTTGTTCATATAATTTACATTTAAATTCTCAAAATCTAAATATTCTATGCAGATGTTAAATAAAAAAAAATTCATTATTAAAGAATTGGTAGATCAAAATTTGAATAAGCAAATTTTGTTGATTTAATAACTGAAATTCTTTCCAGTCTTAAATCTTTTTTTTTTTTTAAATTATAATGCAGAAATAATTAATTTAACAAAAGCAATGGATTAATTATTAGAAATTTACCACATAAATATGAGATAAATAAAAAATGCAGCTGGATTTACGAGGAAAAAAGGATTTTCAATAAAAATATGAGAAACTATACAAACTATTGCAATTACCACTTTCATGTAATCAATTAATTTGCTAATTTTATAAGGCAAGCGGCAGAATATATTTATGGCACTTTAAGTAGCACTTTACGAATACTACGTATTATATTCCTTCATTTTATTTAAAACATCAGTTTGCAAATGTAAAATAACAACAAGTGTTTTAGGTTTTCTTTATTATTGTATTTTTCTATTAGATAAATTTATAAGACCGGTTAGATTATTGAAACAAATTTTGCAACTCATTATATATACATTTCTTAAAATCTCATTTTCAAGACAGTTCTTAAATACTCAAACACTTAAAAAGAAATAATCAATTAAAAATAATTATAATTTCCATCTAATGAATCATTATTTATTAGTAATACATATGATTACAGAACAGAAGTGTAGTCTTCATTATATTGGAGCATTGAAAGAGAATAACTTCTTTGAAACTACGTTTATTTATTTTAATCCTCTGTCTTTTTCCAATTCCTTCTATTAGCTCACAATCTCCTTATATATATCTTGTTCAAATTTCCAATCGTTAATAAAATATTTTTATTCACCCACTCAAGTTCAAATACATTTTTTTAAAAACTTGTAGTGGATGACACTTGATGTTAATACAGTTTTTTCAAATATTAATTCAGGAATTAAATTGAATTAATTTCAGTTTTATTTTAGATTTTAGTTGCATATCTGTACCAATAGATGGCGCCAGATAAACTTAAAATAATGAATGAAAATTATTTATAACGGCCTTTCTGCAATAGAGTGAAAAAAAAGTAGGAATTAACTTTCAAAATTTTTTTTTTATATATTACTTGTTTTAATTATCTTTATTTACAGCATTAACAAAAATTAGTTAAAAGTATAGTTCTCAGAAAAAAAATTCCTTGAATTAAAAGATAACCTCGTATATAAGAGAAATGGAAACAACATGGTCAATTACTAAATAATCAATTAAAAATAAATATGTTGGTTAATAAGCATTGTTTATTAAATCACATTTTTGAAATGTTTATTATTTTTAAATACAAAAAAATTATGTACTTTGGGACAAGAGTAAATAACAATGCAAACTTACATAAAAGATAATTCCAATCATATTAGTCACAATACTATAGAGCATTAATCGCAGACAAAAGCGTATTTGTAAATTTTTATTGGAAAAATAATTATTTTAAAATATCATCAATGTAGGATGAGAAATCACATATGTATTAGTTTATGAGAAAAATCCAGTAAATTTCAAAATATTTTAAATAGGAATGAATGTTGGTAAATTGTTTATAAATGTCAAATATAAATAAAACTTTAATATCTATGAAGATTAACACATTTATTTAAAATAATTATTGTAGATAATTTTCTCCCTACATGTTCAACATAAATATCAGAAATTTCCTACTTATTCGCAAATTATTTTTTACCGTTGATTCCGTCTGATAGATGGCGCTCTCGGTATGTACATAAGATTATATCGGAAACTTCAAAAAACTATTGAAAACCATAAATGGGAAAATTTGACGATGCTATAGATTCTTGGAGTTCACCTACCCAAACGGGTGGCAAACTCCTTCTAGAACGTAAAGGAAAAGGTGAAATAATGAAATGACGAAATTTCGTGCTGTTTATATCCCCCAAATTTGTTTGAAAAAAGTGGTAGGTTAATATTTACAATACCGTTAAAGAATTAATATGAAAACAACTCTGCATAATTCGCAACTGACCTAGACGTACTGGCTCAGCGCTCGGAGTGTAATTCTTGCTATCGAAAGGTAGCGGGTTCGAACCTGACTTGTTCCTTTAGTCATCGTTTCTGGCAACAATTACTCTACTTTGTAGTATATTCCATCTTTTATTATTTTATTGTATTCTTTTATTTGTAAATATTAATTGTATGGTACTTAGGTTATTAGAATTTTTTCATTAATTTTTATTTGTATTGTAGTTAGCTTTTTAAATATTTGTATTTTTTTCATTAACATTTTTTTTTTTTTAATTCTTTAATTTTTATTTTTTCTTATTTTATTTTTTGTAAATTTTTTAACCATGGGCAGACCTTGATCAATTATACCTTTATAATTTTCTTGCTTATCAATGTGTATCTATCTGAATGAACTTTATGTGCGCAACTCTGGATTAAAGGCCGCATACAGACCAAGGAACGCCGTGAACATTGAATGATGATGATGAAATAGTTAATATTTTATTAATTTTTTTTTGGTCAAATTTGTTTATGTAATTTACATTTAAATTCTCAAAATCTAAATATTATATACAAATGTTAAATAAAAAAAAATTCATTATTTAAGAATTGGTAGACCAAAATCTGAATAAGCAAATTTTGTTGATTTAATAACTGAAATTCTTTCCAGTCTTAAATCTTTTTTTTTTTTAAATTATAATGCAGAAATAATTAATTTAACAAAAACAATGGATTAATTATTAGAAATATACCACATAAATATGAGATAAATAAAAAATGCAGCTGGATTTACGAGGAAAAAAGGATTTTCAATAAAAATATCAGAAACTATACAAACTATTGCAATTACCACTTTCATATGATCAATTAATTTGCTAATTTTATAAGGCAAACGGTAGAATGTATTTATGGCACTTTAAGTAGCACTTTACGAATACTAGGTGTTATATTCCTTCGTTTTATTTAAAACATCAGTTTGCAAATGTAAAGTAACAAGAAGTGTTTTAGGTTTTCTATATTATTGTATTTTTCTATTAGATAAATTTATAAGACCGGTAAGGTTACAGAAAAAATTTTGCAACTCATTATATATACATTTCTTAAAATCTCATTTTCAAGACAGTTCATAAATACTCAAACACTTATAAAGAAATAATCAATTAAAAAAAAATTATAATTTCCATCTAATGAATCATTATTTATTAGTATTACATATGTTTACAAAACAGAAGTGTAGTCTTCATTATATTGGAGAATTGAAAGAGAATAACTTCTTTGAAACTACGTTTATTTATTTTAATCCTCTGTCTTTTTCCAATTCCTTCTATTAGCTCACACTCTCCTTATATATATATTGTTGAAATTTTCAATGGTTAATAAAATATTTTTATTCATCCACTCAAGTTCAAATACATTTTTTTTTTAAACTTGTAGTGGATGACACTTGATGTTAATACAGTTCTTTCAAATATTAATTCAGGAATTAAATTGAATTAATTTTAGCTTTTTTTTAGATTTAACTTGCATATCTCTACCAATAGAGGCGCCAGATAAACTTAAAATAATGAATGAAAATTATTTATAAAGGACTTTCTGCAGTAGAGTGAAAAAAAAGTAGGAATTAACTTTCAAAAAAATTAAAATTTTTTATATATTACTTGTTTTAATTATCTTTATTTACAGCATTATCTAAAATTATTTAAAAGTATGGTTTTCAGAAAAAATTCCTTGAATTAAAAGATAACCTCGTATATAAGAGAAATGGAAACAACATGGTCAATTACTAAATAATCAATATAAATCAATTAAAAATAAATATGTTGGTTAATAAGCATTGTTTATTAAATCACATGTTTGAAATGTTTATTATTTTTAAATACAAAAAAATTATGTACTTTGGGACAAGAATAAATAACAATGCAAACTTACATAAAAGATAATTCCAGTCATATTAGTCACAATACTATAGAGCATGAATCGCAGACAAAAGTGTATTTGTAAATTTTTATTGGAAAAATAATTATTTTAAAATATCATCAATGCAGAATAAGAAATCAGATATGTATTAGTTGATGAGAAAAATCCAGTAAATTTTAGAATATTTTAAATAGGAATGAATGTTGGTAAATGTCAAATATAAATAAAATTTTAATTTCTATGAAGATTAACACATTTATTTAAAATAATTATTGTAGATAATTTTCTCCCTACATGTTCAACATAAATATCAGAAATTTCCTACTTATTCGCAAATTATTTTTTACCGTTGATTCCGTCTGATAGATGGCGCTCTCGGTATGTAAATAAGATTAGATTGGAAACTTAAAAAAACTATTGAAGACCTTAAATTGGAAAATTTGACACTGCTATAGATTCTTGGAGTTCACCAACCCAAACGGGTGGTAAACTCCTTCTAAAACATAGAGGTAAAAGTGAAACAATGAAATGACGAATGAAGTTTCGTGCTGTGTATATCCCCCAAATTTGTTTGAAAAAAGTGGTAGGTTAATATTTACAATACCGTTAAAGAGTTAATATGAAAACGAGTCTGCATAATTTGCAACTGACCTGGACGTACTGGCTCAGCGCTCAGCGTGTAATTCTTGCTATAGAAAGGTGGCCGGTTCGAACCTGATCTGTTACTTTAGTCATCATTTCTAGCAGCAATTGCTCTGCTTTGTAGTATATTCCATCGTTTATTATTTTATTGTGTTCTTTTATTTGTAAATATTAATTGTATTGTACTTAGCTTATTAGAATTTTTTCATTAATTTTTATTTGTATTGTAGAGAGCTTTTTAACTATTTGTATTTTTTTCATTAACTTTTTTTTTTTTTAATTCTTTAATTTTTATTTTTTCTTATTTTATTTTTTGTAAATTTTTTAACCATGGGCAGACCTTGATCAATTATACCTTTATAATTTTCTTGCTTATCAATGTGTATCTATCTGAATGAACTTTATGTGCGCAACTCTGGATTAAAGGCCGCATAGAGACCAAGGAACTCCGTGAACATTGAATGATGATGATGAAATAGTTAATATTTTATTAATTTTTTTTTGGTCAAATTTATTTATGTAATTTACATTTAAATTCTCAAAATCTAAATATTATATACAAATGTTAAATAAAAAATAAAAAAAATTCATTATTTAAGAATTGGTAGACCAAAATTTGAATAAGCAAATTTTGTTGATTTAATAACTGAAATTCTTTCCTGTCTTAAATCTTTTTTTTTTATTTTTATAATGAAGAAATAATTCATTTAACAAAAACAAAGGATTAATTGTTAGAAATGTACCACATAAATATGAGATAAAAAAAAATCAGCTGGATTTACGAGGAAAAAAGAATTTTAAATAAAAATATCAGAAACTATACAAACTATTCCAATTACCACATTCAATTAATTTGCTAATTTTATAAGACAAGCGGTAGAATATATTTATGGCAGTTTAAGTAGCACTTTACGAATACTAGTTATTATATTCCTTCATTTTATTTAAAACATCAGTTTGCAAATGTAAAATAACAAGAAGTGTTTTAGGTTTTCTATATTATTGTATTTTTCTATTACATAAATTTATAAGACCGGTAAGATTACAGAAAAAATTTTGCAACTCATTATATATACATTTCTTAAAATCTCATTTTCAAGACAGTTCATAAATATTCAAACACTTATAAAGAAATAATCAATTAAAAAGAAATTAATTTCCATCTAATGAATCATTATTTATTAGTATTACATATGTTTACAAAACAGAAGTGTAGTCTTCATTATATTGGAGAATTGAAAGAGATTAACTTCTTTGAAACTACGTTTATTTATTTTAATCCTGTGTCTTTTTCCAATTCCTTCTATTATGTCACACTCTCCTTATATATATATTGTTCAAATTTTCAATGGTTAATAAAATATTTTTATTCATCCACTCAAGTTCAAATACTTTTTTTTTTAAACTTGTAGTGGATGACACTTAATGTTAATACATTTTTTTCAAATATTAATTCTGGAATTAAATTGAATTAATTTTAGCTTTTTTTTAGATGGAAGTTGCATATCTGTACCAATAGATGGCGCCAGATAAACTTAAAATAGTGAATGAAAATTATCTATAACGGACTTTCTGCAATAGAGTGAAAAAAAAGTAGGAATTAACTTTCAAAAAAATTTTTTTTATATATATTAATTGTTTTAATTATCTTTATTTACAGCATTAACAAAAATTAGTTAAAAGTATAGTTCTCAGAAAAAAATTCCTTGAATTAAAAGATAACCTCTTATATAAGAGAAATGGAAACAACATGGTCAATTACTAAATAATCAATTAAAAATAAATATGTTGGTTAATAAGCATTGTTTATTAAATCACATTTTTGAAATGTTTATTATTTTTAAATACAAAAAAATTATGTACTTTGGGACAAAGGCAAAGGTAGTTTGTTTGAAGGAGTACCTAGGGAAAGAGTGACCCTATATCTCCAATTTCAAATTGAAAATTAAATTCTTAAAAAGGATATTGCATTTAAATGAAAGTTTTTAAAAGGTATAAATAGGTTAGAGCCACAGCTCAGGATTAGATAAGATGGTTTATCATGGAAAAAAGGAAGTTTAAATGGTCTGATAATGAAAAAGATCCTTTGCACAATGCATAGAATTAATGAAGGGCTAGTAACACTAGTCGCTTCCGAAAGGCCGGAAAAGGGTTAGAAAAAGGGGGTGTCAAAGAGTTCCGAAAGGACCCAAAGTCCTGGTGAACGTGTACTGCTCGAATGTGAAGAGAAAAGAGTTCGCAAGCGTTTTACTCGTGATCAGAAATTAAGCTCTCTTCCTATTGGTTGGAGAGGCGTGGTTAGCAGAATGTGAAGTGCGGAGGTCGCGTAGCGCCATCTGTTGGAATCGTAAGAACTAAAGTCGCTAAACAAATGTAAACATGAAAGAACGGAGAGAAATTTTGAAGACAAAACGTGAAAAATTAAGAATGAAAACGCGTTGGAGTTAATCCTGGATCGAAATTAACTCTTTTCGGAGTTGGAAAAGAGATGAACATGGCGTTGTTAATGGCACGGGGCCTTTTCTTAGCTTTCGGGTGTTTGTGATCGTAGTAAGGTAAATTTTGGATGAGTGGATTGTTAGAGTTATTGGCGTATATAGAGTTATTGGTATTTCGTAGTGATTCGTTTGGAGTAGTCCAGGATAGATTCGAGATTTAGATTTTTATGGAGAAATTCTCTACTGAGGTGAAAAGGAGCGTTAGTGATTTTAAGTAATTGTTGATTTTGGAAAATCTGCAATTTCCGTAAAATGTAAACTGGTGAGGAGATCCAAATAGGAGCCGCATAGGTGATAATGGGCCTGATAATGGAGGTATATAGAGTGAGTTTACTTCTGATAGATAATTTGCTTTTGAAGTGGGTTGTACTTTGGGACAACAGTAAATAACAATGCAAACTTACATAAAAGATAATTTAAATCATATTAGTCACAATACTATAGAGCATGAATCGCAGACAAAAGCGTATTTGTAAATTTTTATTTGAAAAATAATTATTTTAAAATATCATCAATGCAGGATAAGAAATCAGATATGTATTAGTTGATGAGAAAAATTAAGTAAATTTTAGAATATTTTAAATACGAATGAATGTTGGTAAATTGTTTGTAAATGTCAAATAAAAATAAAATTTTAAATTCTATGAAGATTAACACATTTATTTAAAACAATTATTGTAGATAATTTTCTCCTTACATGTTCAACATAAATATCAGAAATTTCCTACTTATTCGCAAATTATTTTTTACCGTTGATTCCGTCTGATAGATGGCGCTCACGGTATGAAAATAAAATTAGATTGGAAACTTAAAAAAACTATTGAAGACCTTAAATTGGAAAATTTGACACTGCTATAGATTCTTGGAGTTCACCAACCCAAACGGGTGGTAAACTCCTTCTAAAACAGAAAGGAAAAAGTGAAACAATGAAATGACGAGTGAAGTTTCGTGCTGTGTATATCCCCCAAATTTGTTTGAAAAAAGTGGTAGGTTAATATTTACAATACCGTTAAATAGTTAATATGAAAACGACTCTGCATAATTTGCAACTGACCTAGACGTATTGGCTCAGCGCTCAGCGTGTAGTTGTTGTTATCGAAAGGTAGCGGGTTCGAACCTGACCTGCTCGTTTAGTCATCATTTCTAGCAGCAGTGGCTGTACTTTGTAGTATATTCCATCGTTTATTATTTTATTGTATTCTTTTATTTGTAAATATTAATTGTATTGTACTTAGCTTATTAGAATTTTTTCATTAATTTTTATTTGTATTGTAGAGAGCTTTTTATCTATTTGTATTTTTTGATTAACTTTTTTTTTTTTTTTTAATTCCTTAATTTTTATTTTTTCTTATTTTATTTTTTGTAAATTTTTTAACTATGGGCAGACCTTGATCACTTATACCTTAATAATTTTCTTGCTTATCTATGTGTATCTATCTCAATGAACTTTATGTGTGCAACTCTGGTGTAAAGGCCGCATACAGACCAAGGAAGTCCGTGAACATTGAATGGTGATGATGAAATAGTTAATATTTTATTAATTTTTTGTTTGGACAAATTTGTTTATGTAATTTACATTTAAATTCTCAAAATCTAAATATTATATACAAATGTTAAATAAAAAAAAATTCATTATTTAAGAATTGGTAGACCAAAATCTGAATGAGCAAATTTTGTTGATTTAATAACTGAAATTCTTTCCAGTCTTAAATCTTTTTTTTTTTTTTAAATTATAATGCAGAAATAATTAATTTAACAAAAACAATGGATTAATTATTAGAAATATACCACATAAATATGAGATAAATAAAAAATGCAACTGGATTTACGAGGAAAAAAGGATTTTCAATAAAAATATCAGAAACTATACAAACTATTGCAATTACCACTTTCATATGATCAATTAATTTGCTAATTTTATAAGGCAAGCGGTAGAGTATATTTATGGCACTTTAAGTAGCACTTTACGAATACTAGGTATTATATTCCTTCATTTTATTTAAAACATCAGTTTGCAAATGTAAAATAACAAGAAGTGTTTTAGGTTTTCTATATTACTGTATTTTTCTATTAGATAAATTTATAACACCGGTAAGATTACAGAAAAAATTTTGCAACTCATTATATATACATTTCTTAAAATCTCATTTTCAAGACAGTTCATAAATATTCAAACACTTATAAAGAAATAATCAATTAAAAAAAATTATAATTACCATCTAATGAATCATTATTTATTATTATTACATATGTTTACAAAACAGAAGTGTAGTCTTCATTATATTGGAGAATTGAAAGAGAATAACTTCTTTGAAACTACGTTTATTTATTTTAATCCTCTGTCTTTTTCCAATTCCTTCTATTAGCTCACACTCTCCTTATATATATATTGTTCAAATTTTCAATGGTTAATAAAATATTTTTATTCATCCACTCAAGTTCAAATACATATTTTTTTAAACTTGTAGTGGATGACACTTGATGTTAATACAGTTTTTTCAAATATTAATTCAGGAATTAAATTGAATTAATTTTAGCTTTTTTTTAGATTTAACTTGCATATCTCTACCAATAGATGGCGCCAGATAAACTTAAAATAATGAATGAAAATTGTTTATAAAGGACTTTCTGCAGTAGAGTGAAAAAAAAGTAGGAATTAACTTTCAAAAAAATTAAAATTTTTTATATATTACTTGTTTTAATTATCTTTATTTATAGCATTATCCAAAATTAGTTAAAAGTATGGTTTTCAGAAAAAATTCCTTGAATTAAAAGATAACCTCGTATATAAGAGAAATGGAAACAACATGGTCAATTACTAAATAATCAATATAAATCAATTAAAAATAAATATGTTGGTTAATAAGCATTGTTTATTAAATCACATGTTTGAAATGTTTATTATTTTTAAATACAAAAAAATTATGTACTTTGGGACAAGAGTAAATAACAATGCAAACTTACATAAAACATTATTCCAGTCATATTAGTCACAATACTATAGAGCATGAATCGCAGACAGAAGCGTATTTGTAAATTTTTATTGGAAAAATAATTATTTTAAAATATCATCATTGCAGAATAAGAAATCAGATATGTATTAGTTGATGAGAAAAATCCAGTAAATTTTAGAATATTTTAAATAGGAATGAATGTTGGTAAATTGTTTATAAATGTCAAATATAAATAAAACTTTTAATTTCTATGAAGATTAACACATTTATTTAAAATAATTATTGTAGATAATTTTCTCCTTACATGTTCAACATAAATATCAGAAATTTCCTACTTATTCGCAAATTATTTTTTACCGTCGATTCCGTCTGATAGATGGCGCTCTCGGTATGTAAATAAGATTATATCGGAAACTTCAAAAAACTATTGAAGACCATAAATGGGAAAATTTGACGCTGCTATAGATTCTTGGAGTTCACCTACCCAAACGGGTGGCAAACTCCTTCTAGAACGTAAAGGAAAAGGTGAAATAATGAAATGACGAAATTTCGTGCTGTTTATATGCCCCAAATTTGTTTGAAAAAAGTGGTAGGTTAATATTTACAATACCGTTAAAGAATTAATATGAAAACGAATCTGCATAATTCGCATCTGACCTAGACGTACTGGCTGAGCGCTCGGAGTGTAATTCTTGCTATCGAAAGTTAGCTGGTTCGAACCTGACTTGTTCCTTTAGTCATCGTTTCTGGCAATAATTACTCTACTTTGTAGTATATTCCATCTTTTATTATTTTATTGTATTCTTTTATTTGTAAATATTAACTGTATGGTACTTAGCTTATTAGAATTTTTTCATTAATTTTTATTTGTATTGTAGTTAGCTTTTTAACTATTTGTATTTTTTTCATTAACTTTTTTTTTTTTTAATTCTTTAATTTTTATTTTTTCTTATTTTATTTTTTGTAAATTTCTTAACCATGGGCAGACCTTGATCAATTATACCTTTATAATTTTCTTGCTTATCAATGTGTATCTATCTGAATGAACTTTATGTGCGCAACTCTGGATTAAAGGCCGCATACAGACCAAAGAACTCTGTGAACTTTGAATGATGATGGCGCCATCTATCGTCAAAATGTGTAACCTCTCATGTAAACAAGCGGTGTTTACTACTGCTTGTGTGTCAAACTTTTTACTATTGTTTTTTCATAATCTGCTTAATATTTAATCATTTAAATTTTTATTTACCTTAATCTTTTATTTTTGGGCATCGCCAACGGACCCCTAATTGTACCGAAAGCTTTAGCTTTTTCGATCTCCTGCTTTAATTGTTAGCAAGCAGGAGATGTTTTTCTTAAATTTAATTTGTTCTAATATTCTTTTTATTTTATTCTTTTAATTTAAGAAAACTCATTTTGTGCTAATATTTTAACTAATTTAAGATGTGGAGGTATTGTGGCTCTTAAAGCCACCTTGGAACTCCGAAATCGGTACGCCCGTTGCCCGTTGCCCCTGAATGATGATGATGAAATAGTTAATATTTTATTAATTTTTTTTTTTGGTCAAATTTATTTATGTAATTTACATTTAAATTCTCAAAATCTAAATATTATATACAAATGTTAAATAAAAAAAATAAAAAAATCATTATTTTGAATTGGTAGACCAAAATTTGAATAAGCAAATTTTGTTGATTTAATAACTGAAATTCTTTCCTGTCTTAAATCTTTTTTTTTTAATTTTTATAATGAAGAAATAATTCATTTAACAAAAACAAAGGATTAATTGTTAGAAATGTACTACATAAATATGAGATAAAAAAAAATCAGCTGGATTTACGAGGAAAAATGAATTTTAAATAAAAATATCAGAAACTATACAAACTATTGCAATTACCACATTCAATTAATTTGCTAATTTTATAAGGCAAGCGGTAGAATATATTTATGGCACTTTAAGTAGCACTTTACGAATACTAGGTATTATATTCCTTCATTTTATTTAAAACATTAGTTTGCAAATGTAAAATAACAAGAAGTGTTTTAGGTTTTCTATATTATTGTATTTTTCTATTAGATAAATTTATAAGACCGGTAAGATTACAGAAAAAATTTTGCAACTCATTATATATACATTTCTGAAAATCTCATTTTCAAGGCAGTTCATAAATATTCAAACACTTATAAAGAAATACTCAATTAAAAAAAATTATAATTTCCATCTAATGAATCATTATTTATTAGTATTACATATGTTTACAAAACAGAAGTGTAGTCTTCATTATATTGGAGAATTGAAAGAGATTAACTTCTTTGAAACTACGTTTATTTATTTTAATCCTCTGTCTTTTTCCAATTCCTTCTATTAGCTCACACTCTCCTTATATATATATTGTTCAAATTTTCAATGGTTAATAAAATATTTTTATTCATCCACTCAAGTTCAAATACATTTTTTTTTAAACTTGTAGTGATGACACTTGATGTTAATACATTTTTTTTAAATATTAATTCAGGAATTAAATTGAATTAATTTTAGCTTTTTTTTAGATTGAAGTTGCATATCTCTACCAATAGATGGCGCCAGATAAACTTAAAATAATGAATGAAAATCATTTATAAATTACTTTCTGCAATAGAGTGAAAAAAAAGTAGGAATTAACTTTCAAAAAAATTAAAAATTTTTATATATTACTTGTTTTAATTATCTTTATTTACAGCATTATCTAAAATTAGTTAAAAGTATGGTTTTCAGAAAAAATTCCTTGAATTAAAAGATAACCTCGTATATAAGAGGAATGGAAACAGCATGGTCAATTACTAAATAATCAATATAAATCAATTAAAAATAAATATGTTGGTTAATAAGCATTGTTTATTAAATCACATGTTTGAAATGTTTATTATTTAAAAAAAAAAAAAATTATGTACTTTGGGACAAGAGTAAATAACAATGCAAACTTACATAAAACATTATGCCAGTCATATTAGTCACAATACTATAGAGCATGAATCGCAGACAAAAGCGTATTTGTAAATTTTTTTTGGAAAAATAATTATTTTAAAATATCATCAATGCAGAATAAGAAATCAGATATGTATTAGTTGATGAGAAAAATCCAGTAAATTTTAGATTATTTTAAATAGGAATGAATGTTGGTAAATTGTTTGTAAATGTCAAATATAAATAAAATTTTAATTTCTATGAAGATTAACACATTTATTTAAAATAATTATTGTAGATAATTTGATTAGATTGGAAACTTAAAAAAACTATTGAAGACCTTAAATTGGAAAATTTGACACTGCTATAGATTCTTGGAGTTCACCAACCCAAACGGGTGGTAAACTCCTTCTAAAACAGAAAGGAAAAAGTGAAACAACGAAATGACGAAGTTTCGTGCTGTTTATATCCCCCAAATTTGTTTGAAAAAAGTGGTAGGTTAATATTTACAATACCGTTAAAGAGTTAATATGAAAACGACTCTGCATAATTTGCAACTGACCTGGACGTACTGGCTCAGCGCTCAGCGTGTAATTCTTGCTATAGAAAGGTGGCAGGTTCGAACCTGATCTGTTCCTTTAGTCATCATTTCTAGCAGCAATTGCTCTGCTTTGTAGTATATTCCATCGTTTATTATTTTATTGTACGCTTTTATTTGCAAATATTAATTTTATTGTACTTAGCTTATTAGAATTTTTTCATTAATTTTTATTTGTATTGTAGAGAGCTTTTTAACTATTTGTATTTTTTGATTAACTTCTTTTTTTTTTTTTAATTCCTTAATTTTTATTTTTTCTTATTTTATTTTTTGTAAATTTTTTAACTATGGGCCGACCTTGATCACTTATACCTTTATAATTTTCTTGCTTATCTATGTGTATCTATCTCAATGAACTTTATGTGTGCAACTCCGGTGTAAAGGCCGCAAACAGACCAAGGAACTCCGTGAACATTGAATGGTGATGATGAAATAGTTAATATTTTATTAATTTTTTGTTTGGACAAATTTGTTTATGTAATTTACATTTAAATTCTCAAAATATAAATATTATATACAAATGTTAAATAAAAAAAAAATTCATTGTTTAAGAATTGGTAGACCAAAATCTGAATAAGCAAATTTTGTTGATTTAATAACTGAAATTCTTTCCAGTCTTAAATCTTTTTTTTTTATTATTATAATGAAGAAATAATTCATTTAACAAAAACAAAGGATTAATTGTTAGAAATGTACCACATAAATATGAGATAAATAAAAAATCAGCTGGATTTACGAGGAAAAAAGGATTTTAAATAAAAATATCAGAAACTATACAAACTATTGCAATTACCACTTTCATGTAATCAATGAATTTGCTAATTTTATAAGGCAAGCAGTAGAATATATTTATGGCACTTTAAGTAATACTTTACGAATACTAGGTATTATATTCCTTCATTTTATTTAAAACATCAGTTTGCAAATGTAAAGTAACAAGAAGTGTTTTAGGTTTTCTATATTATTGTATTTTTCTATTAGATAAATTTATAAGACCGGTAAGATTACAGAAAAAATTTTGCAACTCATTATATATACATTTCTTAAAATCTCATTTTCAAGACAGTTCATAAATACTCAAACACTTATAAAGAAATAATCAATTAAAAAAAATTATAATTTCCGTCTAATGAATCATTGTTTATTAGTATTACATATGTTTACATAACAGTATATTACATATGTTTACAAAACAGTCCAATATAAACAGTCTTCATTATATTGGAGAATTGAAAGAGAATAACTTCTTTGAAACTACGTTTATTTATTTTAATCCTCTGTCTTTTTCTAATTCCTTCTATTAGCTCACACTCTCCTTATATATATATTGTTCAAATTTTCAATGGTTAATAAAATATTTTTATTCATCCACTCAAGTTCAAATACATTTTTTTAAAACTTGTAGTGGATGACACTTGATGTTAATACAGTTTTTTCAAATATTAATTCAGGAATTAAATTGAATTAATTTTAGCTTTTTTTTAGATTGAAGTTGCATATCTCTACCAATAGATGGCGCCAGATAAACTTAAAATAATGATTGTTTGTAAAATTTTAATTTCTATGAAGATTAACACATTTTTTTAAAATAATTGTTGTAGATAATTTTCTCCCTACATGTTCAACATAAATATCAGAAATTTCCTACTTATTCGCAAATTATTTTTTACCGTGGATTCCGTCTCATAGATGGCGCTCTCGGTATGTAAATAAGATTAGATTGGAGACTTAAAAAAACTATTGAAGACCTTAAATGGGCAAATTTGGCACTGCTATAGATTCTTGGAGTTCACCTACCCAAACGGGTGGTAAACTCCTTCTAAAACAGAAAGGAAAAAGTGAAACAACGAAATGACGAAATTTCGTGCTGTTTATATCCCCCAAATTTGTTTGAAAAAAGTGGTAGGTTAATATTTAGAATACCGTTAAATAGTTAATATCAAAACGACTCTGCATAAGTTGCAGTTGACCTAGACGTACTGGTTCAGCGCTCAGCGTGTAGTTCTTGGTATCGAAAGGTAGTGGGTTCGAACCTGACCTCTTCCTTTAGTCATTATTTCTAGGAGCAATTAGTCTACTTTGTAGTATATTCCCTCTTTTATTATTTTATTGTATTCTTCTATTTGTAAATATTGATTGTATGGTACTTAGATTATAAGAATTTTTTCATTAATTTTTATTTGTTTTGTAGTTAGCTTTTTAACTATTTGTATTTTTTCATTAACTTTTTTTTTTTTTATTCCTTAATTTTTATTTTTTTGTATTTTATTTTTTGTAAATTTTTTAACTATGGGCAGACCTTGATCACTTATACCTTTATAATTTTCTTGCTTATCAATGTGTAGCTATCTTAATGAACTTTATGTGTGCAACTCTGGAGTAAAGGTCGCATACAGGCCAAGGAACTCCGTGAACATTGAATGATGATGATGAAATAGTTAACATTTTATTAATTTTTTTTTTTTTTTGTCAAATTTGTTTATGTAATTTACATTTAAATTCTCAAAATCTAAATATTATATACAAATGTTAAATAAAAAAAAATTTCATTATTTAAGAATTGGTAGACCAAAATTTGAATAAACAAATTTTGTTGATTTAATAACTGAAATTCTTTCCAGTCTTAAATCTTTTTTTTTATTATTATAATGAAGAAATAATTCATTTAACAAAAACCAAGGATTAATTGTTAGAAATGTAGCACATAAATATGAGATAATTAAAAAATCAGCTGGATTTACGTGGAAAAAAGGATTTTAAATAAAAATATCAGAAACTATACAAACTATTGCAATTACCACTTTCATGTAATCAATTAATTTGCTAATTTTATAAGGCAAGCAGTAGAATATATTTATGGCACTTTAAGTAATACTTTACGAATACTAGGTATTATATTCCTTCATTTTATTTAAAACATCAGTTTGCAAATGTAAAATAACGAGAAGTGTTTTAGGGTTTCTATATTATTGTATTTATCCATTAGATAAATTTATAAAACCTGTAAGATTACAGAAAAAATTTTGCAACTCATTATATATATATTTCTTAAAATCTCATTTTCAAGACAGTTCATAAATACTCAAACACTTAAAAAGAAATAATCAATAAAAAAAAATTATAATTTGCATGTAATGAATCATTATTTATTAGTATTTCATTTTTAGTTGACAAAACAGAGGTATAGTCTTCATCATATTGGAGAATTGAAAGAGAATAACTTCCTTGAAACTACATTTATTTATTTTAATCCTCTGTCAGTCAGTCAGTTTGTAATTTTCGGAATTCCTTGGCCCCGCAGGGACGTAACTCCTGTTTGCAAAGTAGGAAGCATGGTAGGTAAAGTTATACATTGATTTTTTTTGTCAATGCTGTAAATAATTATCTTTATTTACAGCACTGACAAAAATTGGTTAAAAGTATAGTCTTCAGAAAAGATTCCTTGAATTCCATCATTATAACCTTGTATATAAAAGAAATGGAAACAGCATGGTCAATTACTAAATAATCAGTTATAAATAAATATGTTTGTCAATAAGCATTGTTTATTAAATCATATTTTTGAAATGTTTATTATTTTTATATATAAAAATTTATCTTCTTTGGGGCAAGAGTAAATAACATTGCAAACTTACATGAAAGGACAATCCAATCCTTTTAGTCACAATACTATAAAACATGAATCGCACACAAAAGCATATTTGTAAATTTTTACTAGAAAAATAATTATTTTAAAATATCATAAATGCAGGATAAGAAATCACATATGTATTAGTTCATGATTAAAAATGCAGTAAATTTTAGAATATTTTAAAAATGAATGAATGTTGGTAAATTGTTTATAAATGTCAAATATAAATAAAATTTAAATTTCTATGAAGAATAACACATTTATTTAAAATAGTTATTATAGATAATTTTTCCCCTTCATGTTCAACATAAATATCCGAAGTTTCCCACTTATTGGCAAATTATGTTTTACCATTGATTCCGCCTGATAGATGGCGTTCTCGGTATATAAATGCGCTTAGATCGAAAACTTCAACAAACTATTGAAGACCATAAATGGTAAAATTTTATATATTTCCAGAGTTCACCAACCCAAACGGGTGGTAAACTCCTTATAAAACAAGTTACCTTCAAAACAAATTGAAATTACGAAAATTAGTGCAGCTTATATAATTCAAATTTTTCCAAAAAAAGTGGTAGATTAATATTTATACCATTAAACGTTTAATAAAGTCTTTATATTCTGATTTGGCATGGTACCAAGCACTTTGGCTGCGCTAAGCATTCGTTAGCTTCTATCTTGTTCTCAAAGGTAAATATTTTGGAGATGTTCGTCCAATTACAGGCTCTATTTTGATATGAATGTCAATTGTTCACCCATAAATATCAATTGTTAGGAATTGCCTTCAAAGTCCGTAAGCATTTTATTGAGATCCTGAATAGCTGCTACAATATGAAATCGTCAATGGTAAATTTGATTAGATCACACTTTAAGGCAAAAGATTAAGAATATTTTTCTTGATTTGTATTTAATGCGAAAACTTCAATCAAATTATTTCAACTGCAATTTTTTTCACAAAATTGCACTGTTAACTGTTGAAATATATATTTAAGTTTATATTTATAAGGCAAACAAAAATGGATGATATTTCAAATTAGTTTATTGTACTTTTTTTTTTTAAATTCTTTAAAAGTCATCTAATTATTTACTATTCAAAATATTTCATTTTACAGCCTTTTGTCCACAGATCTCATCTATGTTTAATAAATATTTTATAAATACTTTAATATTGTTGAAAGTAGAATTTTTTAACCATTAAACTAAACTAGTCTGTTTCAATGATTACCAAAGTAAAAATTACTTTTTTTTGGATATTTCGAAGAAGATGCAATTTAAAGATGTTTATATTTCGAAGCACAGAAATATATAACCTATATTTGCCACTAAGTTTATTTTTTATATTTTAATTTTGTTAATTTTTTATTTTAAATTAGTAAATATTTTCTATAAGTCACTTCATTAATTATCAAAATAGTAAATGAAATATTTTCAATTATATAAACATCTGATGCCTGACATGAAACTTACTATCATGAATAACAATTATTCTTAAAAAAAATACAAAATTCTCCAATTACTCATAACAGGATAAATAAATGTAAACTTTTTTTTTGTTTATAAATATTATTAATTTTGATCTACTCTTTTACAGTTACTTTCTTTTTTAATCTTTAAAAAAAAGTCATTTGTTTAATGGGAATTCCAATATTAAATTATTTTTGTAACAAAATTTTGTTTTCAAAATAATACAACTGTGCCCAAAAAGTAAGACCAATTATTTGTTTTTTTCAAAAACTCTTTATATATTCTTCCAAATTTATTTCATCGTTTTCAAAGTAAACCCCTTCGGACACCACTTATGCCAACTTTTTTTCCAATCCTCAATGCATGCTAAAAAGTCATCGGCAGCGATGGCCTTTAAAGCACGCGGCGTTTCACGTTGAATCTCTTCAATTGTCTCAAAACGGTGCCCCCGAAGTGGTCTTTTGAGTTTAGGGAATAGACAGAAGTCGCACGGTGTGAATACGGTGGTTGTGGAACTATATGAGTTTCATTTTTGGCGAAAAAGTCACAAAGAATCAATGCAGTGTGAGCTGGCGCCTTCAGTGTTTTCGATACCAATCGAGATTTGACGCGTTTCAGGCCCAAAATGGAATTGACCGATCCTTTTGAAATTCCAACATCATCAGCAAGGTCTCTAATTGTAAATCGACGGTTTGCAAGCAACAAATCTTTAATTTTTTGGAGGGGAGCTTCGTTGGTTGAGGTTGATGGTCGACGTCTTCAACGCGTTCACTGCCTTCTTTGAACTGTTTATACCACTTCTAAACATATCTTTCCGATATAGGAATGCCTTTATCACCATTCTATACGTTTCGCAAACAAAATGTAATGCAAATTCTTTGCTCAATTAATTCAGACATTTAAAAAATTGCCGGAATCAGTTTTAGCGTCTCACAAAGCTAAGCGTAACTCTAACACTAATGAATATTTTGACATCAAATTTCACACAGATGTCAAGGACAGTGCCAGCAACCTAAAAAAAAAAAAAAAAAATTGAAATTCCATAAGCGCCAGGAATTTTAAATTGAAAATTGGTCTTACTTTTTCAAAGAAGTATATTTGGATCAACATAATTAGTAACAAACGTCATAATTTACATTTTTAAAAAAATCGAAACCATTTGATTACTCATCTTTTGACCTTGGGTACTACAAAAATTGAACAAAATGGCATTACCTTTTTTTTTTATCGTGTGTCGAAAGAATGAAAATAAATTCCCTTTTTTTTTATTTTTCCAAACCCTTACATACTCTCTAGTTTTGAATACATTAAATTTATTTTCTTATGCAAATAAAAAACAATTTTCACATTTCTGACAAATGAAATTCAAAGTCTTCAATTGTTCACACAGATAAGGAAATTTTTTGCCTTTACGCCATATCTGACCGATCCAATAATTCTTTGAATTGTTTTGGGGCTTGCAAATATTCGATTACATTCTTGCTATTCTACTAGCTATACGTTTTATAACTGATAGTTTTGAATTATTCATTTCTTTCTATGAGGCAGTTTTTTTTTTTTCCTCTTGAATTTTACTACTCATTTCAGTGATTTTTATAATAATTCAGGATGAGTGAAAAAAACAGTACAATCTATTTAAAAGGAATTTTTTACAGTACAATTTTTTTCCAACTAAAAAGTGATACACAAAAATTGGCTTTTATTTCTTTTTCCTTAAATTTACATATAATATTTCAATCATATGCATTCTCAAGTAAATAAAAATGTTAATGGAAATATTTTACTTGGTTTTAATTTTTTCTTTAAATGAATAATGAGTATTTATAGGTTGTTGCAATATCAATTTAGGAGATTGTATAATAAAATGTTAAATTTACCTGCAGTATACTTGCTCAAATTTCACACATCAGAAAACTTTTTAGGAGTGCGTTAATTTAAATGCATTATTATCTATTTTTGTATTTATATTAACACTCAGTATATTTTCTCTTGATGAACCAACAGCAGTCTGCAAGTATTATTATATTCCATTGCAATCAATAACGAGACTACATAGGAAAACCTGTTAGTGAAATTAATTACCATATTCATCGCTAATTGTTCACATACTATCTGGGAAAAAGTCAATATGAGAGTGCAAGAAATGAAGTTTTAATGGCATATAGCAATTTAACTTTTTAAATTGTTCACCATATTTTAAACTAAATACTTGCAATTTGTAAAATTTTCGCAACATCCTTGAATGGCAGCCATGCTTTTTTTTTCTTTCATAAGCATAGTTTCAAGCTGGTCATTTTTCATAAGTTTCTAAATGTCTGGACCTACAAATACAGCTTTTTTTATTTTAGCATCCAATACTGACACGATTAAAGTCTCGGATAAACGCAAATATCTTATTGTTCCGATCAAAAACTTTTACGAAATATTAACATTCCAAACTTGATGTGCAGTGGTGGAAATAGTACGTCCACTGATGTTACAAGAAGTTAATTAGCTACATTTTTATCTTTGGTTTCTACAGACTTTCGAGAAAGCTACTTTTGTAAACACTAATGTTTATCTTTTGCACGACTGTCCCATTCGCACATAAAACGCGAATATTTAGTATAATCTTGTTGCATTCTTATCAGAATAGAAATGACATTCAAGTCAGCATAAATTGTCCATTTTTCATAATTCAACATAGCAGCTTCTTCAAGATATCATAAGTTTCCTTTCACCCTGAAGCATATCCTACGAAAATGGATTTTTATTTTCAATGTGAAGGAGTACTGCTTTTAAGCTCATCTTACACACATAATAAAAAATCGTCATTCCAATGGCTTATGATACAAATGTAAAGATACTATGAGGCTTGGAATGCCATAGCAAAAGCATATTTTACCACTGTTTTCATAAAAATTACAATGAAAGGAAATATATAAATCATTAGCCAACACATGCCACCTTGGAAGCCTTGATCCTAGCAATTTGGCTTTATTTTTACTTGATCCCAAATCATGCACAAGATCATTCATTCAATTCTGCTTATGTCACCATATAATGTCCTGAATGTTTTTTCAATAGAATGTAACCCATGTGTGTTTCATTTTCACTGCAAGGTGGAATGCATTCTTCATTAATTGGAGAGTAGTTAATGGGTGGCTGTTGTACAGGAAGCACATTACTGTGAAGTACTGTCTTTATTGCAGAATTGATGTTGGGAAGCTGATTATGTTTCTACTTAAAATTGATTTCTTTTGCTGTTGGAGTCATTCAAAATGATTTCTAGGTTCTTTCCAAATAATTGGTAAGTTGAAAGACACTGTAGTCCCCTTTCCTATGATTTATTCTCGAAATTAGGTAGAACATCACAAGAACAAATGTGTGGTGCACATGGTTTTTCAGCCAATACTGCATCCAACATAATGCTTATAGGTAATTTTAATTAAAAAAGTCATCTTTCTTTTGTCAGTAGTGATCATAAATTCATCACAAATATAACAAAAACTGTCATTAGAATTAAAGTTATGAGACATTTTAGAAAAGTTCATTCGTCAGCTTATGAAATGTTACATTTATTCCAAATAAATGATAAAATCCACGTCGCCTCACAATGTCTGATGAAACATCTTATTTGTGCCTTGATATACTATAATTGACTTTCAAGATCATTAGGACTTTAAAAAGGACAGGGAAGGGTATATGTTATAAAATATATTTAAACAAATTTCTCTGAAATGAAAAACAACTTAACATTTTTATAATATTTACGAAAATCCTCAAAGGTACTTAAATTTAAATTATTAAAATTTCCCAAGAAAAAAATTTCTTGTTGATCAAAGTAATTAACTTGAGAACTTCTAATTAAATATGGCAGTCATATCATTAGTCATGGAGATATTTTAATTATATAAATATTACACAAGAACAATTTAACATTCTAAAACAATTTTATTTCATGTAGTAAATACCGTTAAAAAAAATTTCTGAATTACTATGAAATCGACTACGAGTCTAAATCATGCAAAAAAAAAAAATTTGATGATGATATTTACTGAAGTTTGAAAATAATTTATTTTTTTCATGAAGAAAATATATCTAATAAACCATGCTGCATTATTCAGAATAAGCTGAAGTTCTTTTTATGCCATAATAGTTTGAAACTTTTAATTATTTATACTTTTCTAGGAATTATAATGAGAATCACACATATGCAAAAGACTTTGTATTCATTCATGTTTTAAATACAGATGCACATACAAATTGAGATAATATAAAATTATGAACAAGCAAATGTTTCTGTCGTACTGTTAAATATTTAAAGATACATTAAAAGTTCAGAAATCCTTTTATCTTTTTCTATCAATATTTGTTTCATGTATTGATTAATAATCAAAATTTTAATTGCATATGCAAATACATAATATAAGTACTATTAAATATGTGTATATAACAGCTTAAATATGTGGTTCTAACTTCAAAAAAAAATTTTTTTTTTTTCAAATGTAGTACAAAGAAGTTGGTGACATATTCATTTTTCAATAATCACATTCTACAATTATATTAACTGCTTGGTTATCAAATGCATAGCAATTGCATCAATTTGCCTATAATAAGAATAGTATAAAATGTGATGTAAATCTTAAATAAAATTAAATCTAAATTATTAATACAGAACTTTAATATATACATTATAGATATTTTTTGGCTAAATAATTTAATCTTTCGCAGGGATTAAAAGATATGCCTATGTAAAGAAAATACGGCAATTACATAATAAAATAACAAAGTAAGTTAATGAAAACAATTAACCATAATGACGTGAAAATTCAAATAAATAATAAAATTTTACACAGTTTAAACAAATTTATTTCGTTTATAAAGAACAACATATAATAATAACTAACATTCATATGACAGACACTAAGAATGAATTTCCGATTAATACAAAACAAATTTCAAATTAGTAATATAATTTTTAAACTTATGAGCATTTTATATTGAGTTTTACTGAGTATTAATTTAAAATTTTATTTTTAGTAATGATAATGATGACAATAATCCAAAATAAGTGATGTATAAACATGAATTTACAACTTCCTATTTCCATCTGTTTAAAATTAAATACTGCAGAACTGCAATGAAAGCATGTAGAATTATAAAAAAGAATTGATGTGATTTTCTTTTGGTTAATCCAAGCTAAATTACTTTGACACAGTTTAAACAAATGTTTTTTTATAAAACTGCAGATAATATGAGGAAACATTTTATCAAAAATTTCTGGCAAAAATTAAATTTAAAAAAAACTTATCATAAATTGGTTTTCTTTTAATTTAAAAATTTCTAATTTGACACAGTTTAAACAAATTTATTTCATTTATAAAGAAATACAACATATAATATGAGTAATAACTTTTCCTAACATTCATGACAGACAATAAGAATAAATTTTTTCTGATTAACACAAAACAAATTTCAAATTAATAATATAATTTTTAAACTTTAACACAAAACATTTTAACCTGAGTTTTTAAACTTACGAGGATTTTAATTAATTTAAAATTTTACTTTTAGTAATGACAATAACAATAGTCCAAAATAAGTCATTTATAAACATGAATTTACAAACTTCCTTTTCCCTCTGTTTAAAATTAAATACTGCAGAACTGCAATGAAAGCACGTAGAATTATAAAAAAGAATTGATGTGAATTTCTTAATAATCCAAGCTAAATTACTCATAGTATTTTCTCAAACTGCAGAACGGAAACATTTTTCTCGAAAATCCTGGCAAAAACTAATTTCAAAAAACCATAAATTGGTTTTCTTTCTAAAAATAAAAGTGGGAACATATGGATGCTTTGACTCATGAAATGTAGCCCTACAGAAGGTGGCACATGCCATTAAGTGGATGAAAATTTTTTAGAATAAAATAAATACTTTATAATGTCAGGGAGAAAAAATTAATAATTGACTTACATGTTTAAAAAATAAATAGACTGCAAATTAGCAATTTTTAAAAACATTGCTATATCTTTAATCAGGTAATTTAAAAGTTGTTTAAAATTTCCTATTATTCTTTTATAATGTTACCAAAAAATTAAGCTTACTTGGCATGAAGTTTTTTTTTTTAATTTTACATGTTTCATTTTCATAGAATTTATTCTATTTTTTGTTTTTACTATAATTATTATACATGCATTTATTTTTCATCCTTTTCAATATATGATATATTAATTTCACATATTTTTAATGTACCAAAAATACTCACATAAAAAATTGTCATGTTAATTCAAAGCATCCGCAGATACCGAAATTCTGGTAAATAATATATTAAAGAAAATAAACAGGTGCAAATGATTTGCTGATTCTGCATAATCGTTTACTATACAAGATTGTTTCAAGATGCATTGTCAGAAATATCAACTGCAAGTTATATGCTATTGACAATTAAAGGCAGGAAATTATAGTACTTAGTTTTAGGTTTAATACTTAAACAATAAAAAATGGAGTTTTTTTAAGAATATTAATTCAAAACAAAAATCGATTACTATCAAAATCAAAAACAGCGCATAACAGAAAATGGAGGATTTATCATAAGTAATAGTGTCAACAATATTCATTTTTTTAAAGGAGCTGAGGGATTGAAAGTTTCAGAATCTTTAATTAATAAACATTTAAAAATTTATTTTGATATCAAATGCAAATTCTAATGTTTTTACAAAACTTCAAGCATTAAAAAAGAACAAATATACAAAGCATTAAAAAATTTGAGCAAATAAATAAATAGTCTTAAATCCTTTTAAAATCAATCACAACAAACCTACTATGAAATCATACAAATCATTTATATAAATTCAAAAGCAGATGAATTTTACTCATATATTTCAAAAATACAGATGGACTAGAAGGCCTTTTTAACTCTCTGTGGTAAAACACTTTCCTTTGCATAGTTGAAAAAAGATAAGAGACCATAGCGTTTGCTGCGGCGTGAAAAATAATTTGTTACAACATCACTTTCATCTAACAAAGATAGAACAGAACATTAAATGTACATGCATACATAATAAATAAATAACTTTATAAAAAATCAATATTCATTTAATTTCTGTTAACAAGGAAAAATATCAACATACATAGTGTATTTAAAATATTTAGCTTAGTTACAGATTTAGAATTATAAGAAAATGAAAATATTCAATTTTTCTAACAATTAATACCCTAAAATGAGTAACATTTCAAATATATTTAAATAAAGTAAAAAGTATATTTGATTATAAATATAATAAGCTCAAATTTAAAATTGCATAACATGTTTACTTTTTATCAGGGAATAATTTTAATAAATTATTTTTCTGGAGCATAATTTAAATAGAATACTTAATTTTAAAATCTTATATTTTGTTATTGTTTTAAATAAGTTGTTCTGAAAAATTGGATTAAAACACTTTCTCTGCTTGTATGCATTTTGATTTGAACCAATTCTCTAAATGTTTATAAGACATTGATGAATGTTTTTCAATTTTAAGAATTGATTTGATTAAAATTCTTTATAAAACAATATTGTGATGGGAAAAATCTAGAAAGCATGAATCAAAATATTTAAGAAAAGTATTTTTTTCTGTGATTACTCTTATTATGAAAACATTTTTTTAAAACACTTTTTCAAAAGATTTGAAAACATGAATGTTTAACTTGTGTGTTTGTCATATGAAATACACCAATTATCAAAATTAATAAGAATGGAATGAAGAAACAAATTATTTTTCCTAATGATGCAAAAGGAGTCATTTTAGGAACAAGATCTCTAATAAAATTTCAGGGCTACAAGAGAGAACTGATAACATTCAGGGGAAAAAAAAAAAAAAAAAAATCTCAATCTGATTTGGGGAAATAGAACTCAATGAAGACCAATTTTCTTACACTGTTAATTAATTTTTTTTGGTTATACTCTTGCCTTCAATTTAATTACATAAAGTGTTGAGTTATAGTACATCTTTTAACAACTTTTGATATGCACCATTAAAATTAGGACCAGGTTTATAATATTAAACACTAATTTTTAAATGGTAGTTTTACCATATAAATTTTCTAATTAAATATGAATACATTTCTAAATTTTTAAGCTACTATAGAAAATGTAATTGTTAACTATGTTTGTTAGTTTAATTTTTAGAAAAATTTGAAAAGTAAAATACCTGCATTCAATGGTCTAGTTTCAGCTAGAGTTGGAAGAACGTTTTCATTTGCAGATAATGATACGAAGAAAGAAAATGGCACTAACCATAGGCACAAGGTGAAATAAGACAATACCTTAAAAAGAATGGAAATTAAGTTCCAATTATAATACACACCATTATACATATATAAACTGAAATTAAATTCTTAACACTGCATTAGAACTAAACAAAGTGAATAACGAAGTTAAACATATTTACATTTTTAACAAAATGAAAGAGGGGGGAAAAATATATGTGCAACAATTTGTATGCTAGGAATCCTAACTTTAACAAAACTCTAGATATTTGTTAAAACCATTCAGTAGAAAAAGCAAAGAGAGGATTGTTTGAATTTCAATGGTATTCACCCTATTTATGTTTCTTTATCAGTAACATTTATTGACTCAAAATTTTCATCAGTTTTCGCATTTAAAAAAAATAAATAGCAGAAACACCCATTAATATATATTTATTATGTAAATATTTATATAATAATTAAAAATTCTCAATATTATGCATGGCATAGATATGATATTTCAATTTTAAAAATAGCATGTATTAATAAACAAAATTAATCTTGGTAAATAATATATTTTATTTTCACAACAATACTGTATATCCATATTTCAGATAGCATATTAATTTCAATATTAAATGCACTTACACTTTTTTTTAATTAATTAATTAATTACTAGCATTATGAACATGACATAGAAAGCCCTGCTTTTTCTAAATCTGTATAGATTAAAGATTTTAATGTATTTTCATTTCACTGAAACTAAAAGGATTATTTATATATAAACTTGGAATATACGATTAAAAAAAAAAAACACATGTACATTTATTAAGTTGTGTGTATTGTATTATTTTTATATCAAATGTTGTACACAAAATATAAAAATACTTATAAGGATTTTCTACCATAAATATTAAATAGTGTAGAGAGGGGGAAAATGAACAAGTTTTGAAAGAATTCTAAATAAATATTTTTATATTATTATTAATTTAAATATTAAAACATTTTTAAACAAAATTTCTCCCATAATTAAATGACAGAAATGAAAGAAAGGGAATATGAAATAAAAAAAATAATAAGATATAAAGCATAAATAATAAATTCTAATCACTTTTTATTGTAGGAGCACTGCTTATGAACAATACCCCACACAGATAAATAATTATTAACAGATAACTACAGCTTTTCTAAATATTTGAATTTACTTTTAGTCATTGGTTTGAGAAAATGATTAATATCCATATCCAATAAACAAAATTGATGCTATACAACAAATAAAGTAATTTTGTATCAGGCACAGATATGCAAAAACTATCTATTTCGCCATGTTTGCTGTTGATTGAATTTTTAGTCAGATCTTTTAATTGATGATTTTGTCAAGTCATAATCAATTTCCTTTGCAGCTTGATAACCTCCATTAACTTTTTCACATTCAAGTTTGTTTCATATGATTCATATACATTACTGTTTTAACTTTTAATATTTGCCGTCTAACAAAATCTCTTTGTACTCATCATGGCATATCTATGGAAATACTGGATATGTCAGCATTTAGAGAATATATACAATATACAAATATGTCTAAATAAAAAATTCAAGGATACTATTTCATAAAATTTTTTTTTTTATGAAGTCCTTTTTGCATTATCGAAAATGAAAGAGTGTTCTTTGATGTTTTTATGCTCATGAATATCATTTATTTATTTTTAAAATCTCAAATACTATTGTTTTTGTACATTTCTTCAAAAGTTTCAAATTGAATAACTTTATTTTAAATAGAACATTTTTTTAACCCTTATTACCACTAATACAGTATGTCTTAAAATATATTTTGACATGAAACAACTAATTACTAATTTATGATGTCAGTAAGCACAAAACAAGCATAAAACAATACATAAAAATCAAAATAAAATTTATTCCAGGTATGACATCAATTCATTATATTAATTGCCAATATGTTACATAATATATAGAAGTCAGGTTTTTTAGAATAATTAAAAAAAAAAAATTAACAACTTCAAATAACATTGCTTTATTGCATTAAAATGATTTAACAGTGTTAAAAATGCAGGAGAAAAAATAAATTAATAACTAATAACTGGCAAGATAATAGATGTCATACCCGGCAATCACGAGTAAGAAGCAAAATAATTTCTTGTCAAACGAAAGAATTTAAACTGCTATAAAAAATTATCAATTAAAACATACGATGTAACTGCAAAACTACATTTCAAACAAATAACTAGCCAAAAAAACTACAAATAAATACAAGGATTATTACCAATAAATGTTTTTAAATTATAAACTATACTTACTTGTGAGAATGGGTAGTAAACAGATGAAAAATATTGAAATGCCAGGTAGTGATTGATAATAACAAAAACTAAAATATAAAGGAAAAAAACGATATAGATAATAAAATTACTAAGTATTATAAGATTTATCAAACAGTACAGTAGTTTATTACAAATCATAAAAATAAGTATTATCCTATGAAAATATAGCATCATCATATTAAATTTAACCCACAATCTACATTACAGTTATAAATATTCATTAAAAACATTTGATTATACGATTTTTTATTAAATTTTTTGAAAATTGATTTATTCAAGCATTTTAAGCTTTTTTACAATTGCACAAATATAAAAGCAAATATTTTTTTTATTAATTAGAATATTGAAGGAATTAATAAATAATAGAAAAAATTTCATCTATTAAAATGCTAGATATTTTAATATTAAAGAAAAAAAATTATACAAATTAAAATTTTTATTATTCACATAAGACATAAAAATATTTTTTAAATTATTGATCTTTAAAAAATATAATGGAATACTTTTAAAACAATATATATAACAACTTCTCAAATATATGCCTAAATAAAATTTTAATGTTAAAATAAAACAAAAATTTAACGTTATATTTGTTGATGGTTATCAATAAATTAAAACATTAAATTTTTTACTCAAATATTGAATTTATTTTCTGGAAATCAACAGACCTATAGTATTGATAAATTTTCCAGAGGATAATAATAAAGAAATTATAGCATTCAGATAAAATACTGACACTCATCAGTTAAAAGTTCATTCTCAGGATATAAAATGCAAGTAAGTTTATTAAACAAACTCAGCATTTCAAACTTGATATGCTCCTTTGGACTCTGCATATATTAAAAATTACAAGGGAAGCTATATTCTAAAATTTAAATATTAAATAGATCATATTATTTGTTTGGGGAAATTAATATACAATGTTTTAATCAATTTACAGTACAAATTGTAAAGGATAAGAGTATATTGAAGCAACTTTAAATAATAATGTATGGTTACAAATAGCAAGATTAGGTGTAAATGGTAATTAGGTGTAATTATGCAACACAAAACATATATTTAACACATTTCACTTAGTTTCTATAAATTTAACACACTTCAAGAAAACCGAGAGAAAACTATCACCATATCTCCTAAAAAAGAGCTAATTGCCAATATTTACTATTTTATTATTATTTTTTTGGTTAGCATTCCAAATTAGTAACAAATGACAAATTTCCTGTTTATGAAAATTTGTGTGTTGTGTAATGTTATTCATCAAAAGTTGATCTAGAGATCAGTAATAAAAATATAATATTTGTTTATTATATTAAATCTAACTACTTAATATGCTACAATTTATGGTTAAATAGAAACAATTAAATATGGCAGTTTTATTATAATATGAATTATTATTTAATGTACAAATTAAAAATAAAAACAGCAAAGAAAACAAAAACTCTACAATATCCTTTGAATTTTTGTAGATAAAATTTTTTAATTGACAAAATTTTGAGAAAATATTTACCCTTTGATGAAATTTTGTCTCAGCATAAACACAGCTACAATACTTAAGGGGTATTTATCAGTACCACAATGTTTAATAATTCTCAAATTTTTAAAATTACTCAATGTGTGCATCTTTGCTTCTTGGTCTATAAAATTGAATAAAGATGCACCATTAATTTTTTCTTTCTTTTTGCACAATCATTCCAATTAAATTGCTAAGAAATAGGATTCAATTATAATATACAAGCATCAAATATTTTATAACAGTTTAATAAAACAACCAAAATGTAATAAGTAAATTTACATACCTACAGCTCCAATGAAGGGAAAAGAAGTTAAATCAAAGAAAGGAAATGTCCTTAACACCAACAAATGCATGACTTGACTAATAATGCCACAAATTATCATAGAAGCTGTAAGATCTTCAAATAAGAATATACCTCCATATATTGCCATTGTCACCTAAGATTGAAATTGTTTAGTAGATAATAAACAAAAATAATTTAATTTAATTCAGAAATAAAATGTCATTAATAAAAATTTGTTAGCAATTATATGCAAACATTTGATAATTATAATATTTCACAATATTTTAAAATCCGAAAGATTCCTTTTTTTTAAAGCCAATACATTTTAACAATGACCTTATAAGTCAGCGTTCATTGAAATGCTTTTAGCCTAAATTAAAATACATAAAATAGAAAAGCCACAATATTTTTTTATAATAAAAATGTGCAAAACTGGTGTATTTAAATTGTCATTATTCTTCTATATTGTAATTAGCATATTCAATACTATTAATTTTAGCTGGTGTTATTGCTATAAATTTGCACTGGTTTTTAGAATATCTGTACAGTAAAAAAAAAAAAAAATGTTATTTCTCAATTGAATTCTATTAAAAATTTTTTTTTTTTTTTTGCCCCAAGCATAATTTATTTAAAAATAATTTAAATTTTAAAGATTTGTTTTTAATTTTGTTTAAAAATTTTTATAATAAAGCTACAAAACAGCTTTCACTAAAATGTCGGCTTTAGATAATCGCAAATAACAATAATTTGTCTTGGAAGCCTGTTTACTGTTAAAAATTTTCAGCTGTGCTACTGTAAAAAAAATTATATATAAATTTCTTTCTTTGTAGCTAAGTAAAGCAAAGAATCTTGAAGAGAAATGACTATTTTTTAAAAATATTTCTCAAAAAAATAAAGTATAAATAGAAAAATTTTCAAATTTAGAAATTATGAAAAATGTATTTAATTATAGTTATTTAAGAATGCAGAATGTAATAAAATCTTGAGGTTCTTTGTTATTGGCAAATCAATGATGCAGATAATATATCAACCTCAATTCTTATTCTGGGCTTAGAAGCTTTCCTTCTTCTTGTTGTATAGAATATTTTTATAATTTTTTTTTTTCTAATTTCAAGTATATACTGCAAAATTAATAAGTTCACTATATGTAGAAAGAGCAAAATGAAACATGAAAAAATGTAGAACATTTTTAACATAAAATATAACAGAATGAACAAATTGCATTTTATTGGTTCCTAGAACAAGGATTATGATTCATAATTAAGCTTGGTAATTATCATCAATTTTCAAGTTTAATCATACTTGATTTGGTTAAGGACATTAAAGATAATCATATCACTACAGATATTTCAATTTTGTTTTCCTCGTTAAATTCAGCATTCAATTATCTTTTAGATGATAAATAAATCTTAGCATTAGCTTTTTAAATGTTATACCATTATGCAAAAATACAAAGTAATATTTTTTTTTTTATAAAAACACATTAAAATACCTGCACAAAATTATGAACAACATTTTTTCCTCTGATGCTTTCTATGTATATTTATCTATGAACATTGATAAGAAACAATTAAAAATGTCTTACAGTAAATTAAAATGAATAAATTTTGAAAAACATTTTAGAAGTGTTTAGGAATATATATGTTAAACTATGAAAATAATATAAAAACAAATATTACAATTGTTTACTAGCATTTCAGTCAAAGAAAACAGTAAGGTAAACTAAGGAAGCATCAGTAAGGCACATTTAACTTAAAGTAATTTAAATTTAGATTACTTACTATAATATAGATTGTATTAAAAGTTTTACAAAATAATTATGATTTGCGAATATGTATGACGAACCCCAGAAAAGATGATTTTTGCAATATAAATTTTATAAAAACATTTTTCAATTCTAGCCATTTGTAGAAAATATGACTAAAAATCGTTTTTTAAAATGAATTTAAATTTGATGTTCTGAATTGGAAAATTGGCATATAAAAAGGTAAATGAAATAATTTTATTAGCATGTAAAATTGAAGTATATAAAAATTTCAAAACATATTCACACATTTTCTACCATTCTACACTTAAATAATAATTGCATTTTTCTGAAAAAAACATATATACATTGAATGATATATAAAAGGACAATAGAAAGAGTAAGAAGTATTAACTATGTTATGCTAAGATACATGAAGAAATTGGAATAATATTATATGCAGATTTTGTGAATAAAATGTATCAAATATCAGTCAGGAAATTTTTAAATGAAAATAAATTTGAGTTTTTAGACTAAAAAAAATTAAAATTTAGTTATTTTACCAGAATTAGAATCCTTATGACTCTGCATGTCAAAACTGTATATTCTTCAATCAATTCAGCAACATAATACAGGCCTGCGGCTAAAAAACATAAAATAAATTAATATTGTTACTTCATTTAGAAACAAAACATAGTATAAAAGTAACTTTTAGGGCATTGCAGTCTGGTACATAAAAAAAAAAAAACAATCTAAGCCCATCTGAAATATTAAGATGCCAAAATTATCAAAGAGATTCACGACATTTTCCAATTGCTCCCTAGAATGGTGTTTCTTTTTATTTTTTAAAATCATTATTATTACTAAAGATACTAGATACAAATTCTATTAATTTTTTTTTCTTAATTGTGGGCCTAAATAATTTCATTATGGCAATTCTTCAAAATTTGCAAGTTGTTCTATTTATTTTGGCAAGCCTGTTTTTAACTAAATTGAGAAATAACTTTTTGAACTAACTTTGAGAAATAATTTTTTTTAAACATAAAATGTTTTAGTGAAGAGAGAGAATGTAAAAACAGAGGGTTTAATTTCTTAAATATTGCAAAATAAAATTTAAAGAAAATCATACCAGATGTTTGCACTAGTGATTTAAATTAATTCTATGAAGGCTGCTGTTTATAGGTAAGGTAAATTGATTTTGCCCTATACAAAGTAATTTTTTAATTCTGTAAACATATATATTCAATTTAATAGAGAAATAGTAATTTAAAAATGTACCACATGTTAACCTTTCTTTTCTAGTATAAATCATAATGCCAAGTGCTCTAGAAAATTGATGATAAGCATCTGTTAAGAATTTGAAAAAGAATATGCAATATTGGGATAGCCACTAATGTACAGTACTAAAATAAAAATATATATCAAAAGACAAACTAGTTTTATTAAGGAATTCTTGAATGTTCGATGCCGTTTCAGACAAAATGAAATCGTATTGTTAATTTTTCCAGCTATAGCAATTTGATGAAAAAGTATTTAACTCATTTACATCATAAATGGATATACGCGCTGAACATTTCCTGTCCATTATCACTGAAGCACATATATGAGAGCTATTGTAAAGTGATGTTTACAAAGGGATTAAAATATATTTCCTGGTAAAAGTAATTTAATAAAAAACTGAAAAAAATGGAAGATTTTGATGTGAATAGAAGAAGCAAATAGACCTACAAATCTATCAATAATCAAAAATTGATTAACGACGATTGATTAACGATGCAGTTACATTACTTTCAAAACTATTCACAAAAATAGAGCATTGCATGTCTTTAAGCAAAAATTAGCAGAAGAAATAAATGAACAAAATAAACCAAAAATAAAAGCATCAGCAACATGAGAAATTCCCCCATGTCCACCATTACCTTGAAAATTTACTGGCCAACATTTTCTAATACTCATTCAAACAACTTCATCATAAAAAGCTTGAAAACTTTGAGTAGTTTCTCACAATAAATATATATATATCCATTTTATCACTGCGATAACTTTCATGTGTCTATATGTGTTGAACATTTTAAATACTATCACAAAGTTTAAAACTATTAAATTGAATTTCTCAAATTATTTTCAATGTATAACTTTATCAAACAAAATTAAATTATAAATTCTTTGTGTATGCTTTATGTATTTTTTTTTTTTTAAATTTTTAAATATTTTTATCTTTAAAAAATGTTGGCGATATGAACTATTTTTCCACTTTTTTGAACGATGCAAGGCTAACATAAAATTAGGACTGAAAGACTAAATATTTAACAAATCTAGAAAAAGATTATAAATCAATGAAATTCTTGGAATGTTGCATACAATACTTCTTTTAACAACACAAATAATTTAACTTGATTCTAATCAGCAGGCATATGTTTTTTGATACAAACATTTTGAGTGAAAATAACTTTGAAATTGAAAGTAAGTTATCTATAAAAATTGTATAATGTTATTTTCTTAGAGTAAAATAAATGCAATTCTAGTCTATTCACCAACAAAGAATTAGATGAATGTCTTGGGCTCAAAATATTTAACAATATAACATCTTTGGACAAACAAAATTTATAAAAACTCCTGGCACATATTCAAGATGAAGCTATGAAATAACAGCTTATTATTATTTTCTTCAGAGTTAATCGAATCTTATCCAAAATTAATTGGGAAATGTACCATAAAATGAGCAAGTAAAACATGAATTTCAACATCTATTGTTGAAAAAACAATCAATAACAAAAAGAAAAATGAAATAAAAGTTCTGGATTAGAAATCACATTAGGAGGAAAATCTGCAACAAAGATTAAATGCAAAAGGGATGTAAATACTACAAATGTTGAAAAGATTAAAAGCTACATGAAAATCAATTCGGATAGTGAGCCTGAGAGAAGTATGAATCTCAACCTATTCTACAGCCACAGCTAGTTATGTTACTGCAATAGTTGATGGTTGCTTCACTTTCTTACACATCAATAAGAAACACGTCTTTACTCCACAGGGATTAGTTCCGCCTACATAAGTCTGACTCTTTTCTCTTCTACTCCTCTAAACACTCCTAAAATGCCAATTTGGACTTTGACTAGAATCAATTCCAAACTGAGATTGTGGTTTTGTTTTGAATCATTGTGATTTCCTTTTTCATCACAAAATGCAAAGGATTAAAACTTAAATGTAACTCCCTAAATTTTTTTTTTTTTTATCATTTAGTATACACTTAATTATTTTATGTTAATTAATGAACATCACATTCGCTTAAAAATAAATATAAAAAGGTATAATCAATCTTTCTAATATAATTTTCTTTTGTTTAATTTTAATTTAAAAATTATGCAACTGGAGGTATGAGGAACTTATCCCTTAGGCACTCCTTAATAGATACAACCTTTGCCTTTATGTCCCTTAAATATCAAGTGTGTCATTTGTATTACCAGCAACTTTAAGCGATTTTAGTGAAAAGATCATATTCACCTGTAAGTTTGATATACGTACTATTTATATTGTTATTTGCATTGCCTCCGTAGCAAAGCCCTCAAGCTTGAAGACAAATTTTAAATGGCTCCGCAATCACAACCTATTTTCTTAATTGAGGAATGGACAACCTTTGGATTTGACCAAAAAAGGATTTAACCAACCACACTTTTCACATCACTACTTGAGTGTCATGATCATTAAAAATATTTGACCATCCACTATTCAAAGTTTGTTAAAAATATGTCCAGTTGTTTCATAATTCCTTACAATAGTTTGAACAATAGACTGACTTTTCACAATTTCTGCAATGTAAGTGTAAGATTTTTTATTTCTCTTATTTAATCTCTTATCGAATTCTGAATGTCAACACTAGTTTCCTGTCCTGGAGCTATTTTAACTGGAACAGTAACAACACAAATTGCTTAATACATACTCAAGATTTTTTTACAATAATGACATGTATTTTTTTGTTGTTTCTGCTGAAACAAGTGAAATCGCGTGACATTCTTCAAAAGCACTTCCAATATGAAGACTTTTATGGTGTCACTTTCACTTTTTTTGTACATATTCAGAAAACGCAATAGTTTTTATTACTTAATTTTATAAAATGGTAATAATTTCTGAAATTTCCTTATTTTCATAGGTGTATGTTAACTTTTGTGACTGACTATAACATTAGAATTTTGCATAGCTATAATGTTTATGAAAGATAACAAGAAATAATCATTTAACAATCATGCAACTATCTTAGTATCTGTATGCTTTTCACAATGACCAATCAACAATATTATTCAAATGTTTTTTTTTTTCCCCTTCTAATGCAGCTGGCAAACAGACCGTGATCTTCGCCATAAGGGCTGCACCGATGTTACTCGCTTTGCATTACCCAGGGGGCGCGTGTAACTTGATGGTAAGCCACGGGCCTCCACAGCGCTCTACGATCCTATTAGGAAAGGACCTACGGCTTAAAGCGGATTCTGAACCACTACAAACACCCGTGGCAACGCCGGGATTTGAACCCAATACCTGTGGTACCGAACGCCAGAGATTATGTAAATGTTGTTTGACCTTTTTTTTTTCTCATATTTTAGTTATATATTCAATTGCCATTAATGTTTTATTACATCATGAAATTATAATTAACTTATTTGCATTATATTAGTATTCCCCAAATATACCAAATAATATTATAAAATACATTAAATAACACATATACTAATGACTTAACTTCAATCTATATTTGCTTTTTAATTATTTATATATTTTTATTGCGATTAAATTTATCATTTAATTAATTTCATTATTATTAATCAGACAAGGTGAAAATAAAATCTGAGATTAATACCTGAAAGCCTCCTTCAAGTATTCTAAATTTAAAAAAAATTTATATCGTCATATATAAATATAAGAGTATAGGGAAGAGATAAGAGTATGCAGCTTAAATTCAACAATTAATGAAAAATTCAAAACTATGGTTGAATACGAATAGGTTTACAAGCTGCAAACAGATATGAATGATATATTATGCACATAAGGTAAAAGTGAATAGTTATTTTTTTTTATGCTGAAAAAATGATAAACTTTCATTTTTTTTTGTTTTCTATCTCATTACATTCTTTTATACAGTTTCTTCTTTTTTGGGAACAATAATTCATAAAATGTTTTTTTTTTTTTTTTTTTTTAGTTTGATGATTTTAAATGATGACATCTAAAAGTTGCAGAATTCAGCTAATATATTTTTTGTCAGCAAAATCATAATATATTACATGTTATGATATATATATCTTTAAAACTAACATTCATATCTCTATTTAAATACATACCTAATATTTATGAACTATGCTAAATGATGTTCCTATTCACAGAAAAATAACAAAATAAACTTATCTTTCTATTTCTTAAAATAGAAAGCAAATCTCAATTTTGCATCTGCTCATTTTTAAAACAGCTTCAAAATATTTCACTAGCAGTTGATTAAATTTTTAGAAGAGAAAGATCTACAGTTACCAAAGATATTTTAAATGAAAGGAGATTAAAAAAAGAATTAGAATATCTTTAAAGCTGATTGTGAAAAAAGATGTAGTAGATTGCCCTACAGAACATATTTAAGAATTGAATTAAGAATACACTCATCATATTTGGCTTAACAGACAACGGCGGGTCAAGGCATTCTGCTGAAGTTTTCCCCAGAACAGTTTATTTTTTGCTTAGACAGCCAATTTTATACCCCTATAATTTTAAAATCTGATTCAACTGAATCAAGCCACAATAGTTTTGATCTACCTATAATAGTTAAGGCTAGTGAAGAATTTCACAACAAAAACCTTCCTTACTGAAGTTTTTATATCCATTCTAACAACATGAACTGGCTAATTCATTCTTATAACTTACAAACTTTTAATTATATTAGGCTTTTTAAAGATACCATAAATTTCAAAATTAATGTCAATGCCAAAGACCATTTTCTAAAAAACACTACCAAGGATACTTCTAAGAATATTTCTTTAAAAAAACTGCAATTTTGTGTTCTCCATTTTTTTGGTTACAGACCAGGTTTCTGAACCACACATTAGGACTGGCTAAATAATTTAAAAATAAGAAGTTTTATTTTTCTACGATTACACTAGAATATGATTTTTGCCTTTTATAAGAAGTTACATTTCATTACAATTACATATATGATCTAGATTATCGCTCTTCATATTTAATTTTAAGCTATTCGTATAAAATTTTAATACAGCAATTCTAAAGATTTTATTTTACAAATCTTTTTTTGCAGTATATTAAATGGCCATGAATATCTTTCTCAGAATAATACAATTAAATGTGTAAGATAAAATCAAACTAATTAAGTTGTGTTAAAACAATGGATTATCTAAATTTTCAAGTTGAATCAACAGTTTTAATTTGGTGCAAATCCTCCTATTTTTTAAATTAGAAAGTTAAATGTATTAATAATAGATGAACTTTTACCTAAAACCTTAGATAATAAAAAATAATTCAAATTTTATTATTAAAAACTTACTAATGCGAATACTGATGACTTTTTATTTATTTTGCATAAAATTGTTATGTAACAGAAAATAACCTTATTTCTATTGGAAATCGCAAATACAATAATAATTATAACTTATTGCATACATTTATATGAAAAAATAGAGATTTAATTAGAGGTCAGTGAAAAAACTGCCTTCTCCAAGCTCAAAAATTTTCTGAACTAAGTCGACTTGTCTCTGGTTATGTATATATCATATAGAATACATTTAGAAAATATTACTTTTAAAATTTAAAAAATTGTTTGATTTTCATCGAATTAAAAAAATCGATTCGACACAAAAATTTAAAATGATTTATAATTAAACTGGGCACATTAGGATATTAACAAACCAAGTATTAAAACATAATAAAGGCATTTTTTGATAATATACTTACCGACAGATAAAATAATAAAACTAATTTGGATAACTAGTCCTACCCAACTCAATAAATAAAGAAACCACATTTTGAAAAATTATAAGGAAAATAATCTGTATTAAAACCGACGTGAAAAAGTATTATATATATAATGTTTTTTTTTCGAAATCACATGATCAACGATTTTCGTCTGCAACGCTTATAGAACTTGCTTAGAATTTTGTTGGAAAACTAATTAATTGCTTTAATAGTTATTTCAATAATTCTATTCATTTCCAAACTGTCACGTTGAAAACACACGCCGACGACAAAGTATCATCGTCATTCTGTGTTTGGTTTATGATTGTTTCGATTTCGATGAATATAATTTGCGTTTTTCTTAACGTTGCACTTGGTTATATTTAGTCATACCAGAACAATATTAAGTTTACGCAACTATATAAAAAACAAGAATGACAGGAAATTATGAAGAACCAGTAATAAGCAGATAGAGTAAAGTGCCGTTGGAGCCTGGTGAAAGCAGTAATTAATATCCCACACTTGGAAATAAAAAAAAAAATCGATCAACTTTATAAGTCTTAATCTTTTGGTGATGATAAAAACATTTGGTATTACATAGTTATAAATTTATTTTTCAAACTTTTACAAAATTAAATTTAGTTTCAATATTAATAATTAATATATATTGATTAATAATAATATTAATAGAGTATTGTATATGTCGCTTTCTGTAGTTAATGATGACAAATTTACTAGCCGACAGTGGCGCAATTATACCATCTAAAGTCCGTGGTAAATTTTACGAATGGCGGCCCTTCAACGCAAAGTACCATCATTGTATTTTCTTTTTAATAAAGGACTACCTAAAATATGCTTTATTTTTGGTTGATACTATGAACTTTTAATTTAAAGTGGGTATTGAATTTCCAGTTTTTTTAATGAAAAGTTTATTTATTAAAATTTCTTTTATCGAGCTTTCTGATTAGAAAATGTGCTCTACAATGTGTCTCCATTTTGCAGATCTTTCTCTTATCGAACCTTTATAGGCTATTATTGGACGGCAAATACAGCGCTGCCCACAACCCCCACAGATCGTTGTTGATTTGACTGACGAAATGCAAGAGTCATGGAATTCCCTCTCATAAAATGACATAGGATCCATGCACGGTCATTAGATAATATACAGGGTGATTATAATTAAAGTTCCCCACTTTCAAAATGCTGCAAAAAAGAAGCACTCGTTAGAATGAGTTCAAATTTGAACTGATGATGCTTGTTTTACCTCATCAAAACAATCCGGCAAAAACTAGAAAGTTTCATATAAAATTTCTCTTACCTTTTCAGTTCCACGGAATATTAAGAGGGAGATATCTTCTAAGATAACTTTCTAGTTTTTGGCGGATTGTTTTGGTGAGGTAAAAGCTTGAAGAAGAGGGAAACAGTATGGCATTAGAAAAAGTTCCAAAGTGTATCAATAGACGGCGCTGTACACGGCATAATGAAAGTGGATTAGGCTACCAGGGACATTTTGAATCGAAATCGGCTTCGATGTGAGTTGCACATTAAACCAACTGTACTGTTCAATGTGCTTGATTGTTTCGTTTTTATTGACAGAAAAAATGACTTCCAAGTCATTCAACAGTTGTGGCACTGTTAGTAGAAAGCCCATCCACCCCAGCAAGGTCATTGAATGGGAAACATCGGTTTTTAATTGTCCTGTATAAAAAGCAACAATGAAAATTCCTGTTAGTTATGGCGAGACTTGAACAAGACATATTCAATATGCTGTCCACCATTTTCCGCCACAAGTTCAAATCGACAAACAGCATGTTCCACAACAGGTCGGAGTGTCTCAAGGGTCACGTTGTTAATGTGTAGCGTAATCCGTGTCTTCAATTCAGCTAAATTTGCAATCTGGCTACTGAACAAAACATTTTTTAGATTACCCCACAGCCAGGAATCACAATGATTTGGATCCGGTGATTTCGCAGGCCTGGTTGTTTGCAAATGAAGGATGATAATTCTATCATTTCCAAAATGCCTCTTGAGCAGTTGCATCACTGGCTTTGCAATGTGTGGAGGAGCGTCATCTTGTATGAAAATAATTCTATCCGGATCATTATGGTATTCAATTTGCTTGGGAATGTTGTCTTAAGCAGTTAGTATTTCCGGTTGTATTAAGGAGATGTAGTGGTAAACTCCCAGTGAGGGACGGATACGGACGTACCCTATTATGAAGAATCTGTGGGGTAATGTACCCCTAAATTTGTCATTATATTTGTATCAAAATATTAAAAATTACATTTATGAGTTTAACATCAATTTAGAAAAGGTAAAAGCCTTAAAAACAAGTTAAATAAGCTATAATATGCTTTTAAAAATTTGGAATAAAAGATAAATAAAATGCCGCTAAAATAAAATAAACAATTAATTTAAATTAATTTAGACAGGTACAATTAGGAATCCGAATCTAGTATCCAAAATTTAAAAAAGCGAGATCGTTGCTGAACACAAGTTAGAGCAGAAGCAAGAGTGAGCCAATGGGCAGGTCTCTCCTCCTTCACAGAGGCGGGATGAAGGTGAATGATGTGGACAGAATGATTGACGAATTGAACAAACACTAGATGGCGCCACGAGAACTGCGACCCACTTCGGCGAAAGCTTGAAGTGTCGTTGGTAGGAAATGTGGAATTTATGGTGCAAAATAAAATGAGTAAAAACGAAAATTTTAAAATCCAAAATATTTTGAAAAATGAAATGAAAAGATTAAATAATAAAATATTTGCATTTATATACATGAGATTTATGTACAAATGGTAGGCAGCATTTCTAAAAATACATGTGCACACCGTAGCAGATAATTGAAGAAAATTTAAATTTTAATAGCCAAAGAATACCTAAAATTGGCAATTCAGCCATTTTGTTCATTGTAAAGTCCTCGCACTCGTTTGAACTGAGCGAAAGATTCGAACTCCAGTACCGTAAATGGCACGAGGCCTTTTACGGGAGCTGCTAACAACCTGGATGGTAGATAGGAATAGTACGAATGGCTTCGTTGAGAATTTGAGGGCATTTTTCATGGAAATTTAAAAACATTTTGAATATAAAATCCATAATAAGGTTTAGGTCAAGATCTTTATGGATTTGTTTTCTTCTAACAAACCATAGGCATTTACGATACTGGCAGGGCCGGATTTTCCTATAGGCTAACTAGGCTTCAGCCTAGGGCCTCAAGATCATGAGGGCCCTACATTCAAATTGTTAGCAAAATTAGAATTACACTATTTTAAAAACAGTAAACACTAAAACACTAAATCAAAAATAAGGAGAAATTCTACACATATGAACAATAAACAAACATAATAAGTAATTTACAAACATAAAAATGGGAGGTGAAAGGGCCTCATAAGTGGAATAGCCTAGGGCCTCTTTTCATCTAAATCCGCCCTTGGATACTGGCTCCCTGCCTGTTTTGAAATACTTGCAATTTTTCAGACATTGCCTGATGGATCTAAAGGTCACTATATGGAGGAGAAGGAGAGAAAGAGAAGATCTCCTAGATTCTAACCCAGGGATGGGCCAACTACGGTCCGCGGGCCAACTACGGCCTGCCAGAAAGTTCTGTCCGGCCCGTGGATAGAATTTTAATTTTCCGAGGCAAATTAAAAGAAATACATATTTATATATCCATCTCCTTTTCTACTTTGGTTAAATATTTTTTTTCTTCCTTTTTTTTCAAAGGACTGATGATCTTTTTATTTCCCCTATTTTTTGTTCTACAAAACATAAATAGACGGAAATAGCAAGCACAGACAGTTTTCAATCGGTAAAGTGTTAAAAGCAGAAGTACTTTGTTAGTTATAGGTGTAGATTGGCGCCAACAAGCGTTATCTCTTTCTCGGGGAAAGGACATATGGGAATCCAATATAGGTGAATTAGACCTCTCATGTGGCAGACGAGCAGAGAAGCTTAAGAATTATGAAGATAGCTTGAAAGAAACTGCATTTTGAGTTCGAACGCAGATTTCAAGATTTCAGTGCCGTTCAAACAGAACTGGATAGTTTTACAATGCCTTCCAACGTAAATTGTGAAGCAGTGAGGTCAGATTTGCAAGTTGAATTAAATGAGTTGCAAATCTAACAATCATCTCAAACAGTTGTTTCTAAATATGCTAAAGTTAAAGTTTTACAAACCATTATCGAAAATAAGTTTCCCAAATTTTATAGCTGACGCCCAGAAATTCAGAGCTACGTTCGCTTCATCTTATATATGTGAACAAGTGTTTTCAACTATGAACCTTAGAAAGAATTATTTCAGAAGTAGACTGAGAGATGAGCATTTAGCCTCGTTCCTTAGAATCAGTCCATCTCACTTCGAACCTCAATATAAAGGAACTTTTAAAAATGAAATTCATCTCATTAACATATTTAAATTGTAATACTTGTATATTGTTTTTAAAATTTTAGAAAAATTTATCTTGGCTCGCCAAACTTTTTTTTTTCAAGGTTTGGCCCACGACCGAAAAAGTTTGGCCATCCCTGTCCTAGATTCTAACCCCACCTCTCTTTGGATGTATTCGACCAAAATTTCAGCGACGCAATGTGGTTGCAGGACAGTAACTGGGATGGCTTCGAAATGCACTCTGAGTAACGCTTAATTTGCTATATTTCTGCTATTCTGGTAAAAAAATGACTCAGGTTAAATACCAGGCATTCGAAAATAATAACTTATCGCTGCATGGTTTAATACGCCTTAAGCATGAATCCTGATTTTGGCTAGAACATTTCGAAAAAATTCACAACAAAATTTTGTTGTTATTGACTAATCCTCAGTGTCCTGCAGCACTGGACGGGCATCCCATGAGTGATATACTCATGGATGGATGGAAAGGGCAGCTTCTGTTGTGATGGAGCACCCGTAGGTAGAAGTCTGACTTTTGCTCCGTGACGCTCTTACAGTCATATGAGACCGGGACCTATGGCTTAAAGTGGATTCCGAACCACTACAAACATCCATGGCACCGCCGGGACTCGAACCCTGTGGTACCGAGCTATAGCCACTCGACCATTCAGGCCCTGCAACACAATGTGATAAAGTCATTTTCATTAATGATTATTAATTGTCTTGCCTTTGTTTGATATATAATTTTCAAATTGTGGAATCATTAAATTAAAATTTTTTTTAAATTAATTCCTGACCGAATTTAAATTTTAAATTAAATTTTTATTTTTCCTAGTTGTTTTCATAATTTTAACTGTTTTAATTTTTTAAATTTTACCTTTTTAAATGATGTAATAGCATAAATGTTATTTTAATATTGATGATTATGTGGAATTTTTTGGGTTTTTCTTTTTTTTCCCTATAGATACGTCGAAACAGATACCCCCGTTTTCGGAATCATTATTTTTATTTTTCAGAATTTACTTTACTTGTTTTTGTTTGATGAAATTTGGTTTGTGTGGAATTTAAATTTCGTTCGATGAACTATTAAATTTTTTTAACAGACATGATAGCATTAAAGGCATTTTTTTTCCTAATGCAGCTGGCAAACACAGACAGCTTGGTCTTTGGATGCCTTAAGGCAAGTGCTGCAGAGACATACTCACTTTACATTACCCAGGGGGCGCGTGTAACTTGAAGATAAGCCACGGACGCGGAGTAACAATGCCCCCGCAACGCTCTACGATCCTATTAGGACGGGACCTACTTTTTAAAGTGGATTCCGAACCACTACAAACAACCATGGCACCGCCGGGACTCGAACCCGAAACCTGTAGTACCGAGCGCCAGAGCGCCAGGCCCCGTATTAAAGGCATAAATGCCAGAAATATTCTATCATGAAATTGTAAATTATAGTGAAGACGAAAAGTAGAGGCACAACGTTCTTGAACGAAATTTATTACTCGACAGAGAAAAGATACTACATGTAGCAAAACATTTGGTAATGAAGAGCGCCCTCTTACGGAAAACAAAATATTACACAAATCATCTAAATACAGTCTAAACATATAGTAAAATTTAAATTTTTTTAATTTTTGGAATTTTCTAATTTTTTATAATTTTAATAAATATATTTTTTTTCATCTATGTAATAGTATTTCTGTATTAAAGGCAAATGAAATGAATTCTTGCATTTATTGAGGCCGACAGTAACACTAAACCATTTTTACTTATGGATTGCAATTAGTATTTTTGTTCTTAAAGATATTTCGATTTCGATGAAAGAGTAAAATAGAGAATATGAAATATGGTCCGACTTAAGTTTAACAATAAAAATAAACATTTAAGTTTAAAGAAATATTGTAATCAATATTTTCTGTTTAATTGCAAAGTAGCCTGGTTGGAGATATTGAGTTGGAACGATGATATACTACTGTGCCCGAAAAGTAAGACCAATTATTTTTTCCCCAAAAAACTCTTTATTTATTCTTTCAAATTTATTTCTTCGCCTTCAAAGTAATCCCCTCCGGACACAACGCACTTATGCCAACTTTTTTTTCCAATTCTCAATAATTTCCAATTTCAAATAATCTTTAAAAATCACTACCGTAACATTACTGTTCTAGTTTTCTGATTCTTTATAGTTTTTGTGATAAAAATCATTGTTTCAAATTGATTACTTGGATTTTTAAAATGAAACAATTTATATAAATTACTATAAATAAAATATTTTTATCTAGTTTTTTGATAATTTTAAATATTTCTTATTATTATTTGATTTAATGTGAATTATTTTTATTCCTCAATTGCGCATTAAACTCTTTTTAAACTGCATATTTAATGGAAATTTTAAAAAACTACTTGCATAAATAATCTTTAAAAATCACTTCTGTAACATTACTGTTCTAGTTTTGTGATAAAAATCATTGTTTCAAATTGATTACTTGGATTTTTAAAATGAAACAATTTACATAAATTACTGTAAACAAAATATTTTTTTTGTTTTCTGATAATTTTAAATATTTTTCTTATTATTATGGGATTTTCTGTGAATTATTTTTATTCCTCAATTGTATATTAAACTCTTTTTAAATTGCATATTTAATAGAAATTTTAAAAAATTACTTGTATAAATAATCTTTAAAAATCCCTTCTGTAAAATTACTTTCATAGTTTTGCTATTCTTTATAGTTTTTGTGATAAAAATCATTGTTTCAAATTGATTACTTGGATTTTTAAAATGAAACAATTTATATAAATTACTGTAAATAAAATATTTTTATTGTTTTCCGATAAATTTAAATATTTCTTCTTATTATTATTTGATTTTCTGTGAATTATTTTTATCCCACAATTGTACATTAAACTTTTTTAAAATTTCATATTTAATAAAATTTTTTAAAAAACTATTTGTATAAAAAATCTGATAAATAAATAATTTTTTAAAATCACTATTGTAACATTACTGTTATAGTTTTGTGGTTCTTTGTAATTTTGTGATAAAAATCATTGTTTCAAATTGATTACTTGGATTTTTAAAATGAAACAATTTTTATAGATTACTATAAATAAAATATTTTTATTGTTTTCTGATAATTTGAAATATTTTTTCTTATTTTTATGGGATTTTCTGTGAATTATTTTTATTCCTCAATTGTATATTAAACTCTTTTTAAATTGCATATTTAATAGAAATTTTTAAAAACTACTTATATAAATAATCTTTAAAAACCATTTCTGTAACATAACTTTTATAGTTTTGTGGTTCTTTATAATTTTGTGATAAAAATCATTGTTTGGGATTTTTAAAATGAAACAATTTATATAAATTACTGTAAATTAAATATTTTTATTGCTTTCTGATAATTTTAAATATTTCTTATTATTATTTGATTTTTTGTGAATTATTTTTATCCCTCAATTGTACATTAAGCTCTTTTTAAATTGCATATTTAATAGAAATTTAAAAATGTAGAATCCGCAAGTCCTATTCTGCCCAATATGAAATCGTAAATTTCCTTAATATGAGATTTTGGTGTATTTTTTTTTTTTTTTTTTTTTTTTGATATTCTACTTGATTTAAAAACGGAAAAATTAATGTAGTAATTAATTTGACCTTACCATTGAGTCACAAATGTGACAACGATTTGAAGCAATTCTTTGATATTCTTCAATGCAAAACATCTTATCATTTAGAAAAATAGTTAAATTCTCAACTGCATGAAAAATTCTATTTATTGCTATTTTCTGCAAGCATCTTACTAAATTCTTTTACTCTTTTTTTATTTTAAATAAGTAAATTGTAATTTTAAATAATATATAAGTTTAATTAAAATAGAGCTATACATTTTTGTCCCAAAGCAGGACATTTTTAAAATATTTTAGTTTCCATTAATCAATTTCGCTTTTAAATTTCAATTATTTACTTGCATTAATTAAGTCAACTTCAATTAATTTCAACAACATTCGACAACTTCAATCAAAATTCAACAACATTTAATTAATTATAAAAAATTAATATTTTTATAATTATTGCTGATTTTCATTTATTAATATTTGTTGTTATTTAATTAAAATTTTTTTTAAAAGTTTAATTTTCAATTCAGGTAAGTCACCTGTATTTTTATTTATTTTCTATTTTTCCTACCGAAGTTTTCGTCAATGAATTCATGTAAGTCTAGAAGGCCCAACACTTTGAGTGGGCGAGTTTCGAGTTTGGCATGACAGACACAGCAATAGAAACCCTAACCTCAGGGAATACACCTCCGACTTCAACCTTACTTTCATATCTTACTGTGACATCCTTTCAAATGTACAAATTACACATGAACATGACTCTTATTCCTTTCTCATTGTACTTGAAGTTCCCAATGGCGCCATAACGAAGGAACATCCTAGAGTTCTCAAGAAAAACATATCAACAAAATTTAACTAATTTGAAAAATATTGACTTCATGCGTTTCACTCGACAAAGCAAGCTAATCCTATCTACTACTCACTTTGATACCGCCAAAGAATTGGCAAGCATAAAAGACATAATAGGAGTTTCAATCAGTTTTTTACAATTTTCATTGGTTCAAAGAAAAGAAAATTTGATTAGAATAATACCTATGATTATGTATTATTATGATATGTACGTTATATTACGATATATGATTTTATTAAATCAGCAATTTAATTTAATTTTCTGAATGACAGGTTTAATGAAATCAAAAATAAATCATAAAAACTGTAGTATTTGTTCTCTGAAATTCAACTATTATCTGAATTAAAGTTAATTACAAACAATATTATGAATATAAATAAGTATCACCTTACCCAGAAAAAAACCCAAATCATCTTACCCACCTTACCAAAAATCACCTTACCCAGAAAAAATCTCCACCCGATTTCTGCTTCACAACATTCCTACAGATAAAGAATTTGCATCGGAATTGGAAGGAGAAAATAATGTCTCCGTTACAGAATTGAGATGATTTGCAGGAAATTATTATACCTGTTAATTACCTACATTAGGTACTATCATGCCAGAATATAGATAGAAGGTAGATAAATTTGTGCTCTAACAAGGAGCGCAAAGGATTACATTTACACAATCACAAGCATTACTTCATAATTAAAATAAAATCATATCAACTGTAAATAATGTACAAAATAAAAGAGAATATCTTTATTTATTGAGATGCGTTATATTACGGAAATAAGACATATATGTGACAAAATACAAAAGAATTTGAAAAATTTTATGTAATGCCAAGGCAAGAAATAGAACAGTAAAAAAGAAAATTAGTGTTTATAAAGCTTTAAATTTCCTTGTCACCAATTTCGTGTGACCAAGGAGATCAGGAATTCCCTGGCACTTTCGATTGCAAATATTACAGAAGTAGAGATCATCATAAACTATATATTGGAGTACATCAGATTGATCCGAAGCAGCAAATTGGGCATCACTGCATTCCAAGTCCTCCGGATTTGAAGAGCAGACTGCAGGGTTTTCATCTTGATTTTCTTCTGTGTCTTGTTCCTTCCCATTTTCAGATGAAGAGCAGACTGCAGGGTTTTCATCTTGATTTTCTTCTGTGTCTTGTTCCTTCCCATTTTCAGATGAAGAGCAGACTGCAGGGTTTTCATCTTGTTTTTCTTCTGTGTCTTGTTCCTTCCCATTTTCAGATAAAGAGCAGACTGCAGGGTTTTCATCTTGTTTTTCTTCTGTGTCTTGTTCCTTCCCATTTTCAGATGAAGAGCAGACTGCAGGGTTTTCATCTTGATTTTCTTCTGTGTCTTGTTCCTTCCCATTTTCAGATGAAGAGCAGACTGCAGGGTTTTCATCTTGATTTTCTTCTGTGTCTTGTTCCTTCCCATTTTCAGATGAAGAGCAGACTGCAGGGTTTTCATCTTGATTCTTCCCATTTTCAGATTCTAAATTAAAATCGGAGTTACCAGAAAAGACCAAGATTTTATTTAGAGACATCTTTCTTGGAATCTGCAGTTTAAACCCCTCTGACTCTTCACCATCCGGCAAAATTGTTTCCATTTTGATAATAGATCCTTGGCGGCTGATGAAATGATTCATGGATTTACTTATACTTAAAATGATATGAAAATTTTTGGGTCCATAAGTAAATTCAGCTCCCCAACTATCAATAGTAAACTTTTGGCAAAACTTTCTTTTTTTCTTTGAAAGATCGGCAATGACTGACTCTGGGAGATATATCTCCTCCGCTTTTTCTAAACCTTCACTTTGAGCAGCAAAGGCATTATCCAAATTCAAATTATCTATTTCTTGATAAAACGTGACCTCAACTGCACAAAACCCGCTCTCTAAGTAAATAAGGTGAGTCTCCTTATGGAGAATAGCACGTGGATCTTTTCGTGGCTTCAGCAAATCTGGGTCCGTTTCAGCGTTAACTGAGAAAATACGAATTGCAACGTGGAAACTTGACATCTTTACGCAAATTAAATTGAGATTGGAGAATATCTATAATCTAAATACAAAAAAGACAAATACATCAATAATTGATAGATATATATAATAAATAAATAAATAAACAGACAATAATACAATGAGAATATTAAAAATAAGTTTATTAGTTTTTTACAATTTTCATTGGTTCAAAGAAAAGAAAATTTGATTAGAATAATACCTATGATTATGTATTATTATGATATGTACGTCATATTACGATATATGATTTTATTAAATCAGCAATTTAATTTAATTTTCTGAATGACAGGTTTAATGAAATCAAAAATAAATCATAAAAACTGTTGTATTTGTTCTCTGAAATTCAACTATTATCTGAATTAAAGCTAATTACAAACAATATTATGAATATAAATAAGTATAAAATGAAGTGGACCTAAATGGTTAATAAATTTCTTTTCTTCTATTGATGAATTTTTTGTGCATAATTTTTAGCTCAACCTCATATTTTTTTATTTCCTAAACTATTTTAATGAACTTATATTCGTTTGAATTGAAGTGACTGCTCATTGTTTTAGAATTATTTCTTCATATATTTAATAAAACCTCCTTCAATTTCTCTGAAGTAGTGACCTCAATTTTTTTCCTCCTTTATTTACAACTTAATTTTTGAAAGTGCCATAATTTCTTGCTTACAATTCGCAGTTTATACGTTAAAGAATACACTTTAGAATTTATTGGTGTGGATTATAAGAACCTGCGTTTAATCCATACACTTTTCCCTCAAAAGTTTTATTAAAAATTAATTCTGCTTAGAAATGAATTTTTTCCTCCTAGTATATTAGATTTAGGAGATCAAGATAAATTAAATTTTTATGTGAAGTTAAATTTAATTCTAAAATACATTTAAAAAATATTACAATGCTATGTTATGAATATTGTCTACTATTTATATTACAGATTATTTCCTGCTATTTTAATTTTTCATTTATTTAAATTTTCATTCAATATTTCAAAACTTAGGAAGAAAAAAATAATTTAATGTAGATATATAACTGCAAACTTTTCATAGGAACATGAAGAAATTTCAAGTGATTTAGATAAAGATAGATTATTATTAGATTGATTATTATTAGATTGATTATTATTAGATAGATTATTATTAGATTGATTGTTATTAGATAGATTATTATTAGATTGATTATTATTAGATTATTATTAGATATATTAGAATTAGATAAAATGTGGCAGAATGGGTTTATGAATGTATCAGGGAAAAAATCCAGGTTATTAATAACTTCTCTAAATAAATTTAATCCATTATTTTCCTTTATTCAACAAGATATTCTTGTTGATCACATATTTAAAATGAACAAAATTATTTTAGACACATCAATTATCAGGAATTTTAATAAAATATGTGAGGTAAGGTTCACTTTGCTTTTAAAGGTTTTTAAAGAAATAATTTTAAAAGTAAAAGAAAGGCATTAAAAAATTTGATTAAAAAGAGAAATTTTTTTATCTAAATTAATTAATAAAATATGTATTTATTCTACATATTACATAAAAACTAAATTTGCCTTTTTTTTAAAGACAAGTAGTAAAAAAAAAAAGTTTTTTTTTTTTTTCTAAACGCACAATTAAAAATTATTTAAGTTGCAAACAAAAAGATTTTACGATGCTATAAGAGATTATTTCTGGTTATTTTAATTTTTCATTTATTTAAATTTTCATTCAATATTTAAAACTTTGAATGGAAAAAATGATTTAAGGTAGATATATTTAAAAGTATTGAGTTTACCTACAAATTTTTCATAAGAATATGCAAGAAGTTTCAAGTGAATTAGATCGGACAAAATATGGACAAATAATTCAGGTTATTAATGTCCTCTCAAAAGAGAAGACATTAATAACCTGGAGCATTAATAACAATCATAAACACATTCTGCCATATTTAATTATTATTATTGCATTATTTAATTATTATTATAAACACATTCTGCCTTGTTAATAATCCAGGTTATTAGTCAGAAGACATTAATAACCTGGATTTTTAATTAATTATTATTATTTAACCTGAATGTGTCTAAAATAAATTTAATCCATTGTTTTCCTTAATACAACCATATATTCTTGTTGATCACATATTTAAAATGTACAAAATTATTTTAGACACATTAATTAATTATAAGGAATTTTAATAAATTATGTAAGGTAAGGTAAGGTAAAGCAATAATTAAGCACTATAAACCACCACTAAAGGTTTTTAAAGAAATAATTTTAAAAGTAAAAGGCAATTAAAAATTTAATTATCATTTATCTTTATCTATCCTTATATATCTATTAAATTATCATTATATCATCTTTAACATTGATTTTTTGGAAAAAAACAATTTAAAAAAATAGCCGCATAAAAATGTTTTTTTAAATAAAAAATACAACTTTTGTGATAGAGACAGTAACTGATTTGATAAATAAATAATAATAATTATTATTTATTTATCAAATTATTATTTATTATCAATTATTATTTATTTATCAAATAATTTCTAAATAAATTTCCCTTAGAAGGAACCAAATGTAAACGTTGCTAATAAAAAAAGCTAAAGCACTTAATTACAAAAATAATTATCAATGTTATAGTAAATAATAATCGAAATAATAACTATAGTATTTGCAAAGTTATATAGAACATAAACGATACGAAAAATAATAGCAATTAATAACAAAATAATATATACACAATATTATAAATAAGATATACACAATATTATAAATAATATATACACAATAATAAAATAATGGATAAGAATTGCTTACTAAATTTAACTAGCAGTTTTAAAATTTTATTTTCAGTTCTGCCATCTCAATTATATCTACGTGTATAAATTTTAATTATTTCGTTACTGTCTTATAGTCCGACTATTGATTGTGTGGAAAGGTAATCATCCGGTTTAGAGGTTATAATGAAAGAATCAATTATTTGTTTGGGATACTAGTCAGATATGTACTGTCCAATGCAATTTTGAAATAAAAAGGTTTGATAGCTATCATAGAATTTTTTCTTCGATTACTTTCTTTTGGTATTCGGTACTTGAAAATTTTATTTATTAAAATTAAAATGATTTTTTATTGTAATTAAATCTTTTATAGTTTTCATCCCTACTACGCCGCTCTGTTTGAATCTATCCAACTTGGTTGCTTGCCAATTTTCCACACAATCGGTAGTCAAACTGTAGAAAAATTTTTCAGTACACCTCACCTCATACAGCGATATATATATTTTTAAAAAAGTCACAAATGTTACATAAAGTCATCAGTTACATCGCGCTTTTTGAATATAGTAATTTTTTTCAATGGCTATTGTATTAATTAGCACTAGATCTTTACAATGAATAGGTTTGCTTTTAAAAACATTGCTACTTGTCTGCAACATACTTCAATGCTGTTGCTACACCGATTTAACCAATGTCGTCAATGGCTACTGTATTAAAAAGTACTACAATGAATAGTTTTGGTTTTAAAAAAATTGCTACTTGTCTGCGACATACTTCAATGCTGTTGTTACACGGATTTAAGCAATGTCGTCAATGGCTACTAGATTAATAAGCACTTGATCTTTACTATGAATAGTTTTGGTTTTAAACAAATTGCTACTTGTCTGCGACATACTCCAATGCTGTTGTTACACGGATTTAAGCAATGTCGTCAATGGCTACTACATTAATAAGCACTTGATCTTTACTATGAATAGGTTTGCATTTAACAACATTGCTACTTGTCTGGGACATACTTCAATGCTGTTGCTACACGGATTTAACCGATGTCGTTACTACGCTGTGATTACACATATTTCATCAATTTCGTTACTTCACATAAATTTTTAACAAAATGTAGAAGCTAAGTAAACTTTCTAGACAAGTAAAAAAGAAACTTACCAATCTCCGGTTATAAAACAGCAGAGAGCAAACTATATGGAACAACAGAAACTTCTGTCTTTGATTAAGCCTTTCCAGTTAAAACAAAACTAAACAGGAGTTATTACGTCAACCACAGTTCACTCCGTTCTCGAATCAAATGCGTGCATCGGTCAATGCAACCCTTCCAGACGTTATGTACAAGGTCACCATATATTTTTATTTTGCGCTCTATGTTGGCGATGGAATATTATTTCCTCTTTACCAACCGTCCAAGCAGTCCTAATAAGGCAATAATCTTGGCGCAGTTTAAATAACTAAAGCAATATAAAATAAAAAATAGAGAAGAATTAAATACAAATACACATATATTTATAATTGTTAAGAACTTTTATTTTTAACACTGAATTCAATAACTTTTGGTTGAATTTTTTTTTTCGTTTGTAAGACATTATAAATATTTATAATCCTGGTGATTTCCTTACTAAAACTAAAATTCCCCATTTGTTAAGAAAAAGATATCACAAAAAAAAATGTAATAAAAAATTACAAAAAATTTAATTTCTGATGTAATAAGAAGTAGCATTCAACATGGTTTTTATTACCTACTATTTTATTAACTACTACTATTATTATTTAACAGCTTTTGTTTTGAGTAATTTAATAAAATCATATACTCATTTCGCAGGAAGCCTTTTACCAACCCAAAAGGTTTCCAGGCATTTTAACGAAAAGGAGATCTTTAAATATTTTAAAGTTAAAATTGGTTGTTTATTTATACTAAGGGTGGCCAACCCAAATGATTTGCGGGCCACTTTGGAAATACATCATAAAATAACTTCGCGGGTCGCATATAAAATTATATATGCCCATATTAGATTAAGACCCACTATAGACATTTTTTGCAGTGAAAAATTGAAACATAATGAGTTATTATTGTGTGTTTACTATTATTCTTAAATGTAAACATAGATAATATAATAATAATGATACTGAACACACATTGTAAAGAAATATATAACACTAAAAATATATATAAATATAAATGAAATAAAAAAATGAAATTATTAAAAAATATTTATCTTACTAAAGCGATATTCGTTTCTCCACTCTTTCACTTAGCTTTTGCAAATCGCTCTCAATTTGAGTATTTGCACATCGTAATTGGTGTCACAGGTTGGCGTCGTTTGAGCGTGTATTGTGTATGGTCAATGCCATTTTAGAAAAAAAAAAAAAAAAGCAATTCGCAGGTGTAAGTTGAACCAAAAGGAGGCGCTAACAACTTCAACTAAGAGTCTGGTTTGCTTTGTTATCAACAATTAACATTGCGTATCTAGGGATGGTCACTGTATCACTGAGGTCACTTAAAGTGAAACATAGAATTTGTTATATTAGATGTTCCAAAATGCGCGCGCATCATGAGTTCGACGAATATAATTTAATTATTCTGCGAACACATAACTGTAAATTCATAAATAAAAAAGGCAACATCTATCATATATTATTTTAAAATGAAAGTTAATTTTTCTCATTTCGACAGTTAATTTTTGAATATATGGATGCACGCATAACGTATTTTTAATACATTGGTTTTCACTACTTTGGCCATTATAAAATAAATATATTTTGTAATATAATATGTGTTATAATTAACACAAGCCGGAGAAATATTCAAGGCGGGCCGCGGGTTGACCCCCCTTGATTTATACTATTATTACTCTTTCTAATTTTTTTAGATTTAATGGATCTTCAAGAAGCATAATACATCTTAATAACAAAATCAATTTATATTCTCAACAAAAGCACATTTAATGTTGAGATAAGATGTCAACAAAAAATGATTTTCCTTGCGAAACGATTGGATGCAAGTAAATGTTTTATTTCAAAATAAAACTAGAATAAAAGGCAATGCTTAAAATTCTTAAATTCTTCAAAACTAAGCGAAGGATGATAAGCGAAAAACTAGTGTTTATTTAGTTTTCTTGGCTTGATAAATAATACATCAAGTTAAATATATATGTATTTTTGGAATAAAAGAAATTAAATAAAAAAAAAAAATAAAACTACGTTTTTCATTAATTTAATTTATGGATTGCAAATCAATAAAATAACTACAAAGCTCCCATATTTATATAATTGATTTTAAATTTTTCAAACGGTAACTAAATAGATTTTTTGGTACTCTTTTAAATCTAACGTTTCATGCCGTTCGTTCATTTGTTGTCGTCAAAAAGGCTGTGAATGCATCCTCCTAACAAATTTGAAACTTGTAGCTTAGTAATAATTTAAATTTATCAGCTGCGTCACTGCTTTCAGAAAGGAGGAGACTCGATGGGAATTGTGACAGCAGATGTAAACGTTTCGCATCGACTGTCAGACTTCCTGGTGGAAGTTTTAGGGTTTTCTCTCGTGTGAAAAACATGTATGGGGTAATTACACTAGAAAATATTTCTGGATGGCAATGGCTTCCTATCATCAGTCACTAAGTGCCTGTGAAACACAACAGGCACAATACAACAATATAGTAGTCTAATTGCCTATTGAGAGTTTTCCAGATTCATTCTCAATTGACACGCAAATGTGTAGCAGTTACACCCATTAAGCCAGACATCTCTCTTACGAACTGTTCGTTGTATACCAATGTAAAAAGAGAAAGAAAGAAAGACATTGGACAGGAATGAACAGGTTTGAATACATTGGTGGCGTGTGTTGTAAACACTGCTTTTAGAAAAAAAGCTATTCCTTCAAGATTATGACAGAACGTCGTGTATTAATAGTCTAACTGCCTATTGGGAGTTTTCCAGATTGATTTTCAGTTGACACGTAAATGTGTGGCGGTTACACTTCCATTAAGCCAGAAATCTCACTTACGAACAGTTTGTTGTATAGCATGTAGAACACAAATCACTGAAGTAATATATTTATATGCCGTTATTTTAAACCATCCTGTTACACCCCTTATATAACTTATTATACTTGCCTATAGGGACCTGATGGCCGAGTGGCTAGAGCTCTGGCACATTGGTGCCACAGGTTTCGGGTTTGAGTCCCCGTGGTGCCATGAATGCTCGTAGTGGTTCGGAATCCACTTTAAAACCCGTCTAATAGGATCGTAGAGCGTTGTGGGGTAGTGTTACTGGCGTCCGTAGCATATTTTCAAGCTACACGTGTCCCCTGGGTAGTGGTAAATGAGTAACAGCATAAAAGTTAACTGTTATTAACTAAAGATTAACTGTTATTAACTAAAGATTAACTGTTATTAACTAAGGGTTAACTGTTATTAACTAAAGATTAACTGTCTCTCTATTGCCAGCTGCATTAGAACAACAACATACTTGCCTATAGGTGAAGGTGATGGGATAAACGGGTTTTAATTCTATTTAATATTTTTCATTAGCCATTATTAAAAGTTAAAAAAGATTTAGTTTTGCTTTAAGATGAATAAAATGTATATTTTTATAAAGACAAAATTTAAAAGTTTATTTACTTAATATAGGTATATAGTTAAAAAAGGACAACGTAATTTTCCATTCTTTTTTTTTTTTTTTTCGAATGCAGGGTATTTTGTCCTAAGTCATTCGTTATAAGAACTTCAAATATCTCGTATATTCAGATTATCCTTGGTGAACCACGGGGTGCCTGCTTACAGGTATCTGGAAGATTCGCATCTTCCTCCCCTTCTCTTGGAGAGCAAAGAAAGAACATTCTGTCCTACAGATTTATTGTAAACGTCCCCGGCATAGACAGAGAATTTTCCAAATTACTTTTTTATTATACATATGTTTTCTTATTTACTTACGTAACCTACATATTAAGAGTATTTAAAAGTGTATTTACTTAACATAGGTATATATTTAAAAAAAATGACAAAGCTATTTTCCATTTTTTGTTCGAATGCAGAGTATTTTGTCCTAAGTCATTCGTTATAAGAACTACAAATATATCGTATATTCCTTTACAATATACGATATAAAGGAAAACAATATACGATATAAAGTACTCCTTATCGTATACTCCTTTACAAATATATCGTTATCCTTGGTGAACAACGGGGTGCCTGCTTACGGGTGTCTGGAAGATTCATACCATCTTCCCCTTGTCTTGGAGAACAGGGAAAGAACATTCCGTCCTACAGATTTATTGTAAACGTCCCCGGCATAGACAGAGAATTTTCCAAAATATTTTTTTTGTTATACATAGGTGTTGAATCATTGATAGATAGCTTCACGTGCATAATATGTAAAAAAAAAAAAAACTAGAAGTGGAAGCCAGCGCCCAATAATATAAACATCCTTTCTGCGTGGGGTGAGCTGGCTGGAAGGAGAAAGAAATGTAACACCAGCAGTATGCGTTTGGTTTTCGAATAAACAGATGTGTTTTTACAGTCCACTTGTGAGCTACGTGTTTTATTTTTAGACCATAACAATATGTTTTTCGTTAATTTACGTAACCTACTTATTAAGAATCGTCCTTATGATTCCATATTTCCCGGTTTTAATGATTTTACAGGTACAAATGATCTTCAACCCCTAACCATTTGCCGTTTTTACATTAAGTATTTCCATACAGCTGTCCTTTTATTTTATTCCTTTATTTTGTAAGTAAGGCTGAAAGAGGATGAGTAGTAAACCGTTGATCAACAAACAATTTTTAAATTTTGTAAAAACAATTTTTTTTTTCTTCCTACATCAACCGTTGCTAACCCCAATGAACAGAAGAAAAAAAAAATGAACTGTGATGATATATAAGCCTCAATTCATACACTTCTGATGCATGAATCATAACTTACTGATCAGCTATAGCAACTAGGGATTGCAATATCGGACCAAAAGTTTAATACCGGTATTCGGTAATAATAATAACTTCATACCGGTAGTAGAAATTTTAGAAAACACAGGTGTTTTTTTTGTTTTATTTGCCAGTTTTATTAGAGAATGTAAATATCACAAAAAAAATTGTAACTTATAAATTATAACAGTATATAATGAATTACAAAAAAGTAAAGGAACATCTAATTTATTTAAATCACAAAAAAGTGTAAATATCACTATTCAGTCTGTGGTACTATCACAAATTTTTGAAATTTAATCTTAAAAAACATAATGCATCAATTGTACTATTATTAAGCCTGGAACGTAATTTTGTGCAAAAATTACCAGCTGTCGCAAACGCTCTTTCAGCATCTACGCTAGTGGGTGGTACAGTTAGCAATGCGCGATATACTTTTTCCAAGTATTTACCTCTAAATCCCTCCTCTACAATTAAATCTATTTCTCGTCTGATTGTTTTGGATATAGCTGATTTCTGTATTGTATTTTGGTTTGTTGAAATTTTTTTAGTTATCGCCAATTCTAATTTTTGTTCAAGAGACAATTCGTCTTCACTATTGACATTAGTGTCATCATAATCTTCGATAACCGAATTCTTCTGAATGGGATAGGTTTGTGGAGAATATAATAAGAATAAGAATTTGTTATAGAATAAGAATTTCACAGATAAAATTCTAAATTTCTAGTAAATACCAAAAAAACGGTATTTAAACTTGTGAATACCGGTATTACAAAATTGTACAAATTTCTCAAACTACCGGTATTCGGTATACCGGTATTGCAATCCCGACGACGACGATTTGCCAGATTAATGGAGAACCTTGGTTGCTTAGCAACCTCTATCTCCTGCTTTGTGAAAGAAGGAACTTTCTTAAGCTTTAAGCCCATTGATTAAATAGAAAAAAAGCAATATAAGTATATTATTAGTTTATTAAAAAATTAATTATTCGAAATTTTTATTAATTAATAATAAAAAAAAAAATCCTGCATATATAATTTTTTTAATATTATTATTATAATTTCAAGTAGATAATAAAAAAGATAAACAATAGAAACAAACAATAACGATTGGAGAGGAAATTGTGACTCAGTGGAGAAACTGCATGGTAATTCGGAAAGGAGAATATCGGAACGTTAATGAATAATATTCAGAACCGCGCGAGGTCTTTTGCGATTTTTAAAAGTATTGCAATCCCTAATAGCAACATATTCATATATCCAGTTGGCCTTGAAAACTGATTACGTAATATTTGAATATTCAAAGATAATTGGTTGAAAATATAACTGCCTTCCCCCCTTTACATAGGAGGAAAAATTAGAAACTAAACTAACGGGTTTTTTTCGTTTTATGACTCACAGTATTATGTAATTATTTATTTATTTTTATTGCAAAAGCTTCAAAATATTCCTTCATTATGAATCATGCATACATGTACTTTCTAATAACCTTGAAGTCCAACGGTATTTTATGATGGTTTAACTGAATACATTTTTATAATAAATAATAAATCTGAATAGATTCTTGCAGGTGCCACAGCAGATGTTCAGATGATCCAGATGGCACAGCAATTTGGAACAAATAGTTAAAAATTAGGCGTTGTTTTGGATGTCGGATGAATTTACTTGAGATCTTTTCCATTAAAATGGCAGATAAGTATCGGATTCAGAGTTACCAAGGAGAGATCCAGAGTTACATATACTGCACACTCTTTTTTGCCACAGCAATTTCAACAAATATGTACCTCCTCCTGGATGGCATCTGGAAGTTCAATTCTTTTTCTCGAGCACCACAGAAAAATTTTCAATTTACATATTTATCATGTGTAACTTACGATTCTTTATTTATTTTCATAGCAAAAGCTTCGAAATACTCCTTTATTATTATCAAATACTTCGAAAATACTCCTTTATTATTATTCAACCATGCATACATGTTCATTTAACTTTCTAATAACCTTGAAGTTCAACAGTATTTTATGATGGTTTAACTGAACACATTTTTATAATAAATTTGAATAGTTTTTTGCAGGTGCTACAGCAGATGTCCAGATGGCACAGCAATTTGGAACAAATAGTTAAAAATTAGGCGTTGTTTTTTTTAATTTATTTGAGGTCTTTTCCATTAGAATGGCAGATAAGTATCTGATTGAGAGTTACTAAGAAGAGATCCAGAGTGTCATATACAGCACACTCTTTTTTGCAGGTGCCACGGCAGATGTTCAGATGATCCAGATGACACAGCAATTTGGAACAAATAGTTAAAAATTAGTGACGGATTTAGGCTTAGGCCCCGCGAGGCCCGGCCCTGGACAGCAAATATTTAGGGCCGCCAAAATTTTCGAGGCTGCAAAAATTTAAAATTGATTTTGTTTTTTATCAACTGTAAGGTCGAATTTTAATTCTTCTTTTGACATCTTGCTACAACCTCAAGATGTCAATATTTAAAGCTCTGCATCAAAAATAAATGAATTCTTACATTCACGTGATCTCTGCAATATCTATCGAAATATAGATATCGCTTTACTTATTTATCTTAAGTATTCCTGCAACAAATTGTTCTGGAGAAAGATCGTTTTCCTCCCTGAAAAGAGTGAAAAATTATTTACGTGCAGGTATGAAAACAAGATAGGCTCAATGCACTTGTATTATTAAACATTGAAACACAACCAGTTCAAGAAGTTAAGTATGAGGATGTCATTAATACTTCCGCACGTACGAAAGCAAGCAACAAATATACTATATGATTAATTAGATAGATGTGATTTATTTCTTAATTAAGAGCAATTTATTCTAAATTGTATGTTTAGTTGTTATACCAATATATATATACACTGAAGTGACAAAAGTCATGGGATAGCAATATGCAAATTTTCAGATGGCAGTAGCATCGCGTAGAACAGGTATAAATGAGCAGTGCTTTCGCAGAGCTTTCATTTCTGTTCAAGTTATTCATGTGAAGAGGTTTTGACGTGATGATGACCGCACGACGGGAATTAACAGAATTTGAAGGCGGAATGTTAGTTGGAGCTAGACGCATGAGTCATGCCATTTCGGAAATCGTTAGGGAATTCAACATTCCCAGATCCACTGTGTCAAGAGTGTGCCGAGAGTATGAAATTTCAGGCATAACATCCCACCATGGACAGCGCAGTGGTCGACCGCCTGCACTTAACGACCGAGACCGGCGACGTCTGCAAAGAGTCGTAAATTCTAACAGACAAGCAACACTGCGTCAAATAACCGAAGAAATCAATGTGGGACGTACAAGGGACTTGTCTGTTAGAACTGTGCGGAGAAATTTGGCTTTCTTGGGCTATTCCAGCAGAAGACCGACTCGAGTGCCTTTACTGACAGAACGACATCGCTTGCAGCGACTCGTGGGCACGTGAGCATATCGGTTGGTCCCTAGATGAATGGAAAACCGTGGCCTGGTCCGATGAGTCACGATTTCAGTTGGTAAGAGCTGATGGTAGGGTTCGAGTGTGGCGCAGACCCCACGAAGCCATGGACCCAAACTGTCAGCAAGGCACTGTTCAAGCAGGTGGTGGCTCCGTAATGGTGTGGGCTGTTTTTTCATGGCCTGGACTTGGTCCTCTGGTGCGACTGGACCGAACATTGACTGGAAATGCTTATGTTCAGCTACTTGGAGATCACTTGCAGCCATTCATGGACTTCATGTACCCAAACAACGATGGGATTTTTATGGATGACAATGCGCCATGTCACCGCGCCACAACTGTTCGCGATTGGTTTGAAGAACATTCTGGACAATTCCAACGAATGATCTGGCCACCTAGATCGCCCGACATGAATCCCATCGAGTATTTATGGGACATCATCGAGAGGTCTGTTCGTGCCCAAAATGCTGCACCATCAACGCTTTCACAATTATGGACGTCTATCGAGACAGCATGGCTCAATATTCCTGCAGAAGACTTCCAACGACTTGTTGAGTCCATGCCACGTCGAGTTGCTGCACTTCGCCGGGCGAAAGGAGGGCCGACACGATATTAAGAGGTATCCCATAACTTTTGTCACTTCAGTGTATATATATAATTCATGCCTAAATTCAATACCTAAATTTAATTCGAACCCATTATTACTATTCGTATTATTATTATTATTATTATTATTATTATTATATAAGGGCGTCAAATTAACTTGGACCTAGGGCGCCATCGAACCTAAATCCGTCACTGGTTGCTTTTGGATGTCCGATGAATTTATTTGAGGTCTCTTCCATTAGAATGGCAGATAAGTATCTGATTGAGAGTTACCAAGGAGAGAACCAGAGTTACATATACAGCACACTCTTTTTTGTCACAGCAATTTCAACAAATATATCCTTCAGGGATGGCATCTGGGAAGTTCAATTCTTCTTCTAGAGCGCCACAGAAAAATTTTTCGACCAACCTATTTATCACGTATAACTTTCAATTTTTTTAAATACAAGTAATAAATAAAGAATAGGAAAAATAAATAGGGAATAAATCAATTAATCCAATGAGAAGTTAAACATTTCTCATTGGTTTAATTGATTCATTCCCATTTACATATTACATTGTCATTACATAAAATATTACCAGAATTATATATTATTTTCTGAAGTTTATATTATTAATGATTACATTTATCGTTTTGTATTTGTTATGTATTTAATTCGTTCTTTATAGTATTAGAATTTTTTTTAAATATTGGAATCCGTATAGTATTCTGAAAATACTACTGTGTTCAAAAAGTAACACCAATTTTTAATTTAAATTTTCCGGGCATATGGCATTTAAATTTTTTTCTTTTTTAGATTGTTGGCACTGTCCTTGACATCTGTGTGGAATTTTACGTTAAAATATTCATTAGTATTTGAGTTACGCTTGGTTTAGTGAGATGCTAAAACTGATTCCGGTGATTTTTGAAATGTCTGAATTAATTGAGCAAGAACTTACGTTAAATTTTTTTGCAGAAACGTATAGAATGTTGCAGAAGGCATTTGGTCAGCATGCAGACGAAAACCCCTCTGGTCGACCACCAACCTCAATCGATGGAGCTCGCGTCAAAAAAATTAAAGATTTGTTGCTTGCACCCGTCGATATACAATTAGAGATCCTGCTGATGATGTTGGAACTTCAAAATTTCATTTAAAAGATGTTTTAGGCCTCAAAGGCTTCAAATCTCGATTGGTACCACTGAATGCGCCAGCTCATACTGCATTGATTCTTCGTGACTTTTTCGCCAAAAATGAAACCCATATCGTTCCACAACCACCGTATTCACCTAATCTAACATCGTGCTACTTCTGTCTATTCCCTAAACTTAAAAGACCACTCCGAGGATACCGTTTTGAGTCGATTGAAGATAGCACTAATGAATATTCTGGCATAAAACTTCACACATATGTCAAGGACAGTGCCAACAACCTAAAAAAGAAAAAGAAAAAATTGAAACACCATATGCCCGGGAAATATGCCTGGTCTTACTTTTTGGACACAGTAGTAGCTCCTGAAAGGTAGACAAGTAGTGTTATTGTCTTCTTGGAAGATTTTTAAAAGTAATTACCATATATTATGAGAGGAAAATTGAAACATTGTTACCAGCTTTTGGTACTTAAAAGTGTTTAATTGAAATCAAATTAGACTTAAAAAGAAGCATTGGTGTACTCATATGGAAATACTTTAATCTTCCAAAAGATATAGAAACTGAAGATGACTGCAAATAATGAATGATAGTTAAGTGCAGTTGAAGAAACTCAATTACCTCCCGATTCCAAAATTGGATTTAGAACAGGGGTGGCCAACCCAAATGTTCTTGGGGGCCACTTTGGAAATGCATCATAGCTCCGCTGGCAGCATATAAAATCATATATCCCCATATTAGATTTAGACCCACTATAGACATTTTTTATAGTGAAAAATTGAAACATAATGAGTTATTAATTTTCTGTTTACTATTAATCTTACATGCAAACATAGATAATATAATAATAATGACACTAAATACACGTTGTAACGAAATATAAAACGCTAAAAATAAATTATAAAAAATATATAATTATAAAGATATGAAAAAATAAAATCATTAAAAAATATTTATTTTACTAGTGCGATATTTGTTTCTCCACTCTTTCACTTAGTTTTTGCAAATCGATCTCAATTTGGGTATTTGCACATCGTAATTGGTGTTGCAGGTGAGCGTCCGTTATATTTCAGCATGTTTTGTGTTTGATCAATTTCATTTTAGAAAAAAGTTGAACCAAAAGCACTAACAACTTCAACTAAGAGTCTGGTTTGCTCTGCGATGAACAATCAACTGTACTTATCTAGAGGGATGGTCCCTGAGGTGACTTAAAGGGAAACATAGAAGCTGTTATATTAGATGTTTCAAGATGCGCGCGCCTCACGAGTTCACATAATATAATTTAATAATTCCGCGAACTCATAACTGTAAACTCATAAATAAAACAGGCAATATCTGTCCTATATAAGCAAGAATATTATTTTAAAATCAAAGTTAATTTTCTCCCATAAATTCGACAGTTAATTTTTGAATATATGGATGCATGCATAATGTATATTTTAATACATTGGTTTTCACTACTTTGGCAATTATAAATTAATTATGTTTTGTAAAAGTGTGATAACTCTCACGGGCTTGAAAAATATTGAAGGCAGGCCGCGAGTTGGCCCCCCCCCTGTTTTAAAAGCTACTCTTAAAGGCGGATTAAAGCAAAATGAAACGCCTGAAGTGTTGTGTTCTACATGTGTTTCGTAAATAAAAAATTTAGAAGCCATATAAGAGAATAAAATGAGCAATTGTTGTCTTTTATTCTAAACGCTGCTATTTATAATACGATTAATTTTAAATCAGCAAAAACTACGTAATTTAATAAGTAAAAGAAGAAATTTAAGAGCTTTAATAAAATTTGAAATAGAAAAAAAAATATAAATTCTTATATATTGTTGTTAAATGTTATTTTACAAAAATTCTATTGCGAATTTGGAAAGCAATTGGTCTCTGAAAACAAAAGAAATTTCTATCTTATGTTGAATATTTTAATTTTCTTAAAAACAGAAAAAGCAAATTAAAGACCAAAACTTTTTCTAAGCCACAGAATTCGCCATTAAATAAATTATAATTTAAAAAAAACTAAAAAACACGCTTTTAGAATTAATCAAACTAAAAAGTAAAAAATAATTGTTAACATAAGAATAAAATTACTGACGAGAAAATTAATGTCACTATTCTAAAAGCGTGGGGTGCTTTGTATGACATTTTTAAACTCTGCATTTCGGAATGAAACTAATGAAAAATTATAACGATTGATATAGAGCACCCCACGCTTTTAGAACAGTGACATTAATTTTCTCGTTAGTAATTTCGTTCGTATGTTAACAATTATTTTTTACTTTTTAGTTTGATTAACTCTAAAAGCGTGTTTTTAAACTATAATATTTAAACGAGGTCCCGGTAAGGAGGACCGGAACTGTAGTTCTTACAATAATTTAATCGTGAGTCAAACAAAGGTTAAATGCGAATATGTCGAGCCAGCTAGGATTCGAACAGGGAATCTCCTGACCCGTAGTCAAGCGCGTTATACGCTGTACCACTGGTCTACGTAGGTTTGAATGTCTTAGGTACTTTCATTCTACATTGGTTAAATTGTTCTTCAAAAGTTAAAATAAAATCACTAATCTTGGCAATCCTAATCATGATGATATAATAAACTTATCAAAATATTTTATTGTCGTCGGTCCTTGATAAGTCTACAATGTTTAAATTAAACCTGATTGCAGTAGTAGGGCAAAATCGAGCCCAAAGAGTCAGTTACAAACAAGCAAACATACAGGTGAAACTAATAAAAGCGTATTAAAAAGAAAAAAAACAACTTTAAATCAGTAATATTACGTAATGATGCGCATGCTCAGTTTCAATGCAATACTTTTCTTTTTTAATGTAAATGTTCTTTGAAAGAAGAGCAAGCCAAGTGTGCCAAGCAAAAGGAGAAAAAGGAGCCAAGCGCGCCAAATGTAATGCAATCGCATTTCAACTCCACTGGAACAGCAACTGACCTTCGCTCTAGTGTGGGGAGAAGAGTTCAACCCCCACCGAAACCCAAACAGAAATAAATTCGATGAGAATGGTGAAAGTTCTTTCTGACCAAATAAGGAAATAAAAAATGTACTTCAAGAGCGATGAAAGAGAATAAGCATAAGTTCTGATCTTATTTATGTGAAGAATGTTTATAACAACCTGTATAAATTGAAAGGTCTGCTGAATGTAGTATCTCTGTTAAATCTAATTAATGAAATAAAAAGTGAGCAAATATATTCATTTTAAAATAAACATTCTCTAAAGCACGCATTTCAGAAATAAACAGAAAAGTTCTATAATGTTCTTTAATAGTAATTATTCATATGGACGTACGGGGAATTCCCTGGTACTCCAAGTAAACACCTACCGTTAATAATGTCTGATGATTCTTCTTTTTTCTGGTGGTTTTTAAAAAGCAAAGTAGATTTTTTTTTGTACAAAACTCTAATAAAAGAAAGAATATCTTTATGGGCCCATGGCAATAAATTTTACCCATTTCCAAACATAAACTTACAAATATTTTTTTTTCTTTTTTGTTCTAATGTAGCTGCAAACACGTATCTTGGTTTCACACGTGTCTTGGTTTCCTTAAGGCAAGCGCTGCACTGCACTTAGCACTACCCAGCAGGTGCGTGTAGCTTGAAGATAAGCTACGGACGGTAACAAGGGCCCCTACGGTTTAAAGTGGATTCCGAAACAACACTACAAACATCCATGGCTATGCCGGGACTCGAAACCGAAACTTGTGGTACCTAGCGCTAGCCACTTGGCCACTCAGGCCCCCTGATGATTATTCTAAATGTCTACATTTTGTCATTGTAATTAAAATCACTGATTTTGTGTCAATTTCTGAATTAAATGTTTGTAATTTAAAGTCATAAAGTAAGGTAAGTTTATCAGGACTAAGCATCAGCTAAATCTAAGCCAGGGGTAATCAAACTGCTGCCCGCCTTGAATATTTTTCCGGTCCGTGAGATTTATCACACTTTTAGAAAATATATTTAAGTAGTGGAGTCCAATGTATTAAAAATACACATTATGTGTACATCCATATATACAAAAATTAACTGTCGAAATTATGAAAAAAATTAACTTTGATTTAAAAATAATATTCTTGCGAATATATGAGAGATATTGCAATGTTTAATTTATGTGTTTACAGCTATGAGTTCGCAGAATAATTAAATTATATAAATTAATTATTAATTTATATAATTTAATTATTCTACGAATCACTCGTGATGCGCCCGTTTCTTGGAACATCTAATATAGCAGGCTCAATGACTCAGTGACCAGCCCTAGATACGCACAGTTAATTGTTGATAGCAGAGCAAACCAGACTCTTAGTTCAAGTTGTTAGCGCTTTTAGTTCAACTTACACTTGCGTTTTTTCTAAAATGAAATTGACCAAACACAAAACACGCTCAAACATAACGGACGCTAACCTGCAACACCAATTACTATGTGCAAATACTCAAATTGAGATCGATTTGCAAAAGCTAAGTGAAAGAGTGGAGAAACAAATATCGCACTAGTAAAATAAATGTTTTTTAATGATTTCATTTTTTTATTTCGTTTATATATATATATATATATATTTTATATTTAATTTTTAGTGTTATACATTTCTTTACAATGGGTGTTTAGTATCATTATTATTATATTATTTAGGTTTACATGTAAGAATAATAGTAAACACAAAAATAATAACTCATTATGTTTCAATTTTTCACTCCAAAAAATGTCTATAGTGGGTCTATATCTAATATGGGGTTATACACTGAAGTGACAAAAGTCATGGGATAGCAATATGCAAATTTTCAGATGGCAGTAGCATCGCGTAGAACAGGTATAAATGCGCAATGCTTTCGCAGAGCTTTCATTTCTGTTCAAGTTATTCATGTGAAGAGGTTTTGACGTGATGATGACCGCACGACGGGAATTAACAGACTTTGAACGCGGAATGTTAGTTGGAGATAGACGTATGGGTCATACCATTTCGGAAATCGTTAGGGAATTCAACATTCCCAGATCCACTGTGTCAAGAGTGTGCCGAGAGTATGAAATTGCAGGCATAACATCCCACCATGGACAGCGCAGTGGTCGACCGCCTGCACTTAACGACCGAGACCGGCGACGTCGGCAAAGAGTCGTAAATTCTAACAGACAAGCAACACTGCGTCAAATAACCGCAGAAATCAATGTGGGACGTACAAGGGACTTGTCTGTTAGAACTGTGCGGAGAAATTTGGCTTTCTTGGGCTATTCCAGCAGAAGACCAACTCGAGTGCCTTTACTGACAGAACGACATCACTTGCAGCGACTCTCGTGGGCACGTGAGCATATCGGTTGGTCCCTAGATGAATGGAAAACCGTGGCCTGGTCCGATGAGTCACGATTTCAGTTGGTAAGAGCTGATGGTAGGGTTCGAGTGTGGCGCAGACCCCACGAAGCCATGGACCCAAACTGTCAGCAAGGCACTGTTCAAGCTGGTGGTGGCTCCGTAATGGTGTGGGCTGTTTTTTCATGGCATGGACTTGGTCCTCTGGTGCGACTGGACCGAACATTGACTGGAAATGCTTATGTTCAGCTACTTGGAGATCACTTGCAGCCATTCATGGACTTCATGTACCCAAACAACGATGGGATTTTTATGGATGACAAGGCGCCATGTCACTGGGCCACAACTGTTCGCGATTGGTTTGAAGAACATTCTGGACAATTCCAACGAAGGATCTGGCCACCTAGATCGCCCGACATGAATCCCATCGAGCATTTATGGGACATCATCGAGAGGTATGTTCGTGCCCAAAATCCTGCACCATCAACGCTTTCACAATTATGGACGTCTATCGAGACAGCATGGCTCAATATTCCTGCAGAAGACTTCCAACGACTTGTTGAGTCCCTGCCACGTCGAGTTGCTGCACTTCGCCGGGCAAAAGGAGGACCGACACGATATTACGAGGTATCCCATGACTTTTGTCACTTCAGTGTATAATTTTATATGCGGCCCGCGGAGTTATGTCTTAGATTATTCAAATTTACCATTTAAATGACAGCAACAAATAATTTTACCACCTGGGCAAATACTTAATTGCTCTTGTAATTTTTTAATATAATCATAAAACATCTATATGCAAGGTTTACTCTATTATATGTAATTGAAATATTTGCTCATTCAAGATTAGAGTATGTCTAGAAAAGTAATTTGTTTTAAAATCAAACGAATTCCATATTTTTTTTAATTTGACTGTGGTTATTGTTAGATCAGGGAGGTAAAAGATGTACAGTGGCCTGACATTGCTTTTCTTACTGCTTTTCACATCAAATGTAAAATTTATTAAAAAAACAACAACGTATAATAATTAAAAAAAAAATACTTCCTGATTTTGAGGAAATTTTTTTTAATGAGACACGGATTCTGCTTTAGCTTGGAGAAAAAGTAAATACTTAAAAATAAGAAAAATGCTTTATTCTTTATTTCGTAATTTATTAGAATTATTCTTATTTTAAGCTAGAATATAAGAACATTTTCAATAACGCTCTAACCCAGATACGGAGTTCTTAATTACTTTATTTTCTTATATATTTCTTTTTAGTTCTTTTTTACACCAGAATGTAAGTTCTCTTGGTTATAACGATAGTAAGAATTTGTAAATCTTTCTTTCAAGAATTTATTACGTATTTTAAGGACGTGTTCTCAATAATTGTTTTGTAGAGTATTTTTCTGCGTTCTTCATTGATTCCCCACTTATTAACAGCAATTCTATTGAGATAATTGAGCTGTTCCATAGCTTTGATTGATTGTTCTTAAAGATTTGCAATCCAATTAAGCTTTTCCATAGCTTTGGTTGATTGTTCTTTAAGATTTGCAATCCAATTCAGCTTTTCCATAGCTTTGGTTGATTGTTCTTTAAGATTTGCAATCCAATTCAGCTTTTCCATAGCTTTGATTGATTGTTCTTAAAGATTTGCAATCCAATTCAGCTTTTCCATAGCTTTGGTTGATTGTTCTTTAAGATTTGCAATCCAAATAAGCTTTTCCATAGCTTTGATTAATTGTTCTTACAGATTTGCAATCCAATTAAGCTTTTCCATAGCTTTGGTTGATTGTTCTTTATGATTTGCAATCCAATTAAGCTTTTCCATAGCTTTGGTTGATTGTTCTTTAAGATTTGCAATCCAATTCAGCTTTTCCATAGCTTTGGTTGATTGTTCTTTAAGATTTGCAATCCAAATAAGCTTTTCCATAGCTTTGATTAATTGTTCTTACAGATTTGCAATCCAATTAAGCTTTTCCATAGCTTTGGTTGATTGTTCTTTATGATTTGCAATCCAATTAAGCTTTTCCATAGCTTTGGTTGATTGTTTTTTAAGATTTGCAATCCAATTCAGCTTTTCCATAGCTTTGGTTGATTGTTCTTTAAGATTTGCAATCCAAGTAAGCTTTTCCATAGCTTTGATTGATTGTTCCTTAAGATTTGCAATCCAATTAAGCTTTTCATCTAGAACCGCGACCCGCCTTACAAAATATATTTATTTTATAATCTCCAAAGTAGTGAAAGCCAATGTATTAAAAAATACATTATATGTGCATCTATATATTCAAAAATTAACTGTCGAAATTGTGAGAAGAAATTAAATTTTATTTTAAAATAATATTCTTGCGAATATATGACAGATATTTCCTGTTTTATTGATGAGTTTACAGTTATGAATTCGCAAAATAGTTAAATTATATTCTGCGAACTCATGAGGCGCGTGTATCTTGGAATATCGAATATAACAGATTCTATGCTTTACTTTAAGTGACCAGCCCTATATACGCACATTTGTTTGTTGATAACAGAGAAAACCAGACTCTTAGGTGAAGTTGTTAACGCTTTTGGTTCAACTTACACCTGCGAATATTTTTTTCTAAAATGAAATTGACCAAACACAAAACACGCTCAAACATAACGGACGCTAACCTGCAACACCAATTACTAAGTGCAAATACTCAAATTGAGATCGATTTGCAAATGCTGAATGAAAGTGTGGAGAAACAAATAGCGCACTAGTAAAATAAATATCAATAATGATTTTATTTTTTTCTTATTTTGTTTATATTTATATATTTTGTTTATATTTCATTTTTAGTGATATATATTTATTTACAATATGCGTTTAGCATCATTATTATTATATTATCTATGTTAACATGTAGGAATAATAGTAAACATAATAATTCATTAATTCATTAAATTCATTAAATTTCACTCAATTTTGCACTCCAAAAATGTCTTTAGTGCGTCTAAATCTAATATGGGGTTATACAATTTTATATGTGGCCCGCGGAGTTATGGTTTAGATTATTCAAAATTACCATTTAAATGACAGCAGCAAATAATTTTACCACCAGGGTAAATACTTAATTGCTCTTGTAGTTTTGTAGTATAATCATAAAACATCTATATGCAAGGTTTACTCTATTATATGTGATTAAAATATTTGCTCATTCATGATTAGAGCATATATAGAAAAGTAATTTGTTTTAAAATCAAACGAATTCAACAATTTTTTTAATTTGACTGTGGTTATTGTTAGATCGGGGATGTAAAAGATGTACACTGAAGTGACAAAAGTCATGGGATAGCAATATGCAAATTTTCAGATGGCAGTAGCATCGCGTAGAACAGGTATAAATGCGCAGTGCTTTCGCAGAGCTTTCATTTCTGTTCAAGTTATTCATGTGAAGAGGTTTTGACGTGATGATGACCGCACGACGGGAATTAACAGACTTTGAACGCGGAATGTTAGTTGGAGCTAGACGCATGGGTCATGCCATTTCGGAAATCGTTAGGGAATTCAACATTCCTAGATCCACTGTGTCAAGAGTGTGCCGAGAGTATGAAATTTCAGGCATAACATCCCACCATGGACAGCGCAGTGGTAGACGGCCTGTACTTAACGTCCGAGACCGGCGACGTCTGCAAAGAGTCGTAAATTCTAGCAGACAAGCAACACTGCGTCAAATAACCGCAGAAATCAATGTGGGACGTACAAGGGACTTGTCTGTTAGAACTGTGCGGAGAAATTTGGCTTTCTTGGGCTATTCCAGCAGAAGACCGACTCGAGTGCCTTTACTGACAGAACGACATCGCTTGCAGCGACTCTCGTGGGCACGTGAGCATATCAGTTGGTCCCTAGATGAATGGAAAACCGGGGCCTGGTCCGATGAGTCACGATTTCAGTTGGTAAGAGCTGATGGTAGGATTCGAGTGTGGTGCAGACCCCACGAAGCCATGGAACCAAACTGTCAGCAAGGCACTGTTCAAGCTGGTGGTGGCTCCGTAATGGTGTGGACTGTTTTTTCATGGCATGGACTTGGTCCTCTGGTGTGACTGGACCGAACATTGACTGGAAATGCTTATGTTCAGCTACTTGGAGATCACTTGCAGCCATTCATGGACTTCATGTACCCAAACAATTATGGGATTTTTATGGATGACAATGCGCCATGTCACCGGGCCACAACTGTTCGCGATTGGTTCGAAGAACATTCTGGACAATTCCAACGAATGATCTGGCCACCTAGATCGCCCGACATGAATCCCATCGAGCATTTATGGGACATCATCGAGAGGTCTGTTCGTGCCCAAAATCCTGCACCATCAACGCTTTCACAATTATGGACGTCTATCGAGACAGCATGGCTCAATATTCCTGCAGAAGACTTCCAACGACTTGTTGAGTCCATGCCACGTCGAGTTGCTGCACTTCGCCGGGCGAAAGGAGGGCCGACACGATATTAAGAGGTATCCCATGACTTTTGTCACTTCAGTGTATAGTGGCCTGTTATTGGTTTTCTTACTGCTTTTTACATCAAATGTAAAATTTATTAAAAAAAAAAAAAAAAAAAAAAAAAAAAATAAAACCATATAATAATTTTAAAAAAATACTTCCCGATTTTAATGAAAATTTTTTAAATAAAACACAATTCTGCTTTAGCTCAGTGAAAAAGTAAATACTTAAATATAAGAAAAATGTTTTATTCTTTATTTCTTAATTTATTAGAATTATTCTTATTTTAAGCTAGAATATAAGAACTTAACGGAGTTCTTAATTACTTTTATTTTCTTATATATTTCTTTTTCGTTCTTTTTTACACCAGAATGTAAGTTTGGTTATAACGATAGCAAGAATTTGTAAATCGTTCTTTCAAGAATTTATTACGTATTTTATGGACATGTTCTCAATAATTGTTTTGTAGAGTATTTTTCTGCGTTCTTCATTGATTCCCCCCTTATTAACAGCAATTCTATTGCGATGATTAAGCTTTTCTATAGCTTTTGTTGATTGTTCATTAAGATTTGCAATCCAATTAAGCTTTTCATCTAGAACAGCGACCCGCCTAACAAAATATATTTATTTTATAATGTCCAAAGTAGTGAAAACCAATGTATTAAAAAATACATTATATGTGCATCTATATATTCAAAAATGGGCCTGAATGGCCGAGTGGCTAGCGCTCTGGCGCTCGGTACCACAGGTTTCGGGTTCACGTCCCGGCGGTGCCGGGGATGTTTGTAGTGGTTCGGAATCCACTTTAAACTGTAGGCCCCGGTCTAATAGGATCGTAGAGCGTTGCGGGGGTATTGTCACTCCGCGTCCGTGGCTTATCTTCAAGTTACACGCTCCCCCTGGGTAATGCAAAGTGAGTACGTCTGTGCAGCGCTTGCCTTAAGGCATCCAAGACCAAGCTGTCTAAGTGTTTACCAGCTGCATTAGAAAAAAAAAAATATTCAATAATTAACTGTCGAAATTGTGAGAAAAAATTATATTTTATTTTAAAATAATATTCTTGCGAATATACGACAGATATTGCCTGTTTTATTGATACGTGAACACTTTGCCTCTCTTGACTGTAACCAACCGTTCTTCGGCTTAAGAATGTTTTTCGCGCTCAGAACTTTTGAACGTTAGTGTTAGCAGTTAGCCGTTCCGTGGAACTGGAAAGGTAAGAGAAATTTTGTATGAAACTTTCTAGTTTTTTTGGCCGATTGTTTTGGTGATGTAAAATGTATATCTAGGCATGGTCACTGTTTCACTGAGGTCACTTAAAGTGATACATAGAACCTGTTATATTAGATGTTCCAAGATACGCTGGCATCTTCAGTTCGCAGGACATAACTTAATTATCCTGCGAACTCATAACTGTAAACTCATAAATAAAACGGGCAGTATCTGTCCTATATTCGTAAGAATATTATTTTAAAATCAAAGTTAATTTTTTCTCATAATTTCGGCAGTTAATTTTTGAATATATGGATGCACACATAATGTATTTTTTTTTATACATTGGTTTTCACTACTTTGGCCATTAGAAAATAAATATATTTTGTGAAAGTGTGATAAATCTCACGGGCTTGAAAAATATTCAAGGTTGGCCGCAGTTTGGCCACCACTGATGTAGAATGATGTATATATATTCGAGAGTCATTTTTCTTCGTATAGATTTGTTATTCCAATGATTCTTTGGACTAATTTTTAATTTACTGAATAGACTGTAGTTCAGAGTAAGTAAATTGGCTTTTTTGAAATATTTCTATTATTTGTTGCTTGTGCCTGTGGAATCGAAACAAAGCTTGAAGACAAAGCTTTTTAAGAATGTTCAGTGCTATATGTTTACGTTTTCTTCAAGTGGATCACCAGTTCCTTTAAACAACATTGATGGTGAAATTTTGTTTCTGCAATCACTTTTGAAAGAAGAATTTTATGTACAGAAATTTTTCCACGTGGTTTTCTTGGATTTAAAAATTAATTTCTTGTAGAAAGTTCTTTTATTAGAATAAATATTCTGATTCTAGGTTCCGTCTTCACTTTCAATTTTTTTGTAATCTTTTGAGGATTCAGAAGAGTTCTGAGAATTCTGAAAATTCGGAAGATTCTTTTTGAATTCTTTTTCTTTATTTCTTTCTTAATTCTTTTTCTTTATTTCTTTTGTTGTTTTGTTTGTTTCTATGTTGTATGTAATTCTTTTTGAATTCTTTTTCAAGTTATTTTAGGGCTGGCAGATACACTTTTAGTGAGATATGAACGTCGGCAGGAATTAGAGATTTCCTTTTGTAGAATTTATGTGACTACTTCTAGTTTTTGATTGTTGCTGGAGTGGAAAATTTGTTTGAGAATTTTAGGAACTTTTTTTCTCTCTTATGGTCTTCTTCTTCCCTTATGGTCTTAAATTCTGTTTCTTGTTTTCTTTCTTAATTCTTTTTAAAGTTATTTTAGGGGTGACCTATACACTTTTAATGCGATAGGAACGTCAGCAGGAGTTAGAGATTTCCTTTTGTAGAATTTATGTGACTCTAGTTTTTGATTGTTGCTGGAGTGGAAAATTTGTTTGAGAATTTCAGGAACTTTTTTTCTCTCTTATGGTCTTCTTCTTCCCTTATGGTCTTAAATTCTGTTTCTCGTTTTCTTTCTTAATTCTTTTTAAAGTTATTTTAGGGGTGACCGATACACTTTTAATGTGATAGGAACGTCAGCAGGAGTTCGAGATTTCCTTTTGTAGAATTTATGGGACTACTTCTAGTTTTTGATTGTTGCTGGAGTGGAAAGTTTGTTTGAGAATTTCAGGAACTTTTGGAGGTATAATAGTGTTTTATAAATTTGTAGTTTCCACCATAGGCTGTTTTAAAATATAGAATGCGAATTTTTGCCTTCAGAAAAAAATTTTGTTTTTCACAAATTTGTGATCACTTAGGGTCTTCTTCTCCTATGGTCTTTCTCTCTTATGGCTTTCTTCTTAAATTATCTTTCTTTATTTCTTTCTTAATTCTTTTTGAATTCTTTTACAAAATATACTAAAATTTATTTTATAATATCCAAAGTACTGAAAGCCGATGTATTAAAAAAACAACATCATTTGTGCATCCATATATTCAAAAAATAGCTAAATTTTTAAAATAACATTCTTGCTTATATATGTAACAGATATTACCTGTTTTATTTGTGATTCCACAAAATAATTAAATTATATTCTGTGAAGTCATGATGCGCGCGCATCTTGGAACATCTAATAAAACAGGTTTTTATATGAATATAAAAATGTCTATAGTGGGTCTATATCTAATATGGGGATATATAATTTTATATGCGGCTCGCGGAGTTATGATGCATTTCCAAAGTGGCCTTCAAGATCATTTGAGTTGACCACCCTTGGCATAGAATGTAGGCTCTGTATTTTTTTAAGAAGAAATATCATATACTGTGCTAAAAAGTGCCTGCTTGCCTCTGTTATCTTCATCATGACAGCCCCATCTCAAAGCATGAGCGTTAAAATCAGAGTTCTGTAGTAACTGATGTCAATATTTGCAGAGTTTTTTCAATGTCAGTTGCAGGAGATGAATAAACAGAAATCACAGAAAATAGTTTGTTGTTGTTTTTGTGAAATTTAACTGCAATAATGTTATTACCAATATATAATATAGATGGAGAATCAATTTTAAGTGAATTGTTCAAAAATTAATTAAATCAAAGATAATTGCTTCAAATATTTAACTGCTGGGAGGTTATGCAGTTATGCTCTTTTTTAATATATCTTTTAAATTTTCTGTTATGTATATTGTATATATGTATATATGTTCTGTAGTAACTGATGTCAATATTTGCTGAGTTTTTTCAATGTCAGTTGCAGGAGATGAATAAACAGAAATCACAGAAAATAGTTTGTTGTTGTTTTTGTGAAATTTAACTGCAATAATGTTATTACCAATATATAATATAGATGGAGAATTAATTTAAAGTTAATTGTTCAAAAATTAATTAAATCAAAGATAATTGCTTCAAATATTTAACTGTTGGGAGGTTATGCAGTTATGCTCTTTTTTAATATATCTTTTAAATTTTCTGTTATGTATATTGTAGATATTTATATTGTATATATGTATATATGCATGTTTCTTTTAAGAAGAAAAATCATATACTCTGCTAAAATGTCGATTACTTGTTTGCCCCTGTTATCTTTATCATGACAGCCCCATTTCAAAGCATGGGCATTAAAATCAGCTGCTATTAAAAATGTTTTACCTTTGAGTACTGTAGTAACTGATGTCAATATTTGCAGAGTTTTTTCAATGTCAGTTGCAGGAGATGAATAAACAGAAATCACAGAAAATAGTTTGTTGTTGTTTTTGTGAAATTTAACTGCAATTATGTTATTAACAATATATAATATAGATGGAGAATTAATTTAAAGTTAATTGTTCAAAAATTAATTAAATCAAAGATAATTGCTTCAAATATTTAACTGTTGGGAGGTTATGCAGTCATGCTCTTTTTTAATATATCTTTTAAATTTTCTGTTATGTATATTGTAGATATGTATATTGTATATATGTATATATGCATGTTTCTTTTAAGAAGAAAAATCATATACTGTGCTAAAAAGTCGATTACATGTTTGCCCCTGTTATCTTTATCATGACAGCCCCATTTCAAAGCATGGGCATTAAAATCAGCTGCTATTAAAAATGTTTTACCTTTGAGTACTGTAGTAACTGATGTCAATATTTGCAGAGTTTTTTCAATGTCAGTTGCAGGAGATGAATAAACAGAAATCACAGAAAATAGTTTGTTGCTGTTTTTGTGAAATTCAACTGCAATTATGTTATTACCAATATATAATATAGATGGAGAATTAATTTAAAGTTAATTGTTCAAAAATTAATTAAATCAAAGATAATTGCTTCAAATATTTAACTGTTGGGAGGTTATGCAGTTATGCTCTTTTTTAATATATCTTTTAAATTTTCTGTTATGTATATTGTAGATATGTATATTGTATATATGTATATATGTATATATGCATGTTTCTTTTAAGAAGAAAAATCATATACTCTGCTAAAAAGTCGATTACTTGTTTGCCCCTGTTATCTTTATCATGACAGCCCTATTTCAAAGCATGGGCGTTAAAATCAGCTGCTATTAAAAATGTTTTACCTTTGAGTTCTGTAATAACTGAGAAATCGCAGAAAATAGTTTGTTGTTGTTTTTGTGAAATTTAACTGCAATTATGGGTACTTACGTATTAACGGTACCTTGGCGACAGTTGCGCCAATAAAGAGCAAACGCGCCAACCGCAGCTACAGAATTGGCGCCAATCTACACTTAAAAATTTTTGTTCCAAATAATAAAATATATATGAAACACTTCATTTAAAATCAAAACGCTTTCAAAATATTTTTATTCCAAACAATAAAGATTGGCGACACTTAAAAATCGCCAAGTCTGTCGCCAAGGTACCGTTAATACGTAAGTACCCAATTATGTTATTACCAATATATAAGATAGATGTAAAATTAATTGTTCAAAATTTAATTAAATAAGATAATTGTTTCAAATATTTAATTGCTGAAGGTTATGCGATTATGCTCTTTTTTAATATATCTTATTTTTTTTTTTAAATTTTATTGTATATGCATATTTATATTTTATTTTCTAAGTTTTGTGTTCATAAATAGTTATTGCCAATATTTTTTTGTTTACAAATTGAGAACCCACAATTCTTAATCATTATCAGTGTATGAATCTCTGATTGAGATTTCCTCTTGATTCTTTTAACCATTTTTTTTTCCTAATAAAATTTTTAAAAAATTAGAAATAGTGGAAATCTTGAAAAAATTCTCATGGAATATTTTTTTTTACCAGAGTGTTTGTTTACTTTTAACAATAAATACGAAATATGAAAAATAAATAGAGGTATAAATTTAAATATATATATATATTTATAATTAAAATTATTTTTTATGTATATATTATTTATTATTTTTTATATATATTTATTTCTTTATATACATATATTTTTATATTTAAATATATTATTTATGGCTGTATTCATGAATAGTAAATCCATGAATGTAAACTAAAAATATTTGATAGTCAGTAACCTGACGAGATCGGATCTTATTTTGGCCGGGTTAGCTCATTGAGAAAAGAGGTGTCAGAAATGTCAGCACTGCGGGATCAGTAAGGAAGAATTGTATACCTTTTAAGAAACTAGCTTGCCCCAAGTATTTCCGTATCCTCAATAAAAAACTTCATGGTACTTACGTATTAACGGTACCTTGGCGACAGACTTGGCGGTTTTTAAGTGTCGCCAATCTTTATTATTTGGAATAAAAATATTTAGACAGCGTTTTGATTTTAAATGAAGTGTTTCATATATATTTTATTATTTGGAACAAAAATTTTAAGTGTAGATTGGCGCCAAATATGTAGCTGCGGTTGGCGCGTGTGCTCTTTATTGGCGCAACTGTCGCCAATGTACCGTTAATACGTAAGTACCAACTTCATGTATGTATATACACAGTCCAGTTAAAGTGACCACCTGTCAAAGGCCAAAATATTTTTTTTTTCTTTCTAATGCAGCAGGCAAACACTTAGACAGCTTGGTCTTGGATGCCTTAAGGCAAGCGCTGCTCAGACGTACTTACTTTGCATTACCCAAGGGGCGCGTGTAACTTGAAGATAAGCCACGGACGCGGAATAACAGTGCCCCCGCAACGCTCTACGATCCTATTAGACCGGAACCTACGGTTTAAAATGGATTCCGAACCACTACAAACATCCATGGCACCACCGGGACGCGAACCCGAAACCTGTTGTACCGAACGCCAGAGCGTTAGCCACTCGGCCATTCAGGTCCTGAAAGCCAGCATACACACTCTTGTATATTCTGGCTTTAAGTCGACGATTTGCCAGGTTAATGGAGAACCTTGGTTGCCTAGCAACCTCTATCTCCTGCTTTGTGAATGAAGGAAATTTCTTAAGCTTTAAGCCCATTGATTAGATAGAAAAAAGCAATATATAAGTATATTATTAATTTATTTAAAAATTAATTATTCGAAATTTTTATTAATTAAAAAAAATTATGCATATATAATTTTTTTTAAATATTATTATTATAATCTCAAGAAGGTAATAATAATAATAATAATAAAAAAATAGATAAACAATAGAAACAAACAATACCGATTGGAGGGGAAACTGTGACTCAGTGGAGAAACTGCATGGTAACTGGCTTTAAGTGGAATTTGGTATTAAGTGGAATTCTTGCAATGTGCCGCTACCTGCCTTTTGTGATTGGTTATTTCACGTTGACGTCGAAAGTAGGTGGTGGTCACATTAATGTGACTGGACTGTGTATATATATATATTTATTTATCCAAATAATTTTAATTTATTATCTATAACCAATCATTGAGTGCAATTCTGAAAGGGACAGCATTTTTGAAAATCTCATAAAATAAGTGTGTGTGTGTATATATATATATATATATATATATATATATATATATGTATCACCGGTTCTCGTTAGATCACCGAAGTTAAGCATCATTGGGCGCGGTCAGTACTTGGGTGGGTGACCACCTGGGAACACTGCGTGCCGTTGGCAAATTTGGGACCTGAATGGCCGAGTGTCTAGCGCTCTGGCGCTCGGTGCCACAGGTTTCGGGTTCGAATCCCGGCGGTGCCATGGATGTTTGTAGTGGTTCGGAATCCACTTTAAGCCGTAGGTCCCGGTCTTCTATGACTGTAAGAGCGTCACGGAGCAAAAGTCAGGCTTCTACCTACGGGTGCTCCATCACAACAGAAGCTGCTTCCTTCCCCTTCAATCATGAGTCTATATGGGCTTGTGGGCTTGGCCAGCCAAGTGGGATAAGAAACAACAACAACATATATATATATATATATATATACATACATACATACAGGGCCTAAATGGCCGGGTGTCTAGGGCTCTGGCGCTTGTTACGACAGGTTTCGGGTTCGAGTCCCGGCGGGGCCATGGATGTTTGTGGTGGTTCGGAATCCACTTTAAACCGTAGGTCCCGGTCCTAATAGGATCGTAAAGCGTTGCGGGGGCATTGTTACTCCGCGTCCGTAGCTTATCTTCAAGTTACACGCGCCCCCTGGGTAATGCAAAGTGAATAACATCTGTGCAGCGCTTGCCTTAAGGCATCCAAGACCAAGCTGTCTAAATGTTTGCCAGCTGCATTAGAACAAATATATATATATACAATACATGTAAAAGAAATAATAAAATTAGATTTATTACTTCAACCTGGATCTAATTTAATCCAATCAATATAAAGTTTTTTGAAAATCATTAATTCTATAATATATTATTCTTACAATGAATTTATATGCATGTTTTAAATATCACATTCATTTTATGAGATTTACTTTGAAAGTATAAAATAGAAATAAAACTTTTTATAATAAATGCCATTTTGGGTTTTAAAAAAGTACTAAACATTTTTTATTATGATAAATATGCTATTTACTTATTATTTGTTAACTATTTTATATAATTGAAAAGACTTGATTTTGATAATTTCCTGGAAAAGCAATCCAGAATTATGTATCTATTAAGCTATTTATATTTAATTTCCTATTAAAGATTTAAAAATATTTTTTATTTTTTAAGTTAGTATAGTAATGTAATACAGTAAAAGCGATATGTTAGTGAATAAAATCATTAAAACAACTAGATGATTAAAATAGTTAACACAGTAGCTTTGTGAACACAGTAGTAATAGTGTTCAACGACGGCGCCATTTGTTGGTACCCCTGCAAACTTAGTTTAAGGGCAACGGGCGTACCGGTTACGGAGTTCCAAGGTGGTTTTAAGAACCACGAAAACCTCAACATCTTAATTTAATTAAAACATTTGCACTAAAAATGAATTTGCTTCAATTAATGAATAAAAATAAAAGAAAAATAAAACAATTAAATTTAAGAAAAATATCTCTTGCTTGAGAACAATTAAAGCAAGAGATCGAAAAAGCTAAAGCTATCGGTACAATTAAGAGTCGACGATGCCCCCAGAAAATAAAAGTTAAAGTTAAAATTAAAAATTTTAAGCTAAAAATAAAAATAAAATAAAAGGAATTAAAATTAAAAAATATAAAAGTTAAAGATACATAAAGTACATAAAAGTTGCACATAAACAGCACACAAAGTACACAAACAGCAAATAACATACGAAATTGAGCTTCAATTGGGTTCATCAGTTCTCCTGTAGATGGCGCCATCATTTTGGTAAACAATTCAAAAACCCAAACAAAGTCGGGAAAAAGGTTTTTTTTTTTTTTTTTTTTTTATTCTTTTTCTTTTTAATTTGATGCATAATATTACAAGGAAGTTAAAAAATGTACTATAAGTATTTAAAATTTAAGATTTGAATAGAGCAATTAATTAGCTATTGAATTAAGAATTTAAAAAGTTTAATAAAACCTAGTCTAATTTGTACTTTGAACTGGTGTGTTTGTTGACGTTTTGGAATCTATGTAACCGCTGATTGCAAGTTTTATAACCTGTTTATATTTTTGTATTATTTCACTTCTTTTCTTTTAAAATTTTAACTTCAACTTTAATTATTTTTTTGGGCATTGTGGAACGGACACATAATTGTACCGATAGCTTTTGTTTTTTCGATCTCCTGCTTTAATTGTTCTCAAGCAGGAGGTGTTTTTCTTAAATTCTTTTATTTTGTTTCTTTAATATTCTTACTCCTTAAATTTTAAGCAATTTCACTTTTATGCAGATTTTCTAATTATTGTTAAGATGTGGAGGTATTGTGGTTCTTAAAATCACATTGGAACTCCGTAATCGGTAAGTCCGTTGCCCTTATCATAATTTAAGATTTTTTAAAAGTTAAAAAATTACCTTTTATTATATGATAAACTTCAACAAAAATCAATAGTCTTCAATCAAAAATCTTCAATAGTAGCTGTTGCCTTCAAATTGCCAGCCAATTGAAGATTTAAAGTTTATAATATTTTATTAAATTGTTTATAATATTTCTTTTTGAAAATATCATAATGATTGAAATTTATTAAAATAACTTAATTTAATTTTGCAGTTTAATTTTTAAAATTAATTATGAAAAATAATTTGTTCATAGAATTTTTTAAATTAATGTAATCAGTTATTTGACTTGGTGTGTATTTGGAAGAAAATATTACTTAATTTTTTTTTGGATTTATCAATAAAAATTAAACTGATCATAATTACATCATTCAAACTAATTTAATTTTGTATTACATTACCTTTATTATTATCTGTTTAAAAGGGTTTTTTTCTGAATTCTAATTTATTAATTAGATAGATTTAATTAATGGGGCTTTGTGGCCGAGTGGCCCGGCTTGGATTCGACTCCCGGCGATGTCATGGATGTTTGCAATGGTTCGGAATCTACTTTAAACCGTAAGTCCCGGTATAATATGACTGCAGAGCATTATGGGTGTATCATAAAATTATATTCCAATGTTTCCATTAATTAACCTTTCACAATGAAATTTATTTTATTATCTTCAGAAAAAAAACCTTTTTAAGTATTAATTTATACTAATATTTCTGACAAAAAAATTATATATTGTACTCAGTTATCTATAATATTATTTCTATTATAATTATAGAAAGGAGGAAAAAAAATGGAAATACAAGGCCGTATCGAAATAAGCATCGGTTGGAACTACTCCAACTTTTCAACTGGAAATAAAATCAATTCAACCAATGAAACTGCTGCATTCAATGCAGCATTTTGTTGCGTTAAAAAAAATCAAAAATTATTTCTATTTATTAAAAGTGACTCCAAAGGAACACTATACAAAGTAAATTTATATTTTATTATATTTTATTTTTCTGTGATATTATTAGTCTAGACAATTAATTACTATTTTACATTTATTAGACAGGGTTAATTGCTTTCTATCCGCGTGTTTTTTGTCAATCAAGTGCTTCAGCAAATGACTCTACTGCTAAAGTTCTGCTAATCCGCGGTGTTAAATGGTTCTAGAAAATCTACACTACTGACCATTAAAAATTCACCACCAGGAAGAAATGCAGATAACAAACAATTTATTTTACAAATACATTATACTGGAAATAACAAGTGATTAAATTTTCAAGAAATTTAAATGCATAGATCCTGAAAAATCAGTACCCAGAACAACCACCTCTGGCAGTTGCAGCTTCAACACGATGTCACAGCTCATCAACCGTACTGATTGGCGTATGGTGATGAGCCAGTTTCTCGGCAATCATGGACCAGACGTTTTCTATTGGCGAGAGATCTGGTGAAGGCCAGGACAACAGCTGAACATTTTTCAAAGAAGGTCCGTACAATACCGTCCACATGCTGTCGAGCATTATCCTGCTGAAACGTAGGGTTTCGCAGGGCTCGAATAAAGGGTAGAGCCACGGGCCGTAACACACCAGAAATGTAACGTGCACTCTTCAAAGTGCTGTCAACGCGAACAAGAGGTCACCGAGACATGTATCCATTAGCACTCCATACCACCACGCCAGGTGATGGGTCAGTATGACGATGACGAATGCACGCTGCCAATGTGCTTTCACCACGATGCCGCCAAACACGGATGCGACCATCTTGATGCTGTAAACAGAACCTGGATTCATCTGAAAAAATGATGCATTCGTGCACCCAGGTTAGTCGTTGATCACATCATTGAAGAGGCTCCTGTCTGTGATACAGCGTCAAGGGTAGCCGCAGCCGTGGTCTCCGAGTTGAGAGTCCATGCTGCTGCAAACGTCGTCGAACTGTTCATGCAGAAGCTTGTTGTCTTGCAAACGTCCCCAATTCTTGACTCGTGACATGGCTGTATGATCCATTAAGGCCATGCGGGTAACATGCCTGTTTTCTAGGCTGCTAAAGATTGGAGGCCATTGAGATCCAGCACGGCATTCCGTATTACCGTCCTGAACCTATCGATTCCATATTCTGCTAACACTCATTGGACTCACTTGCAGCAATACTGTGGTACGATAACCCGCAATCCCGGTACGCTACAATTCTTACACAATTTCTGCTTCTAACACTAGGCATCACAACAACTTTTCACCAGGTAACAACGTTCAAATGCAATTTGTGTATGAGAAACCGGCTGAACAATTTCCTCATTTAAACACATTGTAGGTATCGCTACCGGCACCTGCTTTGTCTGAATGCGCTGAAAAGCTAATCATTTGTATATCACAGCACCTTCGTCCTCTCGCTTAAATTTCAAGTCTGTAGCATGTCGTCTTCTTGGTGTAGCAATTTTGGCCAGCAGTGTATATTGCTATTGGTTTTTTGTCTCCTTGCTTAAAACTTTTGATTTAATTTGTTTTGGCTTGACTAACGTTGTCCTTATTCTGACCCATTGTTTGCCATGATTTGGGACTCGTGTTCCAGAAAATGGGATCCTGAAGATTAAGTCCAGATGGAGTATGTGGCTCTTGCGGGGGAACATTGTTTTTGAGCAAGTTCTATATTGTTACATGTTTTATGATTATGTCTAAGACTTTTATTCTTTGACTTCATAAATATTATAATTTGGAATTACTAATAACTGAAAAAATGGGCCCTTATTTTAAAATAATTAAAAATTTTCATCTTGTGTATATTTTTTTATTGTTAAATATCTTATCCAGTGTGTTTAATATTTACTTCCATTTATACTTCGATACATATAATATGTAATCGTTAACTAATAAATATTTTAGTTGTATTGTTCTCTCATAAATATAATGTTTTTAAAATGTTTTAATAAAAATGTGATTGTTATTGTGTGTAAGAATATAGTGTTTTTGTTAAGACTTATTTTTAAAAGTTCTTAATCTTTATAATTTTTGTAATATTTTATTTATTTTCAAATGCCTATCCTTTGGAATTCTTTTTCAATTCCTTCTATTAGCTCCCACTCTCCCTGTATATATCTTGTTCAAATTTTCAATTGTTCATAAAATACTTTTTATTCATCCGCTCAAGTTCAAATACATTTTTTTTTGAACTTGTAGTGGATGACACTTGATGTTAATACAGTTTTTTCAAATATTAATTCAGTAATTAAATTTAATTAATTAGTTTTAGTTTTTTTTTAGATTTAAGTTGCATATATCTACCAATAGATGGCACCAGATAAACTTAAAAAATGAATTAAAATTATTTACAAAGGACTTTCTGCAATATAGTGAAGAAAAAGTAGGAATTGATTTAATTTTTTTTTTTTTTTATATATTACTTGTTTATTATTTCAGATTAGCGATAACGTACAAAGAGTGCGTACAGGATTGGTCAAGGATGGAAAATTAACACTAAGATTTAAAAAGCCTCGACATGATGTGATGATCAGTCAGGTAAAATTCTTTTATATATATAGTTAAATAATTTATATCAGTTTATGTAACATAGAAAATTCATCTTTAGAACAAATAATAGCTAAATAAAAATAGTAGAAAAAAAAATAATAGAAATTGTCATTAATACTTATTTAATTTTCGATTTGATATTAAGTATTCTTCATAAAATGTCTTAAAAGTGATATCAGTGTACGAATGATTTTTTTCTTTGTCTTCATTTAGAATATATTTTATAAAAATTGTCCTTCTTCGCATTTTGATAAATTTTATTTCCTTTTAAAAAAATTTCAACTGACTTTAAATTAAAATGCAAATGCCCTTCTAAATTTCATTAAAATCTTTAAACCTAACTTATTATGAAGTAGTTAACTGAAGAAAATAATTAAAATTTTGTATCAATATTGAGCTAAATTATATTTATTTTACATATTAGAATTCATTTGTTAAGTTCTGATATACTTCTTCCTTCTCCCAGAATGTCTTTAATGTGAATTTTATTTTAAACAGGCATCTAGAGCATAGTTTTTTTTAAAATTTTATTTCGCAGTAAAGAAGAGAAATATTGATTATTATTATAGTCAATGAATCAGTACAATACTTTTAAAGATTACCTTTGCAAAGAAAGCTTTTTAAGGTAGCACATTTTTAGAAATTATTTTTTGCCGATAGTTTAGAGCAGGGATGGGCAAACCTTTTCGGTCGTGGGCCAAAAATCGAAAAAAAAAAAAAAAAAAAAAGTGGAGGGCCAAGATAAATTTTTCTAAAATTTTAAAAACAATATACAAGAATTACCAATATACAGTTTGCTACATGTGAGGTCTAATTCCCCTATATTGGATTCCCATATCTCTGCTCCTCAAGAAAGAAATAACGCTCGTTGGCGCCAATCTACAGCCATAACTAAATAAAGAACTTCCGCTTTTAACGCTTTACCGATTGAAAACTGTCTGTGTTTGCTATTTCCATCGATTTTTGTTTTGTAGAAAAAAAAATAGAGAAAGTGGAAAGATCATCAGGCCTTTGAAAAAAAGGAAGAAAAAAAAATATTTAATCAACGTAGAAAAGGAGACGAATATATGATATATAAATATATATTTTTTTTAATTTGCCTTGGACCGGCAAATTAATATTCTATCCGCTGGCCGGATAGAACCTTCCCGCGGGCCGGAGTTTGCCCATCCCTGCTTTAGAGGGAAAAACACTTTAAATTTTAAGTAGTGGCCTATAATCATCACCATGAAATTCAATTTTACCTTGTATAATATACAGATCATAGACAAAAAATTAATGTAATTAGGAGGAGGTAGATAAATCTGAAATATATTTATAAATGAGTTTAATGAGTTTTTAAAATATTTATGTAAAATCATCTATTAAAAATTTCCTTTATTTAAGAATCTTATTTTTAAAAATTTCCTTAATTTAAGAATCTTATTTTTAAAAATTTCCTTAATTTAAGAATCTTATTTTTAAAAATTTCCTTTATTTAAGAATCTTATTTTTAAAAATTTCCTTAATTTAAGAATCTTATTTTTAAAAATTTCCTTTATTTAAGAATCTTATTTTTAAAAATTTCCTTAATTTAAGAATCTTATTTTTAAAAATTTCCTTAATTTAAGAATCTTATTTTTAAAAATTTCCTTAATTTAAGAATCTTATTTTTAAAAATTTCCTTAATTTAAGAATCTTATTTTTAAAAATTTCCTTAATTTAAGAATCTTATTTTTAAAAATTTCCTTAATTTAAGAATCTTATTTTTAAAAATTTTATTAATTTAAGAATCTTATTTTTAAAAATTTCCTTTATTTAAGAATATTTTTAAAAATTTCCTTAATTTAAGAATCTTATTTTTAAAAATTTCCTTTATTTAAGAATCTTATTTTTAAAAATTTCCTTAATTTAAGAATCTTATTTTTAAAAATAAGGGCCTGATGGCCGAATGGCTAGCGCTCTGGCGTTCGATACGACAGGTATCGGGTTCAAATCCCGGCTTAGCCGTGGGTAGTGGTTCAGAATCCGCTTTAAGCAGAAGTCAGACTTCTACTTACGGGTGCTCCATCAGAACAGAAGCTGCACCCCTCCTTCCATGAGGGATACAACAATAATTATATACTATATAAGAAATGTAAACTAGATCAAAACCATAAATTCAGACTTTTTTTTTTTAATGAAAGTTTTTATTTCCTAGTTGCAATAAATTAGAGGACATCGAATGAAATATTTTTTTAATGTATTAATATTTACATTTTGGGCCTGATGGCCGAGTGGCTAGCGCTATGGCGCTCAGTACCACAGGTTTCGGGTTTAAGTTCCGGCGGTGCCATGGATGTTTGTAGTGGTTCGGAATCCACTTTAAAACCGTAGGTCCCGGTCCTAATAGGACCGTAGAGCGTTGCGTGGGCATTGTTACTCCGCGTCCGTGTCTTACCATCAAGTTACACGCCCCTGGGTAATGCAAAGTGAGTAACATCGGTGCAACCCTTATGGTGAAGATCACGGTCTATTTGCCAGCTGCATTAGTAGAAATATTTTTAAAAATGTAGTTTTGAATATATATATAAAAAAAACATGATTTGTTTTTGGTTTATGTTTAGGCTTCTCCACATAAATTGAAAGTTTTCCTGTTGGTGACTGGATTACCTGGTGTTCTTAGAGGATCACGCCCTAACACATTGCATGTACTATTTTTCAATATTTTAACGATTGAGCAAAAAGTATTGGAAGTAAGCAACCTTCAAGTTTTGAATTTAACTTGTAACAATATACAAGAAATACCTGTAGCATTTGCAGCATTAAAATTGAAACATTTGGATTTGACTTATAATGAACTTGTTGAATTTCCTAAGCAGTTAGTTGTTGGAGTACTTGGCCAAACATTAGAATATCTGGATTTATCATACAACAATGTAAGTATTGTTTTAATTCTATGAAAAACTTAAAAATGATGAATTATTTTTTACCATATTCTGTAAAGTTGTATTGCTCATTATACTGTCCAATCTGTTATATATCCTTCATACTTTAAATTTTCTATTTTTGCAAGCATTTTGATTTAGTGACCTTATTCTTTAAAAACTTTTAATTTTTCCTGATTCTTAATGCTGAATCTAATTAATCCCCCCATTTGATATGATTTAAACCCACTTTCAACTTAATAATCATTTAATTTTTTAACAAAGTTATTATTCAGTTTATCATGCTTCTTTATTCAAGATATTTATTGGTCTCTTGTAAATACTTTTTCAAATTAGTCATTATGCTCATTTTAATTTGTTTACATTATTTGTTGAAAATATTTTTATGTTTTCTCTCCGTATTGCCATATTTTTATTTGTTTTGTGGACAAACTGTCTTTTAGTTTACAAATATACGATGAATTTCACATATAAATTCTTGATGTTTTTGTATCTTTTCATAAAAAAACTCCTCTAATTAAGAAATATAGTCGATTTGTAGATGATTTCAATTTCCTATTTCACAATTTTTTTTGTACATATTTAAATAAATTTTAAAAATATTTTACATAAATTTAAACATAATTACATAATTTTAAAAAACGCAGTTTTTTTTATGCTTTTGTAACTTTTTAAAATATTGTATTAATTACATGTGTTGTTATTATTATTTTTTATTTTCCAGATCGTTGAAATTTCACCTTATTTTTGCTTTATGAAGAATATCTCTGCTTTGTATCTAAATTGCAACAAAATAGAAAAATTGCCAAGAAACTTATATAAATGGAAGTCATTAAGAAAATTGGGGGTTTCTAACAATAAATTACAGGTATTTAAAAATAATCTATATTTTTTAACAAATTACTATTTCATGTAAACTTTTTAAAGTTTTATAACTGGACTGAAGTGTTCTGCAACTGTGGGACAAGAACACCACATAGTGCGTAGTTTGTTGAGAAAGCGGCAGTGATGTATTTCCCACATATAAAATTTAAACTACTTTAATTGGATAAAACATCAATATAAAAATATAGTACAGAAGAATTTTTTAAAGAGCTCAGTGTTTAATTGCTTTTATTTCAAAGTTATTCATTGCATTCTCATTGGTAAAGAATTCTCCATTTTAAATACAAAAATATTGCAAATTGACAATAGCATGCTATCATCAAATTCCAATTACTGCATACCATGCTGAATATATACCTGTTCTCATTCGATCACCGAAGTCAAGTCAATCGGGGGTGAGGAATGAGGCACCAATGCCTCAGAGGCTTTTATCCCCAAATACTAATTGACTCAAGATGTTAAAAGATAACCGAAAAATAAAGATGTTAAAAAGATAACTAAAAAAGATGTTAAAAAGATATAATGAAGGTATAAAGACTATTTTCCCACCGAGGCGTGAGGCGGCGACGCGTCACGCGGCAGGGAAGAAAATTTTTTCGACGCGTTCACACTGAAACTTCAGAAATTGCTTTACGCCTATGAAGTTCCAGTTACTTCTACTAGATGACAGATCTGCTATTCTATCTATGACAGATCTCAGTTGACAGATCTATTGGCTCAACCCAAGTCACATGACGCAGCAAGCATTTGAGAGTTGAAAGTTGGTCTACTCGAAGCGGTGGATTTCAACCGGATTCAGGCGAACGCTGTGAGGCTAGTGATTGATCAACGCCTTAACGAGCCTAACGTGAACGAGCCTTAATATCGGGGGAAGAGTGACTTGAAATCGCCACCGAGAACCGGCCTGGTCAACTGTGATGATAAAAAATATTGTGATGAATGATGTTTGATTTGTTAAAAAATCAGGGGAAAGTTACAGAAGGGGTTACATGAAAAAGGTGATCCACGAAACGATGGGTAATCACACGTAGGTGATTTACTATTTGACATGATAAAATGTAAATAAACAAAACAATAATGATGAAGAATGATCTTGAACAAAGTATAATTGAATCACAAAAAAGCTCATAAAAGTCCAATTATTGAAGCTCGGAGATGAAGATTTTTTAAAAAATCCACTTGTTGAGGTTCCAAGATGAGTAGCTGATGTAGCGATAATGCATTGGAGTGGTTCTTGAAAAATACGTTTATATCACAGAAAGTTCATAAAAGTCCAAAAAGTTGAGGTTCCAAGATGAAGAGGTAGTGTGGAAGTAGGGCAATGGAGTGGTTCTGGAGCAGGGGTCTCCAAACTACGGCCCGCGGGCCGAATCCGGCCCGCCAGTGTCCTCAATCCGGCCCGTGACAGCGAATAGCTTATTGTTGCTGTAATAAGTTGGATAAAAAAACACAGAATGATAATAACTCGGTTTTATTGACTTGCTAGGTACAGCTTAAAGACAAGCATAATACGCTGAAAATTTAACTTAAGCATAACAACTAACAAATAATTAAAATGAATCCCACTAACATTATAAAATAGTGAACATCCCGCGGTTACCCACGGTAGTTATGTTGGGGTATAGAGTATTGCATATGTATGTATATCGATGTTTGGAATGTATATATCCTGAATCAAACATATGATTTTTATCCTGAAAATCGCTCAGGATCAGAAAAGCTAAATTAACGCGAATGAAACCGCGGGGTATCCACTTGTAAAAAAATACTAATGAGATTTATGAAATTGGGATTTTTCACTGACAATAGTTTGTAGTAATTGAACCAGCGAATTTAGCAAGCGTATGCTCGCTCAGAGCGTGTACTCGGCGATTACTCTAGAAATTATAGATAATGGTAGAAAAATTAAAACGGTTTTGGCCCATGGTACTTACTGGAGTAAACAGTATGGCCCTAAGGTTGGAAAGTTTGGAGACCCCTGTTCTGGAGAAAAGTTCATGTTGAATTACAGGAAGTTATTAAAAGTTCACTGATTGTAGTTCCGAGATGGCAATTATGCCGTAGCAATGAGGCACAAGGATGATCAAAAAGTCCAATTATTGAAGGTCGGAAATGGCGAATTTTTTTTAAAAAACCAATTGTTGAGGCTTAAAGATGGGTAGCTGATGTAGCGATAATGCATTGGAGTGGTTCTTGAAAAATACGTCTATATCACAGAAAGTTCATAAAAGTCCAAAAAGTTGAGGTTCCAGGATGAAGAGGTGGTGTGGCAGTAGGGCAATGGAGTGGTTCTGGAGAAAAGTTCATGTTGAATTACAGGAAGTTATTAAAAGTCCACTGATTGTAGTTCCGAGATGGCAATTATGCCGTAGCAATGAGGCACAAGGATGATCAAAAAGTCCAATTATTGAAGGTCGGAAATGGCGAATTTTTTTAAAAAATCCAATTGTTGAGGCTTAAAGATGGGTAGCTGATGTAGCGATAATGCATTGGAGTGGTTCTTGAAAAATACGTCTATATCACAGAAAGTTCATAAAAGTCCAAAAAGTTGAGGTTCCAGGATGAAGAGGTGGTGTGGCAGTAGGGCAATGGAGTGGTTCTGGAGAAAAGTTCATGTTGAATTACAGGAAGTTATTAAAAGTCCACTGATTGTAGTTCCGAGATGGCAATTATGCCGTAGCAATGAGGCACAAGGATGATCAAAAAGTCCAATTATTGAATCAAAATGAAACACGCAAATTAGCACAAAATGAAGTTGCTTAATTTAATGAGTAAAAATATAAAAGAAAAACAGTTAAATTTAAGAAAAACATCTCTTGATTGAGAACAATTAAAGAAAGAGATCTAAAAAGCTGAAGCTATCGGTACAATTAGGAATCCGTTGGCAATGCCCAAAAATAAAAAGTTAAAGTTAAAATTTAAAATTTTAAGCTAATTAAAAATAAAATAAAAGTAATTAAAAATAAAAAAAAAGTAAAAAAGTAAAAAGACACATAAAATAGTACATCGACAGTTACATTATTAAACAGCTACAACAAATCCAGCAGCCCAAAGCAAACAAATACAAAACATCTTCAAATTCTGATTCCAGGTTCTCCAGTAGATGACGCCATCATTTTGATTTCGAATACATAGCAAAAATCCAACCGAAGTCGGGAAAAGGCAGTTTTTAAATTTTATTATTATTTTTTTTTAGTTTAGAGAGTAGTAGAATGTAAACGAAGGAAGAAAATGTAAAACGTTTGGACGTTTTTATTGATTAAATCAGTGAAATCATACTCAGGAAGAACCTGCAAGAGGGAATTATTGATATTAGGAAGGTTAGAACAGTGATTATCTTCAAGGAGTCTATGGAAAATTTTAATATGAGGAATTTCAATCACTGAAGCCAACCATCATCAGGCGCGGTCAGTACTTGGGAGGGTGACCACCTGGGAACCGTTGGCATGCAAAATTTTGGGGTCTGATGGCCGAGTGGCCAGCGCTGTGGCACTCGGTACCACAGGTATCGGGTTCGAATCCCGGCTATGCCATGGATGTACAGAATCCACTTTAAACTGTAGCTCCCGGTCTAAATAGGAACGTAGAGCGCTAATGGGGGTAGTGTTACTCGTAGGCTAGTATTACAGTAGCATATCTTCAAGCTACACGTGCCCTCTGGGTACTAACTAAATGAGTAACAGCAGTGCAGCCCTTGCTCATGGCATAAAGATTAGCTGTCTGTTTTGCCAGGCGCATTAGAACAACAAAATGCATATTTACCCAAAGAAAAATTTCAGAAAATAGATAAACAATCGATTTCATTGATAATTAAATGACCTTATAATGTTTTATAGTTTTTGGTTCATAATTTATCATTACTAATGCAAATATATATATATATATATATATATATATATATATATAATGTTTTCATTTAAAAATGTGCCATTTATATATTATTCAACAAAATAAACTATTTAAATTGCTACTATGAAATTTAATAGTAATAAAAGGAAGAAGAAAGGGCCTAAATTTCGCTTTGTTTAGTGAGGCATGAATTGAAAACCATTCCCATAAATAGTAATATATATATTAAAAAACCTACCTGTATTTTAAGAATTAATTTGTAGTAAACTCGTGATAATATTTAAAATTTTAACTTATACATATTAATTTGACCCTAGCAAAGAAAGTATGTCACATTAATTTGTTACATGGTTATACTAGAAAAATATATAATATTTGCGAATTTAGGGTTGAAAAACAAATTATTTGAACTTAAAAATTTGTTAACAAATTTTACATATGATAAATTATATTAAAATTGTATAGTTGTGTAATAATATATTATCAAACACTTTGGGAGTTTCCCTGGTTTAAGTGATTTTTTTAAAATAATTATCTCTAAAAATTGTTCTGTTTATGTTGAAATACATAATGAGTTTAATATCTTTCACTTATAATTGTCAGAAAATTTCAAAAGTAACATAAATTAAAACTATTGCTGAAAAGTCACTGAATTGTAGTATTTGCTCTACCTTAATATATATACTACTGTGTCCAAAAAATAAGACCAATTTTCAATTTAAAATTCCCAGGGCTTATGGAATTTCAATTTTTTTTCTTTTTTCGGTTGCATGCACTGTCCTTGACATCTGTGTGAAATTTCACGTTAAAATATTCATTAGTGTATGAGTTACGCTTGGCTTTGTGAGACGAAGTGGTATAAACAGTTCAAAGAAGGCAGACAACGCGTTGTAGATGAACAGCCATATGGTCGACCCTCAACCTCAACCGACGAAGTTCACGTCCAAAAATTAAAGATTTGGTGCTTGCAAACCGTCGATTTACAATTAGAGATCTCGTTTATGATGTTGGAATTTCAAAATAATTTGTCACTTCCATTCTGGGCCTCAAACGCGTCAAATCTCGATGGGTACCGAAAACACTGAATGCGCCAGCTCACACTGCATTGATTCTTCGTGATTTTTTCGACCCCATAAAAATGAAACCCATATCGTTCCACAGCCACCGTATTTACCTAATTTAGCATCGTGCTGCTTCTGGCTATTCCCTAAACTCAAAAGACCACTTCGGGGGACACAGTTTTGAGTCGATTGAAGAGACATTTCAAAAATCGCCGGAATCAGTTTTAGTATCTCACAAAACCAAGCGTAACTCAAGCACTAATGAATATTTTGACGTAGCATTTCACACAGATGTCAAAGACAGTGCCATCAACCTAAAAAAAAAAATCCAAATACCATATGCCCGGGAAATTTAAATTGAAAACTGGTCTTACTTTTTGGACGCAGTAGTACATGTGTGTGTGTGTACATTAATCGTTTTAATATTTTAATGACATTTGTAGGTTCTTCCGTACGGATTACATCAAATGCGTTTAGAAGCATTAGATATATTCCCAAATTTTTTCAACACTGTTGTCTACCATTCAGGAGTTTCATTATTATCTGAACCCTCGTTGATGGGAATGGCTGCTTCAATATTGTTGGAAAACGAGTAAATATTTTTAATTATTTTCTTATAGTTTTAGTTTCTAGTAACACATATTTTTATAACTAAACAAAAAGAATCTCAATTTTCTGTGAGTTACATGCCCAATCGCATGCAGAAATATATACTTTGTAATCAAATAAATCTGTTAGAACATTAACATTAGCTTCACTACTACTAAATTTCCATTACTTCAAAATTAATTTCAAATTCAAGTTTAAAGATTTTATTATTTAGGATTTTTTTTTTTGAGGAGTCTCAATTTAGCAATGTGATCGTTATATTTCATTTTAATACCTGTGTCATTATGTTCTTCCAATAATGATATTTAGATAAATTTTTTTAAAACTACTCATGTCCGTAAATTAAGGATAATTCAGAATCACACAGAAATTGAACTCTAAAATAAAAATTTCACCTGTAGAATTATCACACACATCTTGAAGAAGAATATGCAAATTACAGGAAACCACCAGATGGCGCGGATAGTACGTCACAATGACGAGAGTGTAAGAGAGGGGTATATAAGGAATGGTGGCAAAGAAGTAAAATTGTCCACCAGCGCTTTAAAAGCCATTCAGTGCAATAACCGCATAGTTATGGCACAAAGGAAGCATTTGGATGATTTTTTATGTGGTAGAATTATCGGACGACTGGAATGTGGACGTACCCAGCTGGAAGTATCCGAGGAACTTGGAATCGCCCAGAGTGTCATCTCCAGGCTTTGGCAACGATTCCAAGATGATGGTAATATGAGTAGATGTTACAACACAGGTCGCCCCCGAGTTACAAAGCCGAATGAGGACCGGTATTTAGCAGTTACTACCAAAAGAAACAGACGGAGCATAGCATCAGGCCTGTCTCGTCAGCTCTCTTCAGCTACCGGTATGTCAGTTTCAAGGCAGACCGTGTACAGACGCATAGGCCACATTGGTCTATATGCTCGTAGGCCTGTCAGATGTGTTCCACTTACCGCAACTCACTGTCGCCTGCGATTTAACTGGAGTAGAGAGCATGCATTGTGGACACCGCAACAGTGGTCTTGTGTGATGTTTTCCGACGAGTCCAGGTTTAGTTTGCAGTCTGATTCTCGCCGGACTTCCATATGGAGAGCGCCAGGTACCCGTTACCACCAAGAGAACACCATTGAACGACACCGTTACGGTGGTGCAGGATGGCTCGTTTGGGGAAGAATTATTCTTGGTTCCAGAACTGACCTGCAAGTTCAGAGAGTAACGATGACAGGCCACATCTTTCGGGATGTCATTCTGGAACAACATGTACGTTTGTTTCGGGGAGTCATGTGTGCTGAATTTCTGTTTATGGATGACAACCCCCGTCCTCACCGTGCAAACATTGTAGACGAATGCCTTCAATTGGAGGATATCCCCCGTATGGATTGGCCAGCATTCTCACCGGACTTGAATCCAATAGAGCATGTGTGGTATATGCTTGGCCGATGAATTGCAGCCCGTCAACCCTCTCCCACCTGTCAACCGGAACTTCGGAGGGCATTGCTTGATGAGTGGTGTAATATTCCCTAAGATCAGATTGATAATTTGATACTCAGCATGCCTAGGCGTTATAAGGCCTGTATTGCATCGTCCGGGAGACATACTCCATATTAACCATCATACTAACCATGTTATACTGTTTTTTGTAAATAGGTTCTTTTTTGAAATTTGCTCCAGAGAGTAAAAATCGCAATTTTTATTAATTATGTCAAACATGTAGCATCTTTTTTGCTCTTTACCTTTTGTTTAATAAATGGACTTTACAAATAAGTCAAATTTGTTTTGCTTCTGTCTCTTTCTTTGCCTGAACTTCATTATCCTTAATTTATGGACATGAGTGTATACATATATAGAATTTCAAATACTTTATAAGATGTATCATTGAGGTATTTCATAATATTGTCATGCCTAATTATTTAAGTTAAATAGAATTTTTTATTTATTTTATTTATATTATTTTTTATTTATTTTATTTATTATTTGTTTTTTAATATTATATTTTTTATTATTTTTTACTGTTCAGCTTTTAACAGTTATTTCAGTTAAGTATATCTTACTAAAAAAAAAAATATTCTTAAAGCGTTTTTTTTAATTTGTCATTATTTGTTTTGATTTAAGTAAATGAACTATTATTAATATCATATCAAATGATAGTAGATATATTTTTAGCATATTCACATTTGTTTTTTAAATTAATATTTAAGAGCAATAAGATTTTATAAATAATTTTTTTAAAAATGATTAAAAACAAGTTCTTGATAATATTGCTTAGTTACCATAAAATTAATCTAATTTATTTTTAGAGAAGTAACAGGTGGGCTGAAAAGTTCGTAAGCTGACACATAGATGGCGCTACTATATTAAATCCATATGATTTTTAGTTGGCCCTAACCTTCAAAAGACACGTTTATAAATTTGACAGCTGTTGCACTATTAGTATGTGAGTTTTTTGTGAGATTTTTATTAGTTCTGAGATTTTTAGTGAAGCAACTTTTGTTAGTTTGAAAAAATGGATAAAAAGGAATTTCGTGTGTTAATAAAGCATTGCTTTTTGGCGAAAAAAAAAATACTATTGAAGCCAAGGCTTGGCTTGAAAAACGTTATTCGGACTTTTCACCAGGAAAATCAACAGTAGAGAAGTGGTTTGCTGAATTTAAACGAGGCGAAATGAGCACCGAGGACGATGCACGCAGTGGACGCCCCAAAGAGGCTGTTACCGACGAAAACCTAAAAAAAGTCCACAAAATAATTTCTGATAACCGTAAAGTGAAGTTGATTGAGATAGCTGCGACCCTAAAGATATCAAAGGAACGTGTTGGACATATCGTGAATGAATATTTGGATATGCGAAAGCTCTGTTCAAAGTGGTTGCCGCGTGAGCTCCCAATCGATCAAAAACAACAACGAATTCATGATTCTGTTCAGATGGATCTGTTCAATCGTAATAAACCGAATTTTTGCGTCGATATGTGACAATGGATGAAACATGGCTCTATGATTTCACACCGGTGTCCAATCGACAGTCAGCCGAGTGGACTGCACGTGATGAACACTAAAAAGGCTATAACTCACATACTAATAGTGCAACAGCTGTTAAATATATATACTAACCTTCAAAATACGCGTCTTTTGAAGGTTAAGCCTAACTAAAAATCATATGGATTTAATACTAGTAGCGCCATCTATGTGTTAGCCTATGAATTTTTCAGCCCAGCCGATAATTATGTTTTAAAAAAAAATAAACATGACATTTCTTCTTTTTTATTTTTAGTCTTCTTCCTTACTCCGAAAATGTTAACACAAAAGTAATGGATTTTATCGCTGATCATGGTCTCTGTATCTGCGGAAAGAGATCTTTTCAAAATGTTTCCACAGCACACTTATTAATGCGTGCAACTCAACTGGCTGCAACTGTTGACTTTAAAACAGGTGTCGGCCCGTATAGAGTGCTGGTTGAGATTTATTTTTGCTCATATAAGTGTTCTAAAATTGTTGCTGCAAAACTTAACATGTAATTTAACAATTTAATAATATAATTAATAATTATAATTATTTGGATGCTATCCTTTACTTTGAAATGTAAACAAAGTAAATTTTTTTTACCTGCAATTTTCGTTCTTTATTTTGGAATTTAAATCAGATTTGCAATTTTTATCGTAAAGTATTACAATTTATATTGTTGCATTCTTTCGATATTATTATATGTATATTATTTTGTATTCTTCTTGTATTGCTCTTTTTCATATTTTTGTATTCTTCTTGTATTGCTCTTTTTCATATTTTTGTATTCTTTCGATATTATTATATTAATTTGTATTCTTCTTGTATTGTTCTTTTTCATATTTTTGTATTCTTTCGATATTATTATATTAATTTGTATTCTTCTTGTATTGCTCTTTTTCATATTTTTGTATTCTTTCGATATTGTTATATTAATTTGTATTCTTCTTGTATTGCTCTTTTTCATATTTTTGTATTCTTTCGATATTATTATATTAATTTGTATTCTTCTTGTATTGTTCTTTTTCATATTTTTGTATTCTTTCGATATTATTATATTAATTTGTATTCTTCTTGTATTGTTCTTTTTCATATTTTTGTATTCTTCTTGTATTGCTCTTTTTCATATTTTTGTATTCTTTCGATATTATTATATTAATTTGTATTCTTCTTGTATTGTTCTTTTTCATATTTTTGTATTCTTTCGATATTATTATATTAATTTGTATTCTTCTTGTATTGCTCTTTTTCATATTTTTGTATTCTTCTTGTATTGCTCTTTTTCATATTTTTGTATTCTTTCGATATTGTTATATTAATTTGTATTCTTCTTGTATTGTTCTTTTTCATATTTTTGTATTCTTCTTGTATTGCTCTTTTTCATATTTTTGTATTCTTTCAATAAAAATGATATTTTTTCCCAGTTTAAATTTTATTTATTTTATTATGGTTATTTTAATTTCAGTATATTAATTTTAAGGAATACATTTATGTTAAGATGAAAACTTTCAAAGTAAATTTAAACCGTTGGGGGAAAAAAAAATTAAAAATGAAATACTACTGTGTCCAAAAAGTAAGACCAATTTTCAATTTAAAATTCCTGGGGCTTATAAAATTTCAATTTTTTTTTTATTCAGCGGTTCTTCGTTCAGCATTCCTATATCGGAAAAAATGTTTAGAAGTGGTATAAACAGTTCAAAGAAGGCAGAGAACGTGTTGTAGATGAAGATCTGGTCGACCATCAACCTCAACCGACGAAGCTCACGTCCAAAAAATTAAAGATTTGGTGCTTACAAACTGCCGATTTACAATTAGAGACCTTGCTGATGATGTTGGAATTTCAAAAGGATCGGTCAATTCCATTTTGGGCCTCAAACGCGTCAAATCTCGATTGGTACCGAAAACACTGAATGCGCCAGCTCACACTGCACTGATTCTTCGTGACTTTTTTGCCAAAAATGAAACCTATATCGTTCCACAACCACCGTCTTCACACCGTGCGACTTCTGGCTATTCCCTACACTCAAAATATCACTCCGGGGACACCGTCTTGAGTCGATTGATGAGATTCAACGTGAATCGCCGCGCGCTTTGAAGGCCATCCCTGCCGATGACTTTTTAGCATGCATTGAGGATTGGAAAAAAAGTTGCCATAAGTGCACTGTGTCCGGAGAGGATTACTCTGAAGGCGATGAAATAAATTTGGAAGAATAAATAAAGAGTTTTTGAAAAAAAAAAATCGATCTTACTTTCAGGGCACAATAGTATGCATTATAATGAGTTGCAAATAGCTCAGCTTTCGTAATCCATTATAAATTGTCTACAGTTCTATAATAAGCGTCTACTTTTTGATAATCCTTTTCTTTTTTTTGACTTGTAGAACTTTTTTTTTTTATGTGTAAGTGTGGGCCTGAATGGCCGAGTGGAAAAAGAAAAATAGTTATTTAAAAAATTAGAAAATTAGTTATAAAAAATAAAATAATTGAAATATTGAAAAAAAAATTATATAAATATTTGTTTGTTGTTGTTTCTTATCCCACTTGGCTGGCCAAGCCCACGAGCCCATACGTGCTCATGATTGAAGGGGAAGGAAGCAGCTTCTGTTGTGATGGAGGTTGTGTTCCGTAGGTAGAAGCCTGACTTTTGCTCCGTGATGCTCTTACAGTCATAGGAGACTGGGACCTACAGCTTAAAGTGGATTCCGAACCACTACAAACATCCATGGCACGGCCGGGATTCGAACCCGAAACCTGTGGCACCGAGCGCCAGAGCGCTAGACACTCGGCCATTCAGGTCCCAAATTTGCCAACGGCACGCGGTGTTCCCAGGTGGTCACCCACCCAAGTACTGACCGCGCCCAATGATGCTTAACTTCGGTGATCTAACGAGAACCGGTATATTCAGCATGGTACGGCCGTTGGCTCATAAATATTTAAATACTAAAAAACAAAATAATTGGCGAAATATTAATAATGAACACATAAAGAAATTTGTGAATTAATTGTCTGTTCTCAATCTAAAATGAAATTATGAAACTAAAGTGGTTGGTATTCAAGGCCTAGAAAATTGTTATTTTATATGCAATTATTCTGGCCGAGTGGCTAGAGCTCTGGAGCTCGGTGCCAGTGGTTTCGGGTTCGCTTCCCGACAGTGCCATAGTGGTTCGGAATCCATTTTAAACTGTAGGCCTCGGTCTAACATTATCGTAGAGCGTTACGGAGGTATTGTTACTCAGCGTCCGTAGCTTATCTTCGAGCTACATGCACCTCCTAGGTAGTGCAACGGTGCAAAGCTTGCCTTAAGGCATCAAAGACAATTGTCTAAGTGTTTGCCAGCAGCATTAGAGCAAAAAAAAAAAATTTGTAAATTTATGTATGGAAATGGGTATAATTTATTGCCATGGGCTTATAAAGATATTCTTTCTTTTATTAGAGTTTTGTACAAAAAAATCTACTTTGCTTTTTAAAAACCACCAGAAATCAACTTTATAAATATTATTTATATATTCAGTATAAATACTCATATATATGTGTGCATACGTATATATACACTTTACAATGTGTGACTCTAAAATCAACGCTGGAATATAATGCTCATTACAATACAATGCAAGGAATATTTTTCTACCATATCTATACGGGCAACTGACGTACCGATTACGGAGTACCAATGGGGGTAGACTCCTTAACCTCCTCATCTTAATTCATATATATATATTTACAATCGTAATTGGCTGCTTTAGGTTAGTAATGGTGATAAAAAATAAAGTTTCTAAAAATTAAAAGTGGTATTCTAAAAAAATTAGAAAATACTAAAAATAAATAAAAGTAAGATAAAAAATAAAAAATTAAAATTAAAAGAATTTAAGTTAAAATTCAGTATAATCAGGGACCAGTTGTCGATGCCGTAAAACTATTGACTGTGATTTAAAATTAAGATTGCTGAAAGTGTGGGAACAGTAACGATGATCTCAAAATATAAAGAACTAGCAGACCCGGCCACACGTTGCTGTGGCTTTCTTGTATTTCGTTCAATTATTAGATACTATAATTGGTGATACTTTTAATTATATAGACGGGCCTGAATGGCCGAGTGGCTAGCACTCTGGCGCCCGGTAACATAGGTTTCGGGTTCGAGTCCCGGCGGTGCCATGGATGTGTGTAGTGGTTCGGAATCCACTTTAAACCGTAGGTCCCGGTCTGATATGATCGTAGAGCGTTGCGGGGGCATTGTTACTCTGCGTCCGTGGCTTATCTTGAAGTTACACGCGCCCCCTGGGTAATGCAAAGTGAGTAACATCTGTGCAGCACTTGCCTTAAGACATCCACGACGTCCATGTCAGTTTGCCAGCTGCATTGGAAAAAAAAATAATTATATTGATACACGCCAACGGCCATACCATGCTGAATATACCGGTTCTCGTTAGATCATCGAAGTCAAGCATCATTGGGCGCGGTCAGTACTTGGGTGGGTGACCACCTGGGAACACCGCGCGCATTCACAAATTTGGGACCTAAATGGCCGAGTGTCTATGAATGTGAATGGCCGAGTTCGAATTCCGGCGGTGCCATGGATGTTTGTAGGGGTTCGGAATCCACTTTAAGCCTTAGGTCCCGGTATCCTATGAATGTAAGTGCGTCACGGAGCCAAAGTCAGACTTCTACCTACGGGTGCTCCATCACAACAGAAGCTGCTTCTTTCCCCTTCAATCATGAGTACGTGTGGGCTTGGCCAGCCAAGTGGGATAAGAAACAACAACAACATAATTGGTATTGTTAAGGAAGTGATTAGTAAAGAATGATGAAAAGTTCAAATTAAGTTTCAACGAATAGAAAATGTTTAATTTTTATTCATTTAATGAATGAGGTAGATAATGTTGATTTTTAACACTGTTTTATAATTATTTTACCAAATTTAATTTTTAATAATCATTACTTATTTTATCTAAGAACTCTTTGTACTTGCTTGTTCGATAACAATATACTGACATCGAGTTGTCACACGTTCTTCAGAACTGCCCATAAAATAAATTTGAAGAAATTTTGGCTCCTCGTTAGGTATTGGCATCAACGACAGGATCTTATGTTACATTTGACCTTGTATTTTGAATGTACTTTCAAAATTACGTCCATCAGATAAGAAATCGCAAATTTTAGTTGTGCCAAATGACGAAATAGGAAAATCGTCGATTTTGCATTTAAATAAAAAAAAAAATCTGTATAAAAACTATCCTATCTCTCAAGTTGGAACAAAACACACATTTAAGAAAAAAAAGTTAAAATCGGATTGTTAGTTTCAGAGTTCACCCCAGAAAGTCATCGTAACACGGGAATTATATATAATAGATTAATAGTCCCCCCCCGAAAAAAAAAGTCTGATCTCAGAACCAAAGCTCTGGTATTTTATCTTTATTTTAATTTTTTTTTTACTTATTTATTTTACTATTATTATTATTTTATCTTTATTTTAATTTTTTTTTTACTTATTTATTTTGCTATTATTATTATTTTTCATTTTTGATAATTTTTTTTCCTAATCCTTTTATTTTACACAAAAAAGAGTAAAAAATAAAATAAAATAAAACCTGTGTCGGCAAAAGAATTTAAGGTGCAAACTTAGCTGAATAGAGAAAGGCGTTGGATTTAGATTCGAACCGTCAACCTTGCTGTCAGACATCCATTTATTTACATCAGACATCCATTTATTTAAATTTTTAATATGAAAATTGGTTTCACAAAGAAAATTCCTTATTTTTTGACATTAATGAAACATGAAATTGAGTTTGGCAGCTGGCTCCACCTGTTGTGATAAAAGAGAATGGAATCATACATATGAATTTATAAAAATGGGGAATAATTATTGCTATTTTGTAATTCATGCAAGATGTATATTAATATTTTCATCCTTTAATAGGGAAGTAATTCAAAAGAAATACAGAAAGACAACTACGGACGTATATTCTTAAAATGCATCAGAAAAAGTTAAGTTGATCAAAGAAATTTACAAAAAACTGAAAAGAATAATATGTATTGAAGTATATACAAATCTTCCAATTTTTATAAATAAAAATGTATATAATATTTGTTAAATTTCTGTTTCCATTAATATTGAAGTGGTATTCATAAAGTAAATTCCTTCTTTTTTGACATTGAGGAAACGTGAATGCGAGATCAGCAACTGGCTGTTTTTATGGTATTAGAAAATAAAATTATAAACTTTCATAAAAATGTTGAATAAATATAGCTATTTTGTATTTTATAGATAGCGTATGCTAATATTTTGAGTCTTTAATATTTTATGTAGTGATACTGGCGGTTACTTTTTGAACGATAGTAATTAAAAAAAAGAAATATGTTTACAAATATTCTTAAAACGCATTAGAAAAAATGTAGTCAACCAAAGGAATTTGCTATAATTTAAAAGAAAAATATTTATTGAATTATAAATAAATTTATAAAAATGGAAATTTATTTGAAGTTAGGAAAAAGGAAATAAAAATTAAATATTTTATCACAACAGGTAATGATTGAAGAACTGTTAATATTAATTCAATTAAATTACGACATTAATTAATTTACAAACAATTGAATTATATCAGTAGTTAAACGAAGTAAAAGAAATGTAATGAGGTTAAAAGGATATTAGTATATTTCTTATATAATTATCAGCTGTTACAAATATCCATCAAGTAATAAAATTTTCAATTCAAATTACAACGAATCTATAATTAAAATATGTGTAGTTATTTTTCTTTATTTGAGTTGGGATGATTTAATTAAAATCTGAGAAATAATTGGAATGGAATTTCATTCATTTTTTAATGGTAAAACCAGTTAACATCTTCGTCAGAAATTTCTTGTGAATCATATGAATTTAAGCTTTCTTATGAATCATTTATTCTTTTGATTATTATTATTTCTTTTGGGTAATTATTTCCATAATAATTAATTATTTCTTTTGGGTAAAAAGGAAGGGAGGATTTTTATGACTTTTGCGAGTATTCTTACACTTTTTCAGCAATTATTCTTGATAATTCAGATTTATTCGTTTAAATATTAGTAATTAAAGTAATTTATTATACAATATATTTGATCAGTTAAATGTGAAGAATGATTTGAATCAAGTCATATATATATAAATAAATATTTATATTTATAAAAAACAAGTATACATTACAAAAATAGAAGTAAAATGAAATAAGAAATAGATTCTAACACTAAAATGCTAACTATGATAAAAAGCAAAAACATTTAATAGCCAGTCTATTATTCAAAATATCATATTTCCAACATATATGTTACAAAACTCATTTAGTTCTTCGTTATTGTCTTGTAATAAATAATGCTCAAACACATGTATATTACTTTATATACATATTTAAACATGCAAAATATTTATATTGGATAGCGTGTGTGTGCAAGTCAGAAAATTTGACGTAAATAAAGATTTCTGAAAATGTGAAGGCTTTAAATATGGTGTTAAGGAAGTTACAAATTTAATTTAGTATGCAATATATTTGACCAGTTAAATGTCAAACACGAGTTGAATCAAGTCATTTGAATTTATAAAAAAAATTTGCTTTTCAAAAATAGAAGTGAAATGAAATCAAAAATAGATATATATGCTAACTATAATAAAAAGCAGAAACATTAGTAGCCAGTTTATTATTCAAAATTCGTATTTCTATCATATATACAAAACTCATTTAGTTTTTCGTTATTTTCTTGTAATAAATACTGCTCAAACACATGCATATTACTTTATATACATATTTAAATACGCAAAATATTTATATTAGATAGAGTGTAATAAGAGTGATAGTGTGTATGTAAATCAGAAAATTTAATATAAATAAAGATTTCTGAAAATGTAATAAATGCTTTAAATATGGTGTTAAGAAAGTTAGAAATTAATTTATTATACAATATATTTTTCCAGTTAAAGGTGAAACACGATTTGAATTTATATATATATATATAAAATGTGCTTTGCAAAAATAGAAGTGAAATGAAATCAAAAATAGATATATACGCTAACTATGATAAGAAGCAGAAACATTTAGTAACTTGTCTAATATTCAAAATATTATATTTCTAACATATATACAAAACTCATTTAGTTCATTATTATCTTTTAATAAATAATGCTCAAACACGTTCGTATTACTTTATTAACGTATTTAAATATAATATTTATATTATATAGAGTGTTTGAATTAAGTCAGAAAATTTAACATCAATAAAGATTTCTGAAAATGTAAAGGCTTTAAATATGGGGTTAAGGAAGTTAAAAATTAATTTATTATACAATATATTTGATCAGTTAAATGTGAAACCCGATTTGAATTTATAAAAAAAAATTGCTTTGCAAATATAGAAGTGAAATAAAATCAAAAATAGATATACATGCTAACTATGATAAACATTTAATAGTCAGTCCTTCATTCAAAATAGCGTATTTCTATCATTTAGATATTTTGTTGTTTTTTATAAATCTACTTTTTTGAATGCAAACGTGAGTTAAAGAAAAAACAAAAATTGACTAGAGGCAAAAATATCATTTATTTGCATATTTATCCGAATCTAAATTTTTCTACATAAGTAGTTTAGTTTAAACAAAATTATCACCAAATTTCTTCAAAAAGTTTTTTTGAGTTTCCTAATCAAAATGAAGGGAGCTCCACGACGTTGAAAAAAAAAATAAAAAGGAATTTACTTTTTCTACATTTAAAAAACCGCTGGGAGTATATAACGGATCGGAGAATGTACTCATAAAATTGCGCACGAAAGCATCTCATTTAAATAAATATTTCTCCCACGATTTGCATTTTGCACTACATTTTTAAGTGGATGTCGAAAAACGCTTTTCTATGAAACATGCGATTCCTTTCATCTGAACGTACTTTATGGCAGAATATAAATAAAGTGTTTCAGCTGCAGAAACATCTCAATCACAAGCAATAAAAAAATTTATGTTGGAGTCGATTTCAGTTTTACGAGAAATCTGGGGGAGCCCTGAGCAAATTCAGAAGATAGATAAGGTGTCAGGACTAAAGCAAGCAGCAAAAGTTTTATTTATTGATGAAGCTTAGGGATTTGATATTTACAAAAAAAAATTCTAAAAAAATTAACGATTGGTACATTCTTACAGCTGCTTAAATTAACCTCAGTGAAAAATAGCATTTTCTGTTTTTCTGAAAAACAACAACAATAACAACAAAAACGATTTTGATTTATGGTATTTTATTATGGGTAGCGATAAAAAAGAACAATGGTTTTTGGACTATATTATATGGCTCATATGGTGATCTACGTAAAAATATTTCAATTAAAAATGTGTACCAATGAATACAAACCTAAAAATTATAGCAAGGATTATTACCATATTAATGATAACTATCAAAATTATAGGAATGATAATTACCAATTATAGCATAATTGCAAAAATACAGTGATTATAGAATGTGATGAACATTATTTTTTTAATAAACTATTATTTTCACATTCTCTTCTGTATCTTGAATTTTTGTTGTTTTTTGTTCCACTTTTAAAAATAAATAAATTGTAGCTAATAATTGAATATCCTCTGGGGAAAATTCTGCTTAGTTAAGACTTTTTCGGAAAATATGTATCACACACAAGTGAATCTTAATATGAGATTTCAAATATTTATATAAATATTCCAAGTCAATAACAAATCACAACCAACTGTGTATAATGTTAGGGAACTCACAGCATTAGCCCATGAGCTTGCTAATCTTATTGGCCACTTCATAGAGAAATCATAATTACTTATTAGTTTACCGTGCTATAAAGCTAGCAGCAAAAGTTTTATTTATTGATGAAGCTTAGGGATCTGATATTTACTTACTAAAAAAAATTCTAAAAAAAATAAAAAATTAACGATTGGACATTCTTACGGCTGCTTAAATTAACCTCAGTGAAAAATAACACTCTTTTTGTGAAAAATAACAACAACAAAAAACCAGTTTGATTTATGGTATTTTATTATGGATAGTGATAAAAAAGAACAATGTTTTTTGGATTATATTATATGGCGCATATGGTGATCTACGTAAAAACTATTTCAAGGCAGAAAATGTGTACCAATGAATAGAAACCTAAAAATTATAGCAATGATAATTACCATATCAATGATAATTATCAAAATTATAGGAATGATAATTACCAATTATAGCATAATTGCAAAAATACGGCGATTATAGAATGTGATGAATATTATTTTTTTAATAAACTGATTATTTTCACATTCTCTTCTGTATCTTAAATTTTTCTTGTTCTTTGTTCCACTTTTAAAAATAAATATATTGTAGTTAATAATTGAATATCCTCTGGGGAAAATTCTGCTTAGTTAAGACTTTTTCGGAAAACATGTATCACACACAAGTGAATCTTAATATGAGATTTCAAATATTTATATAAATATTCCAAGTCAATAACAAATCACAATCAACTGTGTCTAATGTGAGGGAACTCGCATCATTAGCATATGAACTCGCAGATATTATTGGCCACTTTATAGAGAAATTACTTACTTATTAATTTACTGTGCTCTAAAGCAAAAGTTTTATTTATTGATGAGGCTTAGGGATCTGATATTTTACTTACTAAAAAAAAAATTCTAAAAAAAATTCTAAAAAAAAAAAAAAAAAAAAATTAACGATTGGTACATTCTTACGGCTGCTTAAATTAACCTCAGTGAAAAATAATAGTTTCCCTTTTTGTGAAAAACAACAACAACAACGATTTTGATTTATGGTATTTTATGGATAGTGATAAAAAAGAACAATGTTTTTTGGATTATATTATATGGCGCATATGGTGATCTACGTAAAAAATATTTCACGGCAGAAAATGTGTACCAATGAATACAAACCTAAAAATTACAGCACTAGAATGTGATGAATATTATTTTTTTAATAAACTGATTATTTTCACATTCTCTTCTGAATATGAAATTTTTGTAGTTCTTTCCTCCAGTTTTAAAAATAAATATTTCTTTTTATTTTCAATGGTAATTTTAGTTCCAAGGAAAAGAAAAAGGGGAAATACAGAATAAAAAAGAAAATGTACAGAAAAGAGTTCAACAAAGTTGACCGAAGTCATTGCCTTAAAAGTTCTCAAGCTTGCCAGTATTTCACCGTCTCGGATCAGCCATGAAGTGCTAGACAAGATGGAGATAAGCTCGGTTCATTAGTACTTCCAAATCACAAAGAGCAGTTTGGCTGATCGGAAATCCCAATGAGATATAGATCTTCATCCAGACAGTCGTGATCTGTTAAAAGGCATAATAGCACAACAACTACACTAGGTGGACCGCTTGTAACTGTGAGAAGATCCTATCTTTCCATCGCTTTGTCTGTATTCGGTCAAGTAACTGTAATTTATAATTTCTATTCAAAGTCTGTTTGATATATAGCTTTTTAGAATTAATGGTAATGGTGAGCATCTTGATTGGAGCAATCTGAAACCCTTTCTTGCAAGGAAATCAGCCTGTTCGATCGCAAATTTCACAATGCCAAGGTATCCATTGAAGCACAACGTGCCTTCAAAGACTTCATGTGGGAATTAGATCAGTTCTTTTTGATTGAGCCAAACCACCAGCATTTCATTGCAAAACATGTAGGCCAACTGAACGACGGTTAGGATAGCAGCTAGAGCTCATGCCAAAAACTGTAGACTACTTAGCCGTATAAAACGTTGCCCAGGGTGCACTTGTAGGAGGTAGGTCAATATTGCACCCATGAAAAAAAAATATTTTTGTAAATAATTGAATATCCTCTGGTGAAAATTCTGTTTAGTTAAGACTTTTTCGGAATATATATATCACACACCCGGGAATCTTAATATGAGATTTCGAATATTTATATAACTATTCGAAGCAAATAATAATTCCCAATAAGCCCTTTCTAATGTGAGAAAACTCACATGTCTAATCATTAGCCCATGAACTTGCTAATCTATTGGCCCCTTTATAGTGAAATCACTATAAAGTGGCCAATTACTTACTTATTAAATTACCTTGCTCATCCTAGTGTAAAACACATGAACTCTCCGTTCAACTTGCTTGCAGGACTTTTAACAGAAATTACATAGATTAGAAATCAATTTCGCTAAGCACCAGACTGGTTCTTAATTACAATTAAGTTCGGTACTCGGTAAAATAGTTACATAGAAGTAGTTACATTAAATAGTTACTGAAGATAAAAGTAAGTAAATTAAGTTACTTTACTTTACTATGTAAACTATAATATGTGCCAATGCATTTAAATGGAATATCGTAATTTATTTATTAAAATTATTATTCAAAATGTTAAGCTACTGTTAACTAAAATTAGGAAATCGAATATATTTCTATATATAACAATTTAGATAACCTACTGTTGCTATTTTTAGTTTAATTGGGAATGAGATTTTGGTTTACATCTTCTGTTTCTTTTGTAAAAGATTTAGTGAGCTATCTTGTTAATTTTACTATAGAGAATTCTTTTTCTTATTATTTCTTGTAGCAACTTTGATATCTGACGTGATGGTTTTGGTCTTTAATGTCAACAAATATTAGAAATGATAATTTCTTTCGGACTACTGGTATGTTCCGATTTCTTTCCATTTAAAGAACATGCTGAACTAAATTGCATATTATAATTTATATGTTAAGACTTAGCAATTATTATTTATCAATTATCATTTTATAAGATGTCAGGTTCTTCGTTAAATTAATACCAAATTTTTTTTCAGAAGTAGTTAAAATTGAATATTAATTGTTATTGTAAAAGTTATAATTATAAGTTGTAATTACATAATTATAAAATTAATATAATTATAAATCATAATTATAATTATAGTACAAGTTATTATAATAATTAGCTACAAATGAATTATACATATCAATTGAATAATGGAAGTCTATCGTTTTAGAAGAAAATACTCAATTAATAATTCTATTTTTGAAGTAAGCAAAATGGAAATGTAATTTCTTTAATATACTTAACATCAAAATATCAAGAAAAAAAAAAGTTATCATGTTACTTAAGTTTCTTATTTCACCACTGCGAAAACAACTGTATATGTTTTATTTTAGTGATGTGAACAAAGAGTTGTTTGAAAAAACAATGAACAAATCGAATATTTATAGCGACTTTAGACATGGATAAAGAACTACTGGTAACAAAGTAAAAATTGAGAAGTTTTGAAAAGCCATTTAAAGCATTGATTCAATTAGATGATTACAAGTTAGAGAAGATTTATAACTGCAATAAGTAAAAAGAGAGAAAGGAAACGTCTAACAGAACTTTATTATAAAAAAAGAACTACCATTTTCTGGTAACCAATGAAGATAGAGTAGTTACCTTTTTGTGCCAATGAAAGAGGTAACTTATATTGAAAACCCAATTGACTTTCTTTTGATAAAAATCTGGAGTTTTTAAGAAGGAAAATGTTAAGGAAAGATTATTTGTCGAAAGTAAATAAAAGAGCCTATGTAACAAAATCTCTCTTCAATTTTTTTTTTTATAAAATGGAGGACAGTAATTTTTCTTTTCACAAAATTTAGGCATCTTAAAGAAAATGCGTAGGTCGAATTATTCTTTCATTTTCACCTTTAATATTTCCTGAGCAATTAAAGGAAAATTTAGTTACTCTTGCAACAAGATATGAGTTTGGAAAACTTCAAAAGAAAGAAAAAATAGTGGGTGTCATCGAAAAAAGAAAAATACAGTATTAAAAAGATAAAAAATGCAACAAATGATTTTCCAAAAAGTTCATTATTTTAGATGAATTAGAGGAAGCATAAAAAAAGTAGACAAAAATCAAGTTACAGTTTCCTAAGTCTCCAATTTTTTCTACCGCATTGTTATTCATAATTTAAAAAAAAAATTAATAATGAGATCTATTCAGAAAACGTTGGAAATATTTTAGTAAACTTTTATTTTCTAGAACAAACTACCTGGCTACCTGTTGGCCAATTGACTAGCGCTCTGGCCTTTGTTACCACAGGCTTCAGGTTCGTCAGGTGGCATGGATGTTTGTTAGTGGTTCGAAATCTACTTTAAACTGTAGGTCCCTGCCTAATTAGCCCCCCGCCCCCCCAAAAAAATGACCGTAGAGTGACAAACCACCCAACACTAGAACAAACAATCAAAGAAGGATTCTAACTAAAGGCAGCAAAATTTAAAATTTTAAGTGGAAATAAAAATATAAAAACTGGATATAAAATATGTAATATAGACAATATTTTTCTATTTAAATATTAATTTTTTTCCTATTTTTAGAATGAAATTAATTTATTCTGGGATCTGGAGACAAATTAGCAAAGTTAATTTAAAAAAAAGTTAGCATTAAACAAAGTTAGCATCTATATATATATAAAAAAAATCATCCTAATTTCGAAAGATGAACTGTACATTGGTGGGCCCCATATTTCACGCTTACCTATAACACGAACAAGCTCATCGATGGACGATGAAGAGATTTGGTTTGTCGCTTTATGGTCATTTTATACACACTTTATGCTAATTAGACCGGGACCTACTGCTTAACGGGGCACGAGAAGAACATAACAGTCATATGGGAAACTTTTAGGGTCTAAAAGCCCTGAATTTGCTCCATGTATTGCAGGAAACACTAAAAACTTACAGGCCATCTGATTAAAAACATGAGACCTTCCCTATGATAGACGTCGAGTATGAAGCAATGATAGCATTGCCCGCCTCCAATGGCTATGAACCTGAACTTAACTTTCCTGCATAGTGGCTGTAAGCGTTACTACTGACCTAGAATGGACTTAACTGTAGTTAAAAATTAATCCTTACGTTTAGGAGTTAGAGATTAAAACTAGGAGTAATGATTTTTTCTCTAATTTTTCCGAGTAAAAAGTCATTTCTGCAAAAAGTACTTGAACGCTTTCTCTCTCGTTAAAAAGTGCAAGCATTTTCTTTTTCAAATTACTAGAATAAGAAGAAATTTCAAGAAATGTTTTATAATAAGAATAAGAGTAATATTTATAATAATAAAGAATCTTTATTTTTTTATAAACTTAGTGTGAAAGAAATTAAATACCGTTATTGTATAATATTGAATAAACGAATAGCAGCAAAAATTGGTTCTCTAATTTTTCCAAATATGAAGTCATTTCTACAAAAAGTATTTGAACAATTTCTCTCTTTTTAAAAAGTGCAAGCATTTTATTTTTCAAACTTTTAAGAGTTCATTCTACAACGGGAACAAATTTTAAAGAATGTTTCGTAATAAGTATCAGAATAATATTTATAATAATAAAAAAATCTTTATTTTTTATTTATATTTAGTGTGTAATAAATAAAGTACCATTAGGGTATAATAATAATAAATAAAATTGCTTTTATTTTGTAAATACCGTCATAAGCAAAACGGATTATAATATACTCCATTGCAATCAAAAATACAGTTGCTAATGTACTGATAGTGCATATTACAAGGAATTTCGTTGAAAACTTTTTTTGAAGTTTATAGAAACCAAATTTTTTTATATATTTAAATGTGATAAGTGAATTTTATCGAATATTGTTAAGATATTTGTATCTAAAGCATTCACTCAAGAATAATGAACGTTCATTATGCACTTTGTCACATTAAATAATTTTTCCTTTTTAAAACTATTGAGCTAGTAATTTCTCATAGTGTTAAAAATAATTCGATATAAAATTCAGGAAGATTCATTGAAAATTGGAACAGAAGGACAACCAACAAAACTGATTGTAATATTTCAGCACATTATTTATTATGTTTATATTTTAAATTAAAAAAACGTTCTTGTCACAAAGATAAAATGAGTTTTCTGTTTAACTTCCGCAAACAAAATGCTTCTCTGTCGATTGCATGGCATTCGTTTCCTTAAATTTTTGCATGATATAGATTTTATAAAATGTTCTGCTGTAAATTCAGCTGATGTTATTAAAAAGCAAAGTTAGTTTTTGACACAAAAATAAATCTGAATTATATAGACTCTTTTTTAATATAAATGTCTGCAGAAAATAATGCCTTCAAGAGATAGTTTATTTTAAATTTCAAAGTATAGTAAAATATTTCGTATTACTATTTACACTATTACTAACACTATTGTAAGCACTGTAAACACTTTTGCATAACACTATTACTAACACTATTGTAAGCACTGTAAACACTTTTGCATAACACTATTACTAACACTATTGTAAATACTATTTCATAACACTATTGTAAATACTATGTATTTCATAACACTATTGTAAACACTATTTCATAATTAAAAGAATATATTTTATTGCATATTTCTATATTTATACTGAAATTCATTTTTAAGAGACAACTCCTTTTTTTTTTAAATTTAAAAATAAAATTACTTATTTTTTAACTAAACTTAAATTTTTTTCTAATTTTATTTTATCAGAATTATATTTATTAAAATATATTACTTGAAAATTATTGTTTACATGAGTATTTTCCGCAAGTTAAATTATTTTACTTTATTTATTTAAAAAGGAGTGATATTTTCTAATTTATATATATCTCAAGTTTAATTTTTCTTTCTTAAGTATAGCAAAACAATTAAATTTTTTTTTTTTAATTTGTGAAAAATGCTCTTCTCATTCAATTAAATTAAAAATATTTTTATCTAATTAAATCATTATAAATAATATTATGTTAGTAGTTTCAAATGTGAACTCCGGTATGTAAAATATTTAAATTTAATTTTTTTATTATTTTAAATACGTAATAAAATTTCCGGCTGAATAACCTACATGATTGAAATTTGAACTTAATTTTACTTGAACATTATTTAAAGTTTGCTAAATGAAGTTTGCCATGTATATGATCAAACATTCAAAATGATATTCTCTAATGTTACAATAACGAAACATTAGAATCACTGTTTACATTTATCTGACAGAAAGGTTTAACCTGAATCTAGTTTGACGTGAATTTTATGAAATGTCATATCTTAATTCCAAAACTAAATTAATCATTTTAGGCGAGAATGTCTGCAAGCTGTCAGCCCTTAAAACCAATTGACGTCCAATCTGAACGAAGTACTACAATTAAGTTGCCATACCCCTTTTATTTAACGAATTAGACAGTCACAAATTATGTTTGCAATGCTTTCTAAAGCGTCAATAGGATTTTCCTCTTATAATATACCAGACAAACTAGAAAATAAACCTTCCAGTTGAATGTAATTTTATTGATAGCTTTTGAAGGGAGGAAGTTAGTTAAAATGGTCTGCCTCAAGCCTCAAATATTAATTGTCGACAGAAAGCTTTGTGTGAGTAATAGAGTTAGTAATAAATGAAACTTCGCACTAATATTAATCTTGCGCAGTTTAATCTGTTTTCTGATTATTGCGATAAATGAGCTCATATGTCGAATCTTTGTATACAATTGTTAATTTAAATATATATTAATATACAATTGAAAATAGTATTTAATTTGAAATGCATGCATTTCAAAGAATATTTAAATCAATTTGAGTTTAAACGTGAAGTCCTGACTGTGTTGATGTTTAATTAACTTTGACTGTCAGTAATTTTTAACTAAATGAAAACAGCATGAATTAAACACGAATGATATTTGAAATGAGTACTTAACGAAAAATATCGTGTAAAGACTAATGTGAAGTGCAAGAAATGCTTTACATTTAGAAGTTTCAAGATGTTTTTATCCAATGTTGGAGATTTTATGCTTGTGTGTATCTTCCCAGAGGTCTAAGCTTGTTGACCACTTTACAAACAATGCACCATTTAGATCCATCCAAATCAATTTGAGTTTGAATTTAGACTTGAAGTTCTGACTGTGTTGATGTTTAATTAACTTTGGCTGTAAGTAATTTGTAACTAAATAAAAACAGCATGAATAATACATGGACGATATATGAAACGTGAATATAACGAAATATATTGTGTTAAGACTAACATGAAGAGCAAGAAATGCTTTATATTTAGAAGTTTTCAAGATATTTTTATCCAATGTTGGGGATTTCATGCTTTTGAGCATCTTCCCAGGAGTTTACTAAGCTTGTTGACAACTTTTAATACGCTATTTGGATAGGTCCACATTGATCTTGGTGTTAAAACGAATATGATGCTATATGTCCAAGTGGCTGTTTCTGCGGAGGATTGACACAGTCTGTAGTCGTGACCGTATCACTTGTCTGCAGTCATGACCGTATCATTTGTCTGTAGTCATGACCGTATCACTTATCTGTAGTCATAACTGTTGACATTGTCTGTAGTGTATGCCATGTTTCCAAAAGTTTCGATACAGAAAGGGTGATTAAGAGAAAGGCCATTACTGAAGAGAAAGAAAGGGTAAGAAAAGCATTTCTCCTCTTTTTTCCAGCTGCAATGATGTGGCAGTAGGGAAGGTAAGAAAGAATTCGAGCAGATGTGTAATAGATTTCGACCGAGATATAGGACTAGTTTTTGTTAAGCATCTAACGAGAATTGGCGCGTAGCTCAATTGAGTTACGTTTGAAATAAATTTATTAAGAATATCAATTGACGTGTTGGCCAGTTAAATATAAATTGGTATCGAGATTTCTTTTAATTATTTAATTAATTGTTGTGACAAAATAATGATGAGAATTGATTGACAATGAACTACATTGATTGTAAATAAAAATATACAAATTTTATTATACCTGAAAATATCTTAATTGGGGAGGTAGTCATTTGTATAACAAGTGCAGGGAAACAGACAAAAGACGTTACAACTATCCCTTCGCCTCTTTAAACACAGTTCAGCGACCTTACGATGCACGTATTTAAAATTCATCGCATCCATACCAACGTTACAGCTGTCATCGAATGTTACAAGGTTAACCTGACATAGGCATAACAACTTGGCAACTTTCGATTTGGTTCACAAAGTCTAGTTCCATTTGTTCAGAAGCCCAATATTTTAAATCATCATGTAACTTCAAGTTTACTTTTTTAAGACATTAAATCATTAAAAATTTCCTAATCAAGGAAAAGTAGAATTAGGCATTACTCTTTTAGGGTATACAATTTTCTAGATTGTGATAATTATGATCTAATTTTCTAGATTACGATACTTGCAATCAAGCAGATTCTTTAATTTTTATACGAACGGAAAAAAAAGCATTTTTAGTGCACTGTATATTCTACCAGTTCAATATACAGCAAAAAAAATTAAATAAAAATAAATAAATAAATAAAAAATTATATCACAAACCTAAATTATCCAATATATTATCTTGAAAAATTTACGATCATAAATTTATTTTCATTAATAATAATTATTTTTTAAATTTATTATCTTAAGGCGCTTAGCTTACTGCATCATCTCATCCTGTCAGCAGCAGCAGATCTTACTTCAGACCATCTCGCCCACACCGTCTGATTCCTTTCATTTTCTACCATTCGTCTCCATGTTAACATGGGTCTTCCTCTTTTCCTTTTACCTTCTGGCGCCCATGTTAATGCTATTGCTGGAATTTTAGCTGAAGGCATTCTAAGATATGCCCAAACTATTTCTACCTTCTTTTTTTTATGTTATTTGTACACTTTCTCTAATAATAAAGATCTAAATTTGATATTGCTTGTGACCAATATATTTTTAAAAAAATTTCTAAAGCATCTATTTTGCCGACTGTTTATTTTTAATTTTTTTATAGCTAAGTAAATGTAATTTTGTAATATATTTTGTAATAATTTTATAATAATAGCAATTTGTTGAAAATACAATTTTGAATAAAATAATATTAAAATTTTTTACAATTTTACAATGTCAATTTCAAAATAAAATTTAATGTAAAATATGGAATTTAATTTTCGTTCTTCCATTTATATTTTTCTTGTATAAATAAAACAAGTACTATATAAGATTGAACATTATAATGTGCAGGTTGGGCGACTAGAGTGTAATTGGGGTGGTTGAGTTGAGATACTTGAGGCACAGGTAGAAGAACTCACAGTTTTATTTACACATGCACAAACGCACACACATACAAGTAGAGACATACAATGTTCAACACATTTAAAGACATATAATTATACATTCGTGGAAGGATTTCACTTCTATGAGGAAAACCGATACTCAACTAAGCACAGGATGCGGGAAATATACTTCCTCTCCGGCTGAAAGTCTATAGGGTAACTAATACGCAAGGTTACTCTAAATATATTTCCTGTCTGGGTGAGAGACTGTAAACTGAACGTTTCTCAGCAGACGCGCGTGGTTGCACTGGTTATTGCATTATTGCACTTCCTCTCGGGTGAGAGTCTCGAGGCCTACTGACCATTTCATCACATAAGGTGCTCTTGCCAGTGTGTAGGAGGAGGAAGCACGGTTACAACATGTAGTTTATTTTTATTTTTGATGTTTTAAAATACCTACCTTATGTTAATACTTACCTAAACCTTAATAATTACCTGAAATATTTATTACTTTAAAAAAAATATTATGCAAATTTATATTGATATTTATAGCTAATATAAAATTTTCCTTTAACACTTCAACCGGCTAACTAGAAACGATCTTTTAAAACAATTTTACATTATTTAATCATATTACTATTAGTTCGTGAAAAAATTTAAATATTGCATATAAAAAGCTCGTGAAAGAAATTTAAATAAACCAATAAGAATAGTTTGTGAAAGGAATTAAAAAATTATCCAATAAAAAATGTTGAAAGTGGCCAAGGACACGAAAAAATTGATCAAGAAAACTGAAAACTCCGTTCTCGAAAACAATATCCATAATTTGATGGATTAATAAGGATAAATATTTTTCAACTCAGTTTTTATTAGTCATATGTTAGAAAGAGGAAAATACAAATAATTTTCCAAATAGTTTTACATTATTACTAAAAAAAAAAAAAAACCTAAATAATTTCAAAATTATTATTCCTGACAATATTTGTATCAACTTGGCATATCTTAACCTTATTCATCTTTGCAATAATCAAGTTGTCATGGGAATGAAAAGGTCAAATTAACTGATACTTTGAAATCCTAAGATGTATCACGAGTCACAGTTATAGTTACACGAACAACTCTTAAGTAAATCTTTCTTGAATCGAAAAGCGTGCACAAAACTTCTGAAATGAAAACTAAGTTCCTAACAAAATGGCAGGAAATAGCACGCATAGAGGTTCACCAAAGCAAACTGAAAATCAAAGCTCGTGCTTTAAAGTCTGTAAATTAGCTTATATCAAGTAAATTTTATTGCAAATTAATAGTAAATTATTAATTAACTATTTTGTATAGTCAATTCGTTTTGTATTTATAAAAGCTAACAATTTTCCATTCAAAGCTCATTTTTTAAGATTGAAAAAAAAAAAAAATACAAAAAAAAAAAAAAAAAAAAAAAAAAAAAATTCGATTTAACATTTCTAATATGTAATACAAAATATTTTATCCATAAAATTATGGGTATTGTTTTAGAGATCGGAGTTTTTCGTTTCCTTTATCCTTTTCATGTCTTTGACCACTTTCAACGTTTCTTATAGCTATTTTTAAAAAAAAATTCCACAAGTATTTTTATACATAATGTTTATTTCAATTTCATTCACGAGCATTTTTATACTTAATGTTTATTTCAGTTTCTTTCACGAGCATTTTTTTATACTTAATGTTTATTTAAATTTCTTTCACGAACATTTTTTATACATAATATTTATTTAAATTTCTTTCATGACCTTTTTTATACATAATATTATATTTAAATTTCTTTCACAAGCTTTTTTATACATAATATTTATATATTTAAACTTCTTTCACAAACTTTTTTATTCGTAATATTTATCTATTCAGATTTTTTTCACAAGCTTTTTTTCCAATATATATTTCTATTTAAATTTTTTTCACAAGCTTTTTTATAAATAGTATTTATATATTTAAATTTCTTTCACAAACTTTTTATACATAATATTTATATATTTAAATTTCTTTCCTAACCTATTTTATACATAATATTTATCTATTTAAATTTCTTTCAAAAGCTTTTTAATACATAATATTCATATATTTAAATTTCTTTCACAAGTGTTTTTTTACATAATATTTATGTATTTAAATTTCTTTCACAAGATTTTTTATACATAATATTTATATTTTTATTAAAATTTATTTCACGAGCTAATATTTGAATTATGTAAAATTATTCTAAAAGATGAGCAAAAACGAAAACAATTTTAAGATGGTGAAAGCAAAGACAATTTTATTTCAAAGTGAAAATGAGATTTCTCAAGAAAAGAAAATCGTTCGGAGTTCTATAGGTTTTTTTTTCAATTCCTGCTATTAGTTCACACTCTCCCTATATATATCTTGTTCAAATTTTCAATCGTTCATAAAATACTTTTTATTCATCCACTCAAGTTCAAATACATTTTTTTAGAACTTGTAGTGGATGACACTTGATGTTAATACAATTTTTTCAAATATTAATTCATTAATTAAATTTAATAAATTAGTTTTAGTTTTTTTTTAGATTTAAGTAGCATGTATCTAATAATAGATGGCGCCAGGCGTAAGAGGAAAATTTCAACTTTATTTGTAAAAAAACTTTTTTGCAATATAGTGAAAAAAAAGTAGGAATTGAGTTAAAATTTTTTTTTCATATTGCTTATTTAATATAAGAACAAAACGCATAACATTAATCTTAAGTTTTAAATTTTATGGGTAACATGTATATCGGCCCAGCCGATTATTTTTCTTGAATCTGGATTGGTAGCAATAATACCATTTCAAAGTCGTTTTTGGCAATACATATAAGAGCATCATTTAAAACAGTTTATAATGTGAATTAAAACAAAGTAAATCGTCATTTTAGTGATTTGAGTTCAATAGAAACCTTTTCACTTATGGTAAATTAAATTAATGATCTTCATACATTTGTTAAAAGAGAAACCTTTAAGGCACGTAGCTCTCGAAGCATCTAAATCTTTTCCATGTCCTCACTTTGCATATATTATTCACTGCGTTTGTATGTAGCACGTCGATTTATTTTATTCATTCAAGGAATCTACTGTGATATATATTTGTTCTTAAATTGTACTAGGAACTCTCTTTCCTCAGTTTTATTTTATTTAGAAATTGGTTTTAGTAAATTGTACGCAGCTCACATATTGTATGAAATAAATCTATTACAATTCGTAGAACTGTTGCTTCAAAAGCCGAATTCCACGTCTGAACGTTATAAATATATCATGGCGTGTTGTTGCTTTAGAAGCTGGAACTGGAAATTGAATCCTATTTATATGGGAAGATAAAAATAAATTCATTTTTCTTTTCGCCAAATTTTACCAATGAGATATAAAATATGGTATACGAAAATATTTGATTCAGGAAAAGTTTTTATGTAAATTTAGTAAAAAAAGTAAAAAAAATAAAAAAACGAGTTAAAAACACTCGATTGTTTCACATATACATAACTGAAAATAAAAACATCTATTCAAATGTTTATATAAAAACATTTATTCAATTTTTTCAAATATTTATATAAAAACATTTATTCAATTTATTCAAATATTTCTATAAAAATATTTATTCAATTTATTAAAATATTTCTATAAAAATATTTATTAACATATTTATATAAATATTCAAATATTTATATAAATATTTCAATAAATATTTAATATTATAGCAAAATTTATTTCTTTTATTAATTTTTAAAAAAAAAAAAAATTTACTAGCTTTTTTTGTATTTTGAATTAACAGAAAGAATTTTTACTTGAGAAACTAAATGGGTTTCTGATCCACTGGCGGTATTCGTTGCAGTCGCTGCTTTTAGAAAATAGGAGATTCGGGAATCGATTGCGTCAACATGGGGATATTTAGGCTGCCTGGTGGATGTTTGTGGTTTTTTCAAATATGACATGCAAATGCTGGTCAGTTACACCTAAAAGTTCTTCAGGAAAGGTAATGTCCTCCCTCATTCGCTCATCGTCTATCGATGGGTTATTCATTGCATACATGGGTCAAACCCAAGGCCCACCGATGTTCAACATAAAAGGTGGTTTCGAAATAAGACAGCTTGATTCGAGACTTAACGAGCCATGCTGAACCGAATTTTTCCCATGTTTATGCTGGAAAAGGGTATGATAAATCCATATGTCCGGAAAGTTTTAGTGGAGGAAGCAGTAAGAAGGTAACAACCTCTATGTTGACGATTATGACACCATATGTCCGTCCTCAGTTCAGTTCTTTAATGATGTCTGATTCAGGCACGACAACCTGATGTCCATCCTCAATTCAGGCAATGGCAACCTTTCTTTGATGATGTTCCTTCATGATGTCCATGATGTCTGTCCTCAATTCAGGCAATGGCAACCTTTCTTTGATGATGTTCCTCCTCAATTCAGGCAATTTCATGATGTCCATCCTCAATTCAGGCAATGACAACCTTTCTTTCATGATGTCCATGATGTCCTCAATTCAGGCAATGACAACCTTTTCTTTCATGATGATGATGTTCCATCCTCAATTCAGGCAATCAATTCAGGTAATGACAACTTTTCTTTCATGATGTCCGTCCTCAATTCAGGCAATGACAACCTTTCTTTCATGATGTCCATCCTCAATTCAGGCAATGGCAACCTTTCTTTGATGATGTTCATCCTCAATTCAGGCAATGGCAACCTTTCTTTCATGATGATGTTCATCCTTTCAATGTCCATCCTCAACCCAGGCAATGACAACCTTTCTTTCATGATGTCCGTCCTCAATTCATCCTCAGGCAATGACAACCTTTCTTTCATGATGTCCGTCCTCAATTCAGGCAATGACAACCTTTCTTTCATGATGTCCGTCCTCAATTCAGGCAATGACATCCTCAATTCCTTTTTCTTTCATGATGTCCGTCCTCAATTCAGGTAATGAAAACCACCTTTCTTTCATGATGTCCATCCTAAATTCAGGTAATGACAACCTTTCTTTCATAATGTCCATCCCAATTCAGGCAATGACAACCTTTCTTTCATGATGTCCATCCTCATTCAGGCAATCAATTGTTCATCCTCAATTCAGGCAATGACAACATTTCTTTAATGATGTCCGTCCTCAATTCAGATAATGATAATCTTTCTTTCATGATGTCCGTCCTCAATTCAGGTAATGAAAACCTTTCTTTCATGATGTCCGTCCTCAATTCAAATAAATTCTTTCTTTCATGTAATTCAGATAAAACCTTTCTTTCATGATGTGCATCCTAAATTCAGGTAATGATAACCTTTCTTTCATGATGTCCATCCCAATTCAGGCACTGACAAGCTTTCTTTCATGATGTTCGTCCTCAATTCAGGCAATGACAACCTTCCTTTCCTGATGAGTCCGATTCTGATAAAAGGGAACATGACTTGTGTTCTATATTTTAACCTTTCATTTATTTGTTTTTTAATTCGAATATTTTTCCAGACATTTTAGATTTTAATTTTGTTTAAATATTAAAACTATTATCATTGTCTATATTGAAATGCCACCAAGGAATTGAAATTCTATTGAAATTCTATCACCTTCAAAGACGAAATTAGGAGTGGAACTTTAAAAAGTTAATTACATTTTTCTGAAATTTATCTAGATTCATATGTATACTTTTTTAAATATTTTTCTAATCGCTATTATTAATTATTAAAATTATATCTTTTGTAGGCAAACAACAACTCATACATGCCAGTAAATAACTTTATATTAATGTAGATCTCAAACAAACGCAAGTTTTTTTTATTACCTTTTGTAAACACGTATAATTAACTTTTGTTATTAAATTTCCAAACAAACTACTTGCAAAAAATGCCTGATACAAAAATTGCAAATTCTGAATGTATCTTGTTCTAATTAATTTATATTAATGATTTATATTTATTCATGCATTAATTAAAAGGATTTTTTACTCACTAAATTTTGTTTTTGCGCACAATTAATCTAAATCATTTATTAAATATGTATTGTTGAAAATAAAGATTACTTTTTTTGCTATCAAAATTTTTTTCTTCATAATTTACGGTTAATTGAATGTTTCATTGTGTTAAAGATAATTTAAATAAATAAATGATTTTAACCTATAGAATTAATCTCCATCTTTTTTATTTTATTTTTTTTTTTTAAATTCTGTCTGACAAAATTTTTCTTTTATAATATCAGGTTTTGTGACCTGTGGTCTTTTGCTACTGAGCCGGTGCATTTTGTTGTAGATTCAGATATGTAGATTGTAGATTTAAGTATTCAGATATCTGCCCACTATGCACAGCATGGAGTCTGCTATATTACATAGACAAGATAGAAAGTATGGTTGAGCATAATTTTCAAGGGTAATTGGTCCATATTTGTGTCATATATCAAATTTTTTTCTGGATTTTCTACAATGAAGCCCACTAAGAGCAGCGAGTGGTATTATTAATACTTTTTTTCTTATCCTACTTGTAAACAGCAACTTTTAGACCAAGAACCAGTGTGGTCTCATGAAAGGAGGGAAAGGGGGAGGGTAGCTTCTGTTGGGGTGGAAAGATAGGAGTGCTCACCAAGGCGACAAGATGCAAGGAAAAATTTGGGACCGCGGTCGCCTGAAACCGGTTTGTTGGGAGTGGAAGCGGATTTTCACTAGGCGTAGATTTCTGAGTTTCAGTTTTTTGTCGCTTGCTTGGTCTCTCGCCTTGGTGGGAACGAGCCTTAACTTGGTTCCGTGACGCTGAGGAAGGAGGGGAGTGCCTTCCGGGAGGACTTTCAGCAGGAACTACCCCGCATGTGCCAATCGAATGGGAGAAAACCTGGAAAATTTCCACCAGGTAGTCCGACTAACGCAACAAGATGCTGAACATCATAAACGCCATCGAGTCTCCTCGTTTTTTGAAACAGTGTCTACAGCAAAGCCGCCAGCTGATTAAACCTCTTCCCTATGGTCCTGACTCGGGCTTATTAATACCTACATCTGTCTATCATTCTAAATGGTCCGAGTTACTGAAATGGTTGATAAGATGTGAAAGGGGGCCTGAATGGCCGAGTGGCTAGCACCCGGTACTACAGGTATCGGGTTCGAATCCCGGCCGTGGATATGTGCAGTGTTCGGAATCCCCTTTAAGCTGCAGGTCCCGGTCTCATATGACCGTAGAGCGTCACAGAGCCCAATCAGACTTCTTCTCACTCACATCATTCCCAAACTGTAAAGGGACAACTCAGCTCTAGGCGCAGTGATGTGCTGTGGTGTAGTAGTAGAAGTGGCAAAACGTGAAAAGAAAAAAAAAATGATTACAAAAAATAATTAAATTAAAATCACAGAATAATAAAAATTTTCTGCGGTTAACTATAAGAAGTTAACTGGAAATTTTCTGCGGTAAACTACAAGAGTTATAAGTTAGTAACTTATAAACGTGTTGTTAAGAAATAAGCTCTTTTTAAGAATCTCTAGACTGTTTTGGGACCTTGAGCGTCACGTTATCCTGAATCATAATAAGGATGAAAAAGAAAAAAAAAATGCTGCGCAAACGTGACTAATGATGACAATTTTTTTGCTTGGTTTTCCCCTTAACTTCAGCGAAATGAGAATAGGAAAGCAAGGATTTCTAGACAGAGTTCTTCACTTAAGATGCTAGTAAACAGATCCAGTTTATAAGAGTCTAGAATATTATCTTGATATATTTTTTGATGGTAATAAATATAATCAACGATGTAGAAAAACCTAATAAAAATGCATATTCTTAAAATGATGGAATACTTTAAATTACAGACTGTATTAACACATTTTTTGTAACAAAAAGATTAAAAAATTATAAATGTCGTGGAATTAAGGTTTTTTGGTAATATTATATTATTTTAAATGACAAATATTGTTTGCTGCCATAAATTTATTCTACTTCTTTATTCTACAGCCCTATGGTGGGCCAAGGGGCTTTCTTTTTAAGGGGTAGGGTTGTCATCCCTACGCCCAACGCACTACAATCATATTAGACCAAGATCTACGGTTAAAAGAGGATTCCGAATAACTACAAACATCCATGGCCCTGTCTGGACTCGAACCTGAAACCTGTTGCACCGAGCTTCAGCAACTCGGCCATCAGGCTCATAAATGTATTCGTAATTTGAAATATCACATGCAAACAAGTTTTGAATGTTTCATTTGGTTTGTCGCCCTACGGTCATCTTGTGCACACGAAGGCTACACAGACCGGTATCTACAGTTTAAAGTGGATTCCGAATCACCCACAAACATCCATACCACCGACAGGATACGAACATGAAGCCTGTCATGCCAAAATGCCAGAGCGCTAGCCAATTGGCCATCAGGCTGCCCAAGCTTTGATTTAGAGATATGTTTTTGTACTTTTAGCCATAACATGTTATATAATAATCTAACATAAAACTTGTTATATAATGTTTTCAATGAACAAATAAGTAACATTAATAATTAGAAAATAAAATAAATCGTCATACTTTTACATGTAATAAGAATCAATAACGAATACCCTAAAAGGGACATATAAAGCTGCAGAGACAAATTCAAAAGGAGCGGCGTCATAGGGAAGAAAAGTCATTTAGGACTGCGGTGCTTAAATGCTTTTTTTAACACAGGAATTGGGGCATTATGTAAAGAGAGTTATTTGTTACTTCATTACTTTTAAAACTTCAAGAATTCACAATATTAAATTGTTAATCGTGCTTTCACCTACCCACTGTAAGAACCTCTGTAGCGTTCAGGAGAAATAATCAGTAGGCCTGGAGCCTCTCACCCGAGAGGAAGTACAACGCAACCGGCGCTTCGGCTGAGAATCGTTTAATTTGTTATCTCTCATCACGAGAGAAAATGTATTCAATGCACTGCGTTCATAACACTGTGTAACAGTTGGACTATATGTCTTTAAATGTGTTAAATATTGTATGTTTTAATTGTACGTGTGTTCTGTTTGTGCGTGTATAAATAAAGCTATGATTTCTCAAACCTGTGTCTCAACCCAAACACACCAAGTTACAATCCAGCTGCACAACCGACAACACTACAATCTGGGGCCCAACGTGAGGCTCTCCCGTATACACACCGCTACAAAACCAATTAAACCCTTTAAAACCAATTTAAAAAATTCTGTGCGTAAATAAATAAGATTTAAAAAAAAAAAATGATGAATATTTAAACCCCTTTACAATTTTTGTTATAAGACCATATTTATACAAAAAGTGTTGTTGTGAAAAAATATTCTTAAACAAAAAGAAACTTTGTGAACGTCCCAAAGTTTTACTTTATGAGAATTCAAATTTTCAGTTTGATTTTGTTTTAGTTATTTTAATAGAATTATGTTGTTTCAAGGATACTTAAAAATTCTTAGTAATCAACCAGCCTTTTAAACAGAATAATTTTTTCTAAGTGTTTTGGCCCATCTGTTGCATTCTAAGAGAGTTAAAGAATAGAAGTAATAGAAGTATACAGCCTAGAATATATTATTACCACCGTGAAATATAGAAAACAAAGTAGAATGATATAGGAACGCATGTAAATATGATGGCATGAATTATCAGGATTATGAATTTTTTAAATAATCGGTAAGACCAACATAAGTGTCATTAAACTTCAGCACGATAATATCACGTACCATACATTATGGATTTAAGTGACGTGGATTCAAAATGACATCATCAAATTTTAAATTGGCCACCAAGGTCTCCAGATTTTAATTAAACCGAACATTTATAGAGTCTTTTAAAGCTAAAGTTACACCAACATAATATTTAAATATTCTTTTTAAAAACTGCGAGAAATATGGAAAGGTGTAAATATTATAGAATGTAACGTTTTTGGATATGATTAGTTATAGCTTTGTAGTTATGGCCAAATTAGAAAAATAATAACTTTTCTTCAAAACAGTATTTAACAAATAGCTTAAAAATAATACTTACATAAAGCTTTATATCTAATTCTTTCTCTAGTCACAGTTCTGATTGTGGAGTGGATATATATGTATACATATATATATTCTTAACTAAGAATTTCATTAGAATCTACTATGGTACAAGGCACTAATAGCGATACTTAAGCGTCATACATTCCATTCCATTAGCCAAATGGGTATGATGGGGCTCATATATGTATATGGGTTCAACTAATTTTTTTAATATTTTTGCTTATATTGCAACTTGGAGTATATTGAAGCTAATTGATAATGTATTACCAACATTATCTTTTGAGCAAACCACCAACACTGAGAAGTTTTACAGACTACGTTAATCACAACTGAAAGTTTAGACAGGAATTGATATAAAAGTTGTCCTTTCATCGATATCAAATTTAATTATTAAGGCACTGCAAGTCGTATGACCTAAGGTCAGACAATTTTTTGTGATCTAGTTAGCTATGATAGACAAAATTTGATAAAAAATTTAAAACTACCCCTGCCTATTTCTGACAAAAAAGATTATATACATTTTAGTTCATAAAAAATTTCATAGGAAGATAGCGTCTTAAAAAATATCCACTTTAAATTTATACCCGAGTAAACCAGAATTAACTGTTGTTTTTTCGTCATGAACCAACAAATTTATTATATTTAGATTTTATTGAAATAGGGTTTGAAGTATCCAAATTTTAAAAAAAATTGTTATACAACTCTAAATGTTGATCTTAGTTCAATTGAGCTTTCATGGAATGCTTATTACATATATGTAGAAAACATTTAATGCATGTATACATAGAATAAAAGTTTCTCTAAAATTCTCTGGTGCAGATTTTAATATGGAAATGTTCCCTTATTAAAATTTCCCCGGTATTATTTATTAATATTCCTCATAAATATTCCGTTGGTACAGATTTTAATATTTGAATATTTCTGAAGATATATTAAAAATTTATTAAAACGCATGCCTAGAAAAGTTGTTCATTATTATCAGAAGTTATAAAAAATGTATTTTTTAAAAGTAAATTCATTTTTTTTTCAAATTATTCTTAAAAAAAGAAAAGGTAACATAGGGCTACTTAAATGAATATATTCATTGCAATTTCCCATTTTTTAAACATTAAGGAACTAATTATCAGTATATTTGTTTGCTCTTAAAATGATTTTTAGGAAAGTTAATTTCGTTTTGATGTATAAATATCTATTTTACATTCTATAAATATTCCAATGGGGGATAATCATCTGCCAGACATTTTCTGGAATCAAACAATAATATTAAATAAGAATAAATTTTTAAATTTTTTAAAATTTTAATAAAAAAATTTCAACAGAACGTTTTTCAAAGTTAAATATTTCTAATTTGAGAAATAGCTTCTTTTATTATCTACATCAAACATACTAAATTATACTTGTAAATATTATTTTATTTTCAACGAGCATTACAAACGTTTTCTTCGACATAGACCATTCATCATTATATTTTAAGCTTATTTTTATAATAGATAGAAGCAAATGAACATCAAACATACTTTCTTGAAGTCACAAAGAACACTACCTTTTTGAAAGGAAAAAAAGACGATTATTTTTTTCTAGAATTCTTCATATTAAAAACGACGTACTATGCATGTTAATGCTGAAATGACAATGGCATGCATTTTAAGCAGTACAAACATTCAATCCAACATTTCAATTTTTTTATTTTTGTGAAAGAAACAATTAAATTGAGTGATCAAATAAAGAGTACAATTTGAATTTTGAAAATGATTGTTTAAGAAAATAAACTTCTTTGAAATCTATTTTAATATAAATGCAATTCGTTTTGTTTTTATCTTTAATATAAAAGAAATGAAATTTTCTATTTTAAACGAAATATTTCAAGTAAAATTTTATAAATATTTGCCAAAGAATGAATGTAATTTAAAACTAACTCGATGTTTCCGCGAAGTAAAATCTAAGTCAAATGAATGAATCTATATATATGAAACAAAATGAAATTCATAGAACTATTTATAAATTTCTAAAGCAAATGTAGAAATGAAGTTATTGAAGGCATATTTCTTAATAAGTTTTGGAAAGAAGTTCTTTTACTTAAAGCGGATTCTGAACCTTACTTTTCTTACAAAGGAAAAGATGTAGACATATCATTGCTTTACTTAGAATTCTTGATAAAAAGAGTTAATATCCATCATTGATTATTATATTTTGAGAAATTATATAAAGTTTATTATAATTTTTTCCATACTCTAGGAATCTTGTGTTCCATTTATAATGTGTGATCCAATTACATAGGGATGCCTTCCTGGAAGACATTCAGTAGTAGCTGTCCTCCATTTTGTATGGTTTAAGCTACAGAAAAGTTTCTGGTATTTCATCGCTTAACTTAGAAATCTCTATAAAAGTAGTTCCTAGCCACCATTATTAACTATATTTTGAGAAATTATATGAAGTTTATTATAATTTTTTAATTAATTTTTATTATAAAGTTTATTATATTTTTTTATTGATTTTTATTATTAAGTTTATTATATTTTTTTTATTAATTTTTATTATAAAGTTTATTATATTTTTTTATTAATTTTTATTATAAAGTTTATTATATTTTTTTATTAATTTTTATTATAAAGTTTATTATAATTTATACTTTTGAGATCCTGTCTTCCACTTATGATACGTGATCCAGTTACATAGTAATGCCTTTCTGGAAGTCATTCAGTCATTCAGTATTCAGTGTTCAGTGTTATCATTCAGTATTCAGTGTTATCAGTGTTATTCAGTGTTGTTCAGTGTCCTCCATTTGCATGATATATATGTAGAAGAAAATTCGGAAAACTCCAACTAGGCAGCCTGATTGTATTTCTGGATTTTCTGCCACAATCACCATTATTTCATATTGTTTTTGAACATTAACTCACGCAGCCATTTAAACTTAAGGGTAATAGTTACGATCATTACCCCTACGGCATGAATCTGACAATATAAAATAATTTACTATTGACTAGTTTTAAATTTGTTTTAAACCAAGTAATTAGGAATACAGAATTGCTGCCAAAATCCTCTCATTCAAATATTTTATTTTTAATACTTCACTTTAAATCTATTAAGGATATTTACAAAATTGATAGTGGTGAAATAAAAAAAAAAAAAAACTTCATATGTTCCTATTTCGTTCTACACTGAGGGAAAAAGGTAGAAGGACATTAGATTATTTTTGATAAATGAATAATGACGCATTTTTTAAACAATTAATTTATTCACAACGTTTTTACATGCAGATACCTGTATCTAGACAAAACAAAAAGTATACAATTAAAAATGTATACTTAATAAAAAAATTGGTTTTGACGATCTCATGATCAGTGAAAAAGTAGAAGGACACTTCTAAAAAAGAGGTGTATTATATAAATTAATATGGAATTCTTTTCCTGTTGGGTCGAATTACTTCGAAGATCCTATTTGGCATCGAACTGTATAAAGATTGAATTTTTGTTTGGCAAAAATTGTCCCATAAAAAGTTTAATGATTTCTGCAGCTCAGCTACAGATTTAAACTGCTTTCCACCCTTGTAAACACGACATACAATCATTGCCCATATGTTCTCTACAATGTCGAGATAAGGACTTTTAGCAGGCCAATGTAAAAATCGAACATTGTTTGCTGCAAACCAATCTTTAACACCATTTGCAGTGTGAAATGAGGCTCCATCTTGCTGAAAAATCCAGTCATCTCCTCCTAACTCAGTGCCATACGGGAGAAGATTTGAGTTTAGAGTCTGGATGTAGTCTGTATGGTTCTGTCTACCATTTAGAAAGACTAAACTTGTCCTGCCTCCATAGCCAACTGCTAACCATACCATTAAACCACCTCCTCACATCTGTCGAGTAGAATAAGTTTCTTCTTCAATACCAAGACAGTGCCAATAGTACTGATAACCATCTGGACCATCCAAATTGAATTTTTTTCTCATCGGAAAATATAACTGAGGTCCATTCTGAGCTCCAGGACATGTGGTCTTTAGCCCACTGCAGTCGGTTCTTCATGTGTCCTTCATTCCACTTCGGATGGTGCATCCGTTTTTTGAAGACGAACTTTTTGAGCGTTTTATGTAGTTATAGACAGTTCTTTTGGTTACATGTGTAATTTTGATTGAAATTGCGTCTTGCCTACACTTCCACCAGTCTTTTGAGTTCACGAATGATTTTTCGTTGATCACGTTGGGTGAGTTTTTTTTGGTCTTCCTGTCTTCTTTTTTCTTCTGTCACTTTCAGGGTTTCTTATGAAGTTCGAAACAGTATTAGGACTGATTCGTAGCTGCCGTGCAATCTCTCACACCTTTGCCTTCATTTTTATCGGCAACTATTTGGCCCTTCCGAAACTTACTTAAGGGTATTCCTCTGGGCATCCTAAAACCAATAAAAACTATGAATTTCTAGCTAAATATTTTATTCTTGTTAAAAAGGAATTAAAAGAGAAAAAAACACTTACCTATAAACTTTCCAACAGCTTCTAAATAGATTTTTTGGATGTGTCCTTCTACTTTTTCACACACCCAAAGTTATTAAGTATTGCATTCCTAAGTTAAAATGATGGTAAATAAAAAATCTCATTTAACTTTCACTTAACGTAAATTAAAACTCTAACAAAACAACTCTCTATAAAAATCAGATCAAAAGCAGTAAAATAAAAGCATATTGTACAAAAAAATTACTGTCCTTCTACTTTTTTCACACAGTGTATGTGTTCCTGTTTGAAAGAATTTTGAGTAAATAAAAAAAAATTATTACATTTTTTCAGAAATGTTTTCTTGTTTTTAATGTAGTTTTTTTTCTTTTAAATTCTACATTATTTTAATTTTCAGTAAAACTTATCTGGCAAAACTATTTGATATTCTGCATTAATAAACCCCCCAATGACAAGAAGCAAAGATTCTGTTGTCCAATTATATATAGAGAGAAGTTTGAAAGAAGAAAATTAAGTTGCCAATGGAATCAAATTTTCATGTCTGCTTCTTTGAAACTGAATCCCTTTTTTTTTTTGAACAAAAAATAATAAATATTAAGTTCACTTTTGAAAATTAAAAAAACAAAAAACAAATACTGTCTCCAACAATATTATATAACATCTTAGAGACTATAATTTTACAAGACCAAAGAAATAACCCAACTTTTAGCATGTAAAATTACAACCTGCCAAGAATTCGAATTTTGTTTCTTCAAAACATCCAAAGAATGGACAATTTAATCACTTGAAATTTAAGGTTGCAAATTTTTTCCTGAGCCTTAGAATCTGGTAAATATTAGAAGCTTTATGTTATAAAAAAAAAACTTACAGTATGTAAGGAAATATATTTTTAGCCGTTTGACAGCATGTTATGACAGCAGGTTTGACATCATGATATGAAATTTACTTTTTATCGAAACTTGCTTTTTGAAAATCCTTTTCAGGTTCGTTTTTACGTCGTTCCTTATAAAATGAGTAATTCAACAACGACTGAGATATCTCAAGTTTTAAAGAAAAACAAGATTTAAAGGTTATGAAAATAAGATGTAGGTTATATATTTATTATGAGGAAATAAAAAGCATTATTCTTCAGTAGAAAAACTAACATGAAAGTCAATAAATTTGTGCTTAATTATGTAAAATACCCTAAGTTTAAACCTTTTTTTACCCTGCCCTAGTTTACATAACCTATAATTTTTGATGATTTATCGTAATAGTGTTTTCTACATATATGTCTGTTAAAAAAAATGCTTATGAAGAATTCGTAAAATATTATTTTTTTTATCAAAATAACAATTATCTAGAAAAAAATATTGGAATGAATATTATTTCAATAATTTGGAAAGAATAAGAGTTACTATTAATGCAATAATTAAAATTAAGGCAAGAATTTAGAAAATTTAGAAATTAAATTTAAAATCATTCAGACATTAGACATTAATATCAGACATTAATCATCATTCAGACATTAATATCAGAATGTAATTAGAGCAACAGAGTTTTGATACATAGATTATTTATATATTGCCAACGGCCGTACCATGCTGAATATACCGGTTCTCGTTAGATCACCGAAGTTAAGCATCATTGGGCGCGGTCAGTACTTGGGTGGGTGACCACCTGGGAACACTGCGTGCCGTTGGCAAATTTGGGACCTGAATGGCCGAGTGTCTAGCGCTCTGGCGCTCGGTGCCACAGGTTTCGGGTTCGAATCCCGGCGATGCCATGGATGTTTGTAGTGGTTCGGAATCCACTTTAAGCCGTAGGTCCCGGTCTTCTATGACTGTAAGAGCGTCACGGAGCAAAAGTCAGGCTTCTACCTACGGGTGCTCCATCACAACAGAAGCTGCTTCCTTCCCCTTCAATCATGAGTCCATATGGGCTCGTGGGCTTGGCCAGCCAAGTGGGATAAGAAACAACAACAACAACATATATTTCCACTTGAATTTCTACATGTTGTCTTGAAAATAGACTGTTAGCTTCCGAATCTTGATGTTTATTAATAACTATATACTCTCGATCCAGATTTTAAAACACATTCGTGGGTCTCCAGATGTTAGCACACCTTCGAGAGTATAGTTATTAGAAGTGTAATACTATTTATGTCTTCAGGTTTTTAATTGCCTTAATAACTTAACTCCGTGTAATATTATGCCCATCATTCATCTTGTTTGATAAATGGTTTCCATTCTGTAGGTAGTAAATACTAAAATATCTTCACAAACGATGAATTATTATTACATTCTCTTAATTCTTCTAATTACCTAACTTTCGAAATTGTTACAAACATTGTGTTTGCATGGCGTTAGGTAACACATGAATTTTTAACCGTGCTTGTTAACTTGAATGCCGAGATAGGTTAGACAAGGGGTGGCCAAGCCGTGGCCCGACTTGAATATTTTTTCGGTCAGTGAGATTTATCACACTTTTACAAAATATATTTATTTTATAATGGCCTAAGTAGTGAAAACCAATGTATTAAAATACATTATGTGTGCATGCATATATTCAAAAATTAACTGTCGAAAGTATGAGAAAAATTAGCTTTGGTTTTAAAGTAATATTCTTGCGAATATATGATAGATACAACCTGCTTTATTTATGAGTTAGTAAAAGTAGTGAACTCATAACTGTAGAGTTCTCAGAAAAATTAAATTATATTCTGCGAAATCATGATGGCAACGCATCTTGGAACATCTAATATAACAGGTTCTATGTTTCTCTTTCAGTGACCTCAGTGACCATCTCTAGGTACGTACAGTTGATGGTTGATAGCAGAGCAAACCAGACTCTTAGTTGAAGTTGTTAACGCTTTTGGTTCAACTTACACCGGCGAATCGTTTTTTCCGAAAATGAAATTGACCAAACCCAAAACACGCCCAAACATAACGAACGCTAACCTGCAACACCAATTCCGATGTGCAAATACCCAAATTGAGATCGATTTGCAAAAGCTAAGTGAAAGAGTGGAGAAACAAATATCGCACTAGTAAAATAAATGTTTTTTAATGATTTCATTTTTTTTATTTCGTTTATATTTATATATATTTTATACTTCATTTTTGGTGTTATATATTTCTTTACACTGTGCGCTTAGTATCACTATTATTATATTATCTATGTTTGCATGTAAGAATAATAGTAAACACAAAAATAATAACTTTTTATGTTTAAATTTTTCACTCCAAAAATGTCTATAGGGGATATAAATCTATAATGGTATATATAATTTTATATGCGGCCCGCGAGATCATTTGGGTTGGCCACCTCTGCTTTAGACAAAGATGCGCAAATATTAGAATGTTGAATAGACGTTACAATTTAGACTTTCTCATATTTTATAAATGCTTACAATACAGAGCTTTTATTTAAGGTATGGTAGTGGGGATTAGAGCTTATTGTAGTAAATTCCGTATAAAATATATATTTAGAGAAAACTTCAAATGTTGGGAAAAATGAAAAAAATTACTAGATAAGGCCACATGATTAATTTCGTCTCAAATAATAGAACTTTTAAAAATCTGCATCTTTTGATCTTTTGAATTTTGAAATGAAAAATATTATTTAATCCCATTGATCTTTGCTTTTTTAAATAATAGTTTTTATGGATTTTTTAAAAAATAATTTTACATTTAAGATGCATGTAAAAATTTGGATATATACTACTGTTTCAAAAAGTAAGACCAATTTTCAATTTAAAATTCCCGGGGCTTATGGAATTTCAATTTCTTTTCTTTTTTAGGTTGCTGGTAATGTCCTTGACATCTGTGTGAAATTTGAAGTCAAAATATTCATTAGTGTTTGAGTTGCGCTTTTCTTTGTGAGACGCTAAAACTGATTCCGGCGACTTTTGAAATGTCTGAATTAACTAAGCAAAGAACTTATATTAAATTTTGTTTGCGGAACCGTATAGAATGCTGCAGAAGGAATTCGGTGAGCATTCCTACATCGGAAAGAAATGTTTAGAAGTAGTACAAACAGTTCAAAGAAGGCAGAGAACGCATTGAAGACGAAGAGCCCTCTGGTCGACCATCAACCTCAACCGACGAATCTCACGTCCAAAAAATTAAAGATTTGGTGCTTGCAAACCATCGATTTACAATTAGAGACCTTGCTGATGATGTTGGAATTTCAAAAGGATCGATTAGTTCTATTTTGGGCATCAAACACTTCAAATCTCGATTGATACCGAAAACACTGAATGCACCAGTTCACACTGCATTGATTCTTCGTGACCTTTTCGTCAAAAATGGAACCCATATCGTTCCATAACCACCGCATTCACACCGTGCGACTTATGGCTATTCCTTAAACTCAAAATACCACTCCAGGGACACATGAGTCGATTGAAGAGATTCAACGTGAATCGCCGATGACTCATCGCCCATCCCTGCCGATGACTTTTTTAACATGCATTGAGGATTGGAAAAAAGTTGTCATAAGTACATTGTGTCCGGAGGGGATTACTTTGAATGCGATGAAATAAATTTGGAAGAATAAATAAATAGTTTTTGAAAAAAAAATAATTGGTCTTACTTTTTGGGCACAGTAGTATATTGAAAATTTTTCCGTTTTTGCATTTCTAGACTCCAGCATATGTTGGCAAAGTTTGCCGACAGAGTGTTATTCGTAGATTAAAGACAGATCTAATTTTTGCCTAAACTAACAAAGGGAAATAAATGAGGAATAAAAAGAAAACCAAATTCATCTGTTAACTTTTTATCTTTAAAACTTCTCCATCTAAAAATGAAATTTCATCGATTTTGGCCTTAGAATAAGAAGGTCCAGTTTCAAAACTGCTTTTCAATTACAGAAGAAAATACTCGCTAGAGCAATGTTCAATTTTCTGGGCGGTATCAGATTATGGAGTTAGAGTTTTATTTATCTATATGCCTATGAAAATAATTTGAAAGGGATTTATGAATCTATCCTATTGAACATTATGCTTCGCTTTCAAAATTTAGTTTTCCTCACCCAGAAATTTTAAATTTATAACTGATAACGAAAAAGTAAATATAAAAGCAGTACTGATTATTATTTATATAAATAATTTTCTTTTATAACGAATCCTCGTTGATAGAGAGGTATTAAGAAACGAATGGACGTAAAAATACACATGCAGATACATATAATACAGATATACACTGAAGTGACAAAAGTCATGGGATACTTCTTAATATCGTGTCGGCCCTCCTTTCGCCCGACTCGACGAAGCAACTTGAAGCAGCTTTTGCAGCAACTCGACGTGGCAGGGACTCAACAAGTCGTTGGAAGTCTTCTGCAGGAATATTGAGCCATGCTGTCTCGATAGACGTCCATAATTGTGAAAGCGTTGATGGTGCAGGATTTTGGGCACGAACAGACCTCTCGATGATGTCCCATAAATGCTCGATGGGATTCATGTCGGGCGATCTAGGTGGCCAGATCATTCGTTGGAATTGTCCAGAATGTTCTTCAAACCAATCGCGAACAGTTGTAGCCCGGGGGCATGGCGCATTGTCATCCATAAAAATCCCATCGTTGTTTGGGTACATGAAGTCCATAAATGGCTGCAAGTGATCTCCAAGTAGCTGAACATAAGCATTTCCAGTCAATGTTCGGTCCAGTCGCACCAGAGGACCAAGTCCATGCCATGAAAAAACAGCCCACACCATTACGGAGCTACCACCAGCTTGAACAGTGCCTTGCTGACAGTTTGGGTCCATGGCTTCGTGGGGTCTGTGCCACACTCGAACCCTACCATCAGCTCTTACCAACTGAAATCGTGACTCATCGGACCAGGCCACGGTTTTCCATTCATCTAGGGACCAACCGATATGCTCACGTGCCCACGAGAGTCGCTGCAAGCGATGTCGTTCTGTCAGTAAAGGCACTCGAGTCGATCTTCTGCTGGAATAGCCCAAGAAAGCCAAATTTCTCCGCACAGTTCTAACAGACATGTCCCTTGTACGTCCCACATTGATTTCTGAGGTTATTTGACGCAGTGTTGCTTGTCTGTTAGAATTTACGACTCTTTGCAGACGTCGCCGGTCTCGGTCGTTAAGTGCAGGCGGTCGACCACTGCGCTGTCCATGGTGGGATGTTATGCCTGAAATTTCATACTCTCGGCATACTCTTGACACAGTGGATCTGGGAATGTTGAATTCCCTAACGATTTCCGAAATGGCGTGACCCATGCGTCTAGCTCCAACTAACAGTCCGCGTTGAAAGTCTGTTAATTCCCGTCGTGTGGTCATCATCACGTCAAAACCTCTTCACATGAATAACTTGAACAGAAATGAAAGCTCTGCGAAAGCACTGCGCATTTATACCTGTTCTACGCGATGCTACTGCCATCTGAAAATTTGCATATTGCTATCCCATGACTTTTGTCACTTCAGCGTATAGATACATATAATACATATAATACAGATATACAGATACATATAATACATATAATATACATATACATATAATACATAAAATACAGGTACAGATGTATAAAATACAAGTACAGATACATAAAAATCATACTCAGATACATGTAGATAGATATATTACTTGAATTTACATTTTTTTAGATTTAGTTTATTAATCAAAAATTGCTTTACTTTTATGAAATTGTATTGAAAATATGTATTCCTTTAGAAGTATTAGGCGACTATTTTGAAGCATGTTGCAGTTTATTGCTTATTATTCAAAATATGTAAGTCGTAAATAGAATTTCAAAATATAGATAATAAATTTTAAGCTTGAATTTTTTTTGAAGTGTACCATAGTTGAATATGAAAGATTAATTTTGATAGCTGTTAGGATTTGCTGTATTAGAAATACTCAGTTTTTACTTTCAATCAGTTATTTCTGAAGTACATGGACAATCTTTTTTAAAGACTGCATGATAACGCTGTAATGACTGACAAACGATTAAAGCAGAATTAAGAGTATTTCATAAATATAATATTTCAGTGATTTAACTCTCCTATTGCTATAAAATTTTAATTTTATAGTAAATATATAACATTGTAAATATTTTTGTTTGTTTTAATGCAGCTGTCAAACACTTAGAGAGTTGTCTTGGGTGCCTTAAAGCAAGCGCTGCACCGACGTTACTCACTTAGCACTGTCCAGGAGGTGCATGTAGCTTGAATATAAGCTACGGACACGGAGTAACAATACCCCCGAAATGTTCTACGATGATGTCAGATCGGGATCTACGGCTTAAAGTGGATTCCGAACCACTATAAACATACATGGCACCGCCATGACTCGAACCCGAAACCTGTGGTACCAAGCGCCAGAGCACTAGCCGCTCGGCCATTCAGGCCCCATATTGAAAATATGTAATACAGAAAATGAAAATAAGTTATTCGATGTCGCTTAATAGCTATCCCCTATATATTATTATAAATTGTTTTTCTGCAGTGAGATTGTTTCGTTAGGATTTTGAAAAAAATGAACATTTTATTTATTCATTAAAAAGATATTAAACTAAAGATGGGACCCTGCATTAATTTCTGGATTATATTTCATGCTTAGAGATAGGATTTAGAATTTATTTTTATGTGCATGATAAGCCAGTGATAGAAATTTTATTAATATAGCATGACACGAATAATTGTATCTTTACAAAAAACAAGTGAGTATGAATTTAGTGTGCTGATATTCAACTAATTTTAAATTCATGTCTTTAATTTTAAATTTACAGTTGTACTTACATTTGTTACTTGCTTGATTGATTATACTATGTTGAACTCTAACATTTTGATCTCTAAACATTACTAAACATCACTAACATTTCATCTCTACAACTAATTATTTACACTATAGATTGCTTAAAACAATTGGATTATTTGCCACAATAAAACATTCTTAACTATACGAGGATATAACAAGGTTTTGAAATTTTAGAATTCAGTTAGAAGTCGAAAGTTGAATTAAACATCGATTGATCATGAATAAATGCCAGCATTATACTAGGGCTAGTCAACCCGTGGCTAAGCACTGTTCTGAATGCTGTTTAACATGAAATCATACATCTTCTCAAAACATTAGGAGCTTTATGTGCCTATATCACATTATTTATTTGTTTATTATGTTACAGTATTTTATTTAAATACTAAACAACATTCAAAAATCTATCAAATTAAATCTCTCAATATTAAAAAAAAAATAATAATAAAAGCAGTTATTAAATACAATTAAACACAAATCGAAATGAACTAGTATAAATAAAATTCAGAAGTATTTTGAAAAATACTAATAGTAGCAAACATACACAAAACTTATGTAATACCTATAGGTAATATTGCTAGTTTAATTATTTGCCTTTTCAACAGACCTAATTTCACCACAAAAACTATAAATCTTTTATCTTGGCATGCCTAATTTCTTCGATTTTTCCCAATAACCAAGTTGATATTGACATGGGATCATCCTTCACCACAACTTTCCGCCTTTTTTAACATTATCTTTTGAAAAATACCATTTAAATTTTTCTTGTAAATGACTAATATAATAATTATGCCACCTTTTCCCATAAATATTGTGCTACTTTAATGGTACGTTGCCAACGCTTCAAAGTATTGCCTGCCAAATCAGTAAGATAAGGTTCTATTGTGGATATTAGAGGTTGCCCAACTACACTTTGTGCTGGAGTAAATGCTTTTAAATCATTTACGTCATTGGACAAAGGGGATATTGTGTAGGTGGTTAAAATTCCTTCCTTCTAATTTAATATGGTACGAAATTCCTCAAGAGTAAAAATCAATTTTTCCACTCTCTTAAGATGGAACTTAAATGACTTAACCCCTGTCTCCCAAATTCCTCCTAAGTAAGGAGCTCTAGGAGGGATAAACTTCCAATGAATCCTCTCAGATACCAAGTAATTGATTAGAACTTCACTGGGGTGTTATTAGTATATTCATCAGCGTATCGGGGTATTGATTAGAACTTCACCGAATTATATAGTATTTTCAGTTCATTGTTAGCTAAAACGAAATTTCGAGAATTATCGCTAAATATGGAGGCACATTTCGCGAGTCTAGAAATTAATAGTTAAAGCATAGGTTCCTAACGTGGGTGGTACAACTCCCACACTCTCAGTGGGAACTGGAGCCTTCCAGGGGGTGGGGGCAGGTAGCGAGTTCAAAGGTAAATGGAAGGCGTTAAGACTGTCAATAGGGCAACCATGGCATACTGACCTATTTATAAAATTAATATAATAAGATAAGTTGAAATTATTTACCGTTTTTATGAATAAACATTTTTTATATTTACCTAACATTTCATCTTATTGTTATCAGTAAATAAGCATCAAAAAATTTAAATTAGCATTGAGTATCGTATATTTAATTCAGTTTAGTATTGTGACAAGTCTTTGAAAGTTGGTAAACAAAGATGCGATTCCTCCATGTTTCCACAAACATATCTTGACTAAGTAAATTATGCTAACGTCATCGATTAAAATGTTTGCAACATCTTTCATTTTAAAAACTACAAAACTTTTATTTAATTGCAAAGCAGAGACATTTTTATTTGAAGCATATTTGCATACCTTTTTTACTTTTAACTGTCATGTCTTGAATGAAGTTGGTACGTTTTATTGAAGTTAAAATACAGAAGTTCCCCCAGAGGGAAATGATGGACCGGAAGACATAAGAACCAACCTGTCAAACGTGAACCAACTATCAGTTTTTGGAGAAGAGGTTTGAACAGATCCCATTAAGATACGACAGTTTTCTCTTGTAACCAAGCATCAAAATAATAAGATTGAAGTTTCTCTCGCATTGAAGTTGAGAATGATATGCAGCTTAGTTTGTAAATAAATTACCTTATTTTATTTGGTGCATCCTCAGTATTTTTCCTGTGACTTCTGTGATACATTGCATAAAATGTTTCGTCTAGATGGGGAAGATTTTATAACTGTAAATAAAAAAATCTTTTGACGTAATTAGTTAAACTTATGATTTCGTTATCATAAAAATGTGCAAGAGTTTACTTATAATATTCTTCTTGTTATACGGGATGTTTTTGAACTCCACGAACAAACTTGGAAGGGAGGTAGAAAACATCAATAGTAAACATTACATAGGAAAGCAGGGTCCCAAATGCCGTTGTTAAAAGATAAAGCAAGGACAAAATAAGCAGTATTAATTGCTTTATTACACAAGAAAATAGTGCAATAGTTAGAAGCATCACACGAGGCGTTTAAAATTCCGCTCATCGACATCTATGTAGGATATACTAATTGTCGAAAATTTTCAAAAATACCAAACTTTCGTTTTTCATTCGAATTGGGCATTTATTTAAATCAAAAATGATTTTGAATATTCCAGTTTATTTCTCTATCTTTTATGAATAATGTACAATGTTTTTTAATTTTCGATAATTCGATTTTTAATTAATATAATGTTAATTATATTAAGGAGAATTTATTTACTTGAATAGTCAAGATGATAGGAGTGGTTTATCCATTCTGTTGAGACCGTCTTATCTTAAGATTATGTTGCTAGACTCACGACTCAAATCCATATTTACAACTTTAATTTTAAAGAAGTTTATTCCAAGTCGGTTATGCATTAAAATCTCATCTGAAAATCATCAGTTCAAAATAGAAGGTTACATTATCGTAGATCTTTGTAGCATTTCATAACAACATGCAAATGATATGTACGGATTCGAAGCAAGATCTATATATTCAGAGGTTTTACGCAAGCATATCGACTGCATGTGTTTTCCAAAATTGATAGCAAAGAGATTCAGACAGTTATTATGGTGGATGTAAATTTTCCAAGGTGTTCCAATGTCTGCTCGGTAGATGACTGGATCCAAGTGAAAGAAATCGAGCTATGCATTCCTATAATATGAAAGAATAAAAATTCCTTCCAACAAAATTCCTTCCGAACCAAAGTTCATTCCATTAGTTAGAAGCGACGTGGAATAAAACTAATAAATGACAATTCGTCAGTTCGGCATTCGGTTTTAAAGAAATATTCGAGTCACGTGACTGTTGATGACATCGATTAGGTGGAAGATATCTTCATTCTATTTCTAGGAAACTCATGTAATTTGGTAAGATGATAAGACCATAAAGTAATTAGGTCACAACTAGTAATTGGTGAGTGGAATATTTAGAATATGGGAACTTCTTGCCTTCTGTTGGGGTATTTTATACCAAGTAATTAGCAGTATGGGAAGATGAATGGTTAGTTAATAGTGTGATTTAGCATTTAAAAAAACTGTGAGAAAATGTTGGCTTAGATGATTTAATGCAATTGTATAGTATGAAAAAACAATCATGTGCAAATATAATCTGCTGGGTGCGCATATATATAGTAAGGCTCTTATGATATAATTACAACTTTTAAAATATTATAATAATTATATTGATGAGAGTCATGAAGGAATTCCTGTTACTAATTAGAGTATTCTAAAGGGGTTTCTTGTCTTGTTTTTTTAAATACAGGGTTATTACAAATGGAATTAATTCTAAATCGATTAATTATGACATTGCGATGCATTTTGATACTGACATTGGAACTTAAAGTAAGTCTTTGACTTTGAGATAGAAATCTTACTTTTTATCAAAAATATTGATTTGTAGGTAGTTATATTACTGATGTAAAAAAAAAAAATCAGCTTTAAAGTTGTTTGTATTTTTTATGTTGTCTCTATTGAAAACAATATTACGAGAAATTTAATGAAAATTTGGATGGTTAAATACAATTAGAATTTCACTTACCTTAAGATATGCTTGTGAGTTAGAGAGTGTTTTTTTTCAAAGTATTGTGAGTAAAGAATATTATGATAGTCATTTTAAAGTGAGCTTTGTGAGTTGAGTGAAGTACTACATCTTCTACAAGATTTTAAGAGGGATGTTTGTTAAAAAAATTTTAAAATCAAAAGTATCCATAAAAGAAATATATAAAATTATATGGATTTCAAATATATAAATATATAAAATAAATATTTTAAATATTTGATTTCTATATTACTTTGTTAAGAAGTTATTTAAAAAAACAGATCATACTTTATTAAAAGCTTTTGTATTAACAACGCCATATTCAATGAGGTAAAATTAGACACACATAACATATCCCAAAGATATACATATTTCTTATTAATAAATTGGAAGAAGCAAGTTAAAATTGTTGTTCAATCTGAACGTTTTTGAAATGCTAGAATAGATAAACAAAATTATTTACCAATCACAAAATTTTTGACTGATATTAAGATAACTTTCAGAATTAATTTGTATGAATTCAGAATTAATTAAACCAAAAATTCAGTCTTTTTTTCAACACTGTCGAATTATCTTTGCAAGCATAACAACTACAACATGTAAATAATCAGCAATAATTTAATTATTGAGGAATCATTGAAGAAACATAGTACTATCACTTACTAAAATCATTAAGTTAAGTTTAGTATAAAAGAAATAAAAATTATTATCATTTCGTAAATAATAATAATTTCAGTGAGGCAAAAAATTCTACATTCCTGATAAATCTTTTTTAAAAATCCTTCAATTATAAGTTCTGCAAAAACTTTTAACTTTTTAAGTTAACTAGTCTGCTGTTTATGCTAAAAATAAACAAAGAACCAAATTTCAAATTCACTAAAATGTTATTAATAAATAAAAAAGACAGATCTCTAGTGATCACTTTACATAATGGTGGATACATTTAACTCATTACTAAAAATAAATGCACTATCTGATAGTGATACGTCAGTGCTATTGCGATTCTTCAACAATTTTCAACTAATGAAATTACCAAACTTGCATGATTTTACAGTAAAGAAGAATATTTCACTTTGCGAATGTATGATAAGAAATAATGAATTAATTTCTTTAACTGTTTCATGTATGAGAAAAAATTCAAATAATGATATTGAATTGTGTAGCAGCAATTCAGGCTATTAGTTCGACCAAGCCACCTTCATCAGAGGAAATCTCCCAATGTCAAAAGCATTTGCGGGAACTGACTTTAAAAATTAAACGGGTGGTACTTCAGTGGATACCTGGCCACTGTGGCATTTTTGGGAACGAATGAGCAGACTGTCTAGCAAAAAGAGGCTCAAAACTACTTCAAACGAGATCCTCGTCACTGTCCCTCCATTCTATAAAACTTTATATCAAACAAATAATGACTAAAAACCACAAGCTACAAATTCATGATGAGATCAAGTCAAAACGTTGGAGAGCTGAAGATCTTTTAGCAATACCCAGCAATCCGCGACGGCATGCTGTCGCCCAGTTCCGACTTCTGACTGGCCATGACTGTCTAGCAAAACATCTCCATCGCATTAAAATATTTTCGAATCCTGGCTGCCCCCTATGTGGTTCAACAGACCCAATGAACAGAGACACCTCCAACGATGTGCGGTACTTGACGGCGACTCGGAGACAGCGCTTTACTGGCGTGCGAGAGAACTCTTAAGGCAATGACTTCGGTCATCTGTGCATTTTCTGGACATTTATTCTTTTGTATTTTTTTCCCTTGTTATTTTTGTTATTATTACTATTTTTATTCTTCTTGTACTTGCCTTGCCAGTGGAAATAAAAAAAAAATATTTAATTGTGTTGAAAAAATGGAATCAAGTAAAATAAAATAAAAAAATTTTGTATCTGAAGTTTAAATACTCTTATACTTAAAAAATTGTAACAGAATTAAAAGATGTTAAACGTTGTTTTTTTAAATATTAGTTTATTTAGAACTGCCAATTCGTAAAGGAAGTGCTGTTTTTAGGTACAAAAAAAATTAAACATGAACTCCGGTTAAAATTCCATTTTTTATAAAAAACAATCAAATCAAACTGGTAGATAACAAAGGAAAATGGAAAAATTCCATTTATTTGTTAAAAGTAAGTAAAGAAATGATAAATATTTCAATCATTCAGCTCGTATTGTCACATAAGGCAAAAAAATTGAAACGTAATTAGGCGAGAAAAAAAAATTCATATCACAAACACAAAATTGTACATTTAATCTTCCTTTTTGAAGTTAAAAAAGAAAACATTTTGAAAAAAAGTTAACAAATAATTTTTTCGTTTCTACCTTTCTTTCAGTTCCATAACTCTAAGTACAAATTAATTGGCATTCTGTAATTGAAAAGTAGAAACTTTCAGACATTTAAGGCATTTGAGATTTTCCTTAGGAAGTTTTTTTTTTAAATTTTTAACTTTTAACGAATCTTCCAAGTTTTTTTTGCAGAAGTGTAAGGAGATAATTTTTCTAAAGCATTTTATAATTTTTTTTATAAAAATCAACTCGTTATTTTGTCTTAATTCTCTTTCTTAATTCCTTCATCCTAGAAAATACAGCTACTTTAAAGTATTATGCTTGTAAGAAAGTTATGTTGTTTTTCTGTTGATCCAATCCATTATTTCGTTGTTCTTTGGGCGATTTAGACAGTTTTGGTATTAATAATGTTCTTTTATTTAATTTGAGGAAAGTATTTCGACACCAATAATGTTTTTATTCCGAAATTAGTCCTCAACATCTCTTTATCAACGGTAAAAGGTACTGTAATGGTACTATAATAATAAACACACCTTTGAAAGGGAAAAACTCAATATTATTGTTTGAAATATATGAATTTGTTGTTGTTGTTGTTGTTTCTTATCCCACTTGGGTGGCCAAGCCCACGAGCCCATACGTACTCATGGTTGAAGGGCAAGGAAGCAGCTTCTGTTGCGATGGAGCACCCGTAGATAGAAGCCTGACTTTGGCTCCGTGACGCTCTTACAGTCATGGGAGACCGGGACCTACGGCTTAAAGTGGATTCCGAGCCACTACAAACATCCATGGCACCGCCGGGACTCGAACACGAAACCTGTGGCACCGAGCGCCAGAGCGCTAGACACTCGGCCATTCAGGTCCCAAATTTGCCAACGGCACGCAGTGTTCCCAGGTGGTCCCCCACCCAAGTACTGACCGCGCCCAATGATGCTTGACTTCGGTGATCTAACGAGAACCGGTATATTCAGCATGGTACGGCCGTTGACTTATATGAATTGTACACTACATAATGTAACACATTTCTGAAACTTGTATTGAATGCTATATCGCCAATATCAGATAATATCGATTATATATCTACAAAGTCTTGGTAGCATATTTGTTATTTTGGAATACCAGATAATGAGGTCTATTCGTTATTCATTTCAGATGACATGTAGCAAGTTATGCTTTAATCAGTTTACACCACGGTTGCCTGTTTTATTCTGCTGAGATTTGGCAACCATAATTTGGAACGAAAATCCATGGGATTCTGAGGATGGAGTTTGTACACCCTTTTCCTCAAACCTAATGGAAGAACTTTTAGGTTTACGTATTTATAGTCCAACCACGGCATAGTCATGTAAGATTTCACATGTCAGATTTCGAACTGAGCACAATTGACTTGAAAAAAAATGTGTTATTCAGCAGGTCACTCTGGAAATGAATCCTAGCAGCATTTAAAATTTAAAGTGCACTATTGTTTCTACAGTACAGTAAAATTCTACTTTAAATAATCTTCTTAAGTTCTCTTCTTTAAATAATATTTGTGACTTCGGTATCATTTTTTATTGTATGATTCTAATTCTTGCCTCTGTCTCCATAAGGCATAAATGTAGAACCAATTTTTTTACCTCTAGTTTACATTTGTGATTGGATGCTAATTACTATACGAGCATAATAATAATAATAATAATAATAATAATAATAAAAGTAGTGCAAAAAAGTCTGATCATCTCGAAATTACGTATGTGGATTCTTTTATATAATATGCAGACAATTAAATTTTCTGAGCCAATGTGCAATTCATCCGCCTCTTGACCCAAAGGCAACGTACGCAACTAGCAAAATGGAGGGCTCGAGTTTGAATCTGTCACTGCTTCCTAAATAGAGCAGACTTGATGTTGATTGTGACAGTGTGTATAAAGCATATCCTAGTAGCATTTAAACTTTAAATGTGAGTTTCTCGGGTTCCTTCCCATACAACACGAGAATGATATGCAGTTACCCCTATAAGTATTTCCGGAAGCAAGGCATCACCCGCCAGTAGGTTATTCATGGCATATAACAGTAAAATATGAAGTCCATTATATTCAACAACAACAAAAAAAGGGATAATTAACTTCGGTCATAGCGCTACTGAGCAGCTAACATCGTATAAATCCAATAACAATTGAGGACTGTTTAACTTTTCTCATTGTCAGCACTGAAATTACCTTAAGGCAAAACAAATCATTTTGCTACAGCATTGTCTAAGACTTAATAGACAATCAGACAATTTCTAACGTGTTCACGTAATCGTGAGGCATAAAGCTGACTTATAGGTGGAACGAAATGTGCTGGAAGATCAATGGAGGGGCGTAAAATCTGATGATTGAGCAACGAGCCCGAACTAACTTGGCGACATGATTGCCCATCATCCTACGTATAAAGCTTATGTCACACGCGGTACTTTCAACTTTAATACATCCAGGAAATGCCTCGATATTCACAAGACTGAATCTTTGAAATTATCTTAACCAGGAATTTAAACATTTTTGTGTATAATAATAATTTTACTACAATGGATCATTTTAAAATAATGATCAAATATATCATTATCGTAAGTGCTTCTTCAATTCGCATTCTCTTTTCTTTTAGCAGATCTTTATTTTGGGACTCTAGTAGCGATTTGATTAGTCTGCTAAGAATTTTGTATGCAACTTTAGTTTAAAAACCTTTAAAATTTATTTGATTTGATCTTAAATTTACTTTATGGAATAATATTTTTTCATAATAACTTCATATGTTTGAAGATTGTAATTTTAATCCTCCTTGCCAAGACAATTTCATATTTGTCTGTTTCATATTATGGTTATTTTGTTTATGCAGTCTAGTGAAATAAAAGACTTCCAAAAAAACATCTACTTCGCATAATATCTGAAGCATTTTAAGTCCAGTTTTAGGCAACTACAGTAGTTGAATTTGGAGAAATTTAACTGGAATCTGTTCTTAGGCTCCAGTAATGAAAATTTAAATAATTATTGTTGAGTATGCGTATCGATTACGTTGAAACACCAAAATAATTTGTAAATTTGCTTTATATATATATATATATATATAGTTAGATTAAATTTTAATTATTATTTAGTTTAAATTTGAAAGGAATTAATATAGTTAAAATATTTGTTGAGATAATGAAATGCCATATTCTTACACGGAAACATAAACTCTCGTCATAATTAAAACTTGGAATTAAACTGATGATACTGATTAATGTATAATTAATGTTGACTGTTGTTAATTAAATTAACTATGGATCTGGATGATGGGGACTATAATGGATCTATATGATGTATAATTGTTGTTGACTATGGATCTGGATTTGCATCACGGTTAAGACATGAATGTGTGTTCCTGGAATTTATTTATTTATTTATCTATCTATCTGTCTGTCTCTCTCTCTTTCTCTAATTTAAAAACTATAACATTCAGTGTTCTTCTGTTCTCTGAAGTAATTATTCTTTGACCTTGTTTATAGCCAAAACATTTGAATAATTCTAAATAGTTCTCCTTTAATTAAATAAAAAAATTTTTGTCTGATGTAAATGATGACGTCTGTTAATTAATTTAGAAAGTTTCTTTAATTTAAAGTTAATTGATGGAAAATTAATTAAATAAAATGAATTATTTCAAATATTCAATTTTTGAAGTTTTTGCGAATGTGATTTTTATTAATCTTTCTTTTTGTTTCCTTCAAATATTAAATTATATAGACTTATTTATATTTTAATTTCTAAATTTTTGTTTATTAATAAATGGTTTTTCACAATAGTTTTTTTTTACAATTTGGTAAACCACAATTCTATGTCATTATCTTTATTTTAAATTAATTAATTATTTATCTTTATTTCCTGTTGATTCTTTTGCACTATCGAACATTTTTTTAATAAAATGTACTAAAACTGAAAATCATCAAATTCGTTCAATCCTCTCATGAACAATTTTTTTTATTAATGTTTGTTAAAAATAGAAATTAATATGAAATAAGAAAGATAAAGTGAATTATAAATTTAAGATGCATATATACACATTAACTCTTTCATTTCGTGAATGGAAATTAAAAACGTTTAATTTTCTGTAGCTGAGCAAAACGGTTAGCTAATTTGAAAAGAGAAAATAATTGAAAGGTAAGAATTGCATTGTTAGTGAAGAAACATGATCTTCTAGAAACCCGATAACTCCACGTATTTCCTTTTCTTCAATAAAAAACTTTTATATAGCGGAATTATTGCTATGCAGGGGCAGTGATGTAGGGAGACTTTTTTTTAAATAGTGTATAGTAGTTTTGTGTGTATCAGCGAATAATGCACACAAAATTCAGCCTTTTTGATTGATTCTATTACAGTTCCCCACTTTATCATCCTAACAATGCCTTCCCCGGAAACGTAAGGCTAGAGGCCAAATAAATGTTTTACTATAATTAGACTCTTGCACATTGAATTCTCCTGTCTGACGAAATAAAGAGGTTAAAAAACCCAGAGCAAACTCATATAAACAACTGGACTGAAATATATCAAACATTTACTGATATTCATTGCTCTTGTATATGTTTACATTGACACTCGATATTATAGAATAATGTCTCTATACCAGTAATTAATAGAGATATATCTTTTAAAATTGATATTCTCTACTCTAGTGAAGCGGTATTTTGATTTCAAAATAAAATCTCCATCATAAAATACTCAAGTTGTTATTACGTTTTTTAAGATCTTCCAATACAGTAGACTTTAAAGGAAGGAAATATTAATAACGAAGGGAATGTTTATATATATATATTTTCTTAGTGAAGCCAAAAGAAAATAAAGGCAGAAATAAAATAAAGTTATAATTCAATTAATTTACAATTGTTATTTGTCTCGATATACCATAACTAATATCTTTATGATAAAAATGTTTCATGAAAAATATTCCCCTAATTTTTCTGAAGATCATTCAAATAACTCACAGTTGAATTTTATTGAAGAAAACGCTTTTTTCCTTTAAACGATATGTAACGTTATACTAGTTTAAGGGAAAGATTCAATTTCTTTCAAAAGCTATTTTTCAAACATTTTTGTATATGGTTTCCTGTAAACCAATTAGTTGCCATTGATCTTAAATTTATGATCGTTAGTGTTAGTTTAGAAAATGAGTTATAGTGGAGAATTTCCATTACTTATTGATTAGAGTTAATTTTTGCCATAAATAGCCATAAATTGCATGGTTATAAAGTACTAAGGTTTTCTTAATCCTCATTTTTTCCAAATATTTGTAACTTCTGTGGTGGAAATTATTGTAGTGAAGGATAAAATAAGCTTGTTTCCTTTTTTACACACTTTTCTAGAAACAGTTTCTTCCAAAATTTTTTTTCTACCGAACTTAAAAAAGATTATAATTTTTTGTTTAAAATTATGTGTTGAAATAATTTATGTTTTAAAGAAGGATGGTTTGATTAAGACATTTCAACTAATTTTGCTTTTACATTGTATATATTGCTTTTCAGAGAATAACAAAAAAATATGTATCAATATATAAATAAATATTCATTACATAACTAATTCTATTATATTTGTTAAGAAGTTATATCTACGGAATTTATAATTATGGAATATTCTTAAAATTAACAATATTTGTTGTTTCTTATCCCACTTGGGCGACAACAACATCTAGACCAAGTCCATGAACCCGTATGTTCTCATGGAAGGAGGAAAGGAGATCAGTTTCTGTTGTGAAGGAGAACCCGTAGATAGAAGTCTGACTTGGCTCCGTATCATTGCAGAAGGAGCGCAGTGCCTTCCAGGAGAACTTTTAGAGGAAATTACCTCACATTTGCATATCGTATGGGAGAAAACACAGAAAACTTCCACCAGGTAGTCCGATTAACGAGGCAAGATGCTGATCATCATAAACGCCATCAATACTCCTCATATTTTGAAACAGTGTCTACAAAAAAGCTGCCAGCAGATTGAACCTTAAATCTAAATTAACAACATTTAATTTTATTGATTTTCCAATATCTAGTTTACTTAGCATAGTAGATGATGTTATTTGTAAATCTCTTATTACTAAATATGAAACAACATATTTGTGACGTATTATTTTTGTCTAGGATTTTATAGAAACGTGTAATGAAATTTGTTAATTTATTTGAAAATATTTATCAATGGAAATCACGTATTTTATCCAAAACTTTAAGAAGGGGGATTCAGTACCTTGAAGGTTGACAAAATTGGCTTTGGAATTATTATTGAAAAATTATCTTCAACTCATTACCTTTCTAACGATGTATTTCATTTGGTAAAATTCGAGTTAGAAGTATTTTAAAATTAATTTTAAAAAACGTAAACAAACTACAGTATCACCGACCACACTCATTATTTGACTGAACATTTTGTAAATATTGAGAAAGGTTTCAAAGTATCACACACAAAGCCTCAGAACATATTTATTTTCTGTGTTTCATCTAGATTTTAGATTGACTGTAATGGTAACTGAAGAGTTTGTTTACTGATGTTTGCTGTTAAAATAGGCTTATGATTTTGAATTCTTATTTTACATATACTAGTATTAAATTGTGTGCTACTAATTGAGTAATCTTTATTAATTTACCAACCTTTGTGATTAATTCTGTGTAGTTAGATTATATAGGCTTAAATTATACCTCGTTCTAAAATGAATATGTTGGAAAACATGCTAAAGTAATCATGTTTCAAATTGGAAACATTCATCAAAATCCCTGAGCAGATAAGTAAATATGTTTGAGAAAAAAATCGACAGATTTAAATGAAGAATTATGGGCATTTTTCTGAAGAATTTTATGCAAATATTTTAATTAATTTTAAAATAATCAAGTATCAATCTACATTTTTGCTACACACCTTTTAGACATCTTAAACATTCAACCATCAAATTTAATACCCAATTTTCCTCCTGATAGTCGGAACTCTAAGTCACATTTCATCTCGATGATTTACCTTTTCAATCCAAACAGTTACCTCATCATGCCATCAAACATCTTTTTGAACAATAAAAAAAAAGCAAACATTGGAAAGTTAGAATCATTTTAGCCTCTGACGCATCTAAAACAAACCTTAAGCATTCAATAGCAGTCATCAATTCTTTTTCTCAAGAATCTTCACCAGGACAGATTTCAAATTATAAAAGTATTTTCACAGGGGATCGTTGCACTCCTTTTAACTCTTTACATTCTCTCGTCTTATAAATATTTTATCTTCACAGAAAGTCTTTCAGTTCTTCGGGTATTTCAGGATTGAAATATCCATTCCAATCATGTCATCCCCTTTCTTGGCAATCAACTTCAAAATATTTGAATTTGCATTTTATTCATCGAATTCATCTGGTCCTTAGGGCACGTTAATATTACAGAGAATGAACTGGCAGATTCTCTTGCAAATTCTGAAGCAGATACAATAATATGTTCATTTGATATCTCCAGACGAACTTATATTTCAATAATAAAAGAAAGAACAGATAAAAGCAATATAACAGTGGATAGGTAGAAAATATTCTCAAGAAAGCAGTCATTCGGATAGTATTAAACCTTCTTATAAACTTCTTGCTACTCATCGATAAGAAGACATTCTTCTGTCCAGGTTTCCCAGACATACTCCTCTAATTCTAAACTCCATAAATTTGGCCTGACTTCATCTACATTATGTCCAATTTGCAAAACTCCCAAAACAGTTGGAAACATCTTGTTCCAATGCATGAAATTATCTAGAACCAGGAAACAAACTCCAAAGTAATTTCGGATATAAAGTTATTTCTTACTCTTGGATAGTTGACGTCAGAGGATGCATATTATAAGACCGTAATGATATTTCAATTTCAACGAAAAGTTTATAACCCCGTAAGCTATGGGTTGCCAATTTTTCTTTCAGGGGGTTATCACTTTTTATTCACTTTTATTTAAAGTATTAGTTGTACTTCATATATTCTAATCATCGTTCAACTGTTAAAATATTATGGTGTATTTGATGTGCTGTTTTGTCAGTTTTTTCTTTTTCATATTTATTCATCTTACTTTTTTTTTGCTTGCCGGAAGATATGTGCAATGATTCCTTTCTTTTAAAATTGAATTTGTGATCCACCATAGGCAATGAAATCAAGAATTTCAAATTTTAGAGTGATTCCTTTATAAATATTTAATTTTCACTTTTCATAAATTCTTTTATCTCTAGTATTTTCATAGCATTGGAATAAATTGAGATAAAATAACATCAGCAAACTTAAATCCAGAAGTGCCTAGTCGAGTCAAATCAAGTCAAACTTTAGAACCTGAACCCTAAGTGGAGCGCTAACGAATTGGAAAAGGGTGCCTTGTTTTTGTTAAACACAAATTTTAGTGAGTTCTGAGTAGAAAATAACAAAAAATTGGATTATGAAAGTTTTTTCTGGGTGACAGGTGTTTCGTAGAATAAATGTTCTCTACTATTTATGACTAATGTTATTAAAGTTTTTGACAATGAAATATGTCAAAGATTCTCTATCAAGATGATGATTGTCTCTTAATTAAATGTAAAATTTAAAGCTTATTGAAAAATAGCTGGTTAAATTCTAGAAATAGCCTAAATGAGTGAAATCAGTAAACGTATCCCATTTTCGAATGCTTATTCAGATACAAATGCCCTGTTTTCTCATGTTAAGCATCTATCTGCAAAATGTGTTAATTCAAAAATTTTATGAAGTTGTTTTCGTTTCAGTATATATCATTATTAATTGCAGATATTTAAAAAGAGATTTTTGGGGCCTAATATTCTGAATATAATTCTATTCTGTTTCATTTTAATATCTATTCATTTGCTGCTTAGTTAAAAAAACTGATTAAAAGCAAACAAACTGACAGTTACTTTATTACACCCCTGCCTCCAATTAATACTATGTAACCTGAACAACGCTGAATCTACTACATCCTTGCTGTTCTTGGGTTGAAAATCTCATGTAATTCGCCCGGTATTCAAATACAACAAAAGCTATTGTTATTTTAGTAAAGAAAATGGTTGCAAAGAGGAGGGAAGAGACCTTTATCGGTGAGAGGAGAAGTAAAAAAAATAAAAGTTTGAGAATCATTACAATAAGTCATAAGAAAAAGCAACAACAAAATTTTTGGTATATTATTTATAATCCTAACTACGGTATGCCTATAAGCCTATATTAAAGCATTCAACAAACTTTCTCTGACTTACATATTAGTATATAGTAAATATTTATGCTTAGAAATGACTATAAGAATCATAATGCAACTTGTGTCCTTATTTTCTAAATGGAATTTTAAAAATAATTGGCAGAATATATTGCCCAAGATTGTAATAGTATATAGCATCGATGCGTCAAATATGAATATGGTAAATATATTTGTAGAGTTTGATAACTCTTTATTGTTACTTTATGTGTAAATTTTATTTTGATAGGCATTTCTCAATAAGACATTTGCATTAATGGCACACATTTTTATCTATATCTAATATAACAAGCTAGGTTAGTCATTCAATCATTGTTTTAAGTAAACAAAACTAAATCAAATACAATTCACAGAAGTGAAACATCACATTTGAAATATAAGAGGAAGATTTCATAAAAAAAAAATAATATAAGAAAAAAAAATATTATTTTACACGGCAGTTTAATTTTTTTTTCACAAAATAATTTTCAATGCACTTTAGAGATGGATTTTTCTGTTACGTTTCTGAAGTGGAAGGAAAACATGGACAGTTTGGAATAATGATGCAAATGTCGCGCCTGAATCCCAAATTCAATATTTAGCTAACAAATCGTGATCTGCTTTCATGTTTGCTCACTTTCCTTTTCCATGAAAAATACATTAAAATCGTGAAAGCATTGTGAAATGATACTTTAATCGATGTATACTGTCCAGAATTTAGATCAATATACTTTATTTCGAGAGAATATTGTGTTTGTTCTTTTGGTACTATAGTTTGCTCTAAAAGGATGGAGGGTTCTTAACCTAAATATTAGTAGTTTTTCTCTGGCTGGTTAAATGCTCCATAAAAATACATTGTATAATTATATGGGCCAATGAAAAACATATCAACCTACGAATGAATAAAAGAAAGAAATTAGTTTACTTTCCTATTTGATATATCAGCGTGAAATAAATAGCCTTTGTTATAAAATGTTGAATTTGTATATCAATCAACTTAATTTAGCATAATAGAGAAATAAATATATAAATGGAATTTGATGGCACACAAATTAGGAAAGTTTGTTGTATGTTGTACAAACAATTTTATTTTTTCACTTAATACTTCGTACTTGATGCAAGACATATTATAATAATATAGCACATCAAAAAGCATGTAGAAGGAACCAAAATAAGAGGCTTTACCAATGCACTAACAAAAGAGAGACAAGAAAATTGTCCACGCACGTCCACTTTTGTGTCATATTTGAAAGAGGAAAAGAAACATCGTTTTTTTGACGATAAATGCCTTTATTTCTTCGTAATTCTCTAGAGAAATTTCCCAGATTTGTCATGTAGTTGATTATGTGTAAGCTCTAATATCTTAAAGCTGAAAAGGAATAGAAGAGCACTGAAGTGAAATCAAAAAGTGATTTGTGTTTATGTATTATATTGACAAAAGTGCATTGAATTGATTGTAAGTTATTGTAAATAATTTTGGATGCCTTGAAGGTCAGTAATTGTAAAATAATCTGTTCTCTGTCACAAGTATGATTCCTTTAAGTATTCAATTCATCTCTCTCTCTCTCTCTACATATATATATATAATGAAAAATTAACATCCAGTTAAACATAAAGGTGTAATAGCAAAAAACATTTAATTACGATATTCATACATAACATTTACACGAATATGAAATAACACATATTGATAATAGTATATACGTTGTTGCCGCTGAAGGTTAATCGATCAACACTCCTCGTTCACCATACCTTCAACGGTCTACTGTCTTTAGTATCTGAGCTGTGGGCTTCTGTAGGAAATCTAGCACCATCTAGTTATTATGCCATGAAGTTGTCAGGTGCATGCTGCTGCCATCTAGGAGGTAGAGGTATCAAATGCATAGTGTCTCACACCACAGCCTTCACCCCCGCCCCCACACACTTCCACCCCTCTACATATACATATTTGAGGCCTCCAAAAATGACTAAAGTAACAAAATAGACGGAGGCATATAAATGAAAGTATCTTAAAAGATAAATTCTTAACAACCCTGTAAAAAAAAAGCCGGGGTCTTAATTAAGAACTACGTAGCAATAAAAATAATATTCATAAAAATTAAATTGCTATTAATTGACAACTTCATACAGCATTTAAAATTTCATTTCCACAATTTATTAAGGTAATAGTAATATTTTCTTTCGATGTTAAAAAAAACTTAATAAAATATTTGCTGCTTATCCATAATATAATGATTTATTTCCCACAGAGTAGTCCCAAAATGTATTCCAAAACGGAGATATAATCGAACATATATACTATCTCTTTTTCTCAGAAGTGACCCTATTTTTTTCTATTGGCACAAAACTGCTGCTACTCTGTTCTGAATGATGGTGTACTCGAGGGAATTTTGCCATCACCCACTTATCAGAACAAGTGCTTCCAATGATTCATGGCACCAACAAAAAGGCAAGTCATGTCCATGCACTTATATAGGTCATTTTTTTTTGTTTCTGCTCATAGAATGCCTTAAATGGGATATATCAGTAATCTATCAAAGATGGAAATATAGTATCTTCCGATTAAGGTTTAATTAGCAAGATTGACCAGAAATGATTGGTGATTGTGGGATGTCTTCATAAAGAATAATTTTAAAATTGGGAAATTATCAGCTTAAAAATATTTTGTGTGTTTTTTATTTATTTTCTTTTATATTTACTAATTATAGTTTTCGTTTCCATTTAATATAAAAATAGTATTTTCAGTAACACTGTATAGAAACTTTTTTTCTAAATAAGGATTTAAAAATGAGATTTATCATAAGTTTTTAGTAAGACTGATGCATTTGATTAAACAGTAATTACAGTATTACAGTAATTACAATAATAAAACAGTTATACAGTAAATGAATAGTTATTACACTTACAGTAATTTCAGTAATGATTAAACAGTAATTACAGTTACAGTAATTTCAGTAATGATTAAACAGTAATTACAGTTACAGTAATTTCAGTAATGGTTAAACAGTAATTACAGTAATGATTAAACAATTACAGTAATTAAACAGTATTCCAGTTAAGAAAAATGTAATAAGTTTTAGAAATTTTATTTAAATAAAAGCAATGACTTAGTGTTCAATGTAAATTTGTATAATTTGATTAAATTAAATTATATATTTGGTTAGGGCTAAGGGACTGAGAATCTACATCTTAATTACCGAGTTATACACACATATCCTTTGAACCTTGTATTACTACATTGATTTCCATAATAAGCCTTTACTTTGGAAGTTTAAACAACTTTTCAGAAATTCCACACAACTATTTAGGTAGTATGCTATAAGCTGTATCGGATTTCTAATCTGTTTCCTCAACTCGATTAGTTTGAGTAGAGTCGCAATTAGACTTTTAGAATCTTTTCCTTTTTATCATATATATTACAGAGGAAATTATAAATATCATAACAATATGTCTAATATGTAAGTCATGTATATGTACATAAATCTTTTCTTTTTTATCATATGTACACGAAAAACATGTATATGCCCAATATGTAATTTTTTTAATAGCAACTTTGAAGATTGTTTCCTTCTGGGTATGGCACTTATCCAAACAATGCTGTAAATGGTATAGTTTAACATAATAATATATCAGTAATTAAAAATCAACAAATAATAATAAACAAGTAATATAAAAATTTTATTTAAAAGTCAATTCCTACTTTTTTTCCACTATATTGCAGAAAGTCCTTTATAAATAATTTTCATTCATTTTTTTATGTTTATCTGGGGCAATCTATTGGTAGATATATGCAACTTAAATCTAAAAAAAAAAAAAAAAAAAACTAAAATTAATTAATTTAATTTAATTAATGAATTAATATTTGAAAAAACTGTATTAGCATCAAGTACCATCCACTACAAGTTCAAAAAATATATTTGAACTTGAGTGGCGGAATAAAAAGTATTTTATTAACGATTGAAAATTTGAACAAGATATATATAGGGAGAGTGTGAGCTAATAGTAGGAATTGAAAAACGGCACATAATTGATTCCTTTTTCCACAACTTGAAGATATGACAAAAAAACAAGCTGATTTGCTTCCTCGTATCCCCTTCCTCTTTTTCAGTTCCAGAACTACTTTTTGTGGGAATACATAGAAAAAGTTTGAACAATATTGCAATTAACATTCTCAATACTTATCAGGGGTAGGAAGGCAACCGTGATGCTTTTGATTTGAAGATTGATAATTAGTTGTTAAGCAACAAAACCTTACACACACACACACAAACTTACGAAACAATTCGCTTAAGCCTTAAACTGGTCTTAAAAATTTAACTCAAAAATCATGTTAATGCACTAACCCGATTTAGAGCTATAAGATTTTATAATCGTATTTTTTTCTCTCACACTATATAAAAAAATTAATGAATAATAAAGGGTTAAATGAAATTTAAAAGAAAAGATAAAAATTATTAGAATCCCTTAGATTAGATTAAGATAAGATGATAGATGTTTAAACACATAAGATGATAAATGAAATTATAAGCTGTTATATTAGTTTAAGAAATTAATCAATGATTGTCATGGTTGAAGTATCTAATCATAATTTTTTTTATACACTTAAATATTATTTAATTAAAAATTTTTTAAATTTGATAATCGTAGAATAGTTTCTTTAACATTTTTCATTTTTTTTCATTATTAATTAATTAACTTCTTTCAATTTAGTTTCATATTTTTTTTTTGTGTCCGATTATTAATTAGAAATTAACGTTTTTGTTAAATTTTTTCTATTATTTTATTAGAATATTTTACAAGCTTCATCTTATTTATTTTATAGTATTCATTTTATTTTTAAGTATTTTGAATATTTTAGACTTTTATTTGAAATAAAAGAAATAAAGAAAAATACACAATGTATTTTTATTTTAAAAATAACCCAATCTTATCAACTACGAATTTCTTGTTTATTACATATCATAGCTAATTTTGTGGGACGTATAATGTTTTTTAAATCAGACAAATATAATTCATAAAAACATAGGTCTCATTAAAAAGGTTATTCTCAATCATTGAACCTGAAATTACCTAGTGTTTTATGAAAAAAAAAAAAAAAAATACTCTAACATTAATGTTTATAAACCGCAATATAATTCAATAACATATGTAAATTATGCCAAAAGTTTCAATTTATTGCTAAGTTTGACTGATATGCAGTCGATCGTTCAAAATTATACACAACAAAATCTAACATAAAGTTTTGTAGGCGAGATCTAACATAAAATTAATTTAGTACTGTTACATTATTAATAATGATTACATTTAATTAACAATCTATAGTTAAATAAACTTAATAAAATAAACTATAAAAAATAATAAAATAAACCATATAAAATAATAAAATAAACTATATAAAATAATAAAATAAACTAATAAACTTAAATAAATTTTTTCTAAAATTATTAAAAGTATTCTCAAAGAAAGGACAGATATAGATAGACAGCTATTAATGCATATAAAATAAGCCAGCTGTTAATACATTATATTTATTTATAGGGAAATACGTACTATCCCCAATAGCTTGAGAATTCACGACCCTTTTGGCAGCTTTAACTCAGGAGCCACATTTCTTAATGTCAACTATATTTTGTAAGAGAAATATTGCCACCATAAAAATTTCAGTGAGAAGAACTTGCTTGGTTATGTGTTACACGTGAAAAATTCTAGAAAGTTTCTGAGCCAGACTGACAAAGCAACTTTATTGCTAAAACTCCAATACACTGCTTTTGTTAAATGAACCTACAAAAATCACCTTCCTCTTTTTCCCCTACTGCAACGATTAATTTAGTTACCAGTGATAAATTGCTTTGACAAGCACGCATATGATTTGAGAATTTAAAAATATTATGAATCCTACCATGAAATATCTTGAATTTAATAAAACAGATATTCATCTAGCTTCAGGACATTTTAAAACTTAATTGAAATGAAATATATTTTATTCATATTGAACACAATTTTACCGATAAAGAAAAATATAATATCCCAGAAATATGTTTTTTAACCTTTCAATGAACCATTTATTTTTTCTTCTTCTAATTAGTCCACTCTAGATATTTATAAGTGCAGGAAGTTCACTCTAGATATTAGAGTTTTTTGCATACGTTAACGTCCGTTAGCTTTTCCTAGCGCGCATGCTCATAGAAAATTGCGCATGCGTATCTGTAATAATGTTTCCTATGAGCATGCGCGCTAGGAAGAAAAAGCTAACGGACGTCCAAAATACGGTATACAAAAACTCTCTATTTACTACTGTGCCCAAAAAGTAAGACCAGTTATTTTTTTTTTCAAAAACTCTTTATTTATTCTTCCAAATTTATTTCATTGCCTTCAAAGTAATCTCCTCCGGACACAATGCACTTATGCCAACATTTTTCCAATTCTCAATGCATGCTAAAAAGTCATCGGCAGGGATGGCCTTCAAATCGAGCGGCGATTCAAGTTGAATCTCTTCAATCGACTCAAAACGGTGTCCCCGGAGTGGTCTTTTAAGTTTAGGGAATAGCCAGAAGCCGCACGGTGTGAATACGGTGGTTGTGGAACGATATGAGTTTTATTTTTGGCAAAAAAGTCACGAAGATTCAATGCAGTGTGAGCTGGAGCATTCAGTGATTTCGGTACCAATCGAGGCCTGATGCGTTTGAGGCCCAAAATGGAATTGACCGATCCTTTTGAAATTCCAACATCCTCAGCAAGGTCTCTAATTGTAAATCGACGGTTTGCAAGCACTAAATCTTTAATTTTTTGCACGTGAGCTTCGCCGGTTTAGGTTGATGGTCGACCAGAGGGCTCTTCGTCCAGAACGTGTTCTCTGCCTTTTTTGAACTCTTTATACCCCTTCTAAACATTTCTTTCCGATAAAGGAATTCTCTCCAAATGCCTTCTGCAATATTCTATACATTTCTGCAAACAAAATTTAAAGCAATTTCTTTGCTGAATTAATTCAGACATTTCAAAAATTGCTGGAATCAGTTTCAGCGTCTCACAAAGCCATGCGTATCTCAAACACTAATGGATATTTTGACGTCAAATATCACACGGACAAGGACAGTGCCAGCAACCTAAATAAGAAAAAAAAATTGAAATTACGAAAGCCCCGGGAATTTTAAATTGAAAATTGGTCTAACTTTTTGCACACAGTAGTATAAATGCAGGAATCATCACCATTTTTTAAGATAACTTATAACAACAAATAAAATAACTTGGAAGCTATTAATATTCAGTCATGAACAAACGTTCCATATTCTTTAATGAAAGGAAAAATCATTGTTTGTAAAAAGTTTCTAACTTGTCAACATTTTATATATTGTTTATATTTTTTGGAAGATTTTGCCTTCAAGAGAGGTTTAATATTAATGAGATTTTTTTACAGAGAGATTTAAGTTGATGTTCTTGTTTATGACATTAATGTTTTTGCTTCATATGTTTGCTTACTGAAGATTCTTGTCGGTAAACAGGGGGATGACTTTTTTGAAGTTTTAACAAAAGAGAAAGATTTATTGTATAAATATACATATGCTTAAAACTTTTTCTGTAGTAGTTTTCCTGCATGCTTGTTATAAATAAGTTTTGAGCCATAAATAGTTCGGTAAGCTATTTGCAAGTGACATTAATAAACACATCTTAAACATTTGCAAGCAAAATACAAATATTTGCAACAAAAAATAAATATTTTGTTATTTTATAAAGTTAATTTACATAAACTTTTAGCTTCGCTTTTAAAAGAAGTAGCAAAATAATATTTATGCTGTCGTTTTTATGTTTTTTTAAAATTATTTAAAGTAATTTATAAATTTCCCTTAATAATTATATCTTAACTACTATATTTATAGCTTACTATTCATCCCTTATTTGATAATTATTTTATAGTTTACAAGGCAATAAAAAACAAAAAATTATTTTAAAACTGTAACTTGATTTAAGAAAGTATTTCTAATCTTTACAATGCAATGTTTACCGTTAAAAATACATGCAAAACCTTTTTTCGATTAGTGAAAAATAAACATTTCTTTTGTTATTTAAAGTAATTAATTAATTTTAATTTAATAAATATTTTTTAACCATCGTAATATTAGTTTCATGGGTGCGCAGAAGATCTACCTCCCCGTGGTGCACCTGGTAACACTTTTTAGTGGCTAAAAGATCTACAACTTGGCATTATTGTTAGATTAATGAACTCTGTTTCAGCATGTTTTGTTGTATTATCTGTTTTTTTTTTTTCGTTGTTCTTTTTTTGCTGTAACTGTTCATAATCTACCATTGGAAATAATAAAAAAAATATTAGTTTCATTACATAATTGGCTATTAAAACTGATAAAATTGATAATTATTGAAGGATTAAAATTGATAATTATTAGGTATTATAGAATGAAATTGGGGCCTGAATGGCCGAGTGGCTAGCGCTCTGGCGCTCGGTACCACAGGTTTCGGGTTGGAGTCCCGGCTTTGCCATGGGTGTTTGTAGTGGTTCGGAATCCACTTTAAACCGCAGGTCCCGGTCCTAATAGGATCGTAGAGCGTTGCGAGGACATTTTTACTCCGCGTCCGTAGCTTATCTTCAAGTTACACGAGCCTCCTGGGTAATGCAAAGTGAGTACGTCTGTGCAGCACTTGCCTTAAGGCATTTAAGATCAAGCTGTCTGTGTTTGCCAGCTGCATTAGAAAGAAAAAAAAGAATGAAATTGACTTCGAGTTTTTTTTTTATTGAACTTTACCATTTCAGGATTTAAAAAAATATAATTTCTGTATTTCAACTGAGTGCAAATATCGCTCTTTACGTGATGCAGCTGCATAACGCTGAATTTCTTATATATGTATTATTCCAGTTGTGAATGATTTATGGCCTATGTTTCCAGCATTTGAAAACAACAGCTAACATTTCTGCATTTCAATATTTATGCTGAAAACAATGTCCTACTTTCACGATTTCAACGTTTCAAATATATGGACAATAGTTTTGCGATATAAACTGAAAACAAACTGGATTGCACGTTTTCAAAATATACCGTTGGATTAAAACGTAAAGAGACTGTTACAACAACACATATATATTAAAAAAAGGGGTTTATATTGAGACATTTGCAAATATAATAAATTCCTTGCGATGAAAACATTTATCTCTCGCAAAATCTTTACCTCAAATGTTTTGAAGATATTATTAGAAAAAAAAATTTAATGCTGAAGAAACGCTGCCATTTCTTGCATAAATAAAACTCACCCAATTTTTCCTCTGTATGGTATATCGGGAAAAAATGTGTCTTTGATATTAAAAATAATCGTATACTAGTAAATAAATTGAATCGAGAAAATAGTTGTTTATGGGATATTTTGTAAAGAAAACATTTTATAGAAAAATATTTATACCATTTTTTTTATAGTAAACATAACATTTGAAGCATTGAGAATATTAAAGTTTTTGTCGATTTAGCGGGCAAGGTTAATGTTCGATAAGGAAATAAATCTTGTTGAAATAATGTTTACTTTTACTATTTGGTCATTTTAAATGTATTTGGTTTAGTAATATTAAATGTTTTGACATATTAGAGTAAATATGAGCCCCCATAACCCAAAAAGAGAACCAGAAAAAAAGAAAAATCTTACAAAAGATTAAAAAAAAAACACCCTATTATTACGTAAAAAAATTACAAAATAATTTTGATTTAGATATATATCTTATTTCTGTTAGGACAAGAAGCTTTTCCATGTTGCGTTAATCTTTCTGATCACTGGATATAAAATAAAATCAGTAAGGTGGGTTAATTCTGTTCCATACAACTATAAGAAAGGACGTTAGGGTTAATGATTTCTGGAGATAGTCAGGGACAGTTGTCCTGTGGAATTGAGAAAGGCTGGACTGCCTCAACTATTCAACCAGCCATCCCAACCACTGTATAGTGATATTTAGATTAATGATGAAAACTGGTTGGTAAAAAGCAACAATATTGCCAGTAAGGTGTCAGTAAGGTAAAATCAGTAAGGTGGGTTAATTCTGTTCCATACAACTATAAGAAAGGACGTTAGGGTTAATGATTTCTGGAGATAGTCTGGGACAGTTGTCCTGTGGAATTGGAGAAAGGCTGGACTGCCTCAACTATTCAACCAGCCATCCCAACCACTGTATAGTGATATTTAGATTAATGATGAAAACTGGTTGGTAAAGCAACAATATTGCCAGTAAGGTGTCAGTAAGGTAAAATCAGTAAGGTGGGTTAGTTCTGTTCCATACAACTATAAGAAAGGACGTTAGGGTTAATGATTTCTGGAGATAGTCAGGGACAGTTGTCCTGTGGAATTGGAGAAAGGCTGGACTGCCTCAACTATTCAACCAGCCATCCCAACCACTGTATAGTGATATTTAGATTAATGATGAAAACTGGTTGGTAAAGCAACAATATTGCCAGTAAGGTGTCAGTAAGGTAAAATCAGTAAGGTGGGTTAATTCTGTTCCATACAACTATAAGAAAGGACGTTAGGGTTAAGGATTTCTGGAGATAGTCTGGGACAGTTGTCCTGTGGAATTGGAGAAAGGCTGGACTGCCTCAACTATCCAACCAGCCATCCCAACCACTGTATAGTGATATTTAGATTAATGATGAAAACTGGTTGGTAAAGCAACAATATTGCCAGTAAGGTAAAATCAGTAAGGTGGGTTAATTCTGTTCCATACAACTATAAGAAAGGACGTTAGGGTTAATGATTTCTGGAGATAGTCTGGGACAGTTGTCCTGTGGAATTGGAGAAAGGCTGGACTGCCTCAACTATTCAACCAGCCATCCCAACCACTGTATAGTGATATTTAGATTAATGATGAAAACTGGTTGGTAAAGCAACAATATTACCAGTAAGGTAAAATCAGTAAGGTGGGTTAATTCTGTTCCATACAACTATAAGAAAGGACGATAGGGTTAATGAATTCTGGAGATAGCCAGGGTCAGTTGTCCTGTGGAATTGGAGAAAGGCTGGACTGCCTCAACTATTCAACCAGCCATCCCAACCACTGTATAGTGATATTTAGATTAATGATGAAAACTGGTTGGTAAAAAAGCAACAATATTACCAGTAAGGTAAAAATCAGTAAGGTGGGTTAATTCTGTTCCATACAACTATAAGAAAGGACGATAGGGTTAATGATTTCTGGAGATAGTCAGGGACAGTTGTCCTGTGGAATTGGAGAAAGGCTGGACTGCCTCAACTGTCCAACCAGCCATCCCAACCACTGTATAGTGATATTTAGATTAATGATGAAAACTGGTTGGTAAAGCAACAATATTGCCAGTAAGGTAAAATCAGTAAGGTGGGTTAATTCTGTTCCATACAACTATAAGAAAGGACGTTAGGGTTAATGATTTCTGGAGATAGTCAGGGACAGTTGTCCTGTGGAATTGGAGAAAGGCTGGACTGCCTCAACTATTCAACCAGCCATCCCAACCACTGTATAGTGATATTTAGATTAATGATGAAAACTGGTTGGTAAAGCAACAATATTGCCAGTAAGGTGTCAGTAAGGTAAAATCAGTAAGGTGGGTTAATTCTGTTCCATACAACTATAAGAAAGGACGTTAGGGTTAATGATTTCTGGAGATAGTCTGGGACAGTTGTCCTGTGGAATTGGAGAAAGGCTGGACTGCTTCAACTGTCCAACCAGCCATCCCAACCACTGTATAGTGATATTTAGATTAATGAGGAAAACTGGTTGGTAAAGCAACAATATTTTATCTTATTAAATATTTTTTTATTGTTGTCCACGAAACTTCTGTACAAAAGATTATTCCTTAAAGTTTGTGCGTCAAGGCCTAGTAAACAGTATGAACATATAGCATTTATTTTAAAACACAAAAAAAGTTTAATGAAAACATAACGAGGACAGAAATAGTATTTATATTCCCTCTCTAGAGGTTTCTTAGAGGTAATTCCCAATTTTCCATTTCATACTCAAGAAAACTCAGAATACTCCAATCAGGTGTCGTAACTGTCTGTGCAAAACACTCTCTTATAATATCCACCTAATCTAATGGATTTTAAAGCATGACTAGATTCTTGCTGCCAGAGGGAATTATACTCTAGTCATGATGAGTTCTATCGAACGCTCATTTCTACGCAGGCACTAGTGAGGATTATGTAAGATAACTCAAGATTTAATTGTTTGATTGACTTTTGTGATATTTAATCTTCAACATTGAATTGTAATCCGTTTAATTGAATAAAACATTATAAAATAAAGTATAACATTTTGAGAAATGCTTACATATTAATTATTAATACATACATATTAAATACTTACATGTTATATATTTATATTTTATAATGCTTAGATATTAAAGAATTAAAACTAAATATATATTTTAATAACAGTGTTTGCAGAAATTCAACTGAGAGAAAATTCATGTGATGAGTTTCATTTTAAACAATGTTGAAGGTAGCAAATCATTTTCTGAAACTGACTTTTACAGTGGAACTTGCATGAATAAATCTGAGTTAAATGAATTATTGCTATCGATTCGAGAGAATTAAATACTCACGATAATGCCCAGATGAGTGCAAACTTATGTATTGAAATAAACAAAGTTTTTTAAATATATGGTAAGAGATATTCATGGCTGGTATAAGAGCATCTCTTGAAACTATTTTATTAGACTATTTAATCAATATATTTTAATACTATTTAAATAGAGTAACAGTATGCAAAACTTTGCATTTACATAATAAATCTATACATAATACACGAATTGTTAGATGTTTTAGAGGATAATTTAGATGTTTGAATAAATTATGCATATTGTTTTAATATGTGCTTTTCAGATGTAAATAAAGTGTGCTGTCTCTCAATGAAATAAGTTTTTCTGAATATATAATTTTTCCCTAATATCGAATAACCAATCTAAAATGCATTAAGTATTTCATACAGTGGTTCCTTTTTAAAATTTTGATGACAACATATCTTTGAAAGAGAATTACTAACTTTGCACAACAACTATTCGCTCAATTCATTAAAAATTCTTGACTACTTAAAATTTATTTCAGATGACTTAATAATGATAAATGGTGGGTGTGCTATTTTTTTGAACTTTCATGTTTACAGTTTACAGTTAAGTTTTACATGAATTTCAGTTAAAATGATGAAACGATGATACAAAACCGAGGTTTTTATTGTGAATAAACAAAATGTTTTAATGATAGCTACAGTAACACAGAAATAGTTTTGTCAAAGAATTATAACAGCACCAAATTTCCTGTAGCAATACAGAGAATTGTGAAATTTATATAAATCTGGTAAACCATTTCATGCGAAAATATTTCTTACTAAAATATTTTTTTTATTACAAAATATTGTACAGCTTTGCTCTGGGGTCTAGTTGGGAAGCGTAGAAGCTAACGAAGGAGAAGACGAGGGCTATATTATCAGAAACAAGACTCGACAACGACTAAGCATCTCCCTCAACAGACAGAGCATAACTGAATAGACAGTGTTTCTTATCAAAAGTTGAACTACCTGAACAATTTATCAAAACTGAAAATATTTTAATTTCTATAACCGAATAAAATCGAGTCATATCTGTAATTATTAGACATACATAAAGATTGGGACCTTGCAATATAAGGAAATTCAGACTTATTAATTTCGAAAAAATTTATAGTATTTAGAAACTAGTTCTGAAGGACAGACTGCAGACTTCTGAAAATAAATCTTTTATTTTAATAAAATTTTCTTGATTACATACATACATAAACACACATATACAGCACATACATACAAACACACACACATAAATATATATATATAGTGTGCGTGTATCATGGTTTTACTACAAAGGAAATTTTTTTTATATACTTGACTTATTAACTTTATTTGCCACTATAATAGGAAAGATGTCGTTGGAATCTTCTACTGCAATTCAGTATAGTGAAAAAAATAATAAAAATATTTTCTTTTTAACATTGAAACAATATTTGTATGTTTCTAATAAAAGAGGTTGATTTTCTGAGCTGATATATGAAGTATTTTCCAGTATTCCAGTATTTTTTTTATAAAAATATAATAAATAGTATTTACTCCAGACTAATTGCGTTTTGCTTCTTTTGAAACAAAGAAGCTATTGAAGGAAACTTTGTCTTAACTCAATCGATATTAAAAACCATATCAAAATGTCTTTGCTGAGAAAGCATGATTTAATTTTTCGAGCCACAGCTTTAAAACATAATCAACAGCATGAAAAAAACTATTGATTTCCGCTTAAAAACTAATTTCGGGATTTTGAAGTAAGTTTAAAGAAGTATCATATAACTTGATTTTAGTTTTACTGGGATAAACGAGGTTTGATGAAAGTGTTTGAAAGTAATTCAGAATTTCCAATAAAATAACTTTTTTTTTCAATAATATAACTATGTTAGTAATAAAGAGTAAATAATTGAAATAATTTTTTCTAAGAAATTTTAAAAGAACATTATTATTATTATTATTAATATTTTTTACTTAACACTCCGTTTCATGTATGTATCTAAAACTATGTAGATTAAAGCTGTGCATGTTAAAAGGGAGAGGGTGATAAAATAATTAAAAAAAATTTTAATGATAAATGGATTTAATCAAGTTAAGTAAAATTTATGGTATGATAAAATCACACACACAAAAATACATACTACACACACTACATAAAAAGCACAAGCAAACACAATCACAAGCATAAGTGAAATTAAAGGTATAGACAGAGAGAATAAACAATGGTAATAAATATAACAGGAAAATATGGTAAACAAATATTATAACAGCGTTCAGTCTATGGAGCATAAAATAACAAAATGCTACAGTTAGAAGTAAAGGAATGAGCGCAGAGAACTCAATTAATATTTCAGAAGTAATGGTTTTTTCTTATTCTTCATTGGCGAAACAGCCCCACAGTGGTCTGAGGCCGTCTGCCTACAGGCAGATTTCGAGACAGGAGATGTTTTTCTTTTTAAGAAGTAAGGCTTACAGCCTTAAGCCCAACAGCAGCCATATTAGACTGGGACTTACGGTTTAAAGTGGATTCTGAACCACTACAAACATCCATGGAACCACTGAGACTGAAATATATAAAATATATAATATATAGTTTATATATTAAGTATAATATATAATATCATCATCATCATCATGAGTGGTGCAACAGCCCCATGGTGGACCAAGGCCGTCTACCTATTGACAAATTTTGAGACAGGAGATGTTTTTCTTTTTACGGAGTAGGGTTGTCAGTCTTACATACAGCAGTCATATTAGACAGGGACCTACAGTTTAAGTGGATTCCGAACCACTACAAACATCCATGGCACCTCTGGGACTCCAATCCGAAACCTGTGGCACCGAATGCCAGAGCGCTAGTCATTCGGCCATCAGGCCTCAATGGTTTCTTGGGATGTTTAATTATTTATTTTCTTAAGTAACATTTATTAAACTGAGGATTTGACAACTAGTCCATGAGTTGTAAGCAATATTTCTGTGTCACTGATTGTCGAATTGTTTAGAGGGTATTTTTAGTTTCCATAGAAGATTTCTGTTATACTCGTATAATAAAATGTTTCTCCAATTCTCCGTGGGGTATTGAACATTTAAATTTAAATAATAAATAATAAAAAAACGATGTTTTTTGTTTAATTTTTATAGCTGTTTTGTTTAATATCCTTCAATTCGTTTTTAGACACATTTAATATTTTGTTATGTTATTTATCTATTTATAATGTTATAATCTATTAATTAATTAACCTATATGTTATAATCTATTAATTAATTAATCTATATGTTATTTATCTATTTATAATGTTATTTATTTATTTTATCTATTTATTTTTGTTTCGTTAATATTCGTTTAAAGTGATAGTATTTACAATACTGTGAGTTCAAAACGATGAGGAGTGTTTAGTTGACCTCATAACGCCTCGTTCGAGAATAAACTTCATATATGGATATAATGTATTCTATAATATATGCTATAAATATGCTAATAAGAGAGCAGAGAGTACAGGATTCATAGACACGTGCTATTGTGAGTTTAGAATAATGACGAATTGGAGTGACGTTTATAAAATCTTTAATTGAAATTGGCAAACATTAAATTTGTCTTAACAGACATGAGTAAATATTTATTAGCAATGTTGTTTAATATCTATGATTTTATGCTTAATATATTTGTGAAATAATTTGAAAGAAAGGATCAACTATTAATTTGCTTTACGAGGGAATATTACTTGAGAAAAGAAAAATTTTAAAACACAATGTTTGCATAATGTTATTAGGAAACCAACTATAAGAAGAGTTGGAAAATAAAATGTATATCAAGACTATTCAGCAATTTTATATCGGTTAAGGTGCCTAAGTAAAAGCCAAGAATGAATTAGAGATAGTAATAATCATTTTCATGACGAGAGGGTGTTTTTTTTTGTATAATTATCGTAGAGCTATTTCAAAAATGTTCTCATCTACAAGCATGAAAAGCATGGAGAATATAAATGTGTGCAATCGCACACCCAGGATTTTGTATTAACTTAACAAAATAAAGCGCAGCTGTTTATTTAAGCTCATTAGGTCTTACTAAAGCAAAATTAATAGCAAAGGTATCTAAAGTCGAAATTACATATATTAATTATTTTATTAATAATTTTTACTTTGCACAAATTTGGTTCAAATATATAAAAAAGAGAACATCAAAACTAAGAAGCATCTAACTAAGAAGTATTCTTATCCAAACTAAGAAGAACTAAACAAAAAAAACTAACTAACACAAACTCCAAACTAACACAAAAAAAATAAAAATTTAATTTCTAAAAAAAAAATGCACAATAAATTACACTATAAATTAAAATTCTATCTTCATTTCTCTTTTGCCAATCCATCGATTACATCGCTTATGTAAACTTCAATATTTTGTTGAATATTTAATAAAACTAAATCAGGAAAAACGCCGGCTCAATAAAAAAATTCAGTCGCTAAATATTGACGATAAGAAAATATAAAATAAGAAAATACTAATTTATTGAAACAATTGGGTCTAAGTGAAAAGTGACCATAAGTAGGAATACGTGCACACATTTCACTTATGGGCTTGAAGGGCACTCAAACTCGCCAACCAATCTCCTGAGTGTACGTCTGAACATATGTGCAAAGGTTTTTAAATAATTAAGAAAATTTAATAGTTAAATAATGAAAAAATCTCTTAAACTATTTTTGTTAACTCTAATAATAATTTTCATCTATCAGTGAGTATTCATATTGAATATTATTATATTGTTGAATATATAATTGTATTGTAAAAGTCATTTTCTAACGAGGTTCTTACGACGCCACAGAAGAACAATCCAATAAATTTATTTATTAAATTTTTTTGTGTAAACATTATGCTTGCAGATCTTTAAACCCAATAAAAGATCTGCAAGATATATTAATTGTCACAATTTTGGGAGAAGAACTGAAAAAAATACAGGTGACAGTATAGGGAATACTATATAATTACAAATGGGACTATTTTACAAAACACCAAAGTAAAAGCTTTTACTTTTTTTTACCAAAGCCTTTTCATGCCATAATGATTTTGGGATTGTTTGATCGCGGTACTCACCTCATTTATCACATTCTTTCAAATAAATACTCTTAAAAAATTAAAAAGCTCATTAATAATCATTTGGAAGAATCAGCTTTCATTTATAACTTTGGAAGAGATATTTAAGAAATTTTTCTAAATTAAGGACTCGTCATATATTTAGGAAGGGATTTTATAGTTAAGTACGTAAAGTTTTATAGTAATCTTGGAAAACTTAAGTCAAGACAAGTTAAGGAATAAGAATCAAATAATTTTTAAAAGAAATTTCATTTCTTTCAGGGATTAGAAAATTACGAAATAAGTGAAGGTTTCCCAGCAGCTGTAATTTTATGCTAGTTAAAACTAAATTGTCAATTCAATTATTATGAAATTACTTAAAATAGAGATATTTTTTTATTGTTGTCTTTTTATAATGTTTAACTTCGTATTTTTTCAAAAATGTTTTTGGAAGGAAATTAAAACTATTTGATCCGTACATTTTGCTGTTTTGTGTTATACAACCTTGTTTCTCATCTTTTCTTTATAACTGTTTAAAATTACTTGTCAATAGCTAACTGGGATATTTCTTCAATATATTATATCTATCTATCTATCTATCTATATATATATATATATATATATATACAGTTTTTAAAATTGTAACCCTGGATCGCCTTGCTATATTAATAGATCTCTATAAACATTTAAGTTTATATGCCATCTCCTTTTAATTACTATGACATTGATTCTGTAGTTTTTAATTCATTTTTTTGATAAATATTATGCATTTCATTTAAAAAAAGGAGCTTTTTAAAAGTTGCTTTTTAGTTAGCTATTATAAGAAGATATTAAAATATTAAATGTGTATATTTGTTTAAAAGGAGTTATTTAAATAAAGCTGTACCTTTTATAAATAATTTATAGTTTTATTAATGGAAAGATTTAAAGAATTTTTAAACTTCCTTTTTATATGTAGAAAGATAAGAGTTTTGCTTTTATTTTCTTGAATTATATTTTCTAAAAACAATTAATTTGAAATCCCAATTTTAATCTGTGAAAATAAACAAAGAATTTCTTATAATAGTAATAAAATAAAATATCAAATTTACTCGCAATTCAAATATCCTTTTAGTAATAACACAAAGTACTACAACAATTGAAAATGTGAACTGAAATGTGAGCAACTCAATTTATCATACTTTTTAAACAAACATTTACTTTACGCAAGTGCTTAAAAAGATCATCATATTTTACCAGCTGTTAACATTTTAAGTTTTTATTCCTTTTCTTTACATTATAAAAAGAAAACAATTTATATATATATAACTATCAAATAATGCATTGAACTAAAAAGCAATTTTCCCTAAAACTATTGAACTTTTTCAATTGTAAAGATGGTTTTCAAAATATCGCAATCAATGTATTGTCATCTTTTTGCTATCATAAAATAACAATACAGAATGTTTTATTGCTTTTCAAATCTTTCTTAAGATACAGGCACTTAGGTACAGAAAAACTTCATTTTAAGATTTTACGATCATATGCTTATTTTGGTCTTTGACATTTTATGACACATAAATTATCATATATTGTTTGCATTCTTGTATTATTCATAGAATGTTTTGTTTATGAAACTGTTAATAAAAAAGAATCGAACGAAAATAGAATCATAAATAACAAAAAGAACTATGTTCTTTAATAAAAGTTAGGTAGTTGACATTTAATTAATAGTAGGAGAAGTTAAAAATTATTTACTTTTACATATTTCTTTACTAATAAAACAAATAAAAAGCTATATTCTTTTAATATTGGTATATCTCCATCTGGAGTTGACAATATAATGGGGGTATTTCATTTTCCTGACACAATATCCTTTTTTTATTAAACAGACTCAAAAATAAGTTATGACATTATTTCATAATTCTTTGGAAAATTAAAAAAAAAAATAAATATGTAAAGCTATTTTAGGATATTCTACTGACTCATTTGAATTTTAGTTAAGTCACATTAAGTTAATATTTTTATGTTTTATATAACAGTGAGATGTTTTTTGACGCATATTATGCAATCTTCGACTTTCTTTTATATTCGGCGATCAATTCTTTAGAGTTTAGATGACAGGTAAACATTTTAGTAGGCATTTCACCTGTAGGCTATAAAAGAAACATTTTCACTTGTAGGCAATGTTACTCTTTTTCTTATATAATCAATGTCTACGAAATGTTAAAGGTCATTATCATATAATTAAAGAAGACGAATTCCTGATATTTAATATATATATATATATATATATATATATATATATATATATATATATATATACACTGAAGTGACAAAAGTCATGGGATAGCAATATGCAAATTTTCAGATGGCAGTAGCATCGCGTAGAACAGGTATAAATGCGCAGTGCTTTCGCAGAGCTTTCATTTCTGTTCAAGTTATTAATGTGAAGAGGTTTTGACGTGATGATGACCGCATGACGGGAATTAACAGACTTTGAACGCGGAATGTTAGTTGGAGCTAGACGCATGGGTCATGCCATTTCGGAAATCGTTAGGGAATTCAACATTCCCAGATCCACTGTGTCAAGAGTGTGCCGAGAGTATGAAATTTCAGGCATAACATCCCACCATGGACAGCGCAGTGGTCGACCGCCTGCACTTAACGACCGAGACCGGCGACGTCTGCAAAGAGTCGTAAATTCTAACAGACAAGCAACACTGCGTCAAATAATCGCAGAAATCAATGTGGGACGTACAAGGGACTTGTCTGTTAGAACTGTGCGGAGAAATTTGGCTTTCTTGGGCTATTTCAGCAGAAGACCGACTCGAGTGCCTTTACTGACAGAACGACATCGCTTGCAGCGACTCTCGTGGGCACGTGAGCATATCGGTTGGTCCCTAGATGAATGGAAAACCGTGGCCTGGTCCGATGAGTCACGATTTTAGTTGGTAAGAGCTGATGGTAATGTTCGAGTGTGGCGCAGACCCCACGAAGCCATGGACCCAAACTGTCAGCAAGGCACTGTTCAAGCTGGTGGGGGCTCCGTAATGGTGTGGGCTGTTTTTTCATGGCATGGACTTGGTCCTCTGGTGCGACTGGACCGAACATTGACTGGAAATGCTTATGTTCAGCTACTTGGCGATCACTTGCAGCCATTCATGGACTTCATGTACCCAAACAACGATGGGATTTTTATGGATGACAATGCGCCATGTCACCGGGCCACAACTGTTCGCTATTGGTTGGAAGAACATTCTGGACAATTCCAACGAATGATCTTTCCACCTAGATCGCCCGACATGAATCCCATCGAGCATTTATGGGACATCATCGAGAGGTCTGTTCGTGCCCAAAATCCTGCACCATCAACGCTTTCACAATTATGGACGTCTATCGAGACAGCATGGCTCAATATTCCTGCAGAAGACTTCCAACGACTTGTGGAGTCCATGCCACGTCGAGTTGCTGCACTTCGCCGGGCGAAAGGAGGGCCGACACGATATTAAGAGGTATCCCATGACTTTTGTCACTTCAGTGTATATAAGAATTCAAAATATGTTGCTCTAACAGCAAACAGCATAAAGCCGCAAATTAAAATAACATGCTCAGAGTAAACAGCCTTTCTAAAGGAAAGGAATTGAAAATTTCTTGTTGTAAGGTTAATGAAAGATGGTAAATAACGTAATCTGTTTTAGCATTTTATGTTGCATATTTTAAAGTGAGGTACAGTAAACGTAGAACTTGCAGTGTTTGACAAATGTTGAAAGTATTTTAATTATAGATAAATTGATGGTTTCATGTTCATTTCTATGTAGAATGGGATTGTATTAATTCCAATTGAAACTATAGAAATTCTTTCAGTAATATTTTAAATCATGTTGTTGTTCTAATACAGCTGGCAATACAGAGAAGTTAATCTTTATGCCAGCAGCAAGGGCTTCCCCGTTGTGATTCATTTAGCACTACCCAGGGGGTTTGTGTATCTTGAAGATATGTTACGGACACGAGTAACACTACCCCCACAACGCTCTATAATAATATTAGACTGGGACCTACGATTTAAAGTGGATTCCGCATCACTACAAATATCCATGGCATCGCCGGGGCTCTAACCCGAAACCTGTGAACCTGTAACCTCAGGCCCTCAGAATCCAAAATATTTATATATATAAAAATTACATTAAAAAATTACTTAGAAATCTGAGTATTGTCTTGAACTCTTGATTATTCGACGCATTAAGAATATTAATAAAACATTTATAATTTCTGAAACGCAATAGCAATAAAATATTGAACTTTAAAATATGATGTATAAGATGTTTCTCAAATTAAGACATCGGTGTTAGTTAAAGCTACTACTACTACACTACTACCACACTACATATACTACTACTAACACTACTACACTACTACCTACTACCAATACTACCACACTACATCACTGTGCCTACTACAGTTTGGGAATGATATGAGTGAAATTGAATGGACACACGATGGAGGCTTGAAAAATTTCACAAAATTTACTTTTGGTGTTACAAAAGCTGAACAACGAGGAAAAATTTTACAAAAACTATTGTAAATATCAAAAAATTAAAATTTAAAAAAAGGGAAAACAGCTAAAGAAGAAAAAATTTCCAGTGCATGAATAACATTAAAAAATTTCTAGTTATTAAAACTTTGGAATTATTGAGACCAATTTATATACATATTAAATTTCTTTATTTCGTTAACAGATAGTGAGTGGATGACATATTGATTCTAAATGTCTCCAATAACTTCACAGCAAGAGTTCAAATTACAAAAAAAAAAAAAAAAGCCGTCAAATATTGTCCTTGTAAAAAAGAAAAATCATGTATGGAGATGTTTTAAGATATGCTTGATTAAAAAAAATACTTTGCAAGTTTTTCTTATCATCCAATGATTTACACTATTGATTCACGATAAGGAGAATTTAATAAATTAATTATACAACAATTCTGATGAATTATACAACAATTCTTTTAGAGGCCCTATAAAAAAAAGTATTTTACATACTAGATATATCTTCGATGATATTTTAAAGTGGATTTTAACGTAATTAAGATGTGAATGAATTTTTAAAGTAAATAAATATCAAAGAAAATTTGCTTTTTATGAATCAATTAGGTTTCCTCTCAAGGCTCTGTATCTAAGAAATCATTTTTCTTCAGCAATTTATTCAATGATGTTCACTTTTAATTTTACTCATACAATCGTTACTTTTAAAAAATAAATGAAATTTAACATGCGCCCTGGGCTAAGACATTATTGATTTCAAGAGATCTGAGAGAAATCCATGAAGGCCTTTTTTCCCTATCTTTTTAACAAGTTATTAGCATTATTTTCTTCAAAACCATACTGTTTGTGAATTAAATTCCGTCCTATTGTGAATACCAAACAACTGTTAAAGAAAAGTCCCGAATAGAAGTAAGCATTTTTTAAGGAAATAAATTGAAAAATTGTGGATTTGAAAAAGCAGAAGCTACTCCATCTTTTTTACGAAATAATCCTTTGTTATCTTATAAATCCATGACAATAATTTTTAATATATTCTTCAGGTTTTTGTTGACATGTGTTTATCTAGCAATAAATCACAGTGACTACGTAGCATTCGCTATTATGCATATTTTTATCACATTCTATTATACATTAAAATTGGATTTGAGTTAACATTCATTAAATGATAAATGTTGACAACCTGTCAACACTTAGTAAACTGGCAGTAAATAGACAGTTGTAAATTGAATCATATTATTCTCGTATCGTTTTATTGATTAATTCAAGTATTTTGAATAATAAAGAAGACGAAAGAAGAAAAAAAAGTATGCAGTATAATCTGAAAGGTTCTAAAGAATTTTGAAAATAAAACAATTTTATTTTTAGAAAAAGCGTGTTATTTAGTCAGCCATGAAATGAACAGATCGTTTTTACTCTGTTGACGTTAAATTATTTCAACAACATTCCAGGACAAACAATGAAATTTTTACGTCTAATGCTGACTTCAACTTTATTTATAGAAAAAAATATTTAATAAAAATTTGTTTTTCACATTTATAATAGTTAATTACAGCAAAGATGTTCATCATGTTATTTTTTAATAAGTACTATTTTTAGTATTAAAAAATGGGAACAAAGTGCCATTATAAAATCTGGAAATGTAAAGTTTGATTTTATACAAATAATTTAGTTAAAAACATCTCCTACCTCATAATCTGCCAGTAGCAGACGTCCATCATGAGCTGTTGCGCCAATAAAGATGATGATGAAGAAGAATTTAGTAAAGAATTTTTAATTGAAAGTTATGAAGAATGTTTAATTAAAGTTAGGTGATCAATGTAGCTGGCATAAATTTAAATAAAGGCATTAAAGTAAATACTTTAATAATTGTACTCTTTAATACATTTTTGTACAGTGAACTTATTTACTTTCATCCACTCATAATTGATAAACTTAATTAATTAATGAAATAGGGCGTAAAATTATTTTATCCTACTAAGTTATCGTCATACAAAATAACTCGATGTATGAAACAATTCTCATATAATGTGTTTCCTTTTCAATAGAAAAATAAATTATTAACTATTTTGGTATAAAAATTTCCCGGTAATGACTATTTCCTTACTTACTAAAATATGTTTCAGAAAAATGAAATGGAGTGTCCATTGGTAAACATATTTGCAAGTAAGGAAATTTACCTTTCTAAAGCATTGTGTGGTTTTTCATTTCATTAGTTTTAAACTTTTTTTTACAGTATTAGAATCCATAGTTTTCAAAGTGGAGTTTTACGAATAGGACAGAAATGAATTCTATAGATAGTTAAAAACAGTTAATAATTAATGAATTACAAATGATTCTATTTAGTAGCTGTCAAATTGTTTTATCTGCAACAGCAATTGTTTCATCTGCAACATCAATTGTTTTATCTGCAACATCAATTGTGTTATCAGCGTAAATAAATACATAAGGCATAAATTTAAATAAAGTCATCTTAAATGCAAATGTTTCCATAATTGTACTTTTATTTATATTTTTTATATAATAAACTCATTTACTTTCATCCACTCTTTCAGTAATTGATAAATTTTACTAATTAATGAAATATGTCACAAAATTATTTTTTCTACTTGAATATCGTCACGATAAATTAAATCGATGCATGAAACAATTCTCATATAATATGTTTAATTTTCAATAGAAAAATAAATAATTAATTATTTTGGTATAAAAAGTTTCCCGGTAATAACTGTTTCCTTTACCTACTAAAATATGTTTCAGAAAAATGAAATGGAGTATCCTGTATTGGTAAACATATTTGCAACTAAAGAAATTTACTTTGCTAAAGTTTTGAGTTGTTTCTAATTGTATTAATAGTTTAATAATAATTACTTACTTTACTAAAGTTTTGTGTTGTTTAATTCTGTTAATAGTTTTATTAATAGTTTACTTAATTAGTTTTAAAAGTTTTTGCAGTACTGGAAGTACAAAGGGTGATTTTACGAACAGCACAAAAATTTCTGTACATAGTTAAAACAGTTAATAACAAAAGAATTGCACAGGAGATTCTATTTAGTAGCGGTCAAATTGTGTTATCTGTAAAACATTTCGACAGATTCTTGTTCTTAGGTAATGCTATACTTCGGTTAACAATATAGTTTATTTTCTTAAAAGTTAGTTAATAATCTAAAAATAGCCTTTTAAGTGAACTTACGAATTGCTTTAGAATTCGTTTATCTTTGAAAAGGAAAATTTGTTTCTAAAGTGAAAGGAGATAACTTAATCGAGCAAAAAGTCGAATCATAGGGAATTAAAAAAAATTTTGTTTGATTTGTTTGAAGGAAACGTTGTCAAAATGGAACAAAATCTTGTTAGGGAGAAAGGAAAGTTACTTAAAATATTTATTTTTTTCCTATTGCTGTCTAAATGTTAATAAACTAAACAACTATAAAAATCCAATGAAGGTTAGACATGTTAGCATAAATTTTATTTCGATAAAAATGGAATAAAAGGTAGTGAAAAAGGGCTATGTACATTAAAATTATAATAATAATTCAGCAAATGTGAAATATTTATTGAAGCAAAATTGCATAAATATCAAGGAACAAAACTATATTGTATGCAAAGTAGAAGAATGTCAACATAATTACGCTTGTAGGCGTAGGCCCATCTTCTTCGAATAAATACGGTATCTATTGTTGTCTTGAATAATAATAATGTAAAATAATAAATGACACGTTATTATCATTCATTGTTTATTTGATGATATGCATTTTTATTATTTTGTCGATAGTCATTATCTTTAACAATAGTTGAAAATTAAAAATTTCGTATTGTTACAATTATTTCACGTAACGAAATTCAAGGTTCTTTGTGAATATGTGTTCTTTTATTGCAAAATAAAAGGAAGTCATTAATTTTTAATTCTGAAAATAAAAATTTGTATAGCTTATTAAACAACGGTATTAATCCTGTCTATTTCTTGTTGGAATTTTAGGGGTAATTGCCCTGGGTTTGATTAAAGTGCGAGAAAAAAATTCGGAAAAATTATTCTCAGTTCGAAGCAATGCTAGGCACTCTGCTATAATTTCTACCGCTAATACACTCATGTCCATAAATTAAGGATAATTCAGAATCACACAGAAATTGAACTCTAAAATAAAAATTTCACCTGTAGAATTATCACACACATCTTGAAGAAGAATATGCAAATTACAGGAAACCACCAGATGGCGCGGATAGTACGTCACAATGAAGAGAGTGTAAGAGAGGGGTATATAAGGAATGGTGGCAAAGAAGTAAAATTGTTCACAAGCGCTTTAAAAGCCTTTCAATGCAATAACCGCATAGTTATTGCACAAAGGAAGCATTTGGATGATTTTTTACGTGGTAGAATTATCGGACGACTGGAATGTGGACGTACCCAGCTGGAAGTATCCGAGGAACTTGGAATCGCCCAGAGTGTCATCTCTAGGCTTTGGTAACGATTCCAAGATGATGGTAATGTGAGTAGATGTTACAGCACAGGTCGCCCCCGAGTTACAACGCCGAATGAGGACCGGTATTTAGCAGTTACTGCCAAAAGAAACATACGGAGCACAGCATCAGACCTGTCTCGTCAGCTCTCTTCAGCTACCGGTACGACAGTTTCAAGGCAGACCGTGTACAGACGCTTAGGGCACATTGGTCTATATGCTCGTAGGCCTGTCAGATGTGTTCCACTTACCGCAACTCACTGTCGCCTGCGATTAACCTGGAGTAGAGAGCATGCATTGTGGACACCGCAACAGTGGTCTGGTATGATGTTTTCCGACGAGTCCAGGTTTAGTTTGCTGTCTGATTCTCGCCGGACTTTCATATGGAGAGCGCCAGGTACCCATTACCACCAAGAGAACACCATTGAACGACACCGTTACGATGGTGCAGGATGGCTCGTTTGGGGAGGAATTATTCTTGGTTCCAGAACTGACCTGCATGTTCAGAGTGTAACGATGACAGGCCACATCTATCGGGATGTCATTCTGGAACAACATGTACGCTTGTTTCGGGGCGCCATGGGTGCTGAATTTCTGTTTATGGATGACAACGCCCGTCCTCACCGTGAAAACATTGTAGACGAATGCCTTCAATTGGAGGATATCACCCGTATGGATTGGCCAGCATACTCACCGGACTTGAATCGAATAGAGCATGTGTGGGATATGCTTGGCCGACGAATTTCAGCCCGTCAACCCCCTCCCACCTGTCAACCGGAACTTTGGAGGGCATTGCTTGATGAGTGGTGTAATATTCCCCAAGATCAGATTGATAATTTGATACTCAGCATGCCTAGGCGTTGTAAGGCCTGTATTGCATCGTCCGGGAGACATACTCCATATTAACCATCATACTAACCATGTTATACTGTTTTTTGTAAATAGGTTCTTTTTTGAAATTTGCTGCAGGGAGTAAAAATCGCAATTTTTATTAATTATTTCAAACATATAGCATCTTTTTTGCTCTTTACATTTTTGTTTAATAAATAGACTTTACAAATAAGTCAAATTTGTTTTGCTTCTGTCTCTTTCTTTGCCTGAACTTCATTATCCTTAATTTATGGACATGAGTGTACTTGTTTTTAAAGTAGTGATTGAATCGAATAGTAATAGCAGGAACCGAACTTAGATCGACTTGCACGCTAACTAGGCATACTGTCATAGAACTAAAAGTAGACCTAATTTATGATTGCTAGCAATATTTTTAAATTACAAAACAATTATGACATAACCTTGTTATAAAATATAAATAAATTATTTTTATGTAGATCTTAAATAGTGTTTGTTTTGCTTGCGTTTTTCATTAACGAAGATTCATTAAATAGATTTCATTTTTGTCATTAAAACATAAAAGTGGAAAGGCATTCAAAATATTTATTAAGTATTTTTATTTAGATTTTATAGCTTCTAATATATTGAACTATATAATGTGTATGGCATTAATTTTCATCTGTGATTACAATGAGTTTTAATAGCTATAATAACAATTTATGTAATATCCATTACCTAATTTTTTTTCTCTGTTTGATAATTCTACATAATGTTGTGGTGAAATTATATATATTACAATAAAATTACAGATAATTTAAGAACTTAATTTTATTATTTCAAAGAGAGAAAGATTTTAAAGGATTCATGGTCAAAAAACTAACCGCTTGTTTTCCGCTATAAAAAAATTTAATCTGTATGGTCTCACAATTGCATAATAATTCAATATATCAAGCACACCAAATAACATCCGCATTTCTTTTTTTTCAATAAAGTTCCAGATGAAAACAGACAAAAAGACAACTAACAGCGTTAATTCAGGTTTCTAGGTTTACTACACGAGGTCTTACACCTTAGGGAATAATGGAGTAAACTACATGTTTATCCATGAGAACTCCTAGTCGTTTAAACTCTCTCATTGTATTCCTATACAGAAGTGCTTTGCAATATACATAATTTATGCAATCTGAAATCGCCTTCCTAATTGTATGGAATGAGTTATGTACATTCGCTAGAAACTGAATGTACAGAACAGCTATACATTCAGTTTTGTAAACAGCTTATGAAATATTAAAAAAAGTTATTTTAAAAATTTGCATTTATTACATAAAAAAATATATCTATTTTAACAGTTACTATATTAATAATGATATTATTTATACCCAGTTAAATATAGGGCGACCATAATTGAATTAACACTACTCAGTCCCATCTGAAGCTTGAACTAACAACCAAAACCTCACGTAATCATAGCATGGAACAGGATATCACAAAAAAATATTTCAAAATTCACTGTTATGGTATTATGCAATGCTAAAGAATGAAAACTGAAACTATTTGTTATTGAGAATTTTGAAGTTTATGTTTAGTATGGGAATAAGAAATTGCATCCCATAGCGAGTATCTACAGCCGAACGCATCATAACCGAATGAATGTCAGTTAGAGCTCGAGTTAAATTGCTCTTTAAAGGAGTTCAATACCTTCTATATTGACAAGCTTAAAATAAATATATTTTATGTATATTTTCTCAGAAAGCATTATAGTTAGAACTTTGAAATATTTTCAAACCATGATATAAATATTCCAGATAATACTGAAATGAACTTTTAAACGATATTCATATGATTTTTAAAAAGTTTTTTTTAACAATAACATCATTTGAATTCTAAAAGAAGGACATTTTTTGTATAAAATAAAAATAAATAATTTAATTAGTTTTAATAATTTTTAAATTAAATAATTTAATACAGATATTAAAAAAAGCTCATTTCAATAAAATCGACAGTGCATGATGCATGTACAGCAAAACCACTATATTTATTTTGTAATACGTTATCAACATCTCTTTTTTTTCTCCTTTTGTTTGTAAATAATGGGCTTATTTTGCTCTTAGTAGTCTCTCAGCATCGTGGCGTTTAAAAGCAGTGATTGTCAAGTACCTGGCTCTCTTCCCAGTTGCTATAAAATTTGTACTTTAACAACATTCCTTTCCTAAAAGAATGCTACAGCGTAATAAATTCCAAAGGAAATCTATTTGCACAAATGGTTTTTTTTTTGCACCGCAATATATTATTTAAACACTAATTTGGATTCCGAGCATTACCATGCAGCATATATAAGAAGGCTATTTTTATGTTTATGTGCATCTGCATTAATTTGTACCTTTTTAAAAGTAAACCATGAAACTTTTCTAGCAGGACAAAATCCATGTTGTAGGTATTCATCAATCAAAATTTTATAAATAAAAATTTCTCAAACAGCTTCTCGAATTTCTTTTACACTTTGGAGATCATGACGAATAGCTAACCCATAATAATTTTGAAGCTGATTTATTGTGGCATCAGTCCATCTGTATCACTCTCCCAATGACTTTCCATTGGTCAATTTTTAACACTTAATTTTATCTTTAATTCAACCCTATTCGTTTCTGTACATGGCCTAAACATTCCAACTTTTCAAATTCCTCTCCATGTATAATGCACTTAAGATAGCATCAAAGGTCACGAAATCTACAAGACATAAATACAGTCGAACCTCGATAAGTCGAAAACCTCCAGAATTCGAAAAATATTTTTGTTCCCTTCCTTCGTGTACCAAAATCTCCATTACTGAAATTTCAACCCGCTATAAGTCGAAATAATTAGTCAATCCCCACAAGCCTTTTGGTATATATTTTCCCTCCGTAACACGAAAAAAAAAATTGGACCTCTGTATTTCGAACATTAGCAATGTTTGATTTTACAATCTTTTTACAACTCTATCATTTGAAACTAATTACCTCTACAGCTCGAAGAAAAATAAGTTACCGACGATGCATTTGTTTCCTAGAAAACAATGTATGAATATATAGTAAATAGAATAACCAATTCTATGAAATAGCAACTCGGAAGAAAAAGAATTTTCTGCTCTTTACAGCTTAGATAATGCTATAGATAGAGAACGATCGAATTGTCTAAAGCAAAAAATAAATAAATAAATAAAATAAAAAAATAAATAAATAAAAATAAAATAATAATAATAATAATAACTGACTTTTTTAATACATAATATTTTTAATTTTAAGGTTGTTTCAGAATTATATTGAATTTTTATTGTAGCACATAATATAATTTTTAAGTTGCAAATAAACATGTTTATTACCTCTGTAACTTGAATTTTTATTTATTTTACCTCTCTAACTCAAAATAAGTTAAAGAATCTAAACTTCCACAAGTCGAAAATTTCCTTACAAAATCCGCGTAAGTCGAAATCTACCATAAGTCGAAAACACTATAACTCGAATTGTTTGGCGTAGTTCGACTTACAGAGGTTTACTGTACTTAATTAATGGAGACTATACTGTGTTAAAGATAGCTTCAAGATGGAAATTTCATCTACAACTTTCATCATTCTACTGCCTCCATCAAAATTTCTTCTACAATTAGCAGTGTGGACATTTTTGATTTTACACAAACAATATTTTGACTGAATTTCAGCATCAATTGCTTATCCTTTACAAATACTTGTGGTAGTTAAAACACCATTTAGTGAGGTATTACGCCGCTTTTTAAGGTAACGTAATAAGCATAGTAGAGTAAAATTCATAATCAGAATGACTATCTGATGTTTTCCCTTCCTTTAACCCATTCAACAGCTACGATGTTTATCAGTTATTTATCTAGTCAGATGGTCATCCTCTCTAATGGAAACCAATTCGGGGCAGAAATTCTACTTTTGCTCATATACCTTTTAATATACCAGAGGTATTTAAATTTTGTTTTTTGGTTCGATATCAAACGCTTAATTTATCTGAACTCTGCAATGTAAAATCTAATGTACGAAAACTGACAATTGAATCATATCCAGAAAAGAAGTAGGAAAAGTTAAATCAGGCCTTTTCGGTAAAATTAAAAAGCATGAAAATTCTCTTCGATGGGCAATTTCTCAGAATATCATGCGTTCGACGTGAGAGAAGTGAATCCGTGAGTTCAGTGAAGTGGAACTTTCTGCATCTCATTCAAGTCGCTGAATAGTTTAATAATCCCTATTCGGTACTTATCACCAAATTGTGGAGCTAGTTTTTCTCACGGAATCCTCATTTCTGTTCTGGATTAGCTCTCCTATCAGATTTTGTGCCATTCCGGCTTTTAGATTGAGCTGCAGTTAATTTTGAGTAGTGCACGTTTGGCTATGGCAACTCAATTTACGTTAATCAAGACATATTTAATATGGGGATTACGTCTTTTTGTGCACAATAGTACAGCATAAAGTTGATTTTAATGTGCCAAAAAAAGGCATAATAAATTGAAAATATAATATTTATTCCTTGTGAGGTATTTTTTCACAATCAAAGAGCAATATTCAGAAATCCAACCGTTTGCTGCCCATTTTTTCATGTCGTTATCACCTGTTATATTATATATTTTTCATGTCATATATTATTCCTAGTCATCTAAGGCTCTTCACATAAAGTTCTTTGTTGACAATTTGATCTTGAGGGTTGATTTATGATGAGCCATGTTCTTATAATCAAAAACTACCTTTAAAATCACTTTACCCCTGCTTTGGTCCAAGTAAAATTTTCCTTACTTCGTGATGATCTATTGAGTTGAATGACATTTTTTCTAAAGGCCTCAAAAGAATATGTGTCTCATCTCCTGTCACAACTTCCTTTAAGAAGTAGTCATCAGCGTTAATCATATAAATGAAGTCCCTGGACAAGATTACATGATTTCACAATATCTCACATGATTTGTATTTGATCAGGTGATAACATTTTGGAACCATACGTAAGTGAACATGAAGTATTTTCAAATCATTTTGAAAAATGCTGTGAATATACACATGACAAATTCCAAATTTGGCAGCAATAATGCCGATGGTTATTCGTCTGTCCGTTACACAGTTTGTTAAACAAGCTCAACAATCTCGTCTGTGGTGGAACAGGAGGGGCTGTCCACTTCGAAAGTCATCTTCAATGCTTGTGTGACCTTGATAAAAATACTTATGCCACAAGTTATATCGTTTTCGTATGCTTTCTTTAGCATCACAAGATTCTTAAATGGTGATTTCTCCAGCAACACGCAGAATCATCATTTTTCGCTGCTCTAAAGGCGACATTTTAAAATCCGACGAATGGAAACACTGCTTTTTCAGAAACAACCTGCAACTTTCACCAATAATACCTAAAATGGTTGCTGAATAGCTCGTTTCCTTCCTTATTAGAGCTGCGACCTCAAAAAAAAAAAATGAATTTAATCTTCAGTGAATACCTAACTGAATGTAAACAGGGATTCCAGAAACATTTTGATATCGCCACATAGTTAATGATTTCATAATTAATCAATAGATTAAAACATTCATCATAACACTGAATTTTTCCATTTTATTTAATGATTACATTAAAAAGATCCAAAATTTACTTGACTGACAAATAGGAAGGATTTCTCTGCTGAGGAAATCCTATAATTAAAAAAATTAAAATATCATTTATGATTTTTCTGCTTTTGGTTATATTTAATTAAATTAATTTTGATTAAGATTGCTTATTTTCATTATTTATTTTGAAAATATACTATATTTTTATACTCAGAAAAAAAAAGTATAATTCCAATTTCATAACCTAATATTTTTTTAGATATAATGTTGTTGCAAATGTAAAAATATTAGTTCTAAATACGTGAATGAGTACATTTGTGAATAAAGCTTTCACTCCTTAAAATTTATTTCAGTGCAATAACCCAACTATGCACACGATAATTCATATGACTCAATATCATGCATATGGATGATGTATGCGCCAACATGTCCTATTGCAGAGTTTATATATCTCCTAAATATAGTCGAAGGAACTGATGGCCATGTAATGTTGACAAAGGTTCACTATTCATCAATATTCTGAGAGGTAAGATACTAGAATTTGTATAACATCAAATAACCTTCAATAGTATTCCATGGGTGCAAGGCGAGAAATATAGAGATTTGTAGGTATATTTGAGAATAGATGGGATAAATAGTTGTTAGTGGTGCATTATGAAATTTGTCTGACAGAAAATGAATATTTGATTTGAAAACATTCATAAAAAGCAATATTCCTTTTTTTAACAGAAGACCTTGATTATCAAACGATTTATGAAATGATTCTGATTTATGCCACTATTCATTTTATACCAGGGACTTCAAACCAATAGTATGGGTGAAGGTGGAACAGAATACGGTTATACACAGCTACGGTTATTGTTTGTAGTTAAATGTTTAAATTAAAATTTAATAATACCCCTTTTATATATTTTATTAAAATGTTGTTTCACTAAAGTGTTGAAATTAAATTTTTTTGAGGTTTTTATTTTTTTCAAAAACATTTTTTTCATGTCGTTTTTTTTTTTTTTTTTAATTTTGTTGATACAACTATTTTTTTTAAAACTTTAAGCGGTATTTAATTAAAATTTTTTGATGAAGTTGTTTTCATTTATTTTTATTGTTATTTATTACGCATTTGTTTAATTGCTTCGTTTTTTTTGGACACATTTAATTTTAATTTTCTATTTTAATTCACAAAGTGGATTTTCAATCAGAGGCTTTCACAAGTTAACTCACATCGATGGGAAAAAATAAAATCTGTTAAATATTTTTTAAAAAATATTTTATTCTATAAAATCCCAGATAGGCTTAAAAATTTTTTTTTGTTCTTGTACTAATCCGCATCCATAATAATTAAGCTACTGTCTAACTTCATTTTGAAATATGAAAAATAGATATTGTGTCCTCAACATAAGAAGTTTGAAGATTACATTACATTGCATTCAGTTTGATTTTATGAAGATGCTTTCACAAATTTCATTGAAAATTATTTCCTGCTGTATAAACCATTTCTGTAATAATTTATTCCATTACAAACTGATATCAATTACTATCGATTTTCCTACTAAATAATTAATAAATCAGAATGAAGCATAGAACAATATTTATGTTTTTCTTAAGTTTTATGTGTCATGAGTGTTACTCAAAAGTAGAGCTTATAGCTTTGTTTAATGCATAAATCAAGATACTTAACTTTTAATGACTCTAGATGGGTTTAATAGTTCAAATTTGAAGCTTTTAATGTGTCGAGGTTAATTACCTCAAATAAGCCATTAAAGTCCAATAAACAGAAAATTGGATTCAAAGTTGGGAAAAGTATCAAGTTACTAATTAGTGGTAATCTTAATTGTTACAGTGGATTTAATCTGCAAGTATATTAGTTATTAAACTTTTCCCTTGGGTATTTGTCCGATTGAAAGATTATAGGGTTTATTGATAGAAATTTTGAAAGGTTTTATTATTAAAATTGATTAAACTAGCATCCAAATTTGAGTTTCCCTATTTTAGTACGAATAACAAATTATTAACTAGATAAATAAAACAAGGATTATCAGAAATTAATTCTACCATGATGACACGGCTGAATTAATATTGTTTGGCTTATAAATATTTTAGAAAGAGCATTTCTAATATAAATTCAGCTAAATTAAATTTAGTCAAATAACTTATCAAGCTAAACTAAGCTAATTAACTAAAGTATTTTTTCAAACTCAAAAAAAGCATTTATTCCTAGGATTTTAATTCAATAGAGTTAATAAAACTATTGATACTAATTGTTTTATATTATTTTTGAAACAACTTAAAAAATCTCTTGTTTTCTCTTGTTAATTAAAAAATGAAAGTACTATTTTATTGTTTACTTGATTTAAATTTTTTAATGTAATAGGATATATAAATCTATAAATAAAGTACAATATATATTTCTGAATTTTTTTGAAGCTCCAAACATGATATTGTAAGATTTCTAAATTAACTATTAAATAAGTTTTTTTAGCATTAATTTTCTTTTTAAAATAGCTAAGAAAGCCACGCAACTGTTTTTTCTATTGAATAATAATTTATCTTTCTTTTGGTGCGCAATCACACCCCTAAAAAAAGGAGATACCTTTAACAACTTTCATAAAATTCATTAGAGCTTCACGTAGGTGAAATCATTTAAAATTTCTCAATGGGAACTAACCTATGGTGTAAAGCAGCTGATTAACAAAATTAATAATTATGGTTAATTAACTGCTATCTCGACGTGTTTCCATCGAAACTCAAGATCTTAAGAGCAATCGATTGTCATCTTCAAGAAACACATCGAAGATTTCTGTAATAAGAATTCCACACTTATCTCCAGAATACGTTTCAACTTGTCATATTAGTAATATATGAACGTTCGGAGTAACTTGTGCTCCTGCTCAGGAGGGTTGTTCAATTTTTTTTCCTTAGGTGTGCATTCAAATACAGAGTGCTGATTTTAGCTGCTATGGCATGCCTGCTGTGTGCAAGCGTGTATGCAATCTTCTGTTAGCACTAGAGTTCCACGATGCTGGTAAATCTTATTTGAGGAACAGTTACGAACAAGACCTCATGTAACGTTCAAACTACTCATTCCAAATCACCAACAACTGCTATTTCGGTGGTGTCAAGATAGAGCCCATTGGAGGGCGGATAGGAGTCAATTTGTCTGCTCCGACAAATAGAACCGATAGAAATGCTAGACCTACACCAGAAGTTATGGTCTAAGGAGCAATTTCCTACGACAGCAGTAGCCCTCAAGGACTTATCTCACGAAACTTGATAGCACATTTGTATGTCAGACTGGCAAATGAACTGGTTATACTGCCAATTTTGGTCACTGTTCCAAGGGGCTATTCCTTAAAGCTTTATCAGTTGCTTCCCCTCTCGTCCTTAATAGGTATTCTAATTGCAAATGGATATTTCCTTTAAATGATTTTCTTTAATACTTGCAACCTGAAACAAGATTTTTCCACTAAAACTGGACTTGAAACTTCACAAACGAAAAACTCAGTTTCTCCGGATCCTTGATGAGGATATGACCATCGGTGGGTTTCATGACATTTTTCATATGCTTCTTGGTTCTGCAAGGTAATCTGCCCCAATTCTCCAATTCCTGCTACTTGAGATAATAAATAAGATTCTTTTCTTCTGTTTACTATGTCCTTTATTTCTTTCTTAGCCATATTTGTTTCCATCGAAGCAGTGAATACATCTGGTTCCGTATTCTCCGAGTCATCTGACTTCCTAAATCCTCATGATTCGTGCATTGTATCCCTTTCCTTCAGATTGAATACCATGGCTTCTGAATTCTTTTCCTTAGACTAGAGTCTTCTTTCCTCTCCCAAATATTTCTTCCTTCTTCCAATAATTGGAAAACATCCCGAGTTATCAAAACATCTCTATTCATTGCCTGCACTATCGCCGCACTTACCTAGACAAAAGGCTTAAAATCATCCGAGTCCACCCAACGACTAAGTGAAATATTAGCAAGCTTTGCTTCTACAAGAGGTCCAATAGTTTTAAGTACTTGATTATAATAAATCTTCTGGTATCACCCACTTCCGCAGTACTGCAGTCTCTGCACAACTAACGATGATCCTTAGGGTTTTCTACTCCTAAATCAATATGACAGAGTTTACCATTCGTTTTACTTTCCAGAATTTCCCAATCAAAGCAAGCATTACTCATTTTAGTCCTAATTTCATTCAGACCATTCATCAAAAACTAATCATAAGCAAAAGGCAAAAATGAAACATTTTTTTTTCATATTAATATTATAAATAAACAATCGATATAGTATTTTACTTGCATGTTTATGTTTAAAGTTTTATGAATTTTTTTCTCAAAGAAGAAAATTCAACAGCATCATTCACCAAATAACGATGAACACAAAACTTACACCCTGCATTACACTACATTTTAGAAAAACAATGTGTTGCAGGATGAAAGTTTTCACCACTTTTCTGAGTTCACCACTTTTTTTTCACCACATTCTGTGTACTGTTGACAGCCAAGCCACGTCGGGGCATTCTTGACTCCCCAGGGGTTATCGGATTTCTCACATCCGGAGGGAAGATATCGGGTACGAGGAAGGGGTTGGTAAAGGGCAAACAAGGATGGACCATGCTGGGAAAAGTTTGACCATGTGTAAACAGTAAATGTTTGGTTGTAGATAGATTATTTAATTGGGAATATTTAAGTAATAATTAAAGTCTGTAAATATGGATAACGTAGCTATGTTTCCTTCTATAAAACTAACCAACATCATAAAGGATATGACAAAATGGATTAGCCTGCAGGAGAAATGAAGGAAATTTCTAGATTTACAGGAGAGTAAAAAATTCCAATGGAACTCCTCGCTACCAGGGAATTCTTTCGCAGTATTCATTCCATTGGAATTTTTTACTCTCCTGTAAATCTAGAAATTTCCTTCATTTCTCCTGCAGGCTAATCCATTTTGTCACATCCTTTATGATGTTGGTTAGTTTTATAGAAGGAAACATAGCTACGTTATCCATATTTACAGACTTTAATTATTACTTAAATATTCCCAATTAAATAATCTATCTACAACCAAACATTTACGGTTTACACATGGTCAAACCTTTCCCAGCACGGTCCATCCTCGTTTGCCCTTTACAAACCCCTTCCTCGTACCCGATATCTTCCCTCCGGATGTGAGAAATCCGATAACCCCTGGGGAGTGAAGAATGCCCCGACGTGGCTTGGCTGTCAACAGTACACAGAATTTTACATCATGCATTTATATTTAAAATTTATTTAATTGCTTTTAAATTAATGTTAGTTGAACCACATTTCTAATAATCGTCATTTGTAATCCTTTCATATCTGCTACTGAAAACTATTTATTTCTAATTTTTGTTCGAATTTTTAATGTCTTACATATTACGAAATCTTATCATGTATTATTTGTTTATTCAATTTCTAGATTACATCCTGATGCTCTTAATTTCGCTGTTATTTAGTGAACCGCTATCCTTGTATTACATTACGAGAAATAATTCTAAATTGCATATTGAAATACAGTAATTATTTTAATATTTAGGGTTCTAGTCGTGTTTGAAATTTTCGTCCAGATTCATTTAACATTTTCTCATTTTTTTAGAAAATAATGGCTGGAAAAAGGAAAATTATTTTAAAACAAAATACTTAATTTGAGTTTTATAAAAAGAAAATAATTAAAACTGATGCAGATATATTAAATGATCATGCAGATAGGCGGGATGTACGTATAGAAAATAAGCAATGTGAAATAGAAATGATATAGCCTCAAATAATTTTTTTAATGCAAAAAACATATGTAAATATGTTGTCCTGAAATCGTTCTTAGTAATTTGTATATTGAGAATATGAGAATAATGTTACGAATTTAAGATGGAAAATTGGACTCATTGGTAAAGTTATGGAAACCTAACGCAAGTTTTAAATTTTCTGTAAATAAGAAAAGTGAAAAAAAAATTAACTTTAATTGTATTGTCTATTCGATTTAATTGTATTGTCTATTCGATTTAATTGTATTGTCTACTCGATTTAATTGTATTGCCTATTCGATTAAATTCAATTGCCTATTCAATTTAATTTTATTGTCTACACGATGATTGAAATTGCAGTGTGTTTTGAATGCTGCTTCCTATTTTCTTTAATTGAAGTTGGAGCATGTAGTTCGAAAACTGCTTGATATTTGGTTGTAAAGTGATACGATAATTGGAAACATGCGTTAAAATACTTTCTAAGAACTAGAAAAACAAGTATGACATTAATTTTCTTTCAACTTTTTAAAATCTTTATGTGATAAAAAAACAAATAAGTCACTTAATTATTGATATAGTTGGTACTTCTCAAACTACCGAAAATATTGCTTGATTTAAAATATAGATTAATGGCACATAGAGAATTTCGAGAATTTGCAATAGAAATTCCCCGACTGTAAATGAAAGAAATTTTTTTGTTTTACTAAGAATCGGCCCGGGTGATACAGATTTAATTACTTCTTTTCAACACATTGCCTAAAATGCTAGTTATATTAATTGAAAAAAATTCTTAACTAAATAATATATACTTATAATAAACAAATGATTTATTATAAGTAGACAGTTAGTGCAAGCCACAAATTCTTCCGAATGTTTTTATATATTAGTCGATGAAATCGGTGACATATCAGCAATTGAGCAATTTTCTTTATGAGTTCGTCATAGAAATGATAAAGAAATAAAATATACGAACAAATTTTACAATTCGCACCAGTTTCATATGAACAAGACAAACCTTGGTGAATACGATGAATGAATGTTATCAAAATGACGAAATAGATTTATCAATTTTGTGTGGACAAGGTTACATTGATACAGCTTCCATGAGTTTAAAATTTAATAGAAATCCTTTTAAAATTATAACTTAGAACTTTTTATGTGCATTGTTTAACGCCTGAATATTAACTAACATAATGTGCATTAAATTAATATTTAATTATGCACTTCTATGCACTATGCATAGAAATGCATAATTAAATAAGTGCATAATTAATAGGTTTCTATGCACTATTAACGTGTGAATATTAATTTAAAGCTTGCATTGTAAGTGGAAATTTAGCGATAAGAAATGTTATAAAAGGGAAATATATTAAAAAACCATTGAGCATAATTTTAAAAAATTACAATTTTTTTTTTCACATTCCGAAAAGACGGCAAAAATCGAATGAATGTTCTCCAGAATCCAACAGGAAAACATTAGAACGGTTATGTTCTATTATGGGGATAAAAAGAGGAGTCAATGGTAGTAATTCTAGAACATTTCAGTCAAAAGTCCTGGAGGAAACAGTGTCTTGGAATGACTGAGATCTATCGTATGTTACGTGCGGTGAGCCAAATAAATTTTTATTATTGCTGTGCATTTAATTCACTTTTTGAAATAGAGGTGCTAGTCAAAATATTGTAAAATTTTCATAAATCTCTAATGTTCTGGAACATTATTTCAATCAGTTTATTATTACATAGAAAAAATGTATCAAAATTTAGTAATATAGTTTAGTATACATTTCCTTTGTGCGAATTAATATAAAATTCTGATAACAAACTTTATGCCTGCATTAAATTTTATTGATGATGCTATTGTTTAAATTATTTCCATTCACAAGGATTTCAAAAATTAAATTTTAAAATTTTTTACGGCTATTTGTGTTTCTGCTCAAAAATTAAATTTTGAAATAAAAAATCCCCGACAATTACCTCCCAGCGAATACCAACCGATTCAAAAGAAGATCGAAAATTAGATCGATATTCGATCGAAGATCGATATCGACTTCAAAGAAGTCATTTTTAATTTGATACGTTGTGCCAATCGAAAGAGAGGTTTATTAATCATAAAACTATATTACTAAAATTTGATACATTTTTTCCAAGTAACGACAACAAGGAATACAAGGAAGTTCATCAGCATCATCATACAAGAAAATCATTAATACATCAGTTCATCGGCATTATCAAACAAGAATACATCATATAAGCGGAGCTCTGAGCCTAGCTTTAGACTTTAATGTACCTGATGTTTGGATTCTGACTGATAGTAAGAGCTCAATACAGTATTTGAAAGTTTGGCCAAGTATCCTGGACAAATTGGGGCAGGATATAGTTTCTAAACTAGCTGTTTTGGACCAGATCGGATCGGTGTGCTTGCAGTGGATTCCCTCGCATGTGGGCATCTACGGAAATGAAATTGCTGATCTGCTCGCTAGGGAAGGTTGCGAACTTCCCAAAGCTTCTTCTTCCAATCTGTTAGCTTCAGAGGTTCATTCCATGACTTTAACCAGAGTGAATACCGCTTGGAGATCACTACCAATTCATACATGGTACGCCGCTAAATATCCTGGTATGTCTTTGCAGTGCTCATGTCCTAGATCTGCTCAAACGGCTTTAGCTAGACTAAGGACTGGTCACACTAAGAGTTTGACCTTCAATGGAGACGAGAAGACATATACCCTTTGTCATTGTTCGGCCATCGCGTCTCCCTTTCATCTCATTGATTGTATTGGTGCCTCTGTGAGGCAACTGTTGAATGAGGGCAGGACCGTTTACGATCTATTGATGCAGCATGATCTACTGGACTTGGTTTAGGATTCTAAATCAAGGGGATAAGCAACAACAACAACAGAAATACATCAATACTTCGGCATCATAATACAATGAATTCATCAGTACATAGGCATCATATTAAATATTCATCAGTACATAGGCATCATATTAAAAATTCATCAGTACAAGAAATTATTAATATAGAAATTTTAAATTCATTAAGATGAGAAATTTAAAGTAACAATGGCACACAAAGATGTTCAGATAATATTGAATTAATTTTCTATTTTTCACTCGGGGTCTAGTAACTGAGCAATTTAACTTGAGTTTATAAGGATGAGAGTTCAATCCCCGCTGACGGAGCTTTATATACAGTCATCACTTTGGAAAAAAGTAGATTTACAGAAAACATAACTCAATATTTCGTATAGGCATTTGGGAAAGCAGAATTAGATTTTTCCAGTGTTTTCTTCACTGCTACACGCAAACACTCACTGGAACATAACTCCCTATTATACTAAGGTTTACTGTTGATCTAACAAAGTAATTTTTCTCATTATTAAATTTTATTTAAATATTTGGTTTCATTTATAATTATAATTTAGTGACATTTGACTGCTTTATAACCCTTGATTGCTTATATATGCTTAATGCTTTTCTGTGCTAATGATTAACTATTGAAAATAAAAACGAGTTTAAGAACCTTTAGAAATATAATCCTATTTTGTCAAATACTTCAACTCGGAAGGATATATTTGCATTAGTAATTAATTATTAAAATATTTTAGCAAATATAATAAGTGCTCATTATCTATAAAGACGAAAGACTACGTAACCAAAGTAACTTTTAATTAAGTGATATTTATATAAGAAAATATATTCAAAATTACAACCTCCATGAGATTTAACTGTGAGCTCTATAGAAAAAGCAGAACATTTATTTAAGTTGGGTGATATAAGAGCATATTATAAAAATCTATATGGAAGATCAATAAAATTTCGAATGGTTGTGTGCGCGATGGCAAAAACTAAAAAGATTTACATATTTGTATTTGAATACCTTTTATTTAAAGCATAGCTCGTCATTTAAAAGTGGTTGATAGCAAAGCAAGATTTCATTTTTATTTATGAAAATCTAATAAAAACTATCGCCTGACAAAGCTTGGTTTCAGGGATTTTTACCACGGAATTTCTGTCCATTTTTCTTATGAATTTCTAATGATATACCCTGCCTTGATTTATCAGTTTTTGTTTACCAACATTACAATGTCAATACTACAATATTGGAAAATGTATTGAATAGCAAGCATTATTATTCAATGGTTATTTCAGTTTTATAATACTAATATACACTATGTGGAAAAAAGTGACGGGACACGACACTATAATGACATAAGCCCATATTTATTAAAATTAATAGGAGGTAATTAATTAGTCCTTAAAATTAATAGGTCCTTTGGCTGCGATCACAGCTGCAACCCTTCTGGGCATGCTTTCCACTAAATTAGCCATAGTGGCAAGAGGAATTTCCTTCCAAATGTTTAACAGGAAGTTCCATAGTTCAGGCTTGCTTTTGGGGAGTGGGGTGCAGGCCCTCAACCGACGGTCCAATTCGTCCCAGAGATGTTCAATTGGGTTAAGATCAGGGCTCTGCGCCGGCCACTCCATGCCTTTAACGTTGTTGTTCACATACCAATCAAGAGTCCTACTTGCAACATGGCACGTTGCGTTGTCGTCTTGATACCAACAATCATCCATACCGTACATTGCCCACAAGGTAGGAAGGACAGTATTGTCGAGAATATCACAGTATCTATCGGCATTCATCGCACCATCAACCTTCACCAGTGGGCCAGCCCCATACCAGGAGAAACAGGCCCATACCATCAATCCTCCTGCACCAAACTTTACAGTTGGGACGACACACTCCGGCAAAAGGCGTTCTCCTGGTAAACGCCATACCCAAACACGTTCATCGGAACGGAAAAGGGTAAATCGTGACTCGTCCCTCCAAAGGTCGCGTTTCCAGTCATCCAGAGTCCAAGTACGATGGTCTTTGGACCATCGAAGGCGCGCTTTCTTGTTGGTTTTCGTAATCAAAGGCTTATGGGCTGCCGAACGTCCAGTGTAACCTAACTTATGGGCCTCGATACGAAGAGTCTTGGTCGAAACGGCCACACCTGTGGCTTGTCTAAACTCATTAGCGATGTTATCCATGGATGTTTGACGGTTACTTCGAATCTCCCTGCCGAGCACCCGCCGGTCCCTGCTGGTGAGAACTGTAGGTCGTTCACTTCGGGGTTTGTTCTGACAGTGTCCCTCAGTCTTGTAGCGACACACAACACGTGCTACAGTTGATTTTGAGCAGTTACGGAGAGGAGGATATCTCCCTAATTGACACCTTGGCAAGATGCAATCCAACCAACACACCTTTCTCGAACTCAGACAACTCTTCCCGTGGCGGCATCTTGACAAAAAACAACTCTAGTCGACTCCACAGAGTATTTATAGGATGTGGCTGACACGTGATACCTATTATTGCGCACGTGTCAGCTGTATTGTCGACTTTTCTACTTTTCGAGGGGTGTACCGTTACTTTCTTCCAGATAGTGTATATAATGATATTAGTAACAAAAACAAAACAGTTCCACACTTTTCATGATAATTGTTTATTTAAAGCATAGTTCGCCATTTAAAAGTGGATTATAGCAATGAAAGATTTCACTTTTTAATTTATGAAAATCTAATAAATATTATCGCGTGACAAGCTTGGTTTCAGGGATTTTTCTCATGGAATTTCTGTCGCCATTTTTTCTTATGAGTTTCTAATAATATACCCTGAGATGATTTATAGGCTTATGTTTACCTACATTACAATATCAATACCACAATAGTGGAAAATGTATTGAACAGCATTATTATTCAATGGTTATTTCTTTTTTATAATAATAACAAATGATTCAACCAGACAAAACAATAATTTTTTAAATATAAATAGAATACTGATTATATGAATGATATTTCTTTTATTTTAGATAATAGTAATATATAATGCAACCAGACAAAACAATAATTTTTGGTTTCAATGGTTTTTTTTAATATGAATAGAATACTGATTATATTAAGGAGATTTATTTTATTTGAGATAGCAAATAAATTTGATTACTTGGAAGATATGATATAATATTTAAAAAAAATCAGTAAAAAATAACAAAGAAAACTGATACAATAAATCTTGATATCAAATCAATTCTATTACAATTCAAAATATTAACGTTGTACAATAATATTTTAATAAAGGAAATAAAGATGTTATATATTCAAGAATATCGAAAATGTAACAAAAGATATTGTTGAGAACTATACCTACAGAATTCATAAGCCTTTTCTTAAAAGTGTGTGTAAATGGTGTGATAAATACTAATACAAATAAAATTGTTTACTAGAATAACAAATCGTCCCGCGTACATTTTGAAATGATTGTTTTTCTCAAAATAACTCTCATATCTGTTGAAAAGAATCCTGCACTCAAAGAAGATTCTATAAAATTCGGTGAATCCTAGCACATCATTAAAGATGATTTACATTCTTCGGATGAAAAAGTCCACGAATGACGTATTTTGTGTGATATTTGTAGTAAATCAATTTTTATGTGTGAAGTTATTTTTATAATGCCACCCCAGGGAGACATTACTGTGGAGTTTTCAGGCTAATTTTACTTTTGATAAATAGGTTGTGTTGATATTTACTTTGGAGTTTTTACTTTAATATAATTTCAGCACTAAAACATGCATAATTTAATCTTGTAGTCCCACTTTAAAGTTTCTCATGTCTAAGTAGTTAAAATTTAAAACATTGCTGACATATGATTGGAAAAAATACAGCTCTGTTGTTTTAGTATTATATGATAGCGTATCATATGTCTAATTGTAGTAGTAATAATGATTATATATAGGATCTGTTGTTATTTCTTATCTCACTTTTGGTAGACAGCAATTTCTAGACCAAGTCCAAGAACCTGTGTGGTTTCATGGAAGGAAAGGAAGAGGGGGCAGCTTCTGTTGTGATGGAGCACCCGTAGGTAGAAGTCTGATTTGTCTCCGTGACGCTGAAGAAGGACGGCAGGACTTCAGGTAGGACTTTTATAGGTAACTACCCCGCATTTGTGTATCGTATGGGAGAAAAGCTGGAAACGTTGACCAGGTAGTCTGACTAACGAGGCAAGATGCTAAACATTACAAACGCCATCAAGCCTCCTCGTTTTTGGGCCACAAGTCAGCCATAAATATGGTCTCAAGAAGCTTGGTACATAGCGGTTTGGGCTTCAGAACGGAGGGAGTTCAATTCAAATCCTATTAACGATGCTACACAGAAAATACAACTGTCTGCATATGGAATGAGCACGATAAATCCATAGACTGGAAATTTATTTTGATGACATGGAAAATTAAATTAATAATTTATTTGATGTTAATTAATTTAAGAATTTAATTTAATTGCAGAATTTTTAAAAGTTATGATTAGAATTTAAATTTTCAATAGCTCACTTTTTATTAACACAGTATTTTAATAGTGAAGCAATAGTTTTTAATTATTTTTAATTGAGATTTTCTTGTAAAAATCCCTTCAAATATTTTGTTACAGGATTTTATAAGTAGTTGTTTCTTTTTCAATAGCAATGCAGTTATTTTATTTTTATATTCATTTCAAATATTTTTACAAACGTTCAATGCTTGTTCTTATGAAGCTGATAGGTTTGTTTTTGTTCCAATGCAGCTGTCAAACACTTAGACAGCTTGGTCTTGGATGCCTTAAGGCAAGTGCTGCACTGACGTTACTCACTTTGCATTACCCAAGGGGCGCGTGTAACTTGAAGATACGAACGCGGAGTAACAATGCTCCAGCAAAGCTCTACGATCGTATTAGGACCGGGACCTACGGTTTAAAGTGGATTCCGAACCACTACAAACATCTATGTCACCGCCGGGACTCGAACAAAAAACCTGTGGTACAGAGCGCTAGCCACTCGGCCATTCAGGCCCTGATAGGTTGTTGTAGTGACGTTCATATTATTCCTTTATTGTTTAAAAGTATTTATTTTTAATTTTTTGTATATTTTAATGTCAATCTACGTGTTGTTACGTTAGGTTACTAAATTATTGCTTGTTTAATGATTGATCAGTATTTTCGTAATCATTGTCTATTCTTTTTCGTATTTCTAGTACTGCTTCCTGAAACTAGGAGACGATTGTGAAAACTTGTGTATGCATCTCACATTGGCAGTCAAGCTACTTGGTGGAAGTTTTACGTACTTTTGTTTACATGTTGCACATGTGGTGGGAAACTTTTTTATCGCTCTTTTTACGTAAGAAAACAAATGAAATGCATATAATAAAATTCTAGCTTACTAAAACAATAATTAATTATATATATATACATCATCATCTATATTAATTAGAAGGCAAAATATAGTTGATTATGTACAAGTTTCTTTTAACATTAAAAAAGTAACTTTGAAACGCCGCATCTTCAAAGCTTTTAATCAGATCTGTACAAGAAGAATTACACTAACTTCATCATGCTAAAATGATTACTCTAAAACTCTCGGGTTCCAAAATGGAAATATTTAGAGTTTGTAGTTAATTAACCATGTTAATTCATTTTGTTAATCAATTACGTTGATTTACGAATTAATTACCTTCATGACAATTCCAGGGATACAACTTATGTGAGGATCTAATAATAATTATGAAAGTTATTAAGGGTGACCCATTTTTTTGGAGTGCGATTATATAACAGGGATGTTATTTCTCAAATATTTTATAGATTTGCAATTTCTTATCAAGGTAAAATCATGAGTTCTAAAAAATATTTTCAGCAATGAATAATTTTTTTAAACATTTTACATGATACAAGACTAGAAAGTGCTTAATTGGTACTCTCGCAGATAATAAATGTAAATTTTTGCTCACATAAATTACATTCAGACTTACATTCAAATAAAGGCTTTATTTCAACACTTCTAAAGATATTACTATAAGAAAACATCTGATTTTATATATTATATAATAAAGCTCTAACTTACTTAAAATTCCATAAAGGTTTATCCGTGTTGGTCGATTTCTGTGAAATTATACTTTTGCATAAGCAGTACATTGCAATTCCCTACAACTAATATTTCTCTTTCAAATTGATTTGGAACTCATTCGTCTGCTCTAATACGATTGTATAATGGATATTTGCAGCTCAATATCTAAATTTACGCTTATTTAACTATAATAATTAGAACTGTGTCTATTCGGTATTGTCACCAATCTCTAGATTGCTAACGATATATATTGACTGATAATATAAGGATTTATTCTTGAATGAACTAGATTTCTAATTAAAGTAATCCATTGAAAATTTAGCTCCTATAATTACTTTCTTATCCCTCTGTTCAGAAAAAAATTTAAACTAACTAATAATGGAATATGTTTAAGTAATATAAGCAGGTGTTTCAATTAGACATAATACTAATAATACAAGGTGTTTTTGAATTCATGGTCTAAATTTCGGGAAGGAAAAAAATACATAAAGAAGCACCTTTTGTATACAATGTGCGGTTAGAAATGAAAAGTTTAAGCGGAAAAAACGAGAAAAGCTGATGAAGTAAAAAATTCTTTTTATTTATGTAACAATTGCAGTAAATATAAAATGTGCCACCACCAACATCGATACAGGTCTGGGAGAATCTTGAAAGTGATTGGCTAACGATATACAGTAGAACCTCTGTAAGTCGAACTTCAAGGGAGACGCCAAATAATTCGAGTTATAGAGTTTTCGACTAATGGAGTATTTCGACTTAAGCGAATTTTGTGAAGAAATATTCGACTTGTAGAGGTTTAAATTCTTTCTAACTTATTTGAGAGGTAAAATAAATAAAAATTTAAGTTACAGTGGTAATAAACATGTTTATTTGCAACTTAAAAGTTATATTATGTACTACAATAAAAAAATCAAAATAATTCCGAAATAATTTCAAATGATCGAGTTGTAAAGGTTGTAAAATCAAACATTGCTAATGTTCGAGATACAGAGGTCCAATTTTTCTTTTCGAGTTACGGAGGGAAAATATATACCAAATGGCTTGTGGGGATTGAATAATTACACTCATGTCCATAAATTAAGGATAATTCAGAATCACACAGAAATTGAACTCTAAAATAAAAATTTCACCTGTATAATTATCACACACATCTTGAAGAAGAATATGCAAATTACAGGAAACCACCAGATGGCGCGGATAGTACGTCACAATGACGAGAGTGTAAGAGAGAGGTATATAAGGAATGGCGGCAAAGAAGTAAAATTGTTCACAAGCGCTTTAAAAGCCTTTCAGTGCAATAACCACATAGTTATGGCACAAAGAAAGCATTTGGATGGTTTTTTACGTGGTAGAATTATCGGACGACTGGAATGTGGACGTACCCAGCTGGAAGTATCTGAGGAACTTGGAATCGCCCAGAGTGTCATCTCCAGGCTTTGGCAACGATTCCAAGATGATGGTAATGTGAGTAGATGTTACAGCACAGGTCGCCCCCGAGTTGCAACGCCAAATGAGGACCGGTATTTAGCAGTCACTGCCAAAAGAAACAGACGGAACACAGCATCAGACCTGTCTCGTCAGCTCTCTTCAGCTACCGTTACGACAGTTTCAAGGCAGACCGTGTACAGACGCTTAGGGCACATTGGTCTATATGCTCGTAGGCCTGTCAGATGTGTTCCACTTACCGCAACTCACTGTGGCCTGCGATTAACCTGGAGTAGAGAGCATGCATTGTGGACATCGCAACAGTGGTCTGGTGTGATGTTTTCCGACGAGTCCAGGTTTAGTTTGCAGTCTGATTCTCGCCGGACTTTCATATGGAGAAAGAGGCGGATGATGTTGGTTTCTTGGCTGATGCACCATGATGGGAGCAGTATTTCATATCAGTAAAAAAATCCAGGCCGCCCGCTGGCAAGCGAGCATTATAACACTGAACCAACAATGCATACTACCTTATTCGGAGAAACTATCATACAAAAGAAAACGGGTGCTGATATGGACCTTGGAGTGATCCAGGAAACTCTAGTCGGAAGAGATAATCACACCATATCGTGATCAGCCAAAACCAGTGCTGGTGTGCTGAGAAGAACTGTTCAGTAATTGTATCTTTTAGAAATTAACAATAAAACTTAAATTTCTTTTGTTTTTATTTCTTCTGAAGTTTCATTTTCTTCAGTCAATTGTTCTTCTATTGGGAGATTCTCTATGTGAAACAAAGAGCAAATCGGAACTGCGTCAGCTAGAATTTTGCTTGTATTGCGATTCTAAATGTTCTTTTTGTTTTGGACTATTGGCTTCTAGTTTTGATCTTGTGTGTAGTTGCATTTAGAAGTAAATACTTTCAGAATAGATATTTTTTTTTTTGCTGTTTAGCTATAGGAAATTAATATATTCTTGTATTTTAATTAAAAACAATATAACAGCAAAATTGAAATAGCATAAAAATTTATTTATGTTAATTTATTTTTGATTCTGATAAAAAAAAAGTATACAAATATTTATGTAAAAATATTCATATTATATTAATGTTAATGTCATTACTATAAATTTAAATGTGTATACAGTAATAATTCAAAATGAATCTAAATCGGTTTTACATTAAATTATTTTCAAAAAGAATTCATATTAAGTTATTATATTAGATATAAGAAAATTTTATATTGAGTTATTTTACAAATCTATTGTATTAAGTAATTTTATTATATGTAGAGTTAACTTCATAATTTATGAACTTAAATTCAGTTAATTTTCACCCAATTGAAAATTCCATAAACTTGTTCAATATATTGATATTCATAATGGCTTTTCTGGGAAAAGGGAAAAATTGTGGCCGCTTCCTCTTAACAAAAGAGATGGGAATTGACATAGCCCCATGAACTCTTTCATATCGAAGATTCTTGAAATCTTCGATATGAAAGAGTTCATTACAAAAGATAAGAATTTTGATGAATATTTTCTCTGAAGTTACCTGACAACCTTAATTAATGAGAGAGTATTCAAAGAACGGAAACAACAAAATACAATCGAGTTAGAAACGTTTTATTTGCAAATCGAGGCTCAAAACCTTTTACAGCAGAGAAATAAACCCTTCATTAATTATACTGAACCAAACCTTAATATTAAAAAGTTAATAGAATTTAATCCAGGAAAGTTGATAGAATTTAGACCAAAGAAAAACGACTTGTCTTTGCTCTTGAATTTATTTAAAACGCAAATAACTTTTTTTAACAGTAGAAAAGGTGAACTGGGTTACATATCTTCTTGAAGCATTACTCAGTGAATATTGCTCAACTCACTGCAAGAGAACCGGAAGAAAAAGTTAACAATTTGAAAACATAAAAGAAACACTGTTACAAATAGTCCGTATGAGAGCTGAAAAATTTCGTCACCTTTTTGCCACTCGCAGAAAATCGACACTTGGAATGATTATTATTTTAGGCTCAGGAGCTAATTTGATGGTTGGTTAGCGGACCTGAAAATGAATGAAAAAAAGAAAAAAAAAAAAAAAAAAAAAAAAAAACACCAAATGAATAAAAAGGGTACCACCAAAAATAAAAGGTCACCTTTTGAATGTACGGTGCGGTTGGGCTATTCCTAAAAACAATTCAGAAGACATTCTTGACAATTTTCGAAAGAAAAAGCCACAAGCAGAAGTCACAATTTTTTTCTAAAACAAAGACAAAAACAAAGATTTAGCGTTACAAAAATTTTTTTTTCATCTAAACAGAAAGAGAAATCAAAATACCACCAAGAGCCAAGAAACAATCACTTGCTATGGCTGTGGAGTACTAGGCATCATAAAATCAAAAAAGTTAAAAACAACTGGTTAAAAACAAAATTGCAATAATTTTATCAGTTTAATAAAGAAAAAGAATGTCTCTGGAGGGAGGAGGAGGGACTTGCAAAACAAAAGGCAAAGTAATATTTTTTCTTATTTGTGGTATTAGAAATAAAAATAGGTTTTAAAGAACCATAATATTATAAAATACCTTGGGTAAATTTTATAATGATTTACTATATGATTACTTTATAATAATTTAATAATAATATTATAATATTATAATATTACTACTCTATAATAATTATTATAATATAACTATTATAATAATTTTATATATGATTACTTTTCTCATTTATTCTTTCTGAATAGAATTTTTGTCTTAATTTATTATCCTGAATTTAATTGGAATAAGCACCCTTTACTTATATGAAAGAAAATTAAATTATATCTTAGTTAAGTTGATATTCATTTGATTTTGGGGCCCTAACGTAGATATATATGCTGTTAAAAATTATTGATGGAAATGTATAATTACCACTCATTCATCATCTTTATTTGAAGCATTAAATAAAAAAAAAATAAAAATTTCAATCATTATATAAAAAATTTTATTACTAAACATAATAGATATAAAAAAAATTTATTATTTTTGTCAGATAATAATAGGCATTGTTATTATTTGCATTAAATTTTATTAAATAATTAGGTGAAGATCTGAAGAAAAAATTATTACTTTAATGCTTTTAAATACAAATAATGATACAAAAAATGTTTTAAAAGAAATGAAAATCTGATGTCTTTAAAATTCTTCTTTTGAAAAAGTAAGTAATTGTGGAATCTGCACAATAGATGATATTGATTATAAGAATGTTTATTAAAATACTTTAAATAAAAAAGTATAATTATAATTAATAATAATTTTAAAGGTCAAAAACAATCATATTTCGCTTAGAAAATATTACAGTTAAAAATTAAATAAGTTTACTAGTAAAAATTCCAGAAAGAAAAAGGTTAGTTAACTGAATACTAAATCCAAAAACTTTTCTAAAAATGAAAAAAAAACTACCAGAAAGAACTATTTTAAACTAGCAGAAGTTGTTTCAGAAGAAATTATTAAACCACCAGAATATTCTGCTGGTTTTGTTTTTAAGAAAGTATAATATTGTTTTGCAATACAGTAAACTATTTCACAGTTAGCTATTGAATCTATTGTCTATTACGAATTGTTCTTCATGAATTAAGAAGTTTTACTATTTATGAAACCAGATGATATTTATTCAAATGTGTTTTGTATAGATTTTTCTCTTTTTGACAATCAAACTTTTCTGATCTAGAAACGTTTTACACAAAGAACAAGTAAGTAATTTTCGGAAGATTTGCAATATTTTAAAATTCATATTTCCACATAAAATACTACGAATGTGAAATTTTTTGTTGACATTTTTCGTGGAACGACCATAATAAACAGTGAAGTTTCAAACATTTATCAGAAGAAATTTATTGAAATCAAGTTATTGAAAATAGATTGCCAAATTTGTTTTTGGGAACTTCAGAGTCAGTGAGTGTATTTCAAACAAAAAGTCTTTGAGAAGAAATGTAAAATAATAAATAAACTTCTGCAAATAGAAAATCTTTTTGTTTATAACAAAAATAAGAATATTCAAAGAATATTTAGAATAAAGTTATAAAACTCATTTACTTATAACAATTGCTGTAATTGCTTTCTCAAATCGATAATTTCTATAATGTGGGCGTCATATAGGTTTGGTAAGAGAAATAGGAAAAACATGTGAAAATGAAATACTAGCCTTCAGTTTTTTAGAAATCTGTATGTTAAAATTATTAATTTAAATGAGATTTTTTTATATAATTTTAATTTTTTATATTTCATGCACTATTAAAATGTGTACATTTTTAATGTAAGTAAGATTGTAAGATAACTTTTAACGACTTTTTTAATATTTACATTTATTTGAATTTAATATACTATACTTTTTGTATATCTTTATATATCTTTTTTTAAACCTTTTGAAGGTAAAAAACAAATAATTATTTTTCTTGGTAGATTTTGCCGTCCTATGAAGGAAATTTTAATATAGATCATGTTTTATTTCAAGAACATTCAAATCCATCTGAATCTTACATCATAAAAGGTTTCAAACGTATTGAATAAGTAAAAACAAATGTTCAAAGTAATCTGAATTCTTCTCACTAAGCAGTTATTTGCATATCAAATACGTAAAGAATGCAATACTCTCAACAAAGATCTACTCTTTTAAATATTTTTTCACCCTTCTAAGATTACTGAATTTATTTCACATAGTCATTTTACAATTCGTTGCATATTGAGAGATCTTATGAAAGAATTTTCGGTGTATTGTGAGCCACTTTCTTGTATTGGACTATACAATATTCGAGCAGAAGGAACTCGTCTCTCTTTATTAAAACGAAGAAAGCTAACAACAGAATTGTGTTCTTTTACATCCATACCACGTCCTAGTTCAATTTAATCGTGTATTTTACAGATCTTCGTGAAAGAGTTGTAAGAATGCACCTCAATATAGAATATCATGATAAAAGCTTTTTAGAATTGAAATTGAAATAAATATTTTGTTCGCGATAGGTTTCGAAAACCGATTTTTGGATTTCTAGTATTTCTATAGAATATTAAAGTGCATATTACAATCACAGGTCACCAGAAATTTTGCGATGTTTGATTAACAAAATTTCAAAAGGGTACTACAGCGTTAGAATTTATGTTATAGTACTTTTTAATGATACTAATATTTTGTTTACTCGTTAAAATTCAACTTACTATGGATGAAAATTTCCATTGTCTCTAAATAGATTGGACTTCTTGATAATACCTCAATTAGAAAAGACCCTTCAGTGACCGCATATGAGAATTCTTAACCTCCTCCGGCTTTCTTGAAGTTGATGGGAAAACCTTTTGACCTATTGATTTACCATGTCCATTCCCGGCATAGACAAGGAAGTTGTTTGTAATCTATAACTTAATAGATAAATTCATCAATTAAGCATTTATTACTCAATCAACAGTTATCTTTCTCGTATTATTTATATATAATGACATTTTTTAACTTCTTTGCCTATTAAATTTTAGCAAGAACTTAAGGCTATGTTTCACATTGTTATACTTGCAATCATCCTTCTTGTTATTTTTATTATATTGATGTTTTACAAAATATCGATCTAATATGTGATCGATGCGAAGAACTTTCATCTTATAACTTTTATATTTCAAACTTATAGATTAAAAAATAATATTTGCTGATGTAATTTTTAAAAAATAATAAAGAGATGATTAAGTAAAATAGATTACATATTTTCTTAGACGTAACTGAATTTTGAAGCAACAAATTTACTTGCTAATATGATTTTTCTTCCTGCATGACACAAAGCACTTATCCTGCTAGTAAATGATAATATTTTTGTGATAGTATTTTTTTATGATAGTATCATAATTTTCACGTGGGTCTTTGAAAAAAGAAAATGAGGCAACATATAAGATCTGAAATATTTTTCATGCAAATAAATGTGACATCCAATGCTTGAAGAACTTAGTCACTGATAAAGAATGGATAATAATTTAAAAAACATTCTCAAAGATAATGAAAATAACATATTTCAAAGTAAAAGCTTTTGATAATACTATTATTATTTACTAAAGCTATTATATTAAACTATTTCACTTTTATAAAACTTGTATAGTTTATCTATTATATAAAAATAATTCAGCTTCATATTTACTTTTCCTTGTGGTATTTCAGGCATTTTTATTTGTTATTCATTTTTCTTACTAATAATTTTTTTAGGAAAATTGTGTGCATGTATACATTTATGCATAGGCTATGTATGCATTTAGTTTGCCTTAAATTAATTTTATTACAAGTGAATAATTTAAAATATGTCACATAATTATTTTCAGAAGCAATGTAATTAAAGAATTGTCATACAAGTAATATTTCCTTCTATGCATTAACAATGCCATGTAAACATGATACGTTAGTTTGTATATGTCACTATCCTAAAAAGTAGATTTATAAATCCTAGAAGATAAAATAGTGAAAATTATGTAAGATGAATTCGCTTCAAAAATGAAAATTGTAAATAACCTGTGTGCTTTGTTGAGAAAATTTTTTAATTTTATCAATTAAGAGCCATTTAAGTTAACCATTTTTTGCACTTATTGTTGTTCCAATTTTCTTCTAGTTAATTGAATTGCTGTTGATATAAAATTAATAAATTGTCACTAAATCAAATGATGATATTTTTTAAAATATGATTTTTTTTAATTGTATATGAAGAGATTAAAATTTATAGAATATTATTTCAATGATTTTATATCTAGTAAAAGAAGTATTCTATACTTTAGAAGAAATAAATATTTATTTTGTTATTCGACTATAAAGAAAAGATTTTCAGAAAGCTGAGAAACCCTGCACTACAGGAGTTAACATCTAATGGACTTCTTTCTCTACTATCTAATAGACTAACTAGGTAACATACACTTTCACTCAGTATGTTCTGACCTCAGTTGGCCTTGATTTGCTAAATGAAAAAGAGCACTGTAGTGCAAAGCATGACGAAAAGATTCGAATAGAAGGAAAATGATCATTTAACTGTTTGTAGACATTCTATCATAACAAAGATATAATTTTTTTTGTATAATCAAAATTCAAATAATTTATTCTTTTAAATATTTTATAATAAATACATAAAAAGTTAAATATTTTTGGGAAGTAAGCCTACATTATTATTTTGATGACCAACAAGAATAGAATTTTTTTTATATTTCAAATGAAAATGGCCCGGTTTGGCTAAGAAGGAAAGGAACACATTTCATATATTGCAAATTTAAGAATTATTTTATAATGACAGGTTACATTTGGGCCTATTAATAGTTATGAAATTTTCAATTGAAATTTATGAAATTCTGCTTATTTTTCATAAAAATGCTTAACAAATATAAAAAAAAAAGCTTCAAGAAGAGACAGAATGCAAGTGACAGAATGCAATTTCAAAATAATGTAACTGTATAATGTTCAATTTTTCAATAGAGTCATAAAAATCTGAATTGTGTATGATAAAATAAAATTATTTATATTAATTCAGGAACATCAATTTTGAACTTCAAAAGTAAATTGGGTGATTTTCATGGCTGCTGTCATCTATTACTCATCATACATTACTTCTTTCTAGGTGACACAGTACATGGTAACGAAAAAAAAAAAACTAATCTTAACTGCATTTAGAGCCCAAAATGACACCAATACATTATTTAACGGATTGTTCCTTCATTGTGTAAGTAAAAAAATGTTTAATTAGAAAGGATTACACATGACATTATGGGCATGAAAACAAAGGCTAAAAACTCAGCAAGTCGTAAAATCTCTCATAGCTGTTGCGCCTTTACGCAAGATGGTTGAAATGTGAGGCTCGTCAAAAATTAAATATTTAAATTATGAACAACATTAAAATATATTATGGGAGCTCAAATTTTCTCAAACTTTCTAGAGTAATGTTTAAAAGTAATAGCTATAAATATTAAACGTTTCAGGATAATAACCTTAACATAAATATAAATGTTGTAATGTTTATTTCATTTATTTATGAAATCAAGAATTTGTCTTAAATATTGTATTGATAACTATTATTTATATTTAAGCTGCTAATTTAACGTCCTATATCTCTGTAACTTTTTTCTTAAACATAAAGCATACATTTTATAATACGCCTCAAATAATGACATCAAGAATTGCAGCCTTTTCATTATTGAACATTTCTACCGTCTTTCTTAGATGTACGAGATTATTTGTTTTTTAATTCATACACAACCTATATCATATCATATTGTCAAAAAGCTTTGACATTTCTTGTGTTTAATTCACATAATAATTAGAACACTTGAGACGTACAGTTTTAATTATCATATGCAGCAGTAGTTTGGTAAGTGCTTTCTACTTTTGAAGGTGTTCCTCATTACCAAGTTAAATGCAGATGAAGCTACACTTTGAATTACTATCTGCATATGACTGAAAACGTTTGATGTCGATATTCTGAGGAGTTTCCTAAGAGTATGTTTAAATGTTAATATTAATTTATGTCCATGCCTTTGACTGTCCATATCTTGAATAAGTTTCTGTAATGAGTGATATTTGTATACAAGATTTAATATCACAATAATTGTTAATCAAATAATCAGAAATACATGTTGATTTATCGATAAACTAAAATTATTATTAAATAAAAATTGAAAGAACATTTTATAATTGAATTAATATAAAATATTTGTTAAAGTTTTGTTCTGAGAAGGTAAAGAATTGTTGCATGCTTTTGGTGAATCATCATTCTGTTGGAGTAGATTGACTAATCCAACATGATCGAAAAATTGCCACATCTATTTCATCATTATTTGTATTGTCTTCTTAAGATGTACATCTAAAATTGTTCATGTGTATACATAATCTTATTCGTGTATCTTATATTATCATCTGATAAATTAAAGTAAATGTATATCAACAAAAATCTTCAATTGAACCAACAAAAATCTTCAATTGAACTAAGTCATCATAAAATAACAAAAATAGTTTTCTTCCAGTAGAGAAACAAATTATCAACTATCTACTCATCTTTAAGTAGGCTGAGTGTTTTTTCTACTTTTATGAAATACAACTCTGCCACATATCATTACTTCTAACAGATTATGAGAAGGAGAATATGTTTGTCTTAGAAAAACGAAATAAAAATAAAAATTTTATATAAATCATAACTGAAAACGTATCTGCATTATCCTCAAACAGAAACGAAATATGTCTCAAGTATATCAAATAGTTAAATTAAATTCTAATAACTATGCCACATATAAATTTAAGATGGAAATACTATTAATTAAAGAAGGCTTTGTACGATATTAACGAAGATGAACCTTCAAGTCCCTTAGATGATTAGATAAAACGTGATCGACAATGTCAAACAATGAAAAAATTATATATTGAGGGAAATAATATAATGCATGCTAAATACGAAAACGCAGTAAAAGTTACCTGGGATAAATTAAAACTAATTCATGGACTATCTACTCTTTCGAGTAAACTTTTCCTCCTAAGAAAAATTTACAGTTACAAACTGGATGAAAATCGCTATATGCAAATCCATATTAATACACTGTTTGAGCTAATTAGTTAACTCAAAGCCATAAGTGAAAATATAAACAGAACTTATCTGTGGAAGATTATTATGTTGAATTCCCTGTTCATGACACGCTTGTAACTGCTCTTGAAGTGATACTAGAGAAGAATTAATTCCCGAATTTATTAAAGGAAAATTAATTGATGAGTTTAATAGAATAACTGAAAATGATTCATTGAATTCGAAGGAAAATTAAATTAAATCGCAATAATCATTTTAAGTCAGAATGTGGAGCTGTTTACAACGCAAATAAGGCCAACGCGAATTTTTACACTCAGCGAGAAAGGTAAATTTTATACCTTTGCTGCTCCTACAGAATCACGAGAAAATAATTATACAAAAATACAGATATTGAAAATGAATCAAATACTATACGTTCTGTGCCAGCTCCATTAATGTTATAAATGTAGCATTAAATACTAGTCAAAACAAGAAAGATAAACCAAGCGAAAATTCCGTCATTGTCAATGAAACTTTGAGTCTTTATATCAATAATAAAAAATATTTAACGGATTTTGAGTTAAAGAAAGTCATATACATCTGAAAAAAGCTGCAAGAGCATGGAATGAAAAAATTGCTGAAAGTTTCCTAAAAAGCAATTTCAAAATAAAGTCAAGTAGATGTCTTTTTATGATATGAAACTCTCAGTACACCATTCTATATGTCAACGATATCCAAATGGTAAACAAGAACGAAAACTATACATCAAACCTTATTTCAAAACTGAAGAAAGTTTACTACATAAAAAACATTAGAATAGTGAAACAGTATTTAAATATAGAGATAACAAAAGGAAAATATCAAAGTGGAGTTTCTCCATACTTACATTAATGCACTGCAGTTGCTCCTAAAGGTCCACCTAAAGGAAGACAATTCCTTCCTTCATAGTCAGCCACGTTTTTATAAGACGATTTTCGTGGTATAGAAGGTCTATGTAAAAAAAATTTTTTTTTTTTTTTTTTACTACGAAATAAGAAGGGTAAATTATAATTTTAAGAAAGTAAACAGGATACTGTTAGCTTTATAATAAAATTCAAAGTAATTTTAATTTGCACAGTTTGTCCGACTTTAAACTACCTGTGTTTATTAAATTGTTTTTTATTAATTATGGGGATGGAAATAGTCTTAGATTGTAATCACTCTGTAAAGTACATCCATGTATTTTACTGCGAACTGAAAGAATTAGAAAAAAGAAGAAGAAAAGACATTTAATTGGATTTATATTATATAATTATTAGATAAAACAATAGCATTTTTAAAATAATTATTTCAATAATTTTTAAAAATAAATAGTTATATATGGATCAAATAAATCAATAATATGAAATTATAAACGTTTTTTTAAAAACTAAAAATGTAATTATTTAAAATAATTTTACTTATTTTTCATTTATTTTGTAGTTATTATTTGATAATAATGTATTTCATATTAGATAAAAAAATTACTTATTGTTATGAAATTGAATAATCATTAATTTTTGGTTTGACGCTTATTTAATATGAATATTTAAAGCTTTTGGTTTTATTTTTGGATATAAATAAATATTTAATATGCAGTGAATTTGGGGTATGGAATGAGCGTTACATGTTTTTAAAGAAATAAAAAAACGAGAATTGAATGCAAAATATGATAATTGAATTCAATCTACAACTTAATTTTTGTCATCGGCTGTTAAAAAATTTTTTTGTACATATTTTTTAAGATTGCATTAAGCTATGCTTTTAGTGTTTTCGATATGTTCCATTAATTTGATCTTTAAAAGAATAGCAGCTTACTACTTTGACAGAATAAGACGTTTTAAGTACACATGGTTTTTTTTTTTTACTTCAGTTATGAGTTTTGTTTTTTCTATTATCTAGCAATTGTCTTTCTATTATCTTCTACGAAACATTTTAGTGTTAATTCCCCTTGAAACATTTATTGAAGAAGATTTCATTTTTATGAGTTCCATCGAATAAAAGGACTTAAGTGGTTTTCGAACATTATCCTTTCAAGATTTTCTTTAAAATTCTTTACTTGATATCCTCTCCAGTGCTCTCCATAAAATTAGACACCAATAATATGATTGTGATTTATAAATCATACATAAATCTTTATTGATTGCAGAAATATCACAGCAGAATATCATAGCAAAATATTTATCCAGTTAATCTAATAACGAAACATTTATAAAAGATACTTTACAAAATTTTATTTTTTTTTCTGTTTAATCAGGAAGTCATTTTACGTACTTTAAGTGTCGTTAAAGTATTTCTGAACTGTCGTTTAATCTAGTTTAAAAATTTTTCGCACGTTGATTTTGAAAACCATTTTGTTGTTGAATGTTCTTCATATTTTTAAGAGGCTTATTGGATCTTTGGCGATGATGTGTTATAAAAAAAAAAAAAAAAAAAATTAATCACTTAGTGAAAATTTTTTTAATTAATTTTGAAGAAGTAGTAGTTGATTATAAATATTTTTTATGATTTATGCTTTTAATTAGCAATTGACAACTAAATTTTTCTGGTGCATAAAAAGCTATGCAGGGTTAAATTTTAATTAAGAATATTAATTAATATGCGATAAATTTCCTGATAGTAGCATATTATTGTTCAGCAAACAGATATTTAAAAATTTAATTGAGTTTCTTTATTTAATGTTAATACCCAACATTAAAAATTGATAGAGAAAAAAATTATACCTAGCCTGATAATTGAAACGCCATTCTTTAATATCGAAAACAATAATCTTTAACAATGGTATTATTTAAGTTTACTTATATAAAAAGTACTTTCATGCACTATAAATAAATATAAAATTTCTCACTGTTTCAAAATCATTGCTTTCATTAAGTTTTTGAAAATCAATAACCACTTTGTCAAATTTTCTTATGTAATTATTTATCCGAAATTTTATTAGATCCCGACAGCGTTGCATCTCTACATAGTGTTGTATCTCGACGTGTTGCATTGTCTCCAGATAGTGTTGCATAAACCAGGCGATATATTTTTTTATTCTTCTTAAAGTTATTTCCATATTGTAATGGTAGACACATACACATGAATTATCAATAATAATAAACTCGTTTTCAAATTTTTAAATATATCTTCTAATAAGATTTCTCCTAAAGACTTTTGATTTTAAGGCTCTTTTCACAAGAATTCCCTTTAAATGCCTATAATGTTTAAATCATAATTAACTCACTTTACCATCAAAATCACAATATTATAACGGCCCCTTTCTCTGCAGTTTCAACAATGAGACAATGAGTGATTTACAACAATGAGAGACTTTATATTTAAACTCAAGGATTCCACGAAGAACTTATCCATCATTATTCGCATTACTTAAAAAAATCACTGTCTAATTTACTGATATAGTTTTATGTATGTGGATGACCTATTGTATTTAACCATTTCAATTTTTATGAAATTTTTTTATAATATTTGTCTAAAATAAAGATGAAATTAAAAGTGATGACTAATACAACTTTGAGGCAGATTTTTTATATCTATATTTACATAACTCACTACAAATCCCCATTTTTGACAAAAGCAATAAATTCCATCTCAAATAAATATACTACTGTGCCCAAAAAGTAAGACCAAATATTTTTTTTTCAAAAACTCTTTATTTATTCTTCCAAATTTATTTCCTCGCCTTCAAAGTAATCCCTTCCGAATACAATGCACTTATGCCAACTTTTTTTAAAATACACAATGCATGTTAAAAAGTCATCGGCAGGGACGGCCTTCAAAGCGCGCGGCGATTAACGTTCAGTCTCTTCAATCGACTCAAATTGGTGTCAGTGTGACCTTTTCAGTTTAGGGAATAGCCAGAAGTCACACGGTGTGAAAACAGTGGTTGTGGAACGATATGGGTTTCATTTTTAGCGAAAAAGTCACGAAGAGTCAATGCAGTGCGAGTTGGCGCATTTAGTGTTTTCGGTACCAAACGCGATTTGACGCCTTTGAGGCTCAAAATGGAATTGACCGATCCTTTTGAAATTCCAACATCATCAGAAAGGTCTCTAATTGTTTGCAACCCCCATATCTTTAATTTTTTGGACGTGAGCTTCGTCGGTTGAGGTTGATGGTAGACCAAAGGGCTCTTCGTCTTCAACGCATTCTCTACCTTCTTTGAACTGTTTATACCACTTCTAAACATTTCTTTCCGTTATAAAAATGCTAACCGAATGCCTTCTGCTACATTCCGCAGACAAAATATAATGCAAGTTCGTTGCTCAATTAATTCAGACATTTCAAAAATTGCCGGAATCAGTTTTAGCGTCTCCCAAAGCCAAGCGTGACTCAAACACTAATGAATATTTCGATCTGTGTATTTTTTATACACAGATGTCAAAGATAGTGCCAGCAACCTAAAAAAGAAAAATATATTGAAATTCCACAAGCCCCGGGAATTTTAAATTGAAAATTGGTCTTACTTTTTGGACACAGTAGTGCATTCTGAAATTCCAATACCAGCATCAAAATAAATCGTAACATCATCCTTAATCAACTTCACGGAATTAAATATATTTGCAACAAGACTGCTTTTAAACAGAAACGCAAAAAAAGAACTTGAGACTGTTTTAATCTGTGCTTGTTCATCATAACATTTTTAATTTGTCATTTCTAAGATCAACATATCTCTATATAATTATTAAGAAATTTTCCTCATAACGTGCAGTTTTCGCAAATTCTCCACGCATTAGAACATTTTCCGGTATTTCTTTTAAAAAATGCTAAATAATGCTTTTAATTTCCCAACATAACCCTTTCATCTTACTAAGTTGCTAATTACTGAGTATAAGATTTCTTTTACTATTTATAAAATTATATATTTTCTTTGAAAAGTATATTTAACGATTCAAGTGATTTTAAAACTCAAATGATTTAAACTTTACGAACAAAGTGTTAAATATAATATTTTTATAAAGTTTTCCATTGTTTTATGGATTTGCTAGTTTAATATAAAACTTCGAACTGTTAAGTGTGCATTTTCCTTAATAAGGCAAATAAGAGTGAAAATAGCCCTTAACTTTAAATGTAAGACATAAATCTAATAAAGTAATTAAAATAATTTTTTACAGGATAACAATAATGTCTGATATTTAAATTTTGTAAGAAATATGTTACACTTATTAACTTAAAAATGGGGAAATAAAAGATTATGTAAAATACTTTTATTTATAAAACGACTTATTTTTAAAGAAAATGCTTGTGAATGTAGAATACATGAATTTAAAATGAGGCAATTGCTAAATTTAGCTAACTGCATTTTTATGCATTAAGTTTGCAAGAAACAAAAAAAGAAATAAAAACTTAACGTCCTCGCTACTATTTTTAGTACCTTTCAAATTCAGTATTATATTATTAAAAATTATAATTATAAATATGCCAACAAAACTTTGGCTAGTATAATATATAAGTATATTCAAATACTGCATAAAATATTTTTATCGCATTTTTTGTTTTAGTTGTTGAACAATTTTGTAACTATAATAAAGTTTATATGAAATTACATTGAATTTATTAATTATTACCCATTAAATGGATATTAAAATTCATGGAAATCGTCAATTTCAGGACAATATTTTAACTTTTTTAAGTTAGAATAAGGTATTTTCTAAATAAACCTATCATATTTATAATAATAAATGTAAAATAATATACACTTGATAAGAACTTGTATTTTAACTTTGTTACAATGTATATATGCTGAATAATAAATCTGACTATTTTAAATTTACTACATATAAATGACTGAAAATTCATGCTGAAGTTTTATATTTATATAGCGGAACATAAAAATGTGAAAATTCTGATACAAATAAAAAGTCATTGAATTTAACCATACCTAATTTTTTATATATAAATATTTAGATAACTGACTAAGACAACTAAAAATATTTTACACAACCTTTATTTCCTCATTTTTAAGTTAATAAGTGTAACATATTTCCTCCAAAATTTAAACGTCAGTTATTATTTTAGTCCGGTAAAAAAATATTTTAATTACTTTATTAGACTTACATTTTCAGTTAATGCCTATTTTCAAGCTTATTTGCTTTATTAATGAAAATGTGCAGTTATTTGCAAAGTAATAGATTGAAATCACATCTAATATATTATATTATATCAAATATACTCTAATATAATGTACTCTATTAATAAGAATACATCTCACATACTCTATTAATATAAATGCATCTCATATACTCTATTAATATGAATTGCATCTTATATATTCTATAATATGTACATAGTATTATACATCTAATATACTCTATTAATATGAATTGCATCTTATATATTCTATAATATGTACATAGTATTATACATCTAATATACTCTATTAATATGGATCCAATGAGTTCGTTCATTCTTAATCCTATGACTTGGCTTAACAGATAATTTATTTTTGTGTGGATATAAATGTAGTTTTGTGTAATATTTATACAAACATTATAATTTAATTATCCCTTTTAAAATTTTTAACTTAAGTAAAATTTTAAATAACTTATTATTTCAACTTTTGTAAAATTTAAATATATGTTATTTATTTTTCCATAATTAAATCATAGCCTAGAAACGGATTCATAATACAAGCATTTTAGTTTTTATGTTAGAGACGCCTTGTTCAATGCAGGGTCTTTGTTAGCAGATGACTGACTCCCACTGATTTGTTTTGTTAGAGTTGGTATAGTAGCAGATTTTTTGATCGTGGACTAATATCAAATAAAGCAGAGGTAATTTTCTTTGAAAAAGCTTTCTGAAAAAAATTTTGCTTCCTTTGTTCCATTACTTTGAACTATGGTATTGACTTTTGATATCCTAGATGTACCAATATTTCCTTAAATCTTCAAAATTAAATTCATAGTATATATAGAAAATATTTGAATCTACAGATATTTCTTTCAGAAAATATTATATTTTATTTTTTATCTAATTTCCAAAGCAGTTGTATAATTTGAATATAGCATGTATATAAGAAGTGTATATACTTAGAGAAAATAGCTTGTAGAAATGAAATTTCAGCGTGCTACAGGAATTCATTAAATTCTTTTCTTAAATAATACTTTTAAATCATTATAAAATAAGTATATGTGCCAAGCAAACAATATTCCCCAAATACAAAAAGGAGCAGTTTTCTATGAAAATAAATGAATTCCTTACGTTATTTATTTAACTTCCTTTTACTTACGTAATACGATGTTCATTTGGAGTGTATTAAAAAATAGCTCATACTCCATTTTAAATTATTTGCTCCATGTTAAACTTTTACATACTAATTGAATACATACTCAAGTAATACAAACTTAAAACTGTGGTGCAGTTATTGAAAATTTATACAGATCTTCAAAGTTCTTCAATAAAATACAGTAAGTACTGTAAACAAAATAATGTAATTATTTAATTAAAACTTAAATTTCTATTTGATTAAAATTATTCTTATCGGTTGAAAACGATCTTACTAGTTAGAAATTCGCATTATTGCTCAATAATCGGTTATTTGCACATCAAATTCATAGAAATGCTGACAGCTTTTTTTATTAGATACCTAGTCGTTGCCCTTTTAAGCTGTCTGCGTTTAGTAATGATCACAGTAATATTTATAATTTACTTATTTTATTTTATTAAAGCTTATATATTTTTGTACTAGCTGTCTAGACTTTAATCCAGATGTTTTGCATTAAGGCATGCTTCTTTATACCATGAAGTGTCCTATAATAGAATCTCAAACTTTGAAGAATATATAGAAGATTGATTCATATAAAAATATGAGATAAATTTTAAGTTTAATTAAGAACCTGTGAAATCTATGTAAAGTGTTTTTCAAAAAGTAATCGAAAAATTTGTAACAAATGACGCAGCAGTTGCTATGCAACTTTCTTTATGTAGTGATCAACGATGCTTTTTATTTAGCTGTTTAATCTCCCTCTTTTCAAGTATGAAAGACATTTTGTATAATGAATTAAATGTAAAGAAATATCACTCAACAAATATTTTTATTTCAATGGATAATCAATATTTTCTAATACTATTGATTGGGACAATGCGTTGCTATTCATTCTTCCGAAGATTATGTCCACAATTTATGGGATAACTCATGCATTCTCAGCTGTAATAGTTACCTTTCACAAAATTATTTGAAATGCTGCAATGAATCCAACTTTTCTGAATAGAAACTGAATTACTTTTACTTAATGGAATTTCAGATTTACCTTGAAAGTTGAGGTTTGGGTCTGAAATCTATCTGGTCTATCTAGCTGGTGACATTCGAGCATAGTGGATGTTCAACTCATCTAATAATAAATTTGTGAATTAATTTTTTTGAAAAATTATTTATGAGAATTTCCTTGACTGTAAATTTTTTTTTTCTTTCTAATGCAGCTGGCAAACACAGACAGCTTGGTCTTGGATGCCTTAAGGCAAGTGCTGCACAGACGTACTCACTTTGCATGACCCAGGTGGCGCGTGTAACTTGAAGATAAGCTACGGACGCAAACAATGCCCCCGCAACGCTCTACGATCCTATTAGACCGGGACCTACTTTTTAAAGTGGATTCCGAACCACTACAAACAACCATGGCACCGCCGGGACTCGAACCCGAAACCTGTGGTACCGAGCTTCAGAGCGCTAGCCACTCGGCCATTCAGGCCCCCTTGACTGTAAATTAAATAACCAATTAAGCTCTTCTTTGAAGTTGAGACTATTTCCAAAATATGCGTTCTGAAAATTAAGGAATCCTTTTTGAGACATTTTTTAAATAAGACTACTTCGCTTTAAATTTTTCAAATCTTAAAATTTATTTAAATAAATAATACATAAATAAAGCCGCAAATTTATTTTTGCTTCTGTGATGAATTTTCGAATAATTTCCATTAAAATAAATGTATAATATGAAGTCAAACATTCCTTACATTGTTTCCTAATGAACTTGCAATACGTATAAGAACTAAGGTGGGAGGTTAAAATTTCCTTTTTATAATCATTCTTTTATGAAAATAGAAACAGGGAAACTACAGGTTTTTTAATTATATGCTCCATTTTACAATTTGTATTTCCTACACTTTTTGCATTTGTAAGAAAAATTTCTGGTGAAATATTATTTAAATAATTTTTATTGTAAAAAATGGTAGATTAAATTGTTACTAAAAATGAATATTATAAGCAACGTCACAACCCCCCCCAGATCTGCAGCACTTACCTGTTACATTAAAAGACATAGCTACATTAACATTGCATGCGAACTTCAAAAATAATGCTAATTTTACTTAAGTTGATCAACCGTTCTTTATTTCATTGCCCCTTTTAGATGTTGAAACGATTTAAAATCAGAATTACATTGGTACAAATTATTGATTTCTTCATTAATCAATGGAAACTACATGTCATTTTATTGAACAATTCAAACTATGCAACCTCAGATGTTTTCAGTAATGCATCAACCTAGGTACAACAGTAACAGCTTCATATTTTTATTGAATATTTATTGAATTTATTTAATATTTCTGAATTTCAATATTTATTGAATATTTCTCTACTCGAAGACCAAGAACTATATCCAGATGTCTTATACTTTTGCAGCATTCAGTATTTTCACACGTATTGGAAATATAAAAGCGGTAGATTCCTCTAATGTACGGTTTCATGGTCATGTTTGTAAAAAACACAATTAATATATTATATTGAAATTTTTTTATCTACTTTAAGATTGCTATAAAATGTATTAAATTTGTCTCATTATGTATAAGACACGAAAAAATTCCACCATTATTATAAGTCTATTTTTTTTCTAAAAACTTAATTTTTGCATCATGTATGTGGAAACACAACAGAAACATGCTTCACAACTAATATTTTATTGCTATGAATTTTTGAATTATACAGTGAATTTCTGCTATGAGAAGTATAGATACGACAATAAAGTATACTCATGGGGTCTGAAATTTTATTTTACATTTTTATCTAAAAAGTGATGACAAATTTTATGTGTTATTTATTAGATCTCATATGAAACAATCATCCATGTATATGAAAGAATACAGATTTGGCAAAGTATTTATATTTTTTTATTTTTGAAGATGTAGAAACACGATTCCAATCTGTATCTGTATTATTTTCTTGTTATATGTATACTTAGTTTACTATAGTTTTCTTCCAAAGAAACCATCAATTCAATTGAATCCACGATAACCTGTTCGCTAGTTAGCGTGCACTACCCCATTGCTAAGATTAGGACCCATAATATAAATCTATTAAGCATCAAATTTATTAGAGCTTCTTGTTAAAAAAATTAAAAAAAAAAAGATAGGAGGAAAAGCAGCAATATATTTTTTTCCCTAGATGGATTGCAGAAATAAAAAGTTTTAGAATCAATGGACAAAGGCATAGATTATTAGTCTACTTTAAAAAATCAATCAACTGTTTTTGTTACATTACCTTTATCATTTTCTTATTAGTATACTTAGTTTGCCACAGTTTTCTTCCAAAGAATCCATCAGTTCAATTGAATCCATAATATCCTGTACGCTAGTTAGCGTTCACTACCCCATAGCTATGTCCAATAGCTATAGCCACCCCATAGCTGATGGCCAATTGGCAAGAGCTCTGGCCATTGGTATCACAGGTTCCAGTTTCGAATCCTGGCTGTGCCGTGGTTCGGAATCCACTTTAAACTGTAGGTCCCGGTCTATTTAGCCCTTGTGTGCACAAGATGACTGTAGAGCGACAAACCAAACCCACAGCATAAATCTATTAAAACAACAAATTTATTATAGCTTCTTGTTAAGTAAATTAAAAGAAAAGGATTAGAGGGAAAGATACAATATATTTTGTTCCTAGATGGGTTGTAGAAACAAAAAGTTTAAGAACCAAAGACATAGATACTAGTTTACTTTAAAAAATCAGAAACTAATAAAATGTGTGTTTCAAACGTGTCTTCGTGTCTTAAGGATAAATAAAAAGAAAGTCGATTGAAATAGATTGTATTCAACTAATAGATGAAAAATGAAGCCCCATACCTGCGTATTCCGTGTTGCTTCTGAATTAAAAAGGCCCTGAAAAATTACAGAGGCTTGAAAATTGAAGATAAAGTATGCTTTCAACGAATTCGAGCAGTTCATGAATTTTCTCTACACGGGTAGTGTCATGCTGAGAAAACATAGTAATATGAGCCGTGTATTTTATCTTCGCTTTATAAAGAAATGATTAATATTGGTAGGGAACTAAAGCAATAATTCATTTTTTCTGTCAACGGAAGGTATAGTTTGCTTTTTTACCTTTATGTGTATATTTTATTAAATCATACCACATGCATTCAGCATTTATGAAGCTATGTATAAGATTTCATATTTTTATACACAATATAGAAAAAAAGAATGGAAATTAATACGCTTTGATATTAAAGGGACTTTAATAAGATATGATATAAAATAAGTTATAAGATATATATAAACTAATAAGATATATATACTAGATAATAAAACATATATGAAATTCATATGGAATATAGAATGGCTACCGTTTTTTAAAAAATGAGAAATTTTAATAGAGTGTTTGTATTACATTATGAATAGAAACTATTCATTTTTGAACATATTTTAATTACTTTTACTCACTTAAATAGTTCTATCTGTTGCAAAGCTCTTTATGTTTCTTTAATGGATTGCAATTGGAATTATAATTTAGTCCCTAATTAAAGGACTGAATTTTAATTAAGTTTAATAATATTATAATTAAATTCCATTTATTGATGTAAAAATTATATAACATTATTGCTAGTTTAAACAATGAGTGACACTTATAAAAATATAAATTGTCTAGCATGATAATTTGTATTGATTTTCCAATTGATACTTAAATAATGTTATTAAAACTGAGAAGAAATATTTCAAAATTCAGTAATTGTTCTCATTATGATATAAAAAAGTATAAATTGGATTTTTAAGTTCTTTTTATAAGTGTTTAACAAAAAAAAAGTAATGTTATGTGTAATAGAGGTTTTGATAATAGAAAAATACTCCTATACATATACGCATACAATGCATGAGCTATATTGAGAAAAATATAAACCCATATCGTAAATTTTTGCGTTAAATTGTAATATGTCAAAAAAACTGAAGCACAATTTTTTTTTTTTACATTTTTTTGTTTTTTCCTATATCTGCAATGCAGATTAATTAACGTTTTAAGTGATAAAAATGAGATTTTTAAAAATAACTCCGTAATAATATTTGATTTACAAGGCAAAAATAATAATTAACTAACTACTTAATTAGTTGTGACAGAAGTAATTAATAATTGTTTTGATTTTCCAACTGGCACTTCAATAATGTAATTAAAACTAGAAAATTCAATAATTGTTCTCATTATGATATAAGAAATATAAATTGGAATTTTTAGTGGATTGTTATTGAATTTTTTAGCAAAAAAAAAAAAAAAGGTGTAGAATGTAACAGGGGTTTTAATAATAAAAAAATAATTTGATACATATATGAGTATAATGCATGAATCATATTGAGAAAAACAAAATTACTTACAGTAAATTTTTGCATTGCATTGTTATATGTTTAAAAAAAACTGAAGTACTATTTAAGCATGTGTTTTTTCCTACTTCTTCAACACATATTAATTAACTTTTTAAGTGGTAAGAGCGAGATTTTAAAAAAATAACTCCATAATAACATTTGATTTATAAGTCGGAAGTAATAATTAATAAAGGATGAGTTATTTTTTTAAGTATTGCGCTACATAGAATTCTAACTTTTCCGCCATCCTCCTAAAATATTTTTAGTATCAACACTAGATAAAAAAAAATATGGTATCATAAATCATGGCATCAGAAATAGGCATTTGAAAAAATATACATTTTTTTCTTTTCTTTTTACATTCGTTGTAATCAGAAAGTATTTTTTATAGAAATTGTGTATCAGATTGTTTTTAAAGGATATATTTTTATGTGTAAGTCAATGATTAGTTATTATTAATATTATTTCGAAGCATCTTCTTAAAGAAAATCTTGAAGAATTTTCTTTGAAGCGTCTTCCTAGAGAAAATTCCTGCAGAATTTTTTTTCTCTTTTTGTCACGATTTTGAATACTAAGAGTAGTCCAGAAAATTCTTACTTTTTTTGTTGTATTTCTCACTATTAATCCATATTCTAGTAATATTATTTATTTGAAACGGTAAACGTTATTAAGTAAAGGTTTAGAAACATACTAGTTGATGTATATCAAAGAAATTTTATCAGATATTTATTATTATGTTAGCGATAGAAGATTGATTTAGACTAATATTAATATTATAACAATAACCTATTATTATTATTATTTTAAATATTTATTCATATATATTTTGAAGTTTTGTGTCCACATTCACTTATATTTATTTTACAAGATGCTATTTTAATACGAACAATAATTAATTAAAAAAATTTGATTATTAATTTCAATATTTTAATTTTTAAAAATTGATTAAGCGTGTTTAAATAAACTCTTCTAAAAAATTGGAATATTTGAATTTTATTAAAACTTAAATAAACAATAATTTACATTTTACTGGGAAAGAAAGACTTTTAAGAGACTTTTTTGTTCTACATGAAATGTTTTATTGAATTTTTAAATGATTAAATCTCATTTGTAAATCCTTCTTAATAGCTCATTAAATAGAAGCATCAATTCTTTATAATGTAATTAATTGTGATACTACTAATGAATATAAATTATATAATTTGTATGAAGAAAAATACAAGGTGAGACAAATATGTTTGTAAAATTATTTATAATTAATTTTTTTCGAAAATTATTTCTAAATATTTAAAAAGTTATATAAATCATTAATTTTGTTAGCAGTATTAATTATGCAAATTGAAGGAGACAGAACTACGACTTTGAAAGAATGTGAAAAAAATGATAGTAAAAATGATTAATTTATTATAAATATAACAAAATTCATTTTTTTTAAAAATTAAAACTTCATTTTTTAAATTAAAAAAACAACCGGTTTGAATGAAAATGATTAATAATTTTAAAAAGAAAATTTGAAAGAAATAAAATTTATAGTTAAGAGTTCGGTTAAATAAATAAATAAAAAAAGAAATTATATGAATATGTTAATTTAAATTAACATAAAGTTTTTAACCAATGACATTTTTGTAAAGTAAATAATATGTATATTTATGAATTATTAGTTAAATATTGAATTATGATGACTAAATAAATTGCTTAAAACAAAAAAATTTTTAATCAATGACATTTTTGAAAAGTAAATAACATTATATATATATAACATTACAATATATTTATGTATTTTTCCTTAAATATTCAATTATGATGGCTAAATAAATTGTTTAAAACAATAAAATATTAAATCGCTCATAACAATGTTTATATTTGTAAATTAAAATTGATTACAAAATTCCAATGATCCAAAATTCTATTTAAATATTTTGGCAATTATCATGTATAAGGGTCCGTTTCATATCCGTTTCATATTCGTTTTATATCATGGACTGAACCATGCAATTCCAAGGGAATTATATTGCAGAGAAAAGGGGAACATTCCTTGAAAAACAGCAAGGACATTTGTTTTTGCAAAAGCTGGATAATTAAGGCAGATCTTCCATGGAGAGAAAGCAAGGAATAGGAAAGAAGAGAGACCAAAGTCAACTGGTCATTCTTTCAAAACAAGTTTCATGGAAGCTTCCGGAGGGATTAGTTTTGTATATATAGAGAGACTCGCAGAACAAAAAAAAAAGGGCAAGATACCGATAAAGAGTCAACAGTTCTATGAAGCAGACAGAAAGGGCACCCTGCCCTTTGTAGATATCTAAGAGGATACCTAATCCTTAGGAGAACTTGTGTAACAGGACTTTGTAGATGTATTCTGTGTGTTTAATCTTATATGTACAAATTGTGTTCTGCTGTATTTTCAAGATTCAATAAATTATGTGGCACTAAATGTTTCATTTAATCCTTTTATAATTAATTTTTGAGTTCCTCGTGTAATTAACTTTAATACAGCATGGCAACTAACCATTAACTCACTTACGAACCATAATTTTTTCTAACGCAAACCTTCAATAACTGTTCAGTTTTCTTAAAAAATAAATTTATTTTTGTACAGGAATATAAAGATTAAATACAAGCATTTCGATCAAAATCTAACTTTTCAAACATCTAACTGTTCTCGAATAAGATTGAATGCAGAAAATTGACTTCGTTCAGCTAATTAACTATATGCATTTAACGAGTTTTAATTATATGCGTTGAATGAGTTTTAACAGCATGCTTTAATGTGTTTTTAGAAATGATAACTCTGACGTATAAACCATATTAATTAATTAATTGTTGCTAACAAATTCAAAGAGAAATAAAGCAATGTCTGTCACTTTTTTGCTGTTGTTAAATGTATGATAGCAAGAGATGATATTTTATTTTGGAATGCTATGTCATAAGTGACATATACTGCTAAATTGGGTATATATTAATGAATCGTTGAAGCATATAGTTTTATTAAGCACCAATAAAAAATTACATTCAAATTTGGCGTTGATGGCTAGGTCTCAAAAATAACGATGCTATAAAGCAATTTTTAAATTTAAGGTTAGTTGATTTAATCCAATTGGATAACTACAAATATGACATTATATGTTCAGATTGTATAGAATATAAATAAATTTATCTTTATCCTAGAGGTTATTTAGAATCTTTATAAATCATCCCCATAGACGTTTGTGTACCAATCGACCCTCCGTAAGTAAAAACTTGTACTTCGAAATTTTTATAATTGATTACAGTAGATAAACAATGATTTATATCAGGGGTCTCCAAACTTTCCAGCCTTAGGGCCATACTGTTTACTCCAGTAAGTACCAAGGGCCAAATCGTTTTAATTTCTCTGCCATTATCTATAATTTCTAGACCAGTCTCCGAGTACGCGCTCTGAGCAAGCATACACTTGCTAACTACAAACTACTGTCAGTGAAAAATCAGAATTACAGAAATCTCATTAGTATTTTTTTGCAAGTGGATGCCCCGCGGTTTCATTCGCTTTAATTTAGCTTTTCCATTCCTGAGGGATTTTCAGGATAAAAATCATATGTTTGATTCTGGATATATACATTCCAAACATCGATATGCATCCATATACGATACTGCTTACCCCAACATAACTACCGAGAGTAACCGCGGGATGTTCACTAGTTTATAATGTTAGTGGAATTCATTTCAATTATTTGTTAGTTGTTATGCTTAAGTTAAATTTTCTGCGTATTGTGCTTGTCATTAAGCTTTACCTAGCAAGTCAATAAAACCGAGCTAGTATCATTCTGTGTTTTTTTATCCAACTTATTACAGCAACAATAAGCTATTCGCTGTCGCGGGCCGGATTGATGACACTGGCGGGTCGGATTTGTCCCACGGGCCATAGTTTGGAGACCCCTGATTTATATAATGAAAAATAAGAGAGGTGTAACTAAGAAACTTAAACAATGTGTAGTACTTAACAATAACAAATTTTGTTGAAAGTAAAGAAAAACTCTTAGAAGTGACAAGGGAGGTGAATACCTTAACAGAGAACTCCAGTTGTTTTGAACGTCTTGGTATTTGACACAAATTTACCGATTCATATTGTCCAGCACAAAATAGTGCCAGCGAAAGAAAACACAGAACACTTATTAAAATGGCTAAATGTCTTTTAGCCCTTTAAGTTTACAAAAAAATTATTGGGTGGAGCGGTGCCATAGGAATTATGGAATGACAAAAAAGCAGACATCTAATCTAGAAGCATTTAGATATAAAGTGTTTGTAAACATCCATAAAATAAAAAAGATGAAAATTGGGAGAATCCTGATGACAAAATAGAAATATGCAGAACAGCAAAATTTGATGAAATAAGGAAACATTGAGCATTATTACTTATATACATGGACCAACCACAGAGACACGTTGGAGAAAGGAACAAAATCTGCAAGCTAATGAAAGGCATTTACTGTCTCAAATAATGAGAGTTGTTGAAAATCTTTGAAAAACAATTTCAAAGTCAAACAGATCCTTGTCTCTTCAAGAAAGGAAACTCCATATACTGTCGATCAAAAAAGGGAACGCCCTAAATAACTTAATATAGATATAACGATAATTACGAAAGTGTATCGTTGTAAATGGCTTAAAGGAATTAACTAATGGCGTAGTGCAGCTGATTAACAAAATTAATTAACATGATCAATTAACCCCTAACTTGAAAATTTTCCGTTACGAACCCGAGATTTCTAGCTAAATAAATTCTACAAGATGAAATTAGTATATAATGATTTTTTTGTAGAGATCTGGTTCAAAGTTTTAGGGTAATAACAATAGTTTTAGGGTAATAACAATATTTTTTTTAATTTTTGCATCAGCTGAAAGACATTTTTTTCCAAAATTGAAAACATAATTTTAATCAAATTTTTGGGAGTATTTTAAAAAACATTAAATATTAAATACCGTTATGGAAAAAATAAATTGTAATCTATTAAATTTTTATTTAGTTTGCTTTCTAGTATCGCAACCCTTAAGAGCTATATATATATTAAAAATTACTATGAAACGCTTACGAGATATTCAAGAAAATGTCACTTAAGAACCCGTTATAGATCTTGATTATAGATATTATTATTATAGATCTCGTTTTGTGCAATCACGTTGATACAATCACTATCAAACCTCCTGGTTTCAGTTACTTCAGGAGGATGTAGGCAATCCCTGGCATGAACAGATAATTTTTGAAAAACACTTTTTTCTATTCTTTTTTAGATTATTTTGTGGATGTTTTTTTTGTAGTTCATATATATATATATATATGTGAATATGCGCACTCGTATGCTTAAATTTCGAATTCAAATTTATAATTTATCTGACTATGTAATAAAGCGCGCCGTTATAATCATAGCTTTCAAGAGCAAGAAACCTCAATGGTTAGTGTGATAACTAACGTAAGCGCTTCGCGCTAATGTTCAATTATCTTTATAATAATCTAACAAAGGATCATTGAACCAAGAACCATTTTTAAAATTTTTTGTGAGCTTTGAAAATTTCTTTTATGAAAATTTTTGTGTAGTTTTTGATTTAACAAAACTTTGATTAAGGGGAAAATAAAGCCTTCTTTGTGATAGATTTTATATTAGTCTATGAAATACAAATAGACATTTAACATCTTTTATTTTATATGCAGGGTTTATATAATTGGCATGTTGATTTGATTTCAGTTAAATGTATAATATTTTTATTGGAAATAACCAAATAAACCATTTTTTAATGTAATATGATTTTGATCAGTGTTTTCTAACCTTGTTTGCTTCATTCCACCTAAGTCTTTCTAAAATTCTCATGCCCTCTTGTAACAGATACATAATTTTAATATTCAAAAAATGAATTGTTTACTGAAGAAACTTAATTGATATGTTTAGGAAGAAATCACTACGAAATTGTTGAGGAAACACAGTAAGTAAATCTTCATAATATGTGATGGAGAACTTATTTTCCAGTACGAAATAATTTTAATGAAATATTTTTCTATATTTTTTACTTAATAAATATTTATTTAAATTTAGGGAGATCCTTGCTCTTACTGCAAGAAATTTTGTTATTTTACAGTTTAGTTAGCTTCAGACTCAAGTCTTCCCATTGTAATATATATAGTAGATTTTTTTTAACTGTAAATCATTTATGGGACTTAATCCCTATTCAGAGAAATATGAAGATGGTAACAGTATTAAAAGTTTCCATAAGCACTAATTGAATTTGAATACTTGATTGCTGTTACAATGATTTAACTGAATTACAGTGATTTAACTTTATTACAATGTTTTCACTGATTCATCATTTTCAGTGTCTGCGAGTTCTTTTTGATACGGCATATTTTAAATAGTAGAAAAATCCATTGACGTTGACTACATCATCCAAGTCGGAAAATTAATCAACGTGACGTCAATTTTGACGAATCACATTAGCTGACGAGATTGATTAACAGTAGTGATTGACAGTAGTGATCGACAGTAGTGATCGACAGTAGTTGACGTCGCGTTAGAATCGTGTTGCCAATGGAAATGAACCCTTAAAGTTTGCTTTTAGACTCTGGAAAAATCCATTTTAGAATGACCTTCCCTTAATATTCAAATTGATCCCTCTGTTTGGACTAGGAGCCACGTTGAAAAAATCAATTTAAATTGAGATTTTAATTTTTATTAATGTTATGGAATATTACAATACGTATCTTCAAAATATCATCTGTATTTCGATGGATATATATATTTTATATTTAATTCAAAGTAAATCTATCTCAAATTTTAATGCTTTAAATACATATCATTTTAAAACTCTAATTTTTTTTAAAAACAACTTACTTTAATTTCCGAAATTACATAAAAGGGGTGGGAAAAAGTTAGATCAACCGAGTCTCATACATGTTTATTAATTCATTTTGAAGCTATATCATATATATTTTATAAAATTAGATATAATAACTGTTATTTATTTAACTTTACTAAAAATTCAAACAAACAATATGAATTTAAAAAATATAGGCAAAACTTTTATTGAATAATTACGATAGAAAAAAAAAATTTTAATTCAATTGCGAGCATATTTTGTCTTGACAAACTTCATAGTGGTGTATAAGGTTTTACGGAAATATGTTGTACCAAAAATTAAAATTATTCTTTAAGCCGCTATTTTTAAGTTAGGATATTTTATTTCCGAAACCAATTTTAAAAACTCAGGAAGGAAAGAGATTTGACCAGATTTGTCTAAGAGATTCTGGCATTTTATTTCTCCCGATGATGCGTCGGATAATATTACATTAGAAACTGGAAAACAATTTGAATAATCTAAATTGCACATGGATTACCAAAAACGCAAGCGTAGTTTTAAAACTATTTAAATCTTCAAATCTAGTTTTAAAATTCATTTTCAGTTCAATATTTTCTTGATATTCATTTATTTTATCTTCCTCAATATTAAAAGAACTTGGTTTTAAGCAAGGAAAATTTTTAAATTTTTTAACTTCAGATAATTTTTGTGGCAAATTTATTTTTTTAAAATACTCTTTTTTTCAGAGCCTTATTTTCACACCGTTGTTATACAACAATTCAGTTTCGAAATTGCGCAATAAAAGAATAATTGAAATATTGAAAGTTAAAATAAATCAAGTAAAATAAGATATATTTTCCTATGAAATGTATTGTTTAGTATTTAAAAATGAAAGGTATTTTAACAAATAATATAGTACAATATTTCTAGAAGTTCTAAAAAATATAACGATTATGCAAACAATTTTAAATTTATGATGCCACTTATCCATTTATCAGTAAAGGGAATTAACATTCAGAAATTTGATTTACAAAAGAATTTTTGGTTGTCTTCATCATTTCATGACAGGAAGGGTTTGTATTATTCTTGTTTGTATGTGTAATGCCAAAATATAAATAAGACAAACAAAGTAATATTAAAACAATATTTAAAAAATTTCACATGATAGGCGACTTTTATTTGGATATATATGCAAGTGTAGAGTTACATGGTATTGTGAAGTTCTCACTTGAACTTTTGTGTTGGGATAAAATTATTGCTGGTTTCCATTTTTTTTTTTTTTTGCTTAAGATCATCAACACTCCTATATTTCTCCCAAAGGTAGTGGTAAAGACCATAGAATCTCCAACTAATCAGAAACCCCCGTGAAACAAGCGAATAGACAAAATGACCAATTGTATAATCCCACGTGAAACAAGCGAATAGACAAAATGACCAATTGTATAACCCCACGTGAAACAAGCGAATAGTGAAAATGAAGAATTGTATAACCCCACGTGAAACAAGCGAATAGACAAAATGACGAATTGTATAATCCCACGTGAAACAAGCGAATAGACAAAATGACCAAATGAAGAATTGTATAACCCCACGTGAAACAAGCGAATAGACAAAATGACCAATTGTATAACCCCACGTGAAAGGAGCAGAGGAAATAAAAGACAAGAAAGAACAGAACAGAGTCAGATTTTTAATTCAGAGTGATGATGTGGATTTCGTTGTAATTATTATACGCATAAATTGTGTTGTGCTTCTGCTTCAAAGCATGTCATTCAATTATGTGGAAAATCCTACAACTAAATGTGGAGTAATAATTTAAATAATTAAATTTTCATCAGCCTAGAACTTCTATGACCATGTTTATGGTTCGCTAAGGTACCCATCTACAGAAAACAACAATGAGAGAGTGATCTTTACTTAATCAAGACATTATTTTTTTCTGTTAAATACTTTGCACCTGAGATATCTGGTTTCCTGAAATTAAAATATCAACAAACTCATGCTCAATTGTTAAAGTTTTTTTTTAAAGATTTCTTTGTTCGCAAATGGGGAAATGTTGAGTTTAATATTATGTTAGCATATTTTTATTAAAATTTTTCTTTGGATATCTATGCAGTTTTTACTGATATTTTTGAACTCAATTAAATTAACAAAAGTAAAAGAGTTCCCTGAAGCCGAGAAATACCTACTAGTAATTTTATAAATAAAATTAGACTAAAAATTGATCTATGAAAAGTAATATGATGAAGTGAATCCTGCTTATATGGAGGAATAATTTAAGTGTTCTCTGCAGTTCAACATAAAACTGATGGAATTTTAACAAGTTTCGTCGTAAAAAGGCTGGCTGCATTAATATGTTCTAAGTTTCCTTCTGTATTTCCTTTGATATCGAGAAGGGGTGAATCCCTCAGATATCGTTGAAGTGGATGTTTTTTAGATTACAGTGGTATCCAGTTGTTTAACTTTGATCAAGACAATGACAACCCTTCTTTAATATGTCTGATTCTGACACAATTACACGCATCATCTTCATTATGAGTGATATTTGGCTGCGTGTTGTACATGTTTATCAATTTGGTGTGATTTACGAGTGTATGGTGGCAACTGATGAGAATTATTATGTAAGAATATATATACAATATATATATATATATATATATATATTCAAACTGTAAGAAGTATGCTACATCATGAAAAAGACAGAACAGACTAAGTGAACATTTTATTGGAATATAATGGCAATAAATCAGTAGTACACTCTAGGAATACTAGGGATAATATAATATAAGATGCCAATGGGAATCGGAAAGGTCATTATCTAAAGCATCTCCATGCATTCGATGTTGAAAGGGTAGAGAAACTCATTGGTCTGACAGGCTGGGGTGTTGCCGCCCAGACGAATGCAATGGCCAGGCACGCGCTGGACCTGAAATCGATGGAACACATACATTAAAATGCATCTTTATCATTTGGTTTCACAGCAACATAGATTCTTCTCTTTTCAGATTGTTGGATATTTTCATATTTTAAGAGCTCGTACTGACTCAGTACTGAACAAGACGTAAGCAGTAACTCTGTTCTAGGTCGAAAGCTTTCAGAGAAATTGATAAAAATTCAGTATAGGAATACTAGACAATTAAATTCTAACGCTGTCTGTTTTTACTGGAAACGACCTAATCTCCAATAGATTGATTCAATCTGTATAATTTTTAAGGAAAACTTTTGCTGAGCTGAAACCTTGTTTCTGCTTTCATGACAAAGTTAGTATATTGCATGTTTTCTTTCATAATAATAAGCTTTTCCACAAATGTATAAAGTTTGTAGTCATTTACAAAATGTGTGTGAAACAATTTAGAATAAACTTAACAGTTTTCCTGCCTATTGCTTTCATGGTCACTTTTAATATGGTCGGTTCCTTTGTGTGTACTGACTAAAACATTTAAAAGTTTTGGTGGCTGAATCGAGAGAAATTACGAGGTTTATTAATCAAATCAATAAATCACGAACTGTTCTTTATGTATTATCAATAACTAAAAACCACCTTGACAATCTTCTTTATAGTGTCAGTACACAAATTCGTTCCATTTGAGGAGATGTAAATAATAAGCGTCAGGCAAATAAATGGGAATTTTTCCTTCTGGAGGAAAAGTCAAATAACTGAGTATGAAAGGTTTTATGAAAATGCGTTTGATACAACAATACAACTTTGACATTTTAAGTGGACCTACGAAATGAAGGTGAGAATTTCAAGTACTGTATAAAGATTATAGTTATTATTATTGAGAGAAAAGTGCCATTCAGTTTTATTCATGTGCTTTGGATGACTGACTGATTGTAAAAAAAATTTCTTTAAAAGTTTCATAGTGAATTATTTGATTGAATCGATCCTAAAGTTCATGTGAAAATAATTACTGCATGCTAGCTGATTTCTTTTGAAAACTATAATTTTAAGAACTTTGCTTTGCAACATATGAATATTTTTTTACTATAATTTCTCTGATAAAACTGTTCTAATATATGTATAATCCAAGAATTCATTAAAAGAAATTTATTGGTACTTATATAAAATTTGTCTAAGAAAATGCTAGGCTTAATTCTTCCTTTAATAGATAGCCCTCATGCTAAAATAAAATGGTTGATTCACCAAAACGTAAGTAAGTCTTCCAAACACTAAAACTCTTTTACAGACAACAAATGCTTAATGAGCTTGGGTCCCAAACCCCAGAGTCTTTTGCTAGCATTAATTGTAAATTGATTTCTAATTTTTCGTAGCACATTATAATTGTTATCTGGGAAAATGTTAGATGTTTTATAACTAGGACTTATAGATCCAATATAATCTTTTTAAAGGACTATTTTATGTGAGGAGGGGTGAGGATACATACCACTTGCACTTCTACGTGGCACTGGGGGTGGAGTATGGGGGGGTCGGTCTTCATGTAACGAGACACGTCCCCGGTCTGGAAGTGGTGCTGAGCGGCATCGATCTGGGATTGAAGCGACTCGGGAAACTAGGTGAGAAAAAAATATTTTATATTGATAAGTGAAATAAAATGAAACTAGAATACATTCCGAGTAGTATCAATGATTTATCATTGAATTACTACAATTTATCGAAATAGCGTAGCACTATTGCAATGAATATTATTAACAAATTCACAAAGCTTTATTTTAACTTGTGTTCACATTTTAAAAAAGTTTCGTGAAAAATTTGAAAATCTAAAAAATAAATGAAAATTCAAATGCTCCAGATTGAATTATATTTTATTAAATTTCGTTTTGTAAGACTGAAATATTTTGTAAGATTCTAGATTTGGAAACTACTTTGCTACTACTATATTACTACTAAACTACTATTTGCTTTTCGTTGAGTTTTCCAAAACAAACATTTAGGATTTTCAATAATATTCCAGAGAACAATAAAAAAAAATGGAAATTACATTATTACTACACTGCAACTGTTATTTATAGAAATATACTATATAATACAATGATACTTACTATATATATATATATATATACACTGAAGTGACAAAAGTCATGGGATACCTCGTAATATCGTGTCGGCCCTCCTTTCGCCCGGCAAAGTGCAGCAACTCGATGTGGCATGGACTCAACAAGTCGTTGGAAGTCTTCGGAAGTCGTTGGAAGGAATATTGCGCCATGCTGTCTCAATAGACGTCCATAATTGTGAAAGCGTTGATGGTGCAGGATTTTGGGCACGAACAGACCTCTCGATGATGTCCCATAAATGCTCGATGGGATTCATATCGGGCGATCTAGGTGGCCAGATCATTCGTTGGAAATGTCCAGAATGTTCTTCAAACCAATCGCGAACAGTTGTGGCCCGTTGACATGGCACATTGTCATCCATAAAAATTCCATCGTTGTTTGGGTACATGAAGTCCATGAATGGCTGCAAGTGATCTCCAAGTAGCTGAACATAAGCATTTCCTGTCAATGTTCGGTCCAGTCGCACCAGAGGACCAAGTCCATGCCAGGAAAAAACAGCCCACACCATTACGGAGCCACCACCAGCTTGAACAGTGCGTTGCTGACAGTTTGGGTCCATGGCTTCGTGGAGTCTGCGCCACACTCGAACCCTACCATCAGCTCTTACCAACTGAAATCGTGACTCATCGGACCAGGTCACGGTTTTCCATTCATCTAGGGACCAACCGATATGCTCACGTGCCCACGAGAGTCGCTGCAAGCGATGTCGTTCTGTCAGTAAAGGCACTCGAGTCGGTCTTCTGCTGGAATAGCCCAAGAAAGCCAAATTTCTCCGCACAGTCTAACAGACAAGTCCCTTGTACGTCCCACATTGATTTCTGCGGTTATTTGACGCAGTGTTGCTTGTCTGTTAGAATTTATGACTCTTTGCAGACGTCGCCGGTCTCGGTCGTTAAGTGCAGGCGGTCGACCACTGCGCTGTCCATGGTGGGATGTTATGCCTGAAATTTCATACTCTCGGCACACTCTTGACACAGTGGATCTGGGAATGTTGAATTCCCTAACGATTTCCGAAATGGCATGACCCATGCGTCTAGCTCCAACTAACATTCCGCGTTCAAAGTCTGTTAATTCCCGTCGTGCGGTCATCATCACGTCAAAATCTTTTCACATGAATAACTTGAACAGAAATGAAAGCTCTGCGAAAGCACTGCGCATTTATACCTGTTCTACGCGATGCTACTGCCATCTGAAAATTTGCATATTGCTATCCCATGACTTTTGTCACTTTAGTGTATATATATATATAACTGAATTAATATTTTATCACAAAATTAATATACCATTGTAAAAACCCAACTGACTAAAATAATGTTGCTGTTGTGCCTTCATAATTTCTCTGAACAGTCATTTTTTCATATAAAGATTGATAAAGTGATTAATTTACGTCTCGTATCTAGTGTGAATAGTGCCAGTTAAAAAATAGTTTTATTCTCTATAGTCTCTAGTGTTTGGTTTCATGCTAGATAAGGCTTCAAATTTTTACTCTAAAATTGTTGATGGACAAACTACTCACCTGAGTGACAGGATTATCTTCATTTTGAGAAAAAATTGGGCTTTTGAAACGGTCTGGAATTTGCGCTGAGGCAGTGCAAAGAACCATCAGGAAATAGATCATGTACATCACTTTTTCTGTGGAAAACACAAATATCAACAAAACACTCGCATGCAAGTCAATTTTTTAAATACTTAATTTGTTTTGTTTTAAAATTAATTTGTATTTTAATTGGGGATGCAATCATATTTCGATGATCTTTGTATAGCCCATATCGATGTTGTGTTTCTTTATTGATTTCGATAGTGGATTTTATTAAAACATAATCAGAATTTTACAAATCAAATTTTCATTCCAAAATCCAATTTGAAGTCTGCACAAATGAGGAAGGAACAGAAAGTCGAATTTCACTAATGCAAATACAATACAAATTCAATACAAGTACAGTTATAACTCAATAAATGTGCAATTTTATTGATCAGTTATCTTGTCATCTTACTTTATCAACTCATCTTTATATATTGCTTTATTTAATTTTAATGAAATAGCATAGTTGAAATTATGTTAAGAAACATTACACAATATTTATTACATAGTTGCTTAATTAAGTTTTTAATTGAATGACTTTTATTAATGTCTTTGAGTTAAAACTTATTAAAATTGGTTTTAGTAAAAGCATGAATTTTTTTATTTAACCTTAAAACACTTTTGAGACCAGTGAAAATCTTCTAGAATCATGAAAAACATTAGAAATTTTACGTATTAATTTGAAACTATAGAATATTAATGAAGAGAAATAAAAATGAACAGTAGATAGGAAGTTTAAAAGCAACTTTCGATCATATCACTGCTAGATGGTGTCTTGCAAAAGATTGATGTATTTCAAAAAGCAATTGCAGGAAACTGACAAGGTTCAAAAAACAATTTTAGATGCAAATTCATGTAATAGGGTAAGACTTTTAATTTTACGAAAGCTTTATTACGATAAATAAGTAAATTTAGTAATAAAATAAAAAAATAAAAATAAATTAAAAATATATTATTCATAAATTATGTTAAGTTTATGAATTCATTATAATTGAATTAATCACGAGTTAATGAATCAAGACCTAAGAAATTTTTCCCATGTATTAATAAGTGGGAAATTATCAAGAGTTTTTCCCATGTATTAATAAGTGGGAAATTATCAAGAGTTTTTCCCATGAAAAATGTAATGAAATTAAATTTTTCTTTTGTTATTTAAGTTTGCTGCAAGTAATATGTTCCTATGATATCTTTTTGAAATGCTCCTATCTTTCAGAGGACACCCTGCAAGAACAATTTGTTTATCTTATTAAATCATATCCAGAATTTTTGCAGTTATATTATTAATAATTGGTGTAATTTATTTGTTCTACTATTGATAGAAAAATAACGATCCAATTTTATGAAATTATAAATGATTTATTTGGGAACCAATACTTAACATTTCTTGTTAATATATTGCTGGTAAGAGAAATCTGCAAGCAGCCATGTAAAAATAACAAGGTTTTTTTTAAAATTTAAAATAGTTTTGATCTATTCAATTTTAATTTGTAATGAATTTTATTCAATAATTTTACATTTTGATATACTGCACTAGGAAGGGACTTTATATTTTAAAAGGTTTTAAGATGAAACATTCATTAATTCGATTTCTTTTACTCTAATAATCAAAAACAATAAAAACTTCTAATTTAATAAATGACGAAGAAAATACTTGGTAGAAAAATCACAAACTTCAAAAGGAATTGCATGTAAATCAAATGGGAAAGAATCCTATAAATCAAATATTTACCTTAGTATCACGAGATTCTCGAGTATACGAAAGAATCGAAAACTTTGGTAACTAGGCAAACTGAAAAAGAAATTTTGTTAATATCTTAATAGACAAATATACCTATATACCTTTACAACCACTAACTTTAAATTAAAATCAAAAAGAATTTTTAAATCTTTCAAATTTGCAAGCGTGCTACAGGAAGAAAATATTTTATAAATAAGAAACAAAGATAAGTTTTAAAAATCTTTTTTTTTGTCTCAAAGAAGTACTCAGAATTATAATTAGAAATAAATTTAATTACCATTAAATTTAATGATCGTTAAAAAATAATTATTTTCATTAAATCTGCTAATGACGTATCACAGTTTTATCAATTTAAAAAAAAATTTCTTGAATAAACCGTTCCTGCCTAGTTTTCAGTGAATTTTAATCAGATTTATAATCAAAATTTGGATATATAGTTTAGATATAAAAATAAGATAAGATAGCCACACAAAAGAAGTACTTTACAATTTAAAAGCGGATTTTAAATTGCCAATTAATACGTAAAACGCATTTTTCATATGACCATTGAGTAAATTTTGCAGAAAAATTATTGGAAATATCTAAAGTATATAAAAGATCTATAGATTAATATTGGCTATATTAATCGGTTAGAAAGTCATCTATTCATTATAATACCATCAATAATGCTAATAATATGAACAATGTAACAACCTTTAAACAATGTAAGATGATTAGTGAAATAATTGCTGCTTTCATAGAATACCTATTTTTAATCAATATGAACATTCATCACAAATTGTATAAAAAATAGAAAGATATTAGAGAGAGAATTCATTATCATGAGGGATGGGTTTATTAATAATGTACTGGGTTCCTGAATTGAGAGAGATTGGTTCGAAACCAGACAAACAAAGCCAAATTTAAACTTCTGTGTCTATGTCGGGAATATACACAGTATGCAGATCGGAAAGAGCTTATGTTAGCCTCGAGGATCAGAGTGGCATCACCTCAGATGCCATCCATGTTCGTTTCAAATTATGGTAGCACAATTTATGTACATTGCTGTAGGCCCTCCTGTGATGGTACCCTCTGGGTTGGAGTAAATATTTACGCTTACAGTGACTAATCATCTCATCTCAAAGTTAATTGTTTTAATACATCATAATTCAAGAATTAATGATTGTTCTTATCAATACAATATTAACATTGGTATTTGTTCAAATTAAAATAACGTATGGTGGTTTGGGCTGTATAGGGTGTAGCGGATCGTTACAAAGATTTTCCTCGATAATTGATGTTCGATATATTTTTCAAGTCTTTGGTTTCTTTTAATTTGACTAATCAACGTTCTTTAGTTTTAAAGCCCTTCTTAGTTCTTGTCTTAAATTCTGACGATCTTACATAGGATGAGAAGAATTGCAGAAACGGGTATTTCTTTCCAAAATCGTCGCGATAGAGGTTTTATAATTTTCTAGATCATTCTGGTTTCATAGTAAGAATGGGTTGAAGAAGTCTGATGGATTGTGTGTTGGGTTGGCAAGATATAGGTGCTTGGTATGACGAATCGAAAGCTTTCATGTCTATGCCTGTGATAAGTATTGTAAATTGGTAGGCTAAAATGTTCCATCTCTGGATTTGAGAAGGAGAGAGAAGCTGCTAACTGTTAAAATGCCACCAAAGAATGTGCTTATTGAAATTTGCTGTAGCACAACTTTACCAACGACGTGAGTTCCCAAAAAGCTATAAAGGGACATCATAGCTCTAGACGTAGGATTTTAGTTGTGGTAAAAAGGAAAAATAAAAGGAAAATAGTAAGCATATGCACAAAAAGAGTAAAAATAAAGGCAAAACAGAGATAGAGATATAGAGAGATACTCACCCAAAACAGATCCAAAGCAGAGTGGTCGAATCTCTGGAATGGGGATGCTTTTATATAGAAGTATCATCCCACTAATTTCCGGCCTCGAATTTCTTGAACAGCTTGCTAGACTTTGAGACTCTGGAGGAGTTGCAAAAACTATTGGAGAAAACCTCCAAGATCGGAAGGGTGGTCAGTTAATTTAGCTATCATTTCCGTTCCACTTTCTTAGCCAAACAGTTTTTTGAAAAGTTAAGGAAATTTCGTAAAATCAATACGTGACTCATGGTCCATTTCAGTACGTGACTCATGGTCATTCTGTGTTGCTAGGTGCAATAATGCTTAAGTTTTACGATTGTGCCCTTCATAGCAATGCGCTACAAGAGCAATGCTCAAGTATACTCTTTCTATGCACATCAAAAGGAGATCCTACTCGCCATCACAATTATGTTACAAAAATTATACCTTTTCGTAGGTCAAAAAATGTTTTTTTTTTTCTTATATTTTAAGAATTTATTGAATTAGTTCAAGATATTGATTTCTGTAAGCAAATCGTGATTCAAAATTAGGTCCTTTCCCTTTGATTAGAATTATTTTATGGATTAAGTTGAGGCAAAACAGCAAAATAAATATGTCCTGATGAAAATTTTGTTTTTAGCTGTTCGTTAATAAATATACTTCACAAAAACGGAAAAAGAATTAATCGGAAATTTAAAGTAAGTTAAATTTTCTCTCTGTATGTTATTTGCACTTTAGTATAGCAACAGTGTATATCATGAATGAATATGTAATAATAATGCGTTTAAAAATTTTTTAAATGATAATTTATGTAAAGATTTTCTTTTGAATCAGTCATCTGATAATTCAACAATGTTTGTATTATTTAAAACAATTTCGGCTTAAAATATCTAAAATTTTATTAAATTAATTCCAAGGAGAACTTCCTCCCGACTACGGATTCACAATGGCAGTATCTAATGAGTTTGGATGCCTCTGTCAATAGAATGAAGAAAAAATTATGAATATTCTGTAGATTTAAATAAAATTCAAAATGAGTGTCGGCAATCTAAATTTTCAGGTATTATTGTATTTTACATGTTGGTGTAGAATTAAAAAAATATGTACTATTCATATTAAAATTTTTTTAAGATTTAGCAATTGTTTAAATTTACATTACACAGATTTAAAATTCATGTCTTTGATGGGCATTTTCCAAATAAATCAAACTTATACACCAAACTACAGAAAATTACTGGAAGCAATCAAATTACGCTTAAGGGCATGTTAGTGATAATGTAAAGGAATCAAATAGTGAAAAATTACGATATATAATTTATAAATCAAGCAATATAAGCACAAGATATATATTTTTCAGTTGGGATTTTGAAACTGAAAATATCACAATTATATTTAAAATATGTTTATTGGATGGGAATTATATTCGATACTTGATGACATTCTACTTAACTTTGACAAATTTAATTGCTGAAGTGTTACAACATTCAAAGCATGCATTTCCTTTATTACAGGTAGAGAAGTATTCAATTTAATATGTGGCTTACAGGCTGTTTGTATAATAAATTCACAGAAAAACAGCAATAAAATGACCAAAAGTGTCTAGAAAATAACTTAGATAAATTATTTTACATAAAAAAATAAATGCCAGTAAGAACTGAATTTTTTTTTGCAATATTGTTTATTATTGATTTAATTTTAATTTTACAGTAAAACAAAAAGTTCGCCACAAACTACAACTAGTATAGGATTTGTGAAGAAATTAGTTTAAAATGTATCAACTAATCCATTTTTGTTTAGAGTAATAGTTTTTAACATCTTGACTTCTTTTACACGCACAATATCAATAACGCAACTAGATTATGTAAAAAAAAAAAAGGAGTAGCATCTAAGCGTTTTAGGAGTAACATTTTCAATCAACTTAATCGCCTATAAATGTTATCTATATTCTATGTGGAAATCTTTTTTCTTATTTTTTTTTTATTTTATTATTATCTGCAAAAGAAATGTAATTCGTGATTAACTGAGTTTTTCTACCATTTCGTTCAAAATATTCAATTTAGTAATTGGTGGCTGATTAATGTATGAAAATTTGCTTCAAGAACGTTTATATTAATTACCCTCGCTGGTTATTTATGTTCGTTTCTCAAAGTCTTTTAATAGATGCATTTCGAATTTTAATTAATCTTGTATTTTAATTCATTTTTAATAGATTTTCTAGGAGTTTTTTTGAAAATATTTTTTTTTTAAAAGTTTAAAAAAATAAATAAAAAATTGAGAACGGTTTCAGAACTAATTGCTTTAATGATATTAATATTTTTAAACTTTAATTTTTCGCCTATTTCATTCAAAATATATTTTTAGTATCGTACAAGTTGATATAAGAATCGAATTGATTGGTAACAGTTGCAAATTTAATCATGCATAGTTGTTGAAGCCTGTGTTTATTCATAAATGCTTTTCAATTGGGCTTCAAACTGTTAAAAGTTACCTACATATTGTATTATCATAAAATATTGTTTCCCAAATAAAAATTTAAATTAGTTTTCATTGAACTGAAAACATTTAAAATTGTCCATGTATACACATAGTGATGACAATTTTAAAAAAAGGTATAAGGCAAAGGCTAATGCATTGCATAAAACCAAATAAAATGAATTTCAATCAAATGTGAGATGTTTCGTACTAAATTTCAAATTAATGAATTCGTTAGCCCATCACATCTCCCCACCCCCTAAAAAAATTCGAAAACATTTTTATTTTTACTAATTCGAACTTTTTTTTGTTGTTCAATTTCGAAACTTTATGGGGAATTTCCATTGGATTACTTTGCGCATGCGCTTTAATTCTCGAAATGATATCTTTTGTTTCAAAAGTTTTTCGGGCTAACATTTTATCGACGATCATACTTATTGCTTTGAATCTCCCAGATTTTTGACGCTGTATGATGGAGAGATTAGTTAAAGGTAGAGTTCTTTTTCCATCTGTAATTATATATTGTTACCTTATATTATAATAAATTAATCTATTAAATATATTTATTATATCAAATTACTCTAATATTATATAAATATATATTTTTACGAATATTATTACCCAGTATTAAATTTTTTTTTTATTTAAGATACCGAATACTTTGAATTGAGGTCATTCCCAATGAAATGACAGATATGTAGCACTTTCAGTGTTATTTAGGATGACCTGCACTTCAAACAATGATGACGTGTCACACATCATTTAAGATTTGCAATACTATTGAACACCACCAGGGTTACAAATGAAGAAATTTGAAATTCTTTCATGTTCCTCGTTCTTGGGGGAGGGAATTTCTGGTTTATGGATTTATCACGCATATTTCCTATATAGACAAAGAAACTTTCAAAAGAATTTCGAATTTCGAACCAAATTTTCTTAATTTAGAAATTGAAAGCTCTATACACCATCTCTGTTATATTAATCCTTAAAATAACATATAATCTCGTTTATAAAGAAAAAAGTTATTTGTAAAAAAAATAACTAAACAGCTTTCATGCTTTCGTTTTTGTAATCAAACGGGTCTTAAAATTTTATTTATACAGATATATTTACATGCGACTAGAATAATAATTTCTCCCCGTTCTAATTATTAACAAATAAACTCTGATTAAAAGCAATTCTATTTAGCATTGGTCTTTTAAATATAGGTCGGTGTGTGTTTGGTGCAAAAAAGGCTTTTCTGCTTTTGTTATTGATGAATGTGAAAGCGTAACCACTCTTCAGCAATGGTTAAGAACACCCTAGTGTGGTTGAATGTAACACTTTATTTTTTGCAATTCCTTCTAAACTCACACTCTCCTTATATATATCTTGTTCAAATTTTCAATCGTTCATAAAATACTTTTTATTCATCCATTGAAGTTCAAATACATTTTTTAAAACTTGTAGTGGATGTCACTTGATGTCAATACAGTTTTTTCAAATATTAATTCAGTAGTTAAATTTAATTAATTAATTTTAGTTTTTTTTAGATTTGAGTTGCGTATATCTACCAATAGATGGTGCCAGATAAACTTATAAATAATTTTCATTCATTTTTTTAAAGGACTTTCTGCAATATAGTGAAAAAAAAGTAAGAATTGACTTAAAATTTTTTTTTATATTACATGTTCATAATTACTTTCATATAATCTCTCAATACTTGAATGTTTGTCCATATGTAACTTAAAATTAAATAAATAAATGTTGCATAGCATGGGCCCACCATAATTAATCCTATTTCCTTTTTCCATGCTGGCGCTCAACGTTTTCAGTTAATTAAAAAAAAATTGTCTTGGCCATTGCTCGGTAAATTTTTTTTTTCACCATGCAAGCTTCTTTTCTTCAGCATGGTTGTGTATCCTGAAATTAATACATGTTTTTCATTCTCCTCCGAAGAAATTTATTAGAAAAAAGAAATTATTTATACTTATCAAGTAAGAACTTATTTATTACGGAATTATTATTCCGTAGTAGTAATTCCGTAATAAATAAGTTCTCAAAGTAAAACTATTAAAACCAAATCGATAGTTCTTGTCTATATTAAATATTATTGATTTCTTGATTTATATTTCTTGAATCTTTGTTATTACTTATTTTCTTGGAAATCATAAATAGCAATTCGTTTTACAATTAAAGAATTTTGTTTTAATGTGCAAATTACGCGTTAATAACTCTATTAAAATTATTGATAATTGATTTGTTTTGTATAGAGTAATCCTATATTAATCCGCAAAATATAACATATTTGTATTTCAATTTTATTTAGAGAAAATATTTATACTACATTTTAATCTGTCAAATTTAAGTCATAAACTCTATTACATCAAATTGATTCCGAAACAAAATGGAATTACGTGGGCCAGAATTTCGCTTGCTTCATAATTTTCAATGAATTTCCTCTTGCTTTGTCTAAATTGTGAACTAAAGACTAAAATTTTCAGGATAAACATTTTATTCTTGCAGTTTTGCGATCGAAAATTAATATCTGTTTCTCGTATTTATAACTGCAAAAAAGATATTTTAACAGCAGAATTGAAATTGTATAGAAAATCATTTATGCCAATTTAATTTTTGTTTCTGATATAAAGACAGTCGAATAATTTTGGTAAAAAATTTCTCACAAAATTACATGATTATTAATTTAAATACATAAGTAAAAACATATTCAAAAGTAAAGAACTTAAATCTGTTTTACATTTAATTATTTTTCAACAAGTATTTATATAAGTCATTGCCTTATATGTTAGAAAATTTTATATTAAATTATTTTGTAAATCCATTGTGTTATGTAATTTTCTTATACATCAAGTATACTTTCTTATAAATTATGAACTATAATTCAGTTAATTTTTACCCAATTCAAAGCTACAATCATACATTTGTTCAACATTATTATGGCATTTACAAAGGCTTTTTTGGTCAAATGGGAAAAACGTGACCTCATATTCTTAGCACAAGAGATGGGCCTTGAAATACCACTTGAGTCAGGAATAATCGATATTAAAGAACTCATAACAAAACATGAGAATTTTGAAGAAGAATTTATCTGAAATTACTTCACAACTATTTTTGACGAAAGACTATCCAAAGAATAAACAATCAATGACGGGAGATTATTCAAACAATAGGAGCAACAAAATGCATTTGAGTTGGAAAAACTTCGTTTGCAAGTCGAAGATCAAAAACTTTTACAATAGAGAGTTTTTGCATACCGTACGTTAGTTACCGTAGGACGTCCGTTAGCTTTTTCTCCCTAGCGAGCATGCTCATAGGAAACTGCGCATGCGCGCTAGGGAGAAAAAGCTAACAGACGTCCTACGGTAACTAACGTACGGTATGCAAAAACTCTCTAATATCTCTGTGGCAAACATTATTATTAAAAAGTTAATAGCAGAGTTAAATCTGAAATTTTTTCCTGTTTAATAAAAAGTTAAAAGAATCTTTTACTAAAATCCTCATAACTTTTTAGTAAGGAATTGAATGACAGATTAATTAATTAGTGTTTTTTTCACATTTGTAAGGCAATTTTAAATTTAAAATAATTTAAATATAAAGAGTGTATTAAGGGGAAATAATAAAGGCAGTTTATTTGGATTTAAATGAAGGAATGATGATATTGATTATATAATATTTGAAATAATCATATAATTATAAATTAGCAGCATTTTTAAAAGTATTTGATTTGGAATTAATAGAAAGTGCATTACTTACAAATTAACTCGTTGTTTTAATAAGGAAGCAATATTTTTTGATTATTATCATAAAAATCTTACAAATACTTGGTTGGAAAAGTTTATAAGTATACAATTCAATAATATTTATCTGTGTATATGAAAAGATAACGGAATTTTTTGCATTGTTTGCCCATATGTGTTGATGGTTCAATATGTAATCCAGTGGTAATGTACGCAGTTAGCGTGCTGGAGGGATCAGGTTAGAATCCGCTGGTGGCGCCAGTTACAGTTACTGCTAGCAAAAAGAAAACTCGATAGTGATTGTGGCAACATGTATACGCGATTTACTTTGACAGTCAGACTTTGTGAGAGTTCTATAAATTTTTTCTGAAAATCAGTATCTGCCAGTTGGCTATTCGTTTGTTAGTTGCAATAAATGACAAAATATGTAGATGTAGCAAAATTATGTGTTATATGTTAAACAATTCTTTTTTACTTTTAAGGAATTATAATCTTGCAATAATACTTTGATTTTCGTCTCTTTACCACATATAAAATGTCATAAAGTTTATTGCGACAGGCAATACTAGATCATATCTTTCGAACAGCATATAATTTGCCGAAACAATTACGCTATTATTAGAAATAAGCGTAAACATATTGTGAATTACAAAAACACCTATTATATGCATAGTCTATATAATAAAATTTAAGCTATATACAGCTTTCTAAACAGCTTTAAAATTCATTTTAATGTTTTTAAAATGCAATTTAAAACTTATATTACTTTATTTTATATGTTCAACAAATTTTTTTTAAATTGCAAATTAATCCCCAAATAGGCATTTTCTTGAATATCTCTAAAATTTTCATGATAAATTAATTAAAATTTAAATGGCGAGAATTTAGGGCATTCGAAAGCCAACAACGAAAGAAAAAAATAAAATAAAATTCACTTTATAATGTAATGTTTTTCATAACAGTATTTAATATTCAATGTTTTAAAAATATTGATTGCGTTTTGATTAAATTTATTTATTTTTTATTTTAGAATAAAAGTACTTTCGATTGATGCAAACATTTAAAAAAAATATTAATTGGAAGAGTTAGTGGAAATTAATTTTTCAATCCCTATATATCCGAAGTTATTAATCAGATCTCTAAAAATATTAGATTAGAATAATCCGTGATATAAAAATTTCGATTTGGTTATTAATAAACCAAGTTAATTAATTTTGTTAATCTATTACATTACATAAGTAAGTTTGCTTCGAGTCATGTCCAAAATGCTACTTTCCGCAGATATAATGATCATGACGAAATGCATTTAAGGTGTCTCATTTTTTTTAACAACTTTACATTTTAAAATCACTAAATTTAAAATCAATTTAGGGCACTAAATTGTTTTAAACAAATTATTCTGGAATGTCGTACTATTCTGTAAAACTATATATAAGAACATTATGAAAATAAGAACCTTTTCAGAGATATGGGAGAGTATGAAGAGTAAGAATTGGAGTGAGACAGAGCTAGATACAATACCAGACAAGCCTCGCCGAAATGCAGAATCTCTTTCAGGACATGAGTGTCTGGGTGAATATATTGTATAGGTGTATATGACCATCCCTACTGTCCTCTTTGTGGCTTGAAAGAGCCTATGAATAGAAAACACATGCAATATTGCAAGACACTCCATGGAACTGACTCCGAGATTGCAAGATATTGGCGTGCCAGAGAGCTCTTGGGGCTATGATTTCGGTCTGTACAGTGTTTTCATGTTTTTTTCGTTCTTTCTTTGTTGTATTTGCTTATATGTATGTACTCCCCGCCATTGAAAAAAAAAACATTTTAAAATCATTGTGCAAAAAATATACTCTCAAACCTGTTTAATGCGCTGGATAGAGACGCAATAAAAAGAGGTTTGATCAAACTTTCTTTTGATTACTTTTTATTAGTTTTGCGTATTTTTATGGTTAATTTTTTCATACATCACTTAAAAAATCACACATTATTGTCTACACAAAAACAGATTTGAATATATTGTAAACGGCCACATAGACCTTTCAAAAGTTTCTGCAAATTATGGTTTTTTTAGCTAAGATAGGCGTCAACAAGATACATGATCATAAATACAAATAAATTAGATAAACTTCACTGCATAGAATGCATGAGATGTATAGGATTATAATATTAAACATTTATTGCAAACGGATAGTAAAAATCTTTATGTGAATTTGCCCCTAATAGATTTTATTAAAAAGTTTCTATGCAAAAGTTTTATTTATAGAGAAATATTGTGTATTAATCAATAGCTAAGCTCTACTTAGGATTCAGTGGTAACGTATGTAGCAAGTTCGCAGTAGGGCTCAATTTTGAATCACTGCTTTAAGAAAAAAAAAGAAATTTTATAGGAACATGTGTAAATTGTTGGAATCGGTAGTCAGTCTTTCTGATGGAGATTTTGCTTGTTTTCTCCCATATGTCATGCAAATGTCTAATCTACTAAATTCTTGTACTCATATTCCGTACTCTGACCATCCGTAATTTCATAGAAAAAGATATTACAACTTATATTCCTTGATTTAAGTAATAACAGAAAAATGAAATGATAAATTATGAAAGACCATATGTTATCACAGCTTTCAAGGAATACTTCCATGACAGACACTTTCATCTAATCTTTCACCTTCTGAAAACATATGGACAATGAGACTGGCACGATATTACTTGCCAGCAATTATAACAGATGAGCTGTGACAGAGAATCGAAGCTTCGCAAACTGTCATACCCATAGCTGTTGTCCATATGTGTCCAAATGTTTACCCAAATCTGTAATAACTCAAGACAGTGATTTTTTATTGTTCTATAGCTCTTAAATATCAGAAATTTTAAATCTTTTATAACTATTTTAAAAGGAATATGGTTCTTGTATAATATGCTAATGTTGCTATAGGCTATGACGAAAAACCAAAAATTAAAGCTTTCCTTTTTTCTAAAGGAAAGTTAAATTCACGTTAAGCAATATTATGCAGACAACAGCCAAGTAATCGGGTTATTCATTGTTGTTTTATCAGTTTTATTCAGTTATAAAAGTACGTATGACATGCTAATACTTCTTTCTCTACATAATAACTTCTCCACTTTCAGCCAATTAGCTTGAAAGGGAAAATGTTACGCTTAATTTATTGAATTTATTGCTTAATTTATTGCCGTAATATTATAGCCACTAAATAAGCATGTAATACAAATAAATGTTGCAGTCAGTTTTTTTTTTCTGTCAATGGAAAAAAATAGTTATGATTGTATCCAATTAAAGTCTTTCGCCCCAAGAAATTCTTCCAAATAACGACATCACTTTTTAGATCACTTGAAATACGAGTTACTGTGTTTTTCTCTGGAGCATATTTGTTATGCTAACTAGACTGGTAACTGATTGCATGGATAACTATATGACGAAAGAAAACATCATATAGTTATTTTATAATTACATACATTTTCTTTTTTAAAAAAATGTATGTAATTATAATATGAATTTTTTCAACCAAAGGTGTAATTTATAAGGATTTCAAGATTATTAGCCATGCAATATTTAAATAGATTAATTTGAGCCGCTTAATTTTAATAAAGCTGCTTAATCTAAATCAGCTTATTCTTATGAATGAATAAGCTGATTTTTTTAAGCATCTTTTTTAAAAGCACTACTTTATATTCTTCAAATAAAAAAGAAAATTCTACTAATTATTTTTCATTAATTTTTGTCTGAAAAATATTTCAGTATTGCCAGAGATTACGTGTGATTTAATAAAGATTATATCAGATAGGGTAGCATTAAATAAGGTAATTATAAATATAATATTGTTCAATTCATGCCAAACCTTCCTATTTTGATAAAATTTTAATTTCTTGTAATAATTTATTTCTTTTCTTCAGTTAATAATATTACGTATCTTCATTTAAACATTGAAGCTTATATATTTCTTTTGTAGCATAATATAAAACAGATTATATGTAATTTGATTCTAATGGAAAAAATTCCTCATGATAATCCGATCAGTTAAATAATTTCTTATTACTGCGATTAATTTGAAAAGATATTTTTTGGAGATTGATTCATGAAATCCAATGAAGATAAGGTATTTTAACTGCATAATGGATTTATAAAGAAATTTATAAAGGCTTATAATAAATTATAAGCTGATAGCGTCGCGACAGTCTTATCGTTGTAGTTTTCTGAAAACTCAATCGATAAGGCTTTCACGACACTATCTAAGTCCTTAATAATACCAGTTGAAGTTCGAAAAAACAGTCAGGATGCCAGAAGATAGCTAGTTGTGTCAAGCCATCTTCTTAATCTCTTTCTGTAAATTGCATTTGGATATTCTGTTTTAAACTTGAACCTGCACATTAAACTTATACAGAAAATACATTATAATGTATTTAACATGTATCTTCATGAATGAATTTCATCGACAGCTTTCTTTCCATTGAAGAGAAAATTTTTATATTCAAAATAAATAATGCCAATTAGACCAGTTTCAGAAAAAATTATCAATCACATATGAAGGAGAACAGTGTTAATAAACATGGCACTTTCTTCTAATTATTGTAAGCTATTTTTAATCAGAAAGTTACTAAGTAATCAGTTATTAATTAATACTACCAAACATAAAATATAGCATAACCTTTATTTGCTGTGTATGATTTAATTATTTGTCTTCATATATAATTTATTTATGAAGGGAAAACAGCAAATAATTTTATGCTGTATATCACATAAGGAGAACATATGAATAATCATATATGAATGAGAACATATGAATAATCACATATAAATGAGAACATATGAATAATCACATATAAATGAGAACATATGAATAATCACATATAAATGAGAACATATGAATAATCCTGAATGAAAACTGTGTTAATATGCTTCATTGTTTTGTAATTATTGTAAGCTCTTTTTAAACAAAAAGTTACAAAGTAAATAGTTATTGATTATTTATGACAAACATAAAATATAACACAACTTTTATTTGCTTAGTGTGATTTAATTATTTATCTCTATATTCCATTTATTTATGATGAGAAAACCTCAAATAATTTCATATTTAAATTTAACTTCTCGTTACAATTTACTGCATCATTTTATAAGTAACATTTTACAGAAGCCCGAAGCGGATCCAAGTGTTGATATGCAATTAAGAGTGCACGAGATTTTGTAGTAAAAAAGGCATCGTATTTTGTTTAAATTATTTTACTAAAGATTGTAATTTTTTTTAAATATATAAAGATTTTTTCATCAATTGTTACAAAATAAACTGCATTGTGATATGACTTTGAATATTTAATATAAAATATAACATTTTCTTGAAGGCATAAATGTTACATATTGATGTGAGTTTAGCCCATAATATTATTTAAATAATTTATGATCAATATTTAAATTCTCTATTTGGATTCAAAGCCTATTTAATGCAATATATGCCCCATAGTATTTACATATTTTCCTGAATCTGAAAAGGTTAATAATGTTATTTAAAAAGTAAACCAAGATGCAAAGTAATATTTGGTATTCTAATATTTATTTCAATCTATTAGAATTTTTGTAGTATATTTTAAGAATCCTCTATATTTATTATATACTTAATTTTCTTATTTTAAGTAATTTATAATATTCTTTTTAAGAGCTTATCTTAATTTAGTGTATAAAATAGAAAAATTGCCTCTTTTAAACGTGAACTTAGGAATTCTAGACACTTATTAATATCTATTATATTAAGAAGTCTATTATCTAGTTTGATTATCCTTTCAAAATATTTATTTTTAAGGAATGTTTCTATTTTATTTTTTAAAAAAGGTAATATTTTGATAGATATTTATACACTATAAATTGTATTAAGGAATTAGTTGTAATTAATTTTTATATAATTGGTAAATCAAAAGGTCGATTCTTTATAAAATTATTTACTATTATATTATTCAAATGGCCTTTACTCACTCCATGAATGTCACGCAGCAGTCATTTCATTCTCGTCGGCTTTCGTGCGGTAGCTAATTAAAATGCATTCTTTTGCAAAAACCAAACCCTCTAAAAATAACACTAGCTTTTCTAAAATTTCGTGTTCAAATCTCTTTATACAAAGTATGCAAATGAGTCCGATGTGTTTTATCATCATATAAAACAAATAACGATTGCAGACTTTTTACCTTTGTCATTGACGGCGTTGTAGTTTCCTGAAAACACAATTAATAATACTTTTAAGGCGCTAACGAAGTTCATAATAACGAGCTTCGAAAAAACAGTCAGAATTCCAGAAGATAGCTAATTATGTCAAGCAATCCTCCCCCCTCCCCGGAGGGGGAAGGATTGGACTGCCCCATTGCTGATTAAAGATTCTGGTAGCAATGGTTGCTTCAAGAAACTCATCAGGAATAAAGGCTCTGCATACATAGCAAAAGTGCACTGTTGTGAGGAAAAACCAGTTGATTGTGCAACAAGTTCAAATTGCTACAAAACCAGTATTGTCCGTTACTGATCGTACCACAACCTATTCTATGTATATCCACCCTTGATATGTCACAGTGTTGGCTGAGACAGGGTTACGCTCACAGAGGCCTTTAAGATGTCTACTTTTAATCCCACAACATGGTCGTGTGGAGTGGCTTAGCTGATCATCATAACTGCCAGCAGACTAACTTCACATGGGGTAAACGATTAATAATGCTTGTGTTATTGAACAATTGTCCATCAATGTAACAAAACTTCCTCATTAACACTCGCATAAGGATGTTGGATTCATCTGTTCAGATGCTACAGAATGCTGTCCAACTTTTATTTTCCAGAACCGTTAGTCATCACCCGTATAACATTATCGACTCAATGTTATGTTGACAACATTCTTAGGTCGTTTACTTTACCCTTCAAAGCACGTCACACTATGCCACTTTTTCCCTAAAGATATGCCAGCCTACATATGACTCTGGACTGCCTCCATGAAGTTGATAACGTTCATTGGTCAACAATGTCAACTGGCCTTTCACCAATTGAAAGTACAGGACATAATAGTCCGGAAGATTCGGACCCTTCAGATTACAGATTTGGTTCAACAATTGAAAAATACTCGATAGAATATAACTTAGAACGATATTATGAATCTTTACAACTCCTTAAATAGTTGTACATGCAAGCATAGTCACAGTGGAAGTTTAACCAGTTATTGATTTGAACAGTCAGTGTGAAATTTTCATTAATTTTTGAAATTTACGATTAAATGAAATGATTATTAAACATTATTAATTATTAATAACAGCATTATTAATGAAATGATTGTTTAAACATTTCATTGGCTGGTTATGGGACTTACATTTTTTTCATTAAAAACAATAACATTATTCCTAGTAATTCACCGTTATAGAAAGTATCAACAAATGAGGTGAGGTATTCTCTTTTTCTATGCAATTCGCGACCTATTGCTGCAGAAATTCAACGAAAATTTCCAGTTATTTATGAAAATTTACTAATGAGTGAAGGAAAAATACGATTGTGAACTAGTTGTCTGTTATGTCCACACTATTGCAAATTTGCTATAGGAATTGTTTTGAAACATTGTCTCTTACTCTGATTCTGCTTTCAATGACTTTCTGTTCTTTCACCTGATGATTTGGCTTGCTTTACAATTTTTTTTTGACAGTGAAATATTAAATTTATCAATGCTCAGCTATCTGAAATCTAAGATGGCAAAATTTTATGTATAGCTGCTAAGTAAGCACTTATGGATAACAAAAATTTTTATCAATAAACATGACTACATGAGAAAATGATCAAGGCAAATATTCGTGAATGGAATCGTGAAGGAAGTTTTGTTTTTATTTGGTTTTCTTATAAATAATCTGCCTTTTGGTTTGAAATAGTCTTCGAAAATCAATATACTGTATTTTACTAAAGAATATATATAGCATTCAATCCTTTTTTACTTTAAAAGTATATAAAAAATTTTTTAAATCTAATTTGAATACTTCATATTGTATAGACTACACAATATCCCTGAAATTCTGAAATGTGTTGAAATTCAATTCACTAGTATACGGATTTAAAAATAATATTACAAAAAACAACAATAAAATTTTTAAAATTTAATGCTTTTTCATATTATTTTTCACATTATTAGAAGTCCAACAATTCTTAGAAGACATATTTTGTTTCATTATATTTTCATTTGAAAATTTTACATGTTTTTTTTTGTATGCTTGTGATTTCCCTTAATTATCAAGCGTTTAGATTTTTAAAAAACATTATTTGGCTTTTACTTTTCAAAAAATTTGAATTGTTGAATAATAATTTTTTTTTGCAAATTTAAACATTAATGTAAATTGAGTAGAAGACAATACAAAAAATGTTTCAAAGGAAATAAATTAATATAAATTATATGCATAATGAACAAAATTTTAATTTCGAAATTCTTTCCATATGTGATTTAATACACTTTCTAAAGTTTTTGTACCATGAAACAAGCTCTTTGTGTAACTTTCCATGAAACAGGTGGCTTTGCTTTAAGGCACAACGTAACAAAACTTCCTCATTAACACTCGAATAAGGATAGTTACATTAACATGTTACTAAAGAAAAGATATCCAACGTTATTTGTTCATGTAACATGAAAATTGGGATCTGAGATATCTGTAACAGCTGGTAATATAACAAAACAAAAATTACAAATGCGTAGACTAGAGTTTTGTGTTGAGAAATTCTTTCGTTGGATTGTTGGCGAGAGATGATTAAATTTTCTTGAAGTTTACTAAATTAAGCTATAGTGTAAGCATCGGTAGTTCTTTGTTAGACGATGGGGTATACAAGAAATAAAAATAGAGGAAATGGGTTGAGTAATTAGTATGTTACTAACTCTAGACAAAACACTAAATGTTCAAATAATTGTTATCTTAAGCAATTAAATGAATATTTTTTTATCTCCCCTCACTTGTAACTCATTTTTAGTGCAACAGTTATCATGAATATTTTTTAGTTTATATATTTTCAGCATATGTAATCAAGATAGTTTTATAAGCAACGTATAGTAAACTTCTGTCTAAGAATCTGCTTTCACTGCGGGAGCATCCATTTGGTAATTATTGATAATTTCAGAAATTGATCCACATTTTTATGATTACTTAAGAAATCCATGAAAAAAAAATTTGCTTGCATTCCATTACGATGAAGCATATTTGTCAAGACACATGTTGATATTTAATTAGTTAAGGTACTGAAAGTTTGTATGTATGGCTTTTTTCTCCACAATTGCTACGATTTAGGCAAAATTCTAAAAAATAAAGCAGTGGCTTTGCTAAACTAATTTTAAAATATTTAAAAGAAAAAATATGTTTCAACTGATATATACTTAAATATGTTTTCTCATATTTAAAGACTCATTTGACAGTAATATTAATCTTATGGCATTCAGTTTTAATGTTAATAAAATGAAGTATTCACTCTACATTGTTAACTAAGTTAAAGGTAATCTGATTACATACTCTATAATTTCCACAATTAAAAAAACCTTCAAAAATGTTTGAAATTACAAGAGTCATTTTATTTTAAGAAAACTGCATTTTTAGAAAACAGATTAAATTTTAAATTTTTAGCCTTGATTAAATTTTTATAGACATTGTTATTATTGTTTTAAAAGAAGTTTTATACCTTTTTGCAGTTAGTCTTAATAACGGTCATCTAAGGAGCATATAGATCTAGATTTTTTTAAGGCTGCACCTTCAAGAAGTATGATTTTATTCTTAAATATGCATTTTACAATTTTTGAATTATAGGAGAACTCACTTTCAAGTTCTTGATACATAGGACTCTAATCCGCTTCTCTCGCTAAGTGGCCCTTCATCATAATTCTTCAGATAAATTATATCGAGTACTAAATTATATCGGATCTAAATTATGGCTATCACGAAATTTCACGATGAAATTTCTTCTTGCAGATATTGCTGACTCTTTTATAGCCTGTTTGCAGCTACGTGTCCAATGTCATTAAACAAAATCAGCTCCACTAATGTGCATATTCTATTCTACTAATGTGCGTATCATATAGCTTAAAAATCCTTGATATCTTTCAATAGTATGAGTTTAGAAAATTATGAAGGTATAAAAGAAACTGTCCAGTTTACTTCAAAATTAAGCCTAATGTAGATCCATTTTACGTAAAATTATCATTAGTTTTTGCGTATACTACGTAATTTTTGTGAAAATTTAATTATTTTTGGCCAAGTCAAAGAAGTTCTGCTTTTTCCTTTAATTTTGGAAATCAATGTAACTTTGATTATAATTTAATAATATTCTAAGAGATTATTCAGATTTCTGTATAATTAATCTGCGATTTAAAAATAATTAGGTCTCCAAAAAAATGTCCTGATATAGTAATTAATAGAATGTAACCAAATAAAATGTAACTTTTAACTGTCACAAACTATAAAACTCTAAAACAAGTCACGGTATTAATATCTGTTAATTCCACAGTAGTAGAATCATAACATGTGTCTTCAAGTAATCTTAAAAATCTTGATGTCTTCCAATCGTAAGAGTTTAGAAGACTATGAAGATATAAAAGAAACTGTCCAGTTTACTTTAAAATTAAGCCTAATGTATATCTATTTTACGAAAAATTAACATTAATTTTTACGTATACTGTGTAATTTTTGTGAAAATTTAATTATTTTTGGCCAAGTCAAAACAGTTCTTCGGATTTTTCCTTTTTTTTTTTTTTTTTTTTTATGGAAATCAGTATAACTTTAACTTTAATAATAACTTAATAACATTCTAAGAGATTATACAGATTTCTGTATAATTAATCTGCGGGTTAAAAATAATTAGGTCTTCAAAGAATATACTGATACAGTAATTAATAGAAGGCAACCAAATAAAATTTAACTTTAAACTGTCACAAACTACCTCTAAAACAAGTCATGGTATTAATATCTATTAACCCCACAGTAGTAGAAACATAACATGTGTCTTCAAGTATTCTTAAAAATCCTTTATGTCTTTCAATAGTAAGAACTTAGAAAAGTATGAAAATATAAAAAAAACTGTCCAGCTTACTTCAACATTAAAAAGGTGATCCATTTTACAGAAAATTATCATTAATATTTACGTATACTACGTAATTTTTGTGAAAATCTAATTATTTTTGGCCAAGTCAAAACAGTTCCGATTTTTCCTTTAATTTTGGAAATCAATGTAATTTTGATTATAATTTAATAATACTCTAAGAGATTATACAGATTTCTGTATAATTAATCTGCGGGTTAAAAATAATTAGGTCTTCAAAGAATATACTGATACAGTAATTAATAGAAGGCAACCAAATAAAATTTAACTTTAAACTGTCACAAACTACCTCTAAAGCAAGTCATGGTATTAATATCTATTAACCCCACAGTAGTAGAAACATAACATGTGTCTTCAAGTATTCTTAAAAATCCTTTATGTCTTTTAATAGTAAGAACTTAGAAAAGTATGAAAATATAAAAGAAACTGTCCAGCTTACTTCAACATTAAAAAGTTGATCCATTTTACAGAAAATTATCATTAATATTTACGTATACTACGTAATTTTTGTGAAAATCTAATTATTTTTGGCCAAGTCAAAACAGTTCCGATTTTTCCTTTAATTTTGGAAATCAATGTAATTTTGATTATAATTTAATAATACTCTAAGAGATTATACAGATTTCTGTATAATTAATCTGCGGGTTAAAAATAATTAGGTCTTCAAAGAATATACTGATACAGTAATTAATAGAAGGCAACCAAATAAAATTTTACTTTTAACTGTCACAAACAGTCTTTAAAGTAAGTTAGGGCATTAATATCTATTAACTCCATAGGATTAGGAGCATAACACGTGTCTTTAGCTAATCTTAAAAATCCTCGATGTCTTTCAATAGTAAGAGCTTAGAAAACTACGAAGATATAAAATACAGAAACTGTCACGCTTACTTCAACATTAAGCCTAAAGTAGATCCATTTTACGAAAAAATATCCCTTTTAAGTATTTTTTTTTTTGTTTCTCGAAAACTCGAGTTTTTTAAAGAAATTTCTTCTTTATTTCACTTTTTGAAACATAAGGAACTTTTGTAAATATAAAAGAAAGACAATGTTGTGTAAATAAAAAAGCACTTCTGGAATTCACTTTTAGAAGTCAGCTTATGTATTTTTCAAAAAGGAAAAAAAAATTCTGCACTGAAAGTAACTTTTTTCATTTATTTTTTTTTAATAATGTAGCTACTCCAACATATTGAGATCTGAAGAATATTACAAAATTGTAAAAAAACAAAAAAAAACAAAAAAAAAAAAAAACATTAATGCTCAAATACACCACAAAAGCCTAAAACTTTAATTTGACAAATAAAGACACTTGCTTCGTTGTAGAACATAGGCATCACCTGATCACCTGACCCCACAGTACTTTTATACACACAGTACCCCATAATTTTTTTTTATGTCTTAATAAAATTTGAAGCCTTTACTTCATTTAATAAATAGCAATAAAAAAGTTAAGACTTTTCTTTTGAAATTTTAAAAAAAACTTTCTCAACTAATATTAATCAAAATTAAATATGAACTCACAATTTTTGATTAAATATCAGGCGTATTTCAAACAAAAAATTGATAAATAACAAAAATAAACAAGCGATTAAAAATAAAATTTTTATTTATTCCATATATGACCTATCTTTATAGTTTTCCCACAAAGTCACTATAAATCTAAAATATTTTAAAGCAAGCCTATTTAGGCTCTATGCTAATACTAATTCCACAGCTCAGGAATCTTGTACTAGGCGGAATTTATTTAAAAGTTATACAATCCAATATCTAATTATTACAAATCCAGTATTTAATCTTTGAACCTTTCTAATATTTAATCAATATACAATCCTGTATTTAACCAATGCACAATCCTGTATTTAACCAATATACAATCCTATATTCAACCTCTTTGTTTATTTATTTGTGACAGTAAAATAATGATTTTAACATTTCACAATAGGATATAACCCCTATAATTGATAATTTCAATCAACTGGATATTACAGCCAGCAAGCGGTACCATTGCCATACTTTTTCATCACTTTACGTCATGCAGGCCCGCCCACAAATGAAACAATACTATCGATAAATTTCTGTTCTATTATGTCCGAAGAGAGTGCATCCGCTCACCGTATCTCATATTTGGGGGAACTTTATATTACGGTAGCCATTTTAACTATTAACTTAATGGCGATGTAACTGGATACTGATCCTGGATGGTTTAGAATTAACGATTGTTAGTGTATCGTGTACGTACACGCATCCAGGATAATTCTAGCACAGGCATCCGCTACTGTGCAAAAGTAATTTGACCAGTGTTGCTATGAGGAATGTATGAACAATTGGTCCTGTTTTTAATATGAAGTATAATATAAAGTACTTAAGAAAATTCTTCCATTATTATAAAATGTAATCATTGTTAAGGAAATTAAACTATAATGAAAAAAAATGGGTTTCCTATATATATATGTGAATATATATGCATGCGATGGTCTCTGCATACAAAGTTTGTAAAACTAAATTTTATTAATTAGTCGATTTGGTTCTTAAAATTAAAATATTATTTGATTGTAACTTTGAAATAATATGTATTCTTTCTTATAGTAAATAAAGCTTCATTTTATCAATGTAATTTTTGTAAATATTGCGAAAAAATTATTCAATTTAATAATAACAAAATTAAAGTACTTTAAAAAATTCACTTGGAATTGATTACGTTGAGTTTAAATTTGATTAATGTTAACCTAATGTAAATAATAGTTGTGATCAGATGTAATTTTGCTTTACAAAATTTTCAGTGACAGATAATATCACTACTATCGTCAAATGCTTTAAAATATACATACTATAGGAAAGTTATAAGAAGTTTTGAATAAATGTTTTTTAATTTAAAATAGATTTATAGTCATAACGTTTCAATATTAGAAAACTTAAATCAACCAGTAATAATTATTATTATTGTAAATATAACCTTTTCGAAGCATTTGACATTAAGCCCATTACTTAACCGACATTACTTTTTACATTAACTACAAAAGTTATACATGCGAAGTAAAGCTTGTGTAGTATGAATTCGATTCTTTACATTTGAGAATTTAAAGATCATGCCTTAATATTTTTATAAGGAATCGTAAATACCAGCGTCAGAAATTCATCCATATAATTTTTTATCTCAAAAAATTCAGGAAGCAACACTTTTCAATGTTTTGGTATTCGTCACAGTATAAAGCCCTCTAATCCGACTTTCAAAACAGCGAAGTTCAAAAGTTCTATTTATCTTATACGTTTTCTGAAGCTTCGTCTTCAATTTACCTTCTGTATTCACATAGACTTTCGTTTATTTGAAGAAGATGTGGAAAGTGAGCAGGCAATGCGCTTAAAGTTCGGAATATTGTTTTTTTATTTTGCTTTAACAGTTACTCTATATGTTGCTAAACAACCTACCAAAACTAATTTTATGCTTTATATCTCGATTTAAGATCCATTTCAACAAATGGGACCTGAATTTATCAGCTTTTAAAACTCTAAAATAATCTTTTAAGTAGCAAGTTATAAATTGATAAAATGAATTTTTCCCCCTTGATATACGTGTTACCAGCTTGTCTAATTTTACATCGTGCAATTTTGAGTATACTTTTATTCATTTATTTCATAAGTATACATAGATTTTGCATATATTATGAGTAATTATGCTTAATATCCAGTCACTTCAAACAGGTTATCCGACAAAGCTTTCACTGGATCTTGAATTTCATTGATGCAATTCAAAGTTATTTTCTTTTCATTTTTTCCCAAAGATTTTTAATTTTTCTTTTAAAAATATAAGCATTTAAAGAAATATTTTACGTACATTTTAAGACTTTAAAGCAATATTTTTAATGTATTTTAAGGCTTTTAAGCTTTATTTGATAAAAATATGAAAACATACCAGAGAAAAAGTGAATGGCTTCACATCATATCCTTCACACTAAAGTTCAAAAATATTCCATTCTTCAGTTCCACAGTCAGCCATATTTTCAAATATCACACCATGTCTTGTTCTGTTTCTATTGTGTCAATCTTATAATTTATTCTATTTTCTTTCAAAAGCATTGGCAATCTTAAATCTCTTCCCTTCCCAGCGTCTTAGTGAATGCTGGTCGATTAGAAGCTCTTAGGAGGGCAGCATGCCTGCTGCTTCCCATTGTCCTTTTTTTTAGATGATAGGGACTGTCAACTCTTTGTATAAGCAGGGGTGAAGAGATAAGTACAACAATACTTCTTCTAACCTACAATACACTGAAGTGACAAAAGTCATGGGATACCTCTTAATATCGTGTTGGCCCTCCTTTCGCTCGGCGAACTGCAGCAACTCGACGTGGCATGGACTCAACAAGTCGTTGGAAGTCTTCTGCAGGAATATTGAGCCATGCTGTCTCGATAGACGTCCATAATTGTGAAAGCGTTGATGGTGCAGTATTTTGGGCACGAACAGACCTCTCGATGATGTCCCATAAATGCTCGATGGGATTCATGTCGGGCGATCTAGGTGGCCAGATCATTCGTTGGAATTGTCCAGAATGTTCTTCAAACCAATCGAGAACAGTTGTGGCCCGGTGACATGGCGCATTGTCATCCATAAAAATCCCATCGTTGTTTGGGTACATGAAGTCCATGAATGGCTGCAAGTGATCTCCAAGTAGCTGAACATAAGCATTTCCAGTCAATGTTCGGTCCAGTCGCACCAGAGGACCAAGTCCATGCCATGAAAAAACAGCCCACACCATTATGGAGCCACCACCAGCTTGAACAGTGCTTGCTGACAGTTTGGGTCCATGGCTTCGTGGGGTTTGCGCCACACTCGAACCCTACCATCAGCTCTTACCAACTTAAATCGTGACTCATCGGACCAGGCCACGGTTTTCCATTCATCTAGGTACCAACCGATATGCTCACGTGCCCATGAGAGTCGCTGCAAGCGATGTCGTTCTGTCAGTAAAGGCACTCGAGTCGGTCTTCTGCTGGAATAGCCCAAGAAAGCCAAATTTCTCCGCACAGTTCTAACAGACAAGTCCCTTGTACGTCCCACATTGATTTCTGCGGTTATTTGACGCAGTGTTGCTTGTCTGTTAGAATTTACGACTCTTTGCAGACGTCGCCGGTCTCGGTCGTTAAGTGTAGGCGGTCGACCACTGCGGCCACATCCCACCACTATCCATGGTGGGATGTTATGCCTGAAATTTCATACTCTCGGCACACTCTTGACACAGTGGATCTGGGAATGTTGAATTCCCTAACGATTACCGAAATGGCATGACCCATGCGTCTAGCTCCAACTAACATTCCGCGTTCAAAGTCTGTTAATTCCCGTCGTGCGGTCATCATCACGTCAAAACCTCTTCACATGAATAACTTGAACAGAAATGAAAGCTCTGCGAAAGCACTGCGAACTTATACCTGTTCTACGCGATGCTACTGCCATCTGAAATTTTGCATATTGCTATCCCATGACTTTTGTCACTTCAGTGTACATATAAAGCTACATAATTTTGAAAGAAATAGATTGGAGAGGGGTTATCATCCGGAGAAAATTGAAAAAATATTGTTCATCAATAATAAAAAACAGTATATTGGGATTTTTTTAGATTAAAAGCATTTTTCAAGGTGTATTTGGTACATTTATTAAAAGAACTGCAATAATATAAATGATTTCTTTGCTGATGAATTAAAAATGCATTCTCCATTACGAATGGGTTAGGAAGTTATAAATGATAAAATTGCATGGTAGTAAATGATATAAAATTTAGAGAAAAAGAATGTAAACATGAATAATTTATTTTAATTATTAAGATTTTTAAATGTAACATTAGATACATTTTTTATCAATGGAGATATCTAATAATTAGAAAATATATAATTAAGGGACATTAGTAATTCACGTGATAAGTATTGTTATGATTTCGTTTATAGAAATGATCATAATACAATATCCATATATCATTTTATGGAACAGAAGATAATATAATCTTAATAAACGAACAAACATACTACTAGGAGGTTAATTTACTAATCTGAACAAAACTTCTTTGGAATATGGTCCAATTTTAATTGGAACCACAATCCAATAGGTACCATATGACCTTATATGAAGATAATAAGGGGGATACATTTTTTTTTTCTTTTCCCAATGAAAATTACTCTATTACCCTTTAAATACTACAAAAGAATCATCACAAACAACATAGTGAAATACGTAAGGGGAATCTCATAAGTAGTATATTATTGTATTTATTGACGTGATATTTACCTAATAAAGCTCAGATATAATAGATGCCACATCTGTTTCATATGAACTGAAGGAAGTTAACAGTAGCATTATTCCTAATTATGTTCTGATATAATCCATTTATCACTAGCTGAAGGCCTTAATTTTCCTCTTATAATAAAGTATAGACTTTTCAACTGAGTAAAATTCTAAATACCACGAAATATAAATGGGCAATTTCATAAGATGGGTATTTGTTATTGACATGATTATTACATAATGAAAAAGGTGACGTCCAATATAGTACACGTTTTATCTCATTTAACAATAGCATGCTTCCCAATTATAAAATCCGATAAGGATTACATATATATCATTTTTTAATAATTTTCATAATTTTTATCATTATAATTACTTATGTATAAACTTTATAACTGCATAAAATTCCGTTTTGTTTAATGGTTAAATGTGTAATATATATCCCGATATCGAGTGATATTGAAAAAATAAAAAGCTAATTTTTTACGTCGCCTAGTTTGAAAGTAAACTCAAATTAAATAAGAAATAATAAAATATGCCCTTAATGCTATTTAGTTATGAATAATTTTCTTCAAAAGCTATTGAAACATAATGCAATTTAGAAAACGCTTTAGCTGTATGTGAAAAGAAAACGCGTAATGGAAAGAAAAAAAAATATTCATGGACGAATTTAGATAAAGAAGAAAAAGGTCGCAATCATATTTGATGTGACAGTTTACATCAAATGTTTTCTTTAGAATGAATAGTTGAAGTTGAATGTTGAAGGCATGTAATAAAGGAAAATATGGAAATTTCTATGGGGATTTTTTAAAAGAAGAACTCCAAACATGCAAATACTCGTTTGCAATTTTGAGTTGAAACAAACGATATTGCTGAATCATATTTTTACTTTTCACATACTGCATTTTCTTAGTATCGGGTATTATTCTTTCTCAATTCTTGACGCAATTTATAGAAATAAATGCAATATTTTTTCATCTTTTTTATGCAATCATAAATTATTTCACATCAATATTCGTAAGGCCTTCATACCACTTCTTTCTTTCTTTTCTAGAACTTATTTTGGGCTAATGTAGTATCTCTCTTATCATACAGATGAACGCAAAAAATAACCAAATACACTGAATACCTCTAATAGGAATTGTAATGCATACCAATGGGAATTGCAATGCATACCAATGGGAATTGCAATGCATACCAATGGGAAATGTAATGCATATAGTAATGCATTTTCGTTGTTCGTTTAATTATTCAGGGGAGAAGTTGCCCGAAACCTACACTCGAAGAATGCTCTTTAAAATATATCATTCCCAGCATAACAAAATCCGTAATAAAACCTTGAATTTTTCATAAACAAAAGCTATTTCATTACATATTATATCACCTATCATAACTTATTTGGTTTAGTCAGGTTTAAAAGTTAAGCTTGTTACAAATTATACAATGACTAAATTTAATTCTTGCTGGTTATATCTGACCAATGAAAGTCTGTTTTGAATGCTTCTGAATTACCTTATAAAATATTCATTACAAGAAAATCGATTTTAACGTGAGTTATCAAATTTTATGTATGGCTCTGTTATACGAAATTCCAGTAAAAGCAAAAAGTTAGTAATAAAATATTAGATTTGATATTGAATAAAAATCCGCATTTGTGCTAAAACGTTAACCTAAATTTCGGTTAGAAATATTTATATTTTATTGCCAAAGTATTTTATTGTAAGAAATATTTATGAAATAATTCTATATTTCTTTTGTTTTAAAATGAAGCGTTCACAATTAACAACTAAATTTGAAACTCACATGCCTTAAGTAATATTTTCAGTGTTTACTAGAATACAACTGGATGAGTTAAAAGATGTATAGAGATTTATACAGTCAGGAATAAAAAAAATAGACATTCTTAATAACGTTTGTTATAATAATTAAATCGTAACATAAGTGGTAGCGTTGAAAATGGCTTGACGGAAACAAACTCATGTTGATTAACGAAAAGAATTAACATGGTTAATTAATTGCTAACTCGAAATTTTTCAATTAAGGAACGACAAATTTTAGCGTAATTGATTTAGTACGATGAAATTAATGCAGAATACTTTTTGAAGAAATTTGATAACACTTTTTGGAGATATGAGGTTCAAAAATTGACTTAAATTTACTGGTTAGTTACAAATTTGGGTATAATTATTTTCTAATTAAGCTAAAAATGCTTGTTTAAATTAAATTAAAAGATTAAAACATAGACAGTGTCACCATGGAGTTTTAATATTAATATTGTCCTCTAATTGTTAAATAAAAAGGGTCAAATATGAGAATTTTTGCCGTATCAAATGGCGATGAACTGCTTTTTTTTATACCTATTTTTCTGCTTATATGATATTTAACTTTTTAACAGCATAGCAGTACATTGAGTTGAATTCATCAACTACTATGGTTACTTATAAAAAAAATCCTACCCTAAATCTTACTGAAAATTGAAAGAAAACAAAATAGAAAAAGTATTATCTTCTATTTAAATATAGCACACATTATTTGCTGTTGTTATATTGATCATGTTGATCATTTCCAAATAATCATTTATTATTAGAAGTATTTAAAAAAATTTGTTAATTTTTTTGATACTCAATGAAGAAAGATAAACTTCAAAAACTAATGTTTAATCTATCTATTGACATTTAGGCTAAAAACAAATATTATCGAACTTTGCAAATTATCAATTTGAGAAGTAATTAAATTATACTCTAAATACTTTTCCTGACTTTTTATTGATGAATGTATTAAACTTAACCCTATAAATGAATAATAAATGAAATATAATGTTACACTTGGGGTAAATAAAAATATTATGTGTGTTTATTATTTCTATGATTAGAGAAATGTTATATCAAAACATTTTTCTATGTGTTTTAAAATCATATATATATATCGTGTTTTAAATTTCATATATTTTATACATCACAATTTTATAAATGTTTATAATATTGTGTTTACAATTTTATTTTTTAATTTAACTGAAGTTTTCTTTGGCAAAATATATCAAATCCTCTTCAATAACTACTTCAATAAAACAGAGGACTTAATTATGTTCTAAAAAATAAAGCATGAAAAACCTTGTTGCTAATAGAAAATAATATATATAATAAACAAAATTTTTTTTCATTTATGGTGCATAATATATTTACATATAACATCAGTGATTAACAGAGCTTACTAAACAAAACAGAATGATATTTTAGCTTGTTTATACTCTTTCTAGACGATTTATTTAATTTTTCTTTTCCAATCTTTCCATGTTGCTACATTCCGAATTTTTGAATCACAATACTACTACCCAAAATATTTACAAAGCTTAAAATATTTTTTTCCCAAGTAAAATGTTCACCCCACGGTTATGCGATTTCCAAAGAAATCATGGAGGCATATCCCAGAATATATCTGACCGTAAAATGTTTTCTATTTCTTTCCCCTTATGGGCAAAAAAGTCGAGAGATATCTGACGTCGAAAGAGAATTGGAGAATATACATTTATATTTCAAATAATGTATGCTTATCACATATAAAAGAAATGCATTCCTTCTTGACACTTGGCGTCACATGTACATTTAGTATGTTAAGGTTGAGTTTTTGTCGACTTCAGGAAGTTTGGAATATTTTTCAGTGGTAAAAGTTGAAGATATTTGTTTAAGAGAAAAGTTTTTATTTTTATTTTTATTTTAAGCCGCTGCAAGAGAAAATGGCAGCAATATGCATTTTTTTTTTTAAAACGTGGACCATAACTTTTAGTGATGTGGTCTCCAATGTGTTAAAGTATTTTTTATCACTCTTTCAGACATTCTTCTATAAACTTGAAAGCATTTTTAGGAATTTTCGTGTATTTGTTTATTTAGGACTTCCATAATCTTATTACTTAATATTTTTAAGCAACCTTCCTTATATTTCAAATAACTTTAGCTCTATCGGTAAATGACCCTATACTAGCAGTCTAGAACATACTGAATGAGGTTGTCCTGGGTTATAAATTCCTATACGAGAATTTTTATTGATTATTATTTTTGTTGCTGTTTTCAAAAAATTCTGAAATTAATGCTTCAGTCCAAATTGAAATATTTACTGTTCTAAAGCTAAAAGCGGAATAAATAAGCTAAAGTAAGCTAAACGTATAGGTAGTTTAAAAGAAAACGTTACAGGAATTATATAAATTTAAATGTGAAAGTTTTGTTTAATATATATATATATAGTTTTGTTTAATATATATATATATAGTTTTGTTTAATATATATATATATATATATATATATATTGTACATTGAACAGTTTTATATTTTTGAGACATTTCAACATTTATAAAATATTTTGATCAATTACAACATTCTTGAATATTCGAGAATATATCTGTAAAAGAAACATTTTTCTACAATTTTGTAAATTTTAATTTGAGGAACTAAACCAGGGATGTCTATAACCCTTCGAATACTTCTTAAAAGCTTCTTTGAGCCGCATTTGCAACCCTTAACAATTATTATAAAATTAATTAATACTGTATCATGATGTATCATGTATGAATATAAGATATTCACACAAATAAGCAAAAGTTTCGGGAAATAATAACTTTTGCCTTCCTTTCATTCAGGATTCCTTCCTACCATTGTGGATGTCAATAAGTTTTAATCACTGAAATATAACCATATAAGTATTTTAGAATCTTTATATATATATATATATATATATATATATAATTATTCTGAATATAATAACCAAAAATTTTAAAAAATCTATAAAAATTGTAGTGTTCATGATTTTATATTAGACTGTATATATAACAGCTCTGTACCTTGGGTAGAACAATCCTGAATTAAACCAAACATTTCTACAGTATTTTAATATATAATTTTTATTACAAAATATTTAGTAGGCTTCTTTCGATCCATTTTTTATCTCTTGAAATAAACTAATCATCAAAACATTTTCTAACTTTTTCCAAATTTTATTCGCTTTAAATTTGGTCGATATCTTCTGTAAAATTCGTGCACCAAGACTTACCTGAACGGAATACTTTGAATTGGTAAAAGCGAACCGTATTTACTCATCTTTCAATCTATTAATGGTTTAGTGTCAGGGGAAAGTTGTTTAAATGTCACTGGCTTTGATAAATGGGGGTAGATAAAATATTGAATGCAGGCTTTGATAAAAGGGGTAGAAAACATTGTTGAAAAGTTGGTGGAGAAACATTTGAAAATCACTAATTTTCTGTTCTTTTGATGGAAGCTTTATAAGAAAATTCTCTAAAGAATTAAATATTATTTTCGAAAACTATTTATAGATGCATTTATAAGACCTGAGCTGAGATATAAACAATCAAAAGATGTCTCAAAAAAGTAAAAATTAATATTATCTTCAGATTATATAATTTTTATGGGCATAGCAATATGACCAGCATAATAATTCTCAGTATTTTTAAAAGAAGAATGAAACTATTGTATTTCTTCTGTAGCCCATTTCTTCAAGGGCTTAAGGAGGAATAGTGATTAGCATGTTAGGATTCCAAATTTGCTTTTGTAAGAATATGTTAAATTTAATAATATTATCGACGATTAAATATTATTATCAAAATTTAATTAACAAAGTTTTATAACAGCATTTTGGATTAGAATATAAAGGTTGAATTCCGCTGATTTGTTAAAATAGGAAGCACTTGTCAAACGAATTTATTGGACCAAAAGTCCATTGCCGTATATAATAAAAATACATTGAATGAATGCAGTACTAAAGCTATTAAAATGTTTGGGTGAATCGTTTTCATCATCTAAAAACAAGGGATATGTGAATGATTACTAGGTTGCTTTATTCATAAACATTATTTTTGATTTCCTAATGATAGAAATTAAGCCTAAGTAAAGAATAATTGAGGATAACCAAATAATTATAATAACTTTGGCATACAAATTTCAGAGTGGTGAAATAAATATTGGCAAATGACAAAGAAAAAGACACAAATACGCCTTGTAAAATATGAAAAATTATGAGTTTAAAATTTGACTAAAATTCAAAAATTTCTTAAATTTTAATAAACCATAAATAATAGTTTATAATAACTTATGCACTATAGAGGAGAAGCACTTATGCACTAGAAGAGAAATGTAGAGAATACACTCTAAGAAAAAAACCCCCACAAGTTTTAAAAATGAGTGATATGATTGTATTGAAATATATATAAATAGTTTCTATCCAACAAGTAAATGATTATATTTTGGTGGCTGATATATGAGTAGGTGGAATTCCAGAGCGTCTCAAGTGAATATCTAGACGGTGTTTAAAAGAAGAATTCTATTTAAAAAAAATCTCAGTCAACATTCAAGTTTGATTCCGTACATTTACTTTGATTGTAACAATGTTATTTATATGCATTCATAAACAGAATGAGCATATGCCCCTTACACATTAAGACAGAACGCACAATTGAGTTAAAGGAAGCAGGGTTTCTAAATCGAACAATTGATTCGGAGCGATTTTTTCATTCGACGGCGTTGTAAGGAATAACTTAATAATGGCTGAAAACAGTATCAAGAACGCTGCCTGGACCAAGAGAGAAGATAGAACATAAGAATCGAGCAATAGTCAGAGCAGCTCTCGTATCACTCTATTTATTATTATCACCTTATCGACTTAACAAAATATTCCACATTCTGCACAACAAGAAGTTAGTTTGCAATCATGAAAAGCTCATAGGATCTAGAATCTTGGAGAGTTGAATAGAATTTTTTTGCAGCAATGATTCCTGCTTCAAAATGGCCAGTGAAGACTATACAGACAACCATAACAGCAGAGGGATACTAATTTGACTGCCCCCCGCCCAGCCCAATAAACGGGATTTATGGTCTAATGTGCTTTTTTTATAATAACTGGAATGTTCTGGTTGTCAATAGTGACACCCTTAAAACACAACAGAACATTAACGATATTTTTCATCTCATTGTATAACCCTTTTTCTCACGAAATCCTGAACTTACATTTCATATTGCTAATGCAATATGTACACACACAAGGCAATGTGTTTTTATATTCCTCAAGTTTCCCCGCTTGTAAAATACATTCTTGGTTAGCTAGATCGCCGGAATTCTCCTCATCAGCACACGTTTGAGCAAGTGCTGCAGACCGCACAAATTTTCGATACTCTAACTCGACATTTTCAGTGCATTTGGCTAAACATTTTGCAGAGGCATATCCACCAACTCTATGAATCAATGCTAATGTGGATAATAGCTTGCTTAATCGTCTGAAGGGAAGCAACACGTTATTGATTAGTTTGGCATATTAAGTTGTATCTCTAATATATGATATTCTTTCCCACAAGAATTTGACCTTTTTTCTTTCTATATATATACCTTATGTGCCACATCTGCAGATTTTCCTTCGATTTTGATTAACTCATTTATGTAGCTTCGAGTTTTTTTTGTTTGAGTAAATTTCTGTTGAATTTCAAAGAATAAAATTTAAATTAAAATGTTATGACAAAGGTTCTTTTCATATAAATAGCATTAAATACTTAGAAATACGTTAAAAATTTAGTTCATTATAAATATATTTTATGCTATATTTCTGTATAAAATATTTTCAGAAAGAATACTCCTTTTAATATCTACGTTGTATTGCTGATTATTATAGGTCTGAAAATAAAATTAAACTATATAGTTCCTACTATTAATTATAATTTATTTCCCGTCAGCCTTTCAGGTAGAGCTGGATTATGTATGTAATTTTTTTTTTTATTAAATCTTTTGATATCATGTGATATATCATTTTTGATTTATGACATTTTGTGAAATATTAGCAAATCGATTGGGAATTGGATTACCTACCATTTAGTGATGACAGCCGGCAATGATTTAATTCTTAAGCTTGCGAGTGAATTACATTTGTGATCATATAATCCACTAGAGGATTAAAATCACATTGAAGTTAATGTTGAGAAGTATTATAAATGCATTAGTAACAATTTTACATTGTATATGCCACATATTATGGATGCATATATAGTTGATAAATGCAATAAATACTTTTTGAGCAACGTAAAATTTTCAAACAGTTTTGAATATTTGGAAAATATCATTTTACATGTAACCACCTCATTGCACACTTCTTATTATTTGTATTTAAAACAATTCAAGTAGTTATTTGTAGTCTTATTGTACTTAAACCAAAGTATTTCTATATTTTGTATTTATTATACGCGTCTAGAAAAATTAGGGAATTTTTAAGTATTGTTATTTTGGGAACTATTTTCATAATTTGGGTTTATAAAACTGTCTTTTTTGGAGTTGATTTTTAAGGGTTTTTAAAAGAAAAGAAAGTTTACAATTAAGTAAAAGTACATAACACTCAGAATTTTAGTATAAAATGTTATCTAAAAATGTTTTGAATTGAGTTCAGGAGAAAATTGAAAGGAAAATTATCTTTTTCAAATTAAAAATAAAATATTTCAATTCGAGGAATGTGTACATAGAATTACCTTACATTACAGAAATTAGAACCTTAGAGAAATATCCATCCCTGATTTTAATTTTTTGTCAAGAAAACTTTAGGAAAATACCCATGAAAGAAAATTTTCAAGTCACTAGGTAGAAGATCACGACTGTAAGCGAAGCAATTAGCAGATATGCAGGGAATTTTGAATAGTTTGGATGTGCTAACTACTGTACCATTGTCGTACTTTTTCTTCATTCATTATTGAGGATCCATACATGCAAGCAGTTCTCGATAAATTTTTGCAGCATTATTCCCTATTGCATAGAGAAAGCGAACAATTTCTCACTTAATTGGTGGGACTTTCGTTATAGCAGTAATTTTAAATCTTAGTCACAAAAAGACAGACGATATTCAAGTGACGGTAGTTAGTGTATCGTATGAGAAAAAAAAAAGGGGTGGGGGTGAGGTTTCTGGTGGTACTAGAGAAACTCGAAGAAACTATTCAGAACTGAAAAGTTCTGAACTATTCTTTATAGTTCTGAAACTATTCAGAACTATAAAGAACTATTCAGAACTGAAGTAAAATTAAAACATTTAAGAAACTTTTAACTACATTGAATCTTAGAAAGACAAGAATATTTTGATATTTTTATGTGCTTCAGATAAGTTAATTGATTAATTTCTTAAATATAGAAGTTTAATACCCATCAAGATTAAAATCTAGTATTAAGAAAAATGTTCTTTGTCTGCAATATTTCTTAGACAGTTTCTGTTTTTTTCTGAAGCAGACAGGAGGTTGATGCAAGGACTTAAAAACTGAGAATCTGAGGGGAAAAAAAGACTCTATTTCAAATTGTTATTTCATCTCTCGCTAAAGTAATTTGTTCTTTGCTTCATATTTTCTACGACCAGAAGACATGTTTCTCGTAATAATAAAAATAAAATTAGGCTTTAATTTTGTAATTGTTTTGGTGTTCTTTTTAATATCATTTTGAACAATAAAACATGATTTCCTTTACAAATAATAATTTTTATATATAAATAAATTATAATAACATATCCATATATAAAATCAAAAATGGCATAATAAAAAGTTATAATAAATGATTTCTTGCATTCATTTTGAACTCCTCAAAAATGTATAAAAAAATTGGCAGCTGTAAACTCACACTGTTACAGCAAAAATTATGAATATAAGTGAAAAGAATTTAGAATGTGGAAAATAAATTTTTGCCGACATAAAAGAATACATTAAAAATATGTATGGAAAAAAATAACACAATTACAAAAGCTTCATACATTTTTATTTCTAGATAAGAACTTTAAGTGTTTAAAAATTTTTTTTTTGCTTCTTTCTAATGCAGCTGGCAAACACAGACAGCTTGGTCTTAGATGCCTTAAGGCAAGCGCTGCACAGACGTACTCACTTTGCATGGCCCAGGGGGCGCATGTAACTTGAAGATCAGCCACGGACGCGGAGTAACAATGCCCTCGCAATGCTCTACGATCATATTAGAGCGGGACCTACTTTCTAAAGTGGATCCCGAAACACTACAAACAACCATGGCACCGCCGGGACTCGAACCCGCAACCTGGGGTACCGAGAGCCAGAGCGATAGCCACTCGACTATTCAGGCCCCGTGTTTAAAGTTATTATGTGAGAATATGTTTCATTAAAATTTTTCTTTGAGTTATTTGCAATTTTCGCTGACATTATTTTTAAAATTTAGTTAAGCAATTTAAAAAATATATAGTTTCATTAAAGAATTATATTTTTACTTACTACTTTTATACTACTAGCATACTGTAAAAGTAAGAGATATATATGTGTGTGTTTTCATGATTTAAAAACTATAATATTTAGACATCCAATTTTCTTTTACTGAATCCAAATTTTTTATCTGGTGTTTAACCAAAAACTAATACTTTTTTTTTAAATAAGCCGTAATTTTTTATTGCATAATTACACTCTTCAATTATTGGTTAATTTTCAGTAAATACAAAAATGCCATTCGCAATTTTTTTCTGGATTCATCACATTTTTATCTAGTAATTGCACACAAAAAATTAATGAACAATTCTAAGTATATAATTTCCAATTAACTACTTCTTAATTTTTAGGTAGAAAATTACTGATAAAATAGAAATGAGATTATGGATTTTAGGTGTTCTCATTCATAATCATGGCTTATAATTCTTTTTTCAATATCTTTATTTACGATTTGATTTTAATTCAACTATTATTTTTCCTATTTGTATTTCATTTACTTATTTATTTAATAATACATGATTATTAAGTGAATTATTTCCATTAATTTTACTTATTTTTATATGAAGAAATTTTAAATGGATATTAAATCGAATTTATTGTTCACATTGTTTCCCTAAACTCCTAATTTGGTTTGGTTTGTAGCTCTACGGTCATCTTGTGCACACTTTGGGCTAAACAGACCGGGACCTACAGTTTAACGTGGATTCCGAACCACTCACAAACATCCATGCCACTAAACTCCTAAGGAAACAATCATTTATAATGAAATTATTTAATCCGGTAAATATTTTTTTTTCAACAAAACTTTACATTTTTTTATCATTTCTTAAAGGCAGGCAATCCGGATCATATTTGATAGTCAAATAATAATTTTAATTTAATGAAATTTCAAAATCATTTTGTTAGGAATATCTTTGATAAAAAAATTAAATTTTACATAATGTATAATTAAATTTTAAAAATTAAGTTTCACATAATGTGAATACAAATTATATGCTATGACTGATATTTTTGTTCACTTTGAAACTTAGAAAAAATAACACTGCTTATTGTTTATTCCACTGTAAAAATATACAAAGATATAAATAACATGATTCCGATATTTATTTGCCATAAAATAAAAATAAAAATTATTTTCATCAAAACGATAAACAAATTCATCAATAAAAAAATCACTTTGCTACATAATCAGAACATAAAAAAAACTCAACTTTACAACACTTTTTTCATTTATTCCCAGAGCTTTATAACATTGTGATCCCCATGTTCAGTTCAAACAGCGAATATTTAATTTAGCCTCCTGCATCCAAGTAAGCACCATAAATTTAATTTCCATTCCAAAACGAGGCTACTCCTTCCGAAAAAAGAATAATTTGATTATTTACATTGCAGGAACTACTTTTAATTGACAAAAGTGAATAAATTGGTTTCTACGTTCCTTTTATTATGAGATTTATACTGTCCCTAAGGCAATTCATTGACCCCGCATGGACTCAGATCGATTTTGCTATCAAGATATACTGTTCTACGTGTAAAGAGCTGTGTACACATCCGCAGCAAAACGTGTTAAGACTTGAATAAAAACTAACTTACTGACAGGTTGTTGAATTTTTAATGTATATATATTCCCTCATAAGACATCACGTATATTTTCAGTTTTAACATATTGAAAATAATGCAGTAAAGCCAAACAGTACATTTTATTCAATCAATATAAAAGGTTTATTTTTCTCAAAAGATGAAATTCAATATATATTTAAATATTTCCAAAATATTTACTTTAAGGAGGTTGACATATATGAGTATGCTTAGTATGTGTATATTTATGTTAAAATTGTTCTAACTGCGAAACAAATTGTTGTCATGTTTCCAGCAAAGTACATGAACATTTAAAATAAAGAACTCATCATATCTCCTTGTTGATATTTTATTCAATATACGAGTAACAACACTGGCTGAATATTCTAACGCCAGACTGTATAAACAGTACACTAAAAAAAGAGCACAGAAATTTTCCAAAACGTTTCGTAAACAACTGTGAAATATGAACTTCCTTTATTTGTGAATAACATAAACAACCTTTTCACTTAGAATTCTTGAAATGTTTTCACTTGAAATTTATTCACCAACACTTGAACGGTTTCAGATGTACACATTATTTTTTTTACACTTATTGTTTCTCTAAAACGCTTAACTGATATTCATGTAAAATAAATGAAACATAGAAAACAAAAAATTAAAAAAATTTTCCTTCACTTTATAAAATTCAACTGTAGAAAGATTAAAAATAATACATAAGAATAAATTATGCAAGTTTTTTCATAAGTTCTTTGCAATTTCAGTTGTAAAATTTCTTGATTTTGACCAAGAAAGATTAATTAGAAACATTTTATTATTAGTAATTACAATGTAATTAAATAAAGAATGGATTTTTTATATAAAATATTTTGAAATCTTTAGCAATATTAAATGCAAGAATTATAATAATGGATAAGGCATTAACAAATTTAAATTTCTTTGCACTTCAAAAAATACTTTATAAAATAGAAAAAAAATTGCAATTTTAATACATCAGTTTAATAACCAAATAGTAATTAATTATAATTCATGACGGTTTAATTGGGGATTAAATGGATTTTGTTACACATTGGGGAAAAAACAATTTCATTTAATCCCTCAATTCTTAATTATAATAAATTGGAATTTTCAATTGAAAATTCAATATATATATATCTATAATACTGCCAACTATAGATCCGCATCTAATAATCTTGAAACAATTGCGAAACTAATACCTTTAAATACTTTTAATATTTTGAAACTATACTAACTATACTAGACAGGATTTTACGGTACCAATTTTCTTTTAACTAAACTCCCTTATAAGTTTATAAGTTGATTCCTAATTTTAGCTGCTTACTATGGCAATATTTCTAACTAAAAGTTAATTAATTTTTCCTCAAAGGGAATGAAATTAAGATTAGTCAGCATATTAATCAAGATGACTGTATAATGCTGAGAATTTTAAGTATAATAAAAGCAAAGCAGGAGATTTGTTAATAGGATTAAAACAGATTATTCATGATATTAAAAAAGAAATAATAAATTTTGCCACATTTTACCTATAGGGGTTCTAAGATCAACGATCAAAATGATATTAATTTTGAAGTTAAGAAAAGGATTATAGCTGCAAATCTCTGCTTTTTTGGTTTAAGACCTTTGTTGAAATCTTATTTGATAAAGAAAAGAACAAAAATTCTTTTATACAAGATACTGATAAAATCAGACTTGATTTATGCTTCAGAAATGTAGACTTTGACGAAGGAAGGAATGGAAGATCATTGTGGTCTTTGAAATTAAAGTTATGGGAACTATTTTTGGGGCTTTTTTGGAGAAAAATAAATGGCGTAAACGATATAATTTTGTAATATATAAAATCTATAATTGTAAGGATATTATTAAATCCATAAAATTAAATAGAATGAGATGGGCAGGACATCTACTGAGTGTAGAAAGAACAGCACTGAGGGTACATAATGCATCTCCTTTTTGAGGAAGACCAAGGGGTAGACATAAAACGAGATTGAATGATTGCCATCTCTATAATTCTCCTTTGAGGGTCAGGAATTGGTTGTGGTGTTAATTGGCTCCAACTGGTACAATGTTTTACATGGTATACCTTATCAGACGAGAAAAATATTGTGAAGTAAGGGCCTGGTCATTCCTAGCCTTTACTTGTGTTAGAAAGGTCACTTCACATCTTAGCATTTTTATTTCAGCTACATATCAAATAAAAACTATACCTTCTTAAATACATTTTTATTAATCAATTATATATATATATATATATCGCGTACATTTTTCTTGGGTCATGATCAAAATAAAATAATAGCCACCCGTCAACTATCTCACAGCCAACATAGAGAACATAATTGCTATCTAACATGGAATGCCGCACAAGTGAAAGGATATATCACAATTCTAAAGGCACCATTAACAGAAATATCAAACAAGAACTGACAGACAGCCCACCAAATTCAAGACTAAGATTTTAAAATACCTTTAACTTTCAATGATCTCTGCACAAATTATTAATATTAAGTTGAACCTCACACTTTTAATATTATTCCGCCCTCAACTGATTGTATTCAATTCAAACCAAAGATAGTAATTACATAATTTCACAAATACATATATGTATATACTTATAATGTAAAAAATTTACATAATTTTTTTCGAATTTATTTTTTTTCTTAATTATTTTGTTCAATTTTATTTTTTTTTTTACTATTTTTAAAACTGCAAGCAATTTTAAAGCTGCAAGTTATTTTTAAAGCAAGCCTAGTTGCCTCAGCCTCAAAAAGGTTAGAAGTTACTGTCGCAGAGATGAGTCTACCATTATTAAAACTCCCACAAACATCTGAAAAAGCAGAAGAAATCAGGAGGACTTTTACCGACCGATTAGAATAGGAACCTGAGACAGACTTCAGATAAAGGCCAGAACCCACAAAGGACTGTTGAGCCAATGTTGCTGCTACTGCTGCTGATATTCTAAATTTGTATGAATATCAATATTTATAAAACTATTGATATATTACCATTAAGTTATGTAAAAATAGCCTATAGTTTTGGAATTTGCATTGTTTTATCTGCCTTCATTTAATCTAATTGGTATCAATATTTCTTCTTTTTTGAACAAAATTTACTTTTTTATTTGAAACAAAAATCCCCAACTAAAATGACCTGTTGAATGACGAATATAAATCAAACCATTGAAATGCCTAACCTAAATTTAAATACATAAGTTTAAATACACAAAATATGTATTTAAAACTAATTCTATGCAATTTAAAATGCATTCTTAAGGAAGCATTATTTTTCAATAAGCAAACTTTTGCGACTAAAAGTTGAAAATTAAAATTAGAATAATATTTTAATGCTTTAAAAAATTACATGTTAGTTGCAGAAATATTTCACGTAAATGCAAATAAAAGTTTTTAACGCAGATCTAAAAAATTCTATATTATTCTGTGAAGATCTGAATTATCAATTCCTCTTAGTATTAATTTCCCCCTTAATATTTAATGTGTATAGGTGGTGTTATTTTTAATACTTTAACGTGAGTAATGAATAATTAAAGTTTTGGTTGCCTAAAGGTGTCTAAATTAGTTGAAGTGTGAAAAGTTCTTCAATTTGTGTAAGAAGACAAGCATCAAAGGAAAGCTTTAAAGTGAATTGTTTAACTAACTGAAATGTAAAATATCTATCTAATTACTATGAACAAAGGAACTAATGATCTGAAGTCTCTAAAGGGAGACTATATTTAGGAATGAAAAGGAATACTGAAACTTGTAGTTCACAAAATATACAGAATAAAAGTTAAGTCTGCATTTGGGTTTCAAATATTTGAGGAAATTTTAAGAAATTCGTTCTTACGTCTTCAGGTTTGAAATGTTTAAAGTAAAGAGGAAAATAGTTTATTTTTTGTTGAATTTTATATGACATATTTATATTTTATAATGACAATTCAGAGAAAAATTAATAAAACAGTAAATGTACAATAAAATAATATATGTTCAAAAAAATATATAACTACAGCACATGAAATATATAAGGATTACCAATAATTTTACCTTAATACACACAAATTGTTTATAAATACATGTTAAAACAACAGACCTAAAGAATGCCAAAAATTCACATTTCTTAAATACCAAGGTGCATTAGTAGTTATTTGAAGAACTTTATTTTCAAGTTTCTGAATAGATTTCATGTATGTATAAGCTGCAGAGCGTCAAATTGAACTTGCATGGAATGGATAGATGAATGGGTTTTGATTTTTAAGCTTCCTAGCCCCAAGGGGCGTCATCTTCATTTATGACTACAAAGGAGGTGACTTAAGCAAAATTGTTCAGAATAATAGTAAATTTAACTAACAAAGCAAAACGTCAACCTCAAACCCAATTTCACCTCGCCATTATCCTGTCTGTTAGCTGTTCGTGTTACACAGTGGGATGAGTTGTCTTTTTATGAAGTATAATATTGATAATTTTCTTTTGTATTTCTTTTCAACTCAGTTTAAGAAATAAAAGGCCTTGTGGTGGGAATTGTAGCTAGCATTATCAGATCATATCTGTCAGTAAATATACTAAAAAGACTATGCATATTTTTGAAAAAAACTTTTGAAAATATTTGGTATTATATACAAAAAATTACAAAAAAAAAAAAAAGTCAATTACATACATGTTATGAAAATTTAAAATTATACTACTTATAGCTCTTAGTTGGAAAAAACCAATTTCCAAAATTTTCAAAATGATCGTATTAAAACTCAATTTAACAAAATAGAACTGAAATAATCTAAAATTATGCCCAAATATCAAAGATACTGATTCACAGTCTTAACTTAATATAACTTCTATTATGTAGGGTTTTTTGATAAAAAGAATTTCGATTATTTTAACTGTGATCCCGCCTTTTGAACATTTTAAGAAAGTTTTAATAATATTGTTACTCTAATTTTTAGATTTTTTTAATTTCTAAATTTTTAAACTTTCATAAAAGATTCTGAATAATTAAAAGAAACTTTTTCACAATTTTGAAATATTTTTTACTGTAGAATTTTGTGAATATTTAAAATTTTAAATGATTTTTTAAAAACTACCTGAAGCATTTTTAAATACCTACCTGCATAAAACTACTAAAAACTTTGATTCTTTGAAAATGAACTGATTATCATTCTACTAGGAAATTTTGTGAAACATTAAACATTAGTATAAAGTAATTCGTGAAATTTTTTAAAACTTTTTAAGCTGTGCTGTTTAAAAACTTAAAATGTTAATTTCCGCTAAATTATTCAAAACCTCCTTACAATCAGAACTTATTAAAAGAGCAGACATATAAAATTCTAAGCAATTACAATTAGTTCAACTCTAACTTAATTTGAAAAGTTGCTATAAAGATCTAAATGTAAAATATCTAAGGAGATTTAAATGTAAAATATCTAAGAGATTTAAATGTAAAATATCTAAGAAGATCTGAATGTAATATTTGCAATTTTTGAGTGCTTTTAGGAACTTTACTGAACTGTATATTTACATCGACGCCTATTTTTAAATAAAATTCAATATATTTTTTATTATAATCTACGTGCCCAATGTGATCAAAAACTAAGATGATTTTAAATGGGTTCGTGGATTTGACGTGTTATCTTTCTTTTCTGACAGCTGGTTCGTCTTACGCAGTTTTTTGGGACATCTTGGAGACATTTTGAGTTTATTTTTTTAGAATGTGACTTAATCAACTTAAGATTATGAAACTTACAAAAAATTGTATAGAAGAAAATATATCCACACGAAGAATTTTTTTTTCTATTGTAGATCTAAATGGTAGCAATTAGTTCTTAGTTACTTTTTTTAGTTAAAAATATTTTTTTTTTAGTTTAGTTTTTTTCCAATTAAAAGAAAAAAATATACATAAACGTGTCAGTGTCTCTAATAAAATAAAAATTCATGTATATACCACTCATGAGGTAAGGAGATTTTTAAATCAAAATAATTTTTGTTAAAAAAAATGATAAACTATATGTGTGAATCAGTGTATGACATGTGTTTGTTTACTACATAGAGATTTAATTATGTGGTAATTAATAATAATAATATTTATTATAAGAATATATATTACATTATTATATATAATAATAATAATAATAATAATAATAATAATAATAAAAGAAAACTAAATGTACACATGCATGTCAATATCTCTAATAAGTATGTGCTAATTGACATTACTAAAAAGTAGAAGTGATATCTTATTAGTTTTAAACCCATATATAGCAAATAAAAATTCGTTGAATTTAAGATTAAATTATGTTCCAAATATGATTGAAAACAAATTATTATTACAAGAACCATAATAATGACTTTCTATAAGATTCTAGAAAATGGAAATGCGTTATCACATGGGATTTATTTCTGATTCAAATAACTAGGAATAACCTATTTTTCTAAGGAATCTATGCTTTTTTAAAGAAGAATACTTTTATATTTGAATCATTTTACTTTAGAGAAATTTTCACGTAATTACAGTGGAAAATGATAAAAAAAGAATTGAGATAGGTGTTAGTGACGTTTTCATTACATATCATTCACTAGAAAACGAATTATTTTTCAGACAGAATATATCAATGAGTTACCTCATCTAAATTGAACGAGTTAACAAGGTTAACTGAATATTTTATGAAGTTATTAGTGAGATATCTTGAAAGAGAAATATGGAGTAAATATTTTAATATCATTAAAATCAGAGTGGTGTGAAATGAAACGTGTCTGAGAAATAAATTAGTAGGAGAGTTATACATTTATGCATTTATGACACGCAGTGATCTAGTTACTGTGCCCAGAGATTTTTAATTTAAAAATAAATCAAAGCAAACATTTTCAGAAATGTTTCATTTCCCTCATGTCTGAAAATACCATATTTAAAATATTATCTAATATGATATTAAAAAACCAACCGAAATCTATGGATTTAATGGTAAATAAAGGAATATTCGTTATCAGCTAAATTGCAGATTTCAGCATATTTTTATTACTTATAATCCGAATGAATCACTTTCTGTGATATTTATTAGGTTATGCTTCCCTTATGCCAGCCGCATGACATGGTGTTTTATAACAGATTTTGCTTTATTCCAGGTGCAATAAAAAACCCCAGAAGATTCTTCCAGGAGGACTTGCAAACAAAACATTTGTTGTTGTATATGAGAAAACACTCGAAAACATCAACCAAGCAGTCTGACTGTCTACATTAGTCCTGTCACAATCAGCATAACAGGGTAAGTCTGCATGTCTTGTAAAGCAGTGACTACAGTAAACACTGTCAACTGGAATCTAACTCTCGCCCTATGTTTTAATGTTAACCAGCGTGTTAACATTAAAACCACTAGGACAGGAAGGTGAAATCATTACCTTTCACGTAAATTTAATAACTTAACATTGAGAGATCATATTAGTCAACGGAAGATCTAGAATGACTTGTTACGCTTTACCTTACGGCTAAACCTGTATTGACCAGTAATTGGACACAACATCTCACTGCAGTTTGCCATGTGATAATTTTACATTGAATGCGTCTCCTGTTAACATAATACCACTAGGACATGATTACCATTGTACCACTAGGACATTACCCATTGTACCACTAGGACATTTAAAAAAATATTAACTAAAATAGATTTATTATTCACAATTTTTTTAGTTTTAAAATGATTTAAAAGAATTACTATAAATACATGGCAAAATATAAATAAATAAAATCCTCGAGAATATGTACGTAATGATTATACAACATATCTTTTATTACTAACCATTGTGTTTATACTAAATATCTAATGTTAAATTATTAATTACTTACAATAATTGACGTACACAATTTATTAATAAAATATTCTATTAATAAACATCATGCAATCTGAACAATTGCATATAGGATAAGTAAATATTTTAAAAGAAATGTTTTGACTAATAAATGAAACGGATAAAAAGAGAAAATTTTCGTATCAAAATTTAAATAATATAATAAATTAAATCTTAGCTATAATATTTATATCAGCTTATAATATAAATTACTTTGAAGGTCCTTACTTAATTTGTGTAATGACTTTTCCTCATTCGTGTTCTATTAATGTCATTAAAGAACAAAGCAATTTTAAATCCATTGAGAAGCTTATGAATATAGTTCGTATTGAAAGATTTATAAATGTGGAGAATTATACCCATTAAATTATTATTCAGAGAATAAATAGGTATTGATTTAAAATACATGCTAGCGCATTCATTTAATGAACATATTTTCTAAATAAGGAAAGGTCAATGAAGGTGAAATCATTACCTTTCACGTAAATTTAATAACTTAACATTGAGAGATCATATTAGTCAACGGAAGATCTAGAATGACTTGTTACGCTTTACCTTACGGCTAAACCTGTATTGATCAGTAATTGGACACAACATCCCACTGCAGTTTGTTATGTGATAATTTTACATTGAATGCGTCTCCTGTTAACATTTCTTAATAGATAGAAAATTTATGTGTCTTAAATCAAGGTATAGCTTTTAAATCTTATAGAGTTGAAATAGAAATTTTATAGAGAAGAAATATTGCATGTTGTAATATTCTATTAATAGGGGTAATGTTACTTGCGCCCTAGCATATCTTCAAACTACACGTGCCCCCTGGGTAAAGCTAAATAAGTAACAACGGTGTAGTCCTTGCTTAAGGCATGGAGATTAATTGTCTCTGTATTGCCAGTTGCGTTAGAACAAAAACATATTGTATTAAAAATATCAATAATTTTTTAAATTTACAGCTAGCCATCCAAAATGCAGCCATACCGAGTTAAATGTACACCATGGGTATAAATCGATAGATAATCTGGCTGCATTTGTCTGTAACTTATCATTTATTTATACCACCTCGATTTATATGTGGAGTAAGTTTCGTTGAAGCACCTGGTGAATATTGCTTTGGATTTCCAAAGGAAGAGCTGGGTTCGAAATCCGACAACTGAAGATAAATCGAAAGCTGCTTGTTAAAGCTCCATGCTAATACCGGGGAAGTGCAATTTAAATCCTCCTATGGATTTTCAAGAAGGATGGTGTGAACTTCCCAGATGCCATCCTTTGTGATATTCGTTTCAAATTGTTATCCAATCTACTATTGTAACAGTGGCATCTCATTTGTCATGATAAGATTGATTAATCAATAGATTTTATCCTTTTTGATTAATTTTAAATGGCGTTGCAATATTATACGCATAAAAACATCTGAAGTAAACGTTTAAAACCAATTGTCATTGCTCTAAGGTTTTACAAAAGGCCTTATAAGTGAGGACTTTCTAGTGAGACAAATTGAGCATTTTTTTAAACTAGCATATATATTTAATTGTGATAATAAAACAGAAAATATAATGTATGAACAGAAAAAACTTCTATGTGAAAAGTTTTTCAAGTACTAGAAAAATTATTTTTCCATAAAATAGATTTTGAAGAAGAATTACTCATTTGCCCCTGAATTTAATGTAGCAATGACAACACAGATAAGACATTTTAGCAATGACGGAAAAAAATAAATTAAAATTTTTTTTTTTCAGATTTATAAAATTATTTTAGGAAATTATTATGATTTTTTTTTGGTAAATAAAACTCATCAAGAAATTTTAATTTTGCAATCTTTCAATTTCGGCACGGAAGTATTTTCTTATTTCCTGAACAAAATATCATTCATTTATTTTTGTCGGGCCTTTTTTATGTTTTAACAAGATGTTTCTGTTGTATATCTTTAATCTGTTTCCTGATCATAGTTTGTGTGTGTGGGTGGGGGAGGGGAACTTATCTTCTCTTCCGGAGTGAAAAGTTCCATTGTAATTATTAGAATATTTTCTATTTTGCAAAAAGAGCATTAAAGATATAACAAAATGTGAAAAAAAATGGAATAAAAGAAATATTTTGTAGAAAATAGAATAATCAGTGAAACATTTTAAAGAATTCTAAATACATTTGCATATTGCAGTAAATATTGTATTTAAAAAGTAGAAAATTAAAATGTTCATCTTACTTAATAACATAATGTAACATTATATATTTTTGAAAAAAAGTAGTTTGCATTCCAAATTATCTTTATCAAACAAAATTATCTAGCCATAAAAAATATTAAAAGAATAATTTGGATAATAATATTTTTCCCTAAACGACATTATGAATTAAAAGAATATATGTTTTAAGAAAAATATAGAATATTTTTAATGCTTCTTTGAAATTACTTTCGATGACCTATTTTCTAAATTTCTTTTTGTTGCGCAGAGAAATTCAAATCCGGAATGTTTTTTCATATTCACTTTTTCCTTTTTTTATTTATGAGAACATTTCCTTTCTTAATTTTCATCTAGGAAAAAATTCGTAATCGAAAGAAATATGAAAAAAAAAGTTTGATATCATGCGATTTGACTCGCATCAATGATTTGTAAAGCAAAAACCCTTCATAGAACGTAATTACAAGAATCAATTGCACAACAATTTAATCGAACTGTTGTAAATTTTTTCATTAAAAAATATGTACTCTACATTCAGTAATATATACTCTACATACCGATAAAAAAATCGGTATCTTTTCATAGGTATTTATTTCTATTTTTATTCTTATCGGTATATTCAGTCACGCTCCAATAAGTCATTCCGAAACAGCTCTCCTTAAATAGCCTGAAATATCTGTCCTGAAATAACAAACCCTCATTAACCCTGACAAGTTTCCTAGGTGAAGTTATTATTGATTTACATTTCCTTTTTTTGGATATTTACTAGCCTTCTTATCTACGCCACGTTCCCCATCCAGAAAAGTTCACTATTCGTAGATCTTCCAAAGTAATTTAAATTTCTAATGTTCAGCAATTTTCTTACAGCAAAGGGAAATCACAAATTTCCAACAGCTGGCTTTCTAGTGACAGATTTAGTTACAATCATTGTGCCACTAACCTACCAACTGACAATTCGCCTGTCTAGCAGATCTGTATTAATATGCATTTTACCTTTCGGTTCCATGCTAACTTTTATTAAATGATTGACATTACAAACTGAAATTGCAATTTGTGCAGAGTAACTAATACGGAAAGAAGCCCTCATTCAATTACTCCTAGATTACTCTCTAACGAAATAGTAATTACAGACAATTCATTTATTACTGAAAGATGCAATGCATGTTAAAATTAATAAAGGATTTGCAAATTGATGAAGATTTATTATAGGGTATCCATGAAAATATTATTATGATTAAAAGTTTTTATTTTTAATTTTATAAATCTCTAAAGAAGTATTTAAAAAGGTAAACGATAACTGTTGTATTGAAACAGATTATTTTAAAGCATTGCTAATATATTGACTTTTAAAATACATAGAATCTTTCCATACATACTTCTTTTAAAATACATAACTACTTCTAAAGCTTTACAAGAATGTTTCAAGCTTTTCAAAGAATTATGTACAATCATTAACTATTATTCAATAGAAATTAATGAAATAAAAATAATTATAAGAGGTAAAAGATAACTATTATGGGGAAACAGAATATTTTAAAGCTTTGCTAATATATTGACTTTTAAAATACACAGAATCTTTCTATACATACTTCTTTTAAAATAAATAAATACATAGCTCTTTCTAAAGCTTTATATAAATGTTTTAAGCTTTTCTCAGGATTATGCACAATCATTGATTATTAGTCAATAGAAATTAATGGATTAAAAACGTGATATTCTTACTATTTATCAGAAAATGTAAACCACATATTAAATACGAAAAGAATTAAGACGTATTTTAGAGAATTCAAAATTAATCTCATAATCACTTTTGGGAATTTTCAACTAAACTGTGCTGTGTCTAAGTTAAAACTAAAATAAAATACAAAAGGAAAAAGCTAATTTTGATAAATTTAAAATCTTTCCATTCTTTAAACACTTCTTAATTTCAGGTATTTAAATTTTCATTATTTGTCATTATTTACAAAGTTCAATAATTAAAATCATTAAATCGCTAAATGTTTTACAGCTTTCCTTTCTCCTATTAGCGATTTAATTGTGGATTCTTTTGTCTCAATAATTATTCAGTAAATTGGTTCTAAATATTTTCTTGATACAGTATTTAATATGAAGTCTGTTCATTCCACTTGTTTGTTATTTACATTTCAAAGAATGCATTACATTCTATAATTTATTCAAACATTTGGCTTTTACAAATATTGCAAATATTTTTCTCTATTACATAATATTTGTGCTACATAATCTTTGTGATTCAATGCTACTACCGATCAAAAATTGCTTGTTGCAACAAATATAAGTTGTGTTATGAAATATTCATTAAATGATGAATCTAAGGCAGCAGATAATAGAACTCAAATTCACAATTTATAAACACGAGCATTTATATTGAAATGTCAATATTTAGATGGGACGTGAAATAGTTACCCTTGAAAACTGTTTGTTTAGTTTGGTTTGAAAATGTCTAAACTATCGTAAAATATCAATTTTGAAATTCTTTTTGTAAAATTTATGTTTTGTGTTCCTGGAACTCTAGTGAAATAGTGAAAATCTAGATATAAAAGTTTTATATCTAAGCTGCAAAAATGTTTTTGTTGACAGGCATCAGTTCTTAAAATAACAGAAATGATGTAACGTTAAAGGAATATTTGTGTAAATAAAATTTGGAAATAGTTATTTTATTTGAGCTTGGAAGATATTCATATTTCATAATCATTCAACTATAAAAGTTTATTTAAATAAATATTTGAATAAAATGAACTATAAAATATAAATCTTCTGTTAAAATTAAAATATGTTGTATTACAATTTCTTTCGGGTATCTAGCAATACATATTGCAGGGTATCAGCAGCGCCATCTTTATACTGACTGAACTTCGGCAGCACTAGCCAAGAACTGTTCTGTGCTGATCAATTGCCCACCTTTCCATATTTTTGTTATTAACTTTTTATGTCCTGAACTTATACATATGTAACTAAACTTCGGCTTGTTAAATTAATCCCATATCCTGCTTTCACAACTGCATATAATGTTTAAGGTATAAATAAAACAAAATTAAAAATTTTTTTTTCTGCTAATGCAGCTGGCAAATAGACCGTGATCTTCGCCATAAGGGCTGCACCTATGTTACTTATTTTGCATTACCCAGGGGGTGCGTGTAACTTGATGTTAAGCCACGGACGCGGAGTAACAATGCCCTCGCAGCGCTCTATGATCCTATTAGGACCGGGACCTACGGCTTTAAAGTGGATTCCGAACCACTGCAAACACCCATGGCAAAGGCGGAATTTGAACCCGATACATGTGGTACCGAACGCCAGAGCGCCAGCCATTCGGCCATCAGGCTCCTAAATTGAAAATATAATTTTATATATAAGTATTTTAAAAGGGAAACAAAAAAAAATGTATACAAATTTTTAAACCTCTTTAAAACATTAATTTTTTCTATTATATTGTTCTTCTGTTTTGTACTTAGTGTAAATCATTTAACTTAAAAAAAAAAAAAAAAAAATGTCACTATTTAAATAAAAATGTGAAAATAAACTATTTTGCATTAACTAAAAATTAAAATATAATGGTAACTATCAAGTACAATACTGCTCTAAAATAACTAGTATGGCTACTTATACAACACACATTCACCAGTTTACTTTGGTACTTTATATTTACCACTATTGATTTTGAAGTAGTTTTGCAAAAACTACGAAAGTACGTACCAGTACGAGAAAAACTTCAAGCATACAAGTTAAAAACTTCATGGCACCTTTTTTTATTTGTAAAATAAGCTGTTTTACATTAATTTCAAAATTAAATATAAATAAAAGACATAATGCTATTATAAAATGGTCAGTATTGGTTTAACTAAATAATATGCTTATGTCAACTTCCTTGCTTCGGTATACTTAACGGTACTGTGCTTGAAGCTGTTTACCAAAACTACTCCAAAGTATATGGAAGACTCTCCTACAGGTCCAAAACTTAATGAAAACTTTATGACCGTGAAATTGTTTGGCGAGTTTCCTTTTTCGTTACCTTGAGGCGAGACAAAAATGTAACGTCTTTCTCTGATGCCTTTTAGCCAAGCTTTATTGAATTATCTTTAAACATAAATAATTTGGCTTTTAGATCGATCGCATTTTGACACGATTACATTAAATTAATTAAGTTTACTTCACTTATGTCTTAAATTATTAATTGAATGATGATAGAATTGAAAAAGAAAGTCTGTATGAATAATTTTTCAACAGGGACGCTGTGATGGTATTCTGAAATCGCCAATTGGGGTAATTGATTTACCATTTATTATTTTTTATCCAGTTAGTCTATTTTTAATACCCATTAGTATATTGTATAACCAGTACTTAGCCATTCTAATATTTGATTTTTCACATATCAATGCAAATTCGTAAGATAAAAGAATATTTGAGTGTTACAACCTTATCACTGTCGTTAAGTATAATAATGATAATTCCAGACAGAAATATTTCGCTTAGACATTTAATATTTATTAGCTGTATGGAAACCCACTGTGTTGAAGTTAATATTAACAAATTATTTTTTAAGGGTTTTGATCCTGCAAAAGCATCTGCTAACTATGAAGTTTCGTTTCTGATACGAAAATACAAAAGAACTAAAATAATTTGTTAAGGATTGTGACTAGTTGTTAAATAAAAAAAAATAAGTATAATGTTTCAGTAAATGTTATCATTTGATTATTTACTGGCTAAATTTCTCTTGGGGCTCGAACTCAGGCACTTTTGAGACAGGAAAGAAAATTCTAAATAACATTTTTTTATGAAGATAAAAAACAATGACATTTTGTAATGTATGTAATTTTACCAGAAGCCTATGCGTTTACCCGCCAGCTCTTTTTGGAGGACCTATAAGAATGAAATGTCTAGAAATCTTAAAAAGCAAATTGGATTTATCCAGGCGGCTCAAAGATAATCTGATGCTTTGGAATTGAGCCAAGACTATCTGATTTTACCTTCTTTCCCTTGTAAATTGGACTTTTGAATTTGAATATAAATCTTGATCTTATGCAAGGAGTTGTTAAAAAATGAAATGAGCTATTCAGAAATAAGATCTATTGCAATGGAAACTATTAAGATTAGTTATTACCAGAGTGCATGGAGGCGTGTCTATACAGAAGTCTCTATGTTTGAGAAGTGCTGGAGCGGATGTTCACAGTGAGCCTTTTAGTTTCTATTTACCTGTGGGCTTCCTTACTACTGCTTTTGATGGCAAAATCGAAGCTATTGCTGTGACTATTCAACAACTATCGATTCGTAGTCACTCTTTTATAAAAACAATCATATTGTTTCATTCCAAGAGTGCACTTCAAACCCTTTTGAATAATCAAAATATTTCCCAAAGAATCTTAGACTGTAGGCCTTTGCTTAAGACACTGGCTCACAGAATTTCTTTCCGAGGGATTCCAGCCCACTGTGGAATTATGGGCAATGAAAAAACTTAAATACTGGCTAAGAAAGGAACTTTGATAGAACAACGCATTAATCGACCGCTTCCATTTCATATGACTAAATTGTTGTTGAAAATTCTTAAACAAGATATGATTCAACGCGCTTATAGATAAAAGGTTGGAGAATTCTGGGGAAAAGAGAACTACACTAGTTTTCCAAGGAAGTCAGTCAGCAGTGGCTGTATTTTGACGTTTGACCGGTTATGACCGTTCACGTGACCACCTCTATAGAATTGATTTTGGTTTGTCTTTTACAGTTATTTTTTGCACACTTTAAGCTAATTAGAGCCTAAGTTCTACAGTTTCACGTGGCTATAGAATTGGAGTGGTGGATTCCCAACTGTGGTTTGTGTGACTCTAATCGGCCTATGACTTTTGAACATTTAAAAAATTGTGATGCACTTTCAAGGTATTTTGACATGGCCAAAAAGTACTAGGAGACCATGAACTAATGGCTTTGGTGTCAATGTTCGGCATTTGTAAAACAAATATATGAAATGTCTGAAAATTCATAAAAATCCATATTCGATACAATTTTGAGATGAAAATATTAAAAAGCGGAGAATTAAAATAATTTTTGCAGAAAAATATTCCGAAACGGACTACAAATTTTATTTTGTTTTTTGATTAAAATATAAATTATTTTTTCGAAACTGTTACGTTGCAAAGGTAAACTGAAAGTTATGACACAAATCAATAAATAAAAGAAATTATGACAAATGCAACTGATTCAAAGATACAAAAGAACAAATGCAAAAGAATTATCTCGATACAAAAGAACAAATCCAAAAGAATTATCTCGATACAAAAGAACAAATGCAAAAGAATTATCTCGATACAAAAGAACTAAGAAAATTTGTTGTAAAGAACTATGTCTCCCTACAACATCACAATATACAAAAAGTATACACCAACAACCAGCTATATATAATACATTTATGTATACGTGTAGATCAATCAAGTACATGACAGGCTACAGGAGATACATGGATACAATAGGAAATCAATACGGTGTTATTTAGTGCCTGTCTCCACATTAACATATTAAAAAAATAATTTAATTTGGTAATTTATCTGTAACTGATATAGTTGAGAGTTTTTTTGCGATGTCTCTCTAGAAAGGGAGATTTTGGCGACTTGGAGGCGAGAAAGTAGCTTTTAATAATGATCTAATTGAAAAAAGATAAAATAATGGAATTTTGTTATCTAGGAAGATTCATAAAAATATATTTGCAGAAAATGCAATGAAACTGTAAAATAATGACAATTAATGGAATATAGACAATAAATGGAACTGTAAAATAATGACAACAAAAGGAATATAGACAATAAATGGAACTGTAAAATAATTTTTTGTACATAAAATAATCCAAATATAGACTATATATATATATATATTTTTAATTACTTAAAATTGGAATTTTTCAGAAACTGATTTTGTTCGAAAGATAACTATTTTTTCAGATTTTTCTATTTTTTCTCCAGATAGCAAAAGAGTAATGAAATTTTGCATGGGAGTCTGGAAAATACTACGTAAAAATCGTAGCAAAAAGGCTGATACTGTTTAGATTGCTTAAAAAATCACTGCGAAAAGATGCATAAAAATAATTTATTTTCGACATGATAAAAAATATTTTCAATTCAAATATACATTGTTTTGAATATTTTCATTTTAAATACACATTGTTTTGAATATTTGTACTTTTAAGAGCTAAAAAAATAAACGAATGTGCTTATAAGTTTTTCCAATGCAAGAATTTTTAATCTTTCGGTCATATAAAAATTGCTCAAAATTTTTTACGTGAGTTAAATAAATTCTCTTATTTCAAATACTCATTATTCTAAAGCTGAATATTTTTATATTAAAATGGTAAATGAAATAAATAATTTTTTCAATTAATGGGCCTCGTGTCACAATTTGTTCAACTATAAATTACAGCCTCAGTTGTTAAATTTTCGTTCCGCTGGTGAGCATTAGGGCGGAGGTGCAATCCACTGGTGGCTTTGTTGTAGACACTGTTTCAAAAACTGAAGAGACTCGATGGCGTTTGGGATGTTCAGTATCTTGCTTTGTTAGTCGGACTACCTGGTGAGAGTTTTCTGGAGTTTCTCCCATGCAGTAGGCAAATGGGATGTAGCTCCTTCTAAAAGTCCTCCCGGAAGACACTGCCCTCCGTCTTCAGCGTTACGGAGCCAAGTCAGATTTTTACCTACGGGAGCTCCATCACAGCAGACGCTATCCCCCCTTTCCCTCCTTACATGAGACCACACGGGTTCTTGGACTTAATCTAGATGCTGCTGTCGACCAAGTGGGATAAGAAAAAAACGATACAATCTATAATTTTTCAATTTTACAATCAACCACTAGTAGTTCTGAAAAAAAACTGGATGTTAATTCCTGTTTTTGAGATGATTAATTAGGATTAACATTTTTATCAAAATTAAAAAAAAGCAACTGAAATTAAAACTTTCATTAAAATGTTTTATTAAGTGGAGCCTGAATGGCCGAGTGGCTAGCGCTCTGGCGCTCGGTACCACAGGTTTGGGGTTCGAGTCCCGGCGGTGCCATGGATGTTTGTAGTGGTTCGGAATCCACTTTAAACCGTAGGTCCCGGTCTAATATGACGGTAGAGCGTAGCGGGGGCGTTGTTACTCCGCGTCCGTGGCTTATCTTTAAGTGACACGCGCCCACTGGGTAATGCAAATTGAGTACATTTGTGCAGCGCTGACCTTAAGGCATCTAAGACCAAGCTGTCTAAGTGTTTGCCAACTGCATTAGAACAAAAAAAAAATGTTTTATTAAGTGTCTCAACACTTATTACTTTTTTTTCTCCAAAATAAATTCTGCTTAATTCTGACAAAATGTTCATTGCATATTTTTACTCTAGTTAGCAGACGTTTTCATCATTCTTAAGCGTTCTAAATTATTTGGAGAATATCATTTAAAGTACTTTATGCAGAATACTTAATTTTCGCACTTAAGCAGTATTGGTAATTTTTTCTTTTAATTTGATACTCTTTTATGGAAAATCGATTGTGGTTCCACATGCTCATTTTTTTCTTTTGTAGCTTGAGAAATCAATTTCAATTAAATCATCAATAAACGAAACTTCTTGTTACAAGGGACGGAAAAAACTGAAAAGGAAACTTAGGAAAAGCAATAAGTATTCTACAAAAAGTAAGGAAAATGTAATATATATTATATATATATATATATATATATTGCATTTTCCTATTTTCATGCATTAGATTTTCCTATATATATATATATATAAATATATATATATATAAATATATATATATATTTATATTTTTCCTATATTTGCTAGTTATATAAAACTGTGAGAATAATGTTTGCCAACCAGATAGTTAGATGGCCTTTTCCATCTGTGGGACCATGTTAGTTTTCAAGTTCTAAGAGGTTTTCTTGAAAGACACCTGAGAACCTGAGAATATTTTAACAATACTTGTTCTGCTCTCACTTAGATGGAGCGATTTTATTTCTTGCTTTTGTCTTCTAACAATCTTTTATTTTTACGTATTTTTTTGAAATTTCCTTAGCACTGAAAGTAATAATTTGAACTGGCAATCTTAAGTAAATTTACCATACTTTTTCCATTTAATTGAAATATTTTTAAGGTGTCACGTAGCTTCTTTGTCCGTAAAATGAAGAATCAACAACAAAATAGTCTCCAATTTATATTTTATTCAGAATATGAGAAACATTAAAGTGGCACAGCATAATATAGTGCATTTTAATAAAGTTAAAAAGATAAGTGTATCCATTTGAGGCATACTGACATTATTACTTTACTGTTAACGTTTCAATCTTTTCACGAGGTATTTATAAAATTTTAAATAGTTTTTAAAATATACACTGCTAATAAAATATTACATATAAAATATTACAAATAAATTAAAATATACACTGCTGAAAAGTAATCTTTTTTATACACCATAATGTCATGCATATCATATAAATTTCACGTTTGGTACGTTTCGCCATCATAATGTAGAAATTTAAAAGGCCAGTTGTGTATTTTCCCATTTTTTTAATATTCATAATGATTTTCCTTTAAAATTTATAATTTGCTAAATGGAAGCTAATGGCTAAAAATCATTATGAAACTTAAAATTTGAATTGACAATCTTAAGTAAATTCACCATCTTCCATTTAATTAAAATATTTTTAAGTTGCCACGTAGTTTCTTTGCCCATAAAATAAAGAATCAACAACAAAATAGTGTTCCCTATATATTTTATTCAGTATATAAAAAACATTAAAGGAAGCAGCGTAATATAATGCAATTTAGCAAAGTTAAAAAAATGTGTATCCGTTTGAGGTGCTGGCATTATTACTTTATTGTTAATGTTTCGACAATTTCACAAAATATTTACAAAATTTTAATCAGTTTTTAAAATATACACTGCTAAAAGAGCATGTACTGAAAACTAATTATTTTTTATGTACATAATGTCATATATACCATATAACTTTCATGTTTGGTACGTGTCGCCATCATAATGTAGAAATTTAAATGGCCAGTAGTGTATTTTTCCATTTTTTAATATTCGTAATCGTTTTCCGTTAAAATTTATAATTTTCTAAATGGAAGCTAATGGCTAAGAAAGTTAAGTTATTGATTTATTTATTTATTCATCAAAACTATTAAATTAGAAAAGGTATTCTTAATTCTTACTCAGGATGAATGTAAGCAAAGCTAAAACGAGTAATAAAGGGATTATTACCTTAAAATATAATAAAGTCTAAAATTACATTAATTACTGGCATAAATCTGAAGATATCTATCTGAAGATATCTATGACAACTTTTGTGATTATTCCTGTAAAATATTTTTCTGAAATTTTATGTAGTTATGGGCCTACAGCATTATGTAATGATACTACAATTAAATAAAAAATTCTTCTGTATTTTTAAGCTCATTGTATTATTATTATTATTTTTAAATCTTGACTAAAGCAATACAGCTGTTTTTAAATAAAGTACCAAATTTTAATTACTTAATTATTATTAATTATTAAATTTTAATTAATTAAGTTAAATTTAAATTATTTGCATTTAATTAATTACAGCTTACAGTAAATATGAGTAATTAAAAAAAATCATACATTTAAAAATTTAGAAATATTCAAAAGGAAGCAATGAGCAAGCACGTAAATTTTATTGTCATATAAATCCTAATGCCATATATATCATATAATTTTCTTATTTTAGGATCCCCTTATAAATATAATAACAGATGACAAAGAATTTATAATTAGAACATCATATATCCCTTGACGATTTTACTAAATCCACGAAATCCTTTAGCGTAACTCCTCTGTAAAGTAAGTAATTTGTACAATTAGCGAACATATGCAAAAGTTTTAATATATCCTTATGTTCGAGTTTTATTTGCACAAACCTTTTGTTGAATAATCTTTGTGAAATTGCAAATTAATGAGGAAAGCAATATTTTTAGCCATTAACAAATAGCATGGGAGAAAATATATTCAAAGTTTTAGAGTAATGAGATGAAATAGAATTCCGTGCTGATGCTGCTTATGGTAGAAGGGATGCATTACATGTTTAAAATTATATATATATTAAAACATTTATAACTTCATAGAGTAAAAGTTATAAAAGATAAAAATAAACTTGATATTGTGAGAAACGAAAAATTCTTCTTTGAATATCTTTACGAACGTGTTAGAAATAGCTTTTCACTTGATATCAAATTACCAGAAAATTAAAAAAGCCATAACATTCAGTAGATTTTTTTCAAGTCAATAAAATATATTCTTCATGATTGTAAAATAAAATACAAATTTATTTTACTTTATTTGCATGATTATGTATAGAAAATGTATAAACATACATCCAGAGAATGTCTAATCAGTATCAATTAAATTAATAATATTGCACATAATTGTTTGGCAAAATATGAAGCTTAAAAGGAATAATTTTTGGATAGTTGAGAAATGAGTAAAATTACTCGGGAATCATTTAGATATTTATTTCTTTGGTTTCTTATTAATGTTTTAAATTTAAAAATAATCAAATTTTATATACCTTTGAACTTAAACGAAAAGAGTTTTAAGTTCATAATGAAAAATATATCTAATGATAGAAAAATTGCTCTTACTTATTTTTTTAGTAGTTATCTATTGAAAATACTTTTGTACTTACTTCTTCATAGACATAACAGCCCCATAGCGGGACAAGGCCTCCTGCCTAATGGTAGATTTCGAGGCAGAATATTTAGGGATAGGGCTATCAGCTCTACGCCCAAGAGTCATATGAGACCGGCACTTATATATACACTATGTGGAAGAAAGTGACGGGACACGACACTATAACGACATAAACCCATATTTATTAAAATTAATAGGAGGTAGGGCCTCCTTTGGCTGCGATCACAGCTGCAACCCTTCTGGGCATGCTTTCCACTAAATTAGCCATAGTGGCAAGAAGAATTTTCTTCCAAATGTTTAACAGGAAGTTCCATAGTTCAGGCTTGCTTTTGGGGAGTGGGGTGCAGGCCCTCAACCGACGGTCCAATTCGTCCCAGAGATGTTCAATTGGGTTAAGATCAGCGCTGTGCGCCGGCCACTTCATGCGTTTAACGTTGTTGTTCACATACTAATCAAGAGTCCTCCTTGCAACATGGCATGTTGCGATGTCGTCTTGATACCAGCAATCACCCATACCGTACGTTGCCCCCAAGGTAGGAAGGACATGATTGTCGAGAATATCACAGTATCTATCGGCATTTATCGCACCATCAACCTTCACCAGTGGGCCAGCCCCATACCAGGAGAAACAGGCCCATACCATCAATTCTCCTCCACCAAGCTTTACAGTTGGGACGACACACTCGGGCAAAAGGCGTTCTCCTGGTAAACGCCGTACCCAAACACGTCCATCGGAACGGAAAAGGGTAAATCGTGACTCGTCTCTCCAAAGGACGCGTTTCCAGTCATCCAGAGTTCAAGTACAGTGGTCTTTGGACCATCGAACATTCAGTTTCTTTTGGTTTTCGTAATCAAAATATATTCTTCCGAACGTCCAATAAAATACTAACTTATTTTGGAACTTTATTTGGGCCTGGATGATTATGTCTTGGTCGAAATGTATAAACATACATCCAGAGAATGTCTAATCATTAGCGATGTTATCCATGGATGTTTGACGGTTACTGGCAAATATCCCTTAAAAGTACCCGCCGTTGAGAAATCCCTGCTGGAGAGAACTTTAGATATCGTCCACTTCGGGGTTTTTGTTTTAAATTTGTCCCTCAGTCTTGTAGCGACAAACAACACGTGCTACAGTTGATTTTGAAAAATTACGGAGACGGGATACCTCCCTAATTGTTCTTACCTTTTTTTAAGATGCAATTGAACCACCACACCTTCATCGACCTTAGACAACTCTTCCTGTGGCACAAGGCATCTTGACAAAAAACAACTCTAGTCGACTCCACAGAGTATTTATAGGATATGGCTGACACGTGATACCTATTATTGCGCATGTGTCAGCTGTATTGTCGACTTTTCTACTTTTCGAGGGGTGTCCCGTCACTTTCTTCCAGATAGTGTATATATATATATATATATATATGTGTGTGTGTGTGTATGTGTGTGTATTCCCATAAATTTCCTTAAAATGTTCATAAGTGCCTTAAAAATAATTATATGAATTTATATTCCTGTAAATAATTTTCTGATGAATGAAGTTTTCGTATACACTTAATAAATGCCTTTCAAAACATTTAAAGTAAACCTAAAAAGTTATATATTTCAAATTGCTTGTAAATATTACATAAAATTGATTTCTTGATTAAATTTTAAATGATGAATATCCATACAATTTGGAAAGATTTCGTGAGATTGTTTCTGTGTTTTTTTATAATTTCTGACCACTCTCAATATACTTCAGTAAATTTTCGTACGCAATATTTTAAAGTAGAATAACTTTTATTGCGGAATTAACTACTAAAGGCTATCGTAAAGATGAGATAAAAGACTAACTCTCCTGAGAATTGGTTTAGCAAATAGAAAATAAAAGTTTCTTTTCTCTATCAAAAGACACGCAATAAACTTTTCTTTTCACCGAAAGAATAATCCCTATCTCTGGCAGACATTTTAGTTACACAGTTTTAACTAGAATCGTCTCTCTATATTTTTTGTTTTCAAAGTTTATTGGAACTGCTGGAGATACTTTTCGTTCTTTGTCAAACAGTAGGACAGTAAGTTAGTAAGGAACTGAAGAAATCGAAATAAATGAAAGAGAGATAATTCTTAAAGTTTTCTCGAAGATTGTAAATATATGGGTGTATCTGACCAATGTTGTCCTTCAAAATTTCCCAGAAAAAATGCTATTTTCTAAAACTTGGCTCTTATATGATGTTTAGTCATTTTGCGATAACTCATAACTTAACTATTACAAAATTTCTCGGGCCTGAATGGCCGAGTAGCTAGCACTCTGGCACTCGGCACCACAGGTTTCGGGTTCGAGTCCCGGCGGTGCCATGGATGTTTGTAGTGGTTCGGAATCCACTTTAAATTGTAGGTCCCGTTCTAATGATCGTAGAGCGTTGCGGGGGCATTGTTACTCCGCGTCCGTGGCTTATCTTCAAATTACACGCGCCCCCTGGGTAATGCAAAGTGAGTATGTCTGTGCAGCGCTTGCCTTACGTCATTCAAGACCAAGCTGTCTAAGTGTTTGCCAGCTGCATTAGAAAGAAAAAAAAAATTTTCTTTAGTACATTTTCATTATGCTTACGAAAACGCAGTAATCACAATTCACTTGTACCAGGTCTGATGATTTTAAAAAGACAATCGCATTTAAACTATCATACATGAAAATAAAACCATTCTTGCGAGAGAGAGTGAAAGTTACTATAATCGCTTATGCATAATGATTTGAACTATTTCTCTACATGATTTAGTAATTTGTATGCAATAAAGGTATCATGTTATAATTAATTTAACTGCTACTCAAACCAAAATAGCAATAATGGATAATATGAAAACAAATTAATATGAAAAATTTTTTTGTTGAATATCGATGGGCCCGAACATTCCACCGACAAGAGATGCCATTGCCTTCTTGGTTTGGTTTGTCATTCTACGGTCATTTTGTGCGCACTTTAGGCTAATTATACCGGGACCTACATTTTAACTTGGATTCCCAATCACTAACAAACACCTATGCCATCGCCAGGATTCGAACCAGTAGTCTGTGGTATCAAGGGCCAAAGCGCTAGCTAATTGGCCATCAGGCCACTGCCTTCCTGATGAACTTTTAAGAGTAACTATCTTATATTTGCATGTCGTATGTGAAAAAATGCAGAAAACTTCCACCAGATTATCGATACGAAACGTTTAACACATGATCTCACAATTCCTATTGAGTTTCCGAGTCTCTGAAAGCATCGAATGCAACGAAATCTGCTTGTGGATTTGAAGCTGAGTCCTCATACACGCTAATTACTCAAGCTACTAGTAGGCCATGATGCGATCAACCAGAAACATGGCAGTTTTTTCTTTCCAGTAATTTATCCATGATCTTCTATTTGAAACACTCTTGAGACACTAATTGGTGATGCATAACTATTGTTCAGAATAAATAGACTTCAGTAAAATCCAAACTGTAATTAATGGCATCCAGTATCACAATAGCAAACCCTGTACAAAAACATATGGCCTCTTACGTGATGATAGTACTACGACCACGGGTCTAAAATATACTACAGCTTTTTCAATAGACTCTTACAGTACTCTTTTGACTCAGTAATTACAATGCAGTTCAATACTTCCTTCTCTCTTAATGCAGAACTTAGCAATGTTAGAAAGTACAGTATAATGTAACTGGATCTCTTGTTGAGAAATTTATTGATAATAATAAAAAACATTTTTTTTTTTAAAAAATCCCTATATATATAGAAGGCTTAATTCATGGATCAGTGATAATGTGCTCATCTAGTGTACAGAAAGATTCAGGTTCTTTATCAACTGGCTAAATCTTTGGACACTTTCTGAAGTCTCAAACCGAAACAAGGAGACTTTATGATGGTTATGAAAAAGTATATGAGTGTCTCGCATAAATAGACAAGTTACCTGGTAGGATTTTCTGGTTTCCTTCAGTACAAATTCCTTGCAGTTATCCCTTAAAGTCCTCCCAAAAGGCAAAGCCCTCCTTTCATCGTCCATTGGGGAACTGTTCATGTCCTCCACAAGTAGTGTGTAACAAGTAATATGTACAAGTAGTAACGATATGTAGAATAATCACAGGAGATAATACAAAAATGAAAAATTGCATATTTAAAATAAATTTGTGAAATAAGACAACATATTAAAAATATTTTTGAATTTTAATAAGACTCTAGAGACTAGCAGACATTGTTAAATAATGAATCCCTTGTTCTTAATTTTGAGAGGAAACATAATCAACGCAAGCTCATAGGAAACATAATTTCCTATGAGCATGCGCGCTAGGGAGAAAAAGCTAAAGGACGTCCTACGGTAACTAACGTACGGTATGCAAAAACTCTCTAATGTATCCCAATTTTGAAATGTATGCATATATATGAGGTTATGATTAGTTTTTAATCATCTTATATCACTTATTAAAGTACATTTTTGTCAAGTATTTGCAATTGAGTGAAAAAATGACTAAATATAAAATAATTTAAAAAGAGCATATTCTAAAATAAATCAAATAAAAAGAATATTAAAAAAAATTAATAAAAATAAAACTATATTTTTTGTCAAAACAATAAATTATCAAGCACATTAAAATTCCTAAAACCATGATTAATTAATATTTTTAATTTACTTTTATAATTTAATAGAGAGAAAAAAATTCTACCAATGGAAAATTTACCAAACTACCAAAAATTCCTGGAAAATACCAGAATTATAAATAAAAATCCATAAGCAGAAGTAATTAAAAGTGATAAGTAAAAATAACTTTTCCAAATAGCTTTCCTTTCTTAGAAATACTATTAAATTATTAAGAAAAATACTTTATTTTTGTTAAATAATATTAAAATAATCTTTGAAAAACTCTTCTTAATTATTGTTTACTTGAATTTTTAAGTAGTTAATTTTTCAATAGAATGAATTTTGTAGAATTCAACAGAAATTTGTGAAGGCCAATGATTGTTAGTTTGGTATTTATAGTGCAAAACATTTTGTGGGTAACTGTTTTTAATATTTTTTTAGTGAATTTCGCTGAATTTAGATTTTGTTTGAAGAAGAAAAAATAAGAAGAAAGCAAAAAACGTAAGTTTTAATTATAAGCGGAAAATATTTTGCTCTCTTTAATTAAGCTTTAGAAAGTTAATTTTCAGAAAATAAGTAATAAAAACTAATAAAACTAATTTCAGCTATTCTGGGTACTATATTTTTAGACTCCTTTATTAAGATTTTTTTATATATTTGAAGTACGTTATAAAAATTATTCTACTAAAAAACGAATTTCTGTATATGACGACATTTTAAGAGTTGCATATATAATGCAAAAATATTTTTGTTTGTTAATAACACAAATAAATGTAAATGAAAAATACTTTCGAATGTTTGAAATTTTTTTAATCAAGTATCTTAATCTAATATTTGAAAAATTCTATTTAATTTTAATAAAATTAAAACCATATTTAAATTTATATTTAAATTGAGTAGGTAAAATATTAAGAAATATAATTCAAATTCAAAAAAAAAAAAAAAAATTTCTTATCTTGCATTATTATTACTTACTTTAAATGTATAATTTGGAGTATAAAATTAATTTAACTTTTCATATTAATCATGTTATCATTTCAAAAATTAAATTAGTACAAAGTATTGTATAAAGCTGGAAAATAATAATACTAATAAAAATAATAATACGCTTCACTTATTAATGCTGATTATGAATTATTACACAATAGCTTTTGCACCCTTTAACTTAATTACGTTTAATACTAATTGTAAAAGCAGTCCAATAATAAACTAAAAAAGAACTTTAAAAAAAAAAAAAAAAAAGCATTCTGTGAAATATATTAATAAATTCTCTATGTTTTTCTACATTATTCAATATTTATTATAAAAGTGAAAAAATAAACAAAAAAAAAAAAAAAAAAAATAAAAGTTTTATTGTAAACACTGTGTCAAAAAAATGAAGAGATTTGATGGCGTTTGTGATGTTCAGTATTTTGTCTCGTTAGTCGGACTATCTGGTGGAAGTTTTCCAGGTTTTCTCCGATACGATGCGCTAATAAGGGATTATTTCTCCTAAAAGTCTTCCCGGAACAGAAGTCAGACTTCCTCCCCCTCCAGACCCTCCTTCCATGAGGGATTCGACAACGACAACAAGTGAAAAAAGAAATAAAGCTTTAAGGCATTCATTTATTATTTTTAATGTATATTGTTTTAAATTTTCAATAAACAACTGAATTATTCTGCTTAAAATGTAGAATTTATCTTTCTGTACATTATGTTAACTTATTATTGTTTTCTTTTTATTTAATTTTTCTCGACTTTACCCTTATTTCAGTACTTTACTCTTTCAAATTGTTGTGAAAATAGTTTTTTTAAATTTTATTTTCTCAAGACGTCTGGAGAAATAACTAAAAATAGTTTTCAGTTTTTCTTGAGAAAAGCGGTCTATGGTGTTTTGAAATAATTGAACAACCATGTATAAAGTGAATACTTTAGTCTGGGCAACTGTATTCTCAAGAGATCATAACTGTTTTACAGCTGGTATACAGTCTACAATTTTAAAGCAATATAATTATTTTTTTATAGTTCTGTAATAAGACGGGAAAGAAAAAATCTGATTTTTGTTCTATTCCTGAGAGACACTTTAACGGTTCCATTTCAGATATAGTTACTTCAATTTATCTCTTTAAAGACGAACATTGAGGGTTTTCCTACGTTGCTTTATAGTAATTTCAACAACTTAGAACGATAACAGATGTATTATTTTAGTAAGTGTTTTATATAAACTAGCTTTCGTGAAACGCTAGTATTAAAATTTAAATAATAATTCTATAAAATATTTTCGTTATTATATTTGAAAATAATTTTTAGTATAATTAGGACATAGCTCGCACTATTTGAAAATAAAATTTGCATCGTATTCTTTGGTTAAATAGTTGTAACAAAAAGAATATATAATAATTTGAAGTCTTATATAGAATTAATTTAATCATTTTTTTTTATGGGAGAAACTAGTGAAATTGTTGCTAGTTTATTATGAGGAGTTTATTGTTTTTGTTACCTCTAGCGTAACATTTAACTGACTTGAGAGAAACAATATATTTTTTTTAAAAAAATGTTTAAAAACTAAGCAAAGCATAATAGTTAAAAGATGCATTTTGTTAAAACCACAAAAGAGAAATAAGTAAAATATTAGGATACATATTTTGTTTTTTTTTTGTTTCATTTTTGTCGCATTTTGTTTCATTTTTAATAATGAAGTAACACATTTTTGCTCAGGTTATTATGAGTAACATTTGCATTATTTCAACATTGGTTTCTTATTCTCAGACTGTGAGACTAAGTAAAAATATACATGTAACGTATAAATTTATTTCTCTAATATACGTAGTTCTATATTTACTTAATTATAATTGTTTTAAAAAGCCAGTGCATTATAAGAAAATTATAAATAAGTATAAAAAAAGTAATGGCCCATAAAACATGTGCCTATAATTTAATAAAAGTAACCTGCTTATATTTGTTAAGTTTTTACTAACTAATCAATTAAATTTTATGAGTTAAATTCGTTATATTTTCGATTACATACCCAGTATTCAAGTTCCTGTACATTATGCTATCTTTTTATTGCTTTCTTTTTATTTAATTTTTCTCAATTTTACTCTTATTTCAGTACTTAACTCTTTGAAATTGTTGTGGAAATATTTTTTATTACTTTCTCAAGATGTCTGGAAAAATAACTAAAAAGTAGTTTTTAGTTTTTCTTGGAAAAAACGGTCTATGGTTTTTTGAAATAATTGAACAACTATATATAAAGTGAATAGTGTAGTCTGAGCAACTCTATTCTCAAGAGATCGTAACTGCTTTTGCAGCTAGCATACGGTTTACAATTTTTAAAGCAATACAATTATTTTTAATAGTTCTGTAATAAGAAGGGAAAAAGAAAAATCTGATTTTCTATCCATTATTATTGTTCCATTCCTGAGAGACTCTTGAGATATAGTTACTTGAATTTATGTCTTGAAAGAAAAATGTTGAGGGTTTTCATATGTTTCTTTATAATAATTTCAACTGTGTTAAAAGATGCTTAGAACGATATCAGATAACAATATTAATTTATTAAGTGTTTTATAGCAACGAACTTCCTGGAAATGTTCGTATTAAAATTTAAATAATAATTCTATAAAATATTTTCTTTATTATTTTTGAAAATAATTGTTAGTTTTGATTAGGACTTAGTTCTTAATACTTAAAGATAAAATTTGCATATTATTCATTGGTTACATAGTTGTACCAATAAGAATATATAATAATTTAAAATCTTATATATAGTTAATTTAATAATTTTTTAATTAAGAGGCCAGTGGAAGATTTATTGTTTTTGTTAGCTCTAGAGTGAGATTTAACTGAGTTGTAAGAAACAATATTCTTTAAGAAAAACATTAAAAAAATAAGCAAAGCATAATAGTCAAAAGATACATTTTGGTAAAATCACAAAAGAGAAATAAGTAAAATATTAAGATAAAATTCTGTAATTGTTTTTTTTTTAATAATTAAATAACACATTTTTTCTCAGACTATTATGAGTAGCATTTGCATTATTTCAACATTGGTTTCTGAATCGCAGACAATCCGATTAAGTAAAAGTATACGCATGAGATAGAAATTTATTTCTTTATTATATGTAGTAATATATTTACTTAATAATAATTGTTTTAATAAATAAGTACATTATAAAAAACTTTACATAAAATAACAATAATGACCTATAAAGCATGTGCCTATAGATTAATAAATGGAATCTGCTTATATTTTTTTAGTTTTTACTAACTAATTAATTAAATTTTATGAGTTAAATTTACTACATTTTCGATTGCGTTCACCGAATACATCTTCTTCCTGTATATTATGTTAACATTTTATTGCTTTCTGTTTATTTAATTTTTCTCGATTTTACTCTTAATTCAGTACTTCACTTTTTAAAATTGTTGCGAAAATAATGTTTTTTTAATTTTCTCAAGATGTCTGGAAAAATAACTAAAAAATAATTTTCAGTTTTTCTTGAGAAAAGCGGTCTATGGATTTTTGAAATAATTGAACAACTATATATAAAGTGAATAGTGTAGTCTGAGCAACTCTATTCTCAAGAGATCATAACTGTTTTACAGCTAGTATATGGCCTACAACTTTTAAAGCAATACAATTATTTTTTATAGTTCTGTAATAAGAAGAGGAAGAGAAAAATATGATTTTCCACCCATTATTTTTGTTTTATTCCTGAGAGACACTTTAAAGGCCTTTTTTGAGATATAGTTACTTCAATTTATCTCACGAAAGAAAATCATTGACGGTTTTCATACGTTGCTTTATAGTAATTTCAACTGTGTTAAAAGATGCTTAGGACGATAACAGATATATTAATGTATTAAGTGTTTTATAGCAACGAGTTTTCGTGAAATGAAATTCTATGAAATATTTTCAGTTATTATTTATGAAAATAATTTTTTGTATGACTAGGATTTAGTTCTTATTATTTTAACAGAAACTTTGCATCATATTCTTTGGTTACATAGTTGTATTAAAAACAACGTATAATAATTTAAAATTGGATATAGAATTAATTTAATAATTTTTTAAGGGAGAACAGTGGAAAATGTATTGTTTTTGTTAACTCTAGAGCGATATTTAACTGAGTTAAGAGAAACATTATATTTTTAAGAAAGCTATTTAAAATTAAGCATAGCATAATAGTCAAAAGATACATTTTGCTAAAATCACAAAAGAGAAATAAGTAAAATATTAGGATCCACATTTTGTAATTGGTTATTTTTAATAATGGAATGACACATTTTTGCACAGGATATTATAAAGAGCATTTGCATTATTTCAACATTGGCATCTTATTCTCAGATAGTGCGATTAAGAAAAAATATAAATATAACGTAGAAGTTTAATTCTCTAGTAAACATAGTAATATATTTACTTAATTATTATTGCTTTAATAAGTAAGTGCATTATAAGAAAATTTTAAATAAATTAAAAAAATAAGGACCTATAAAACATGTGCCTATACATTAATAAAAGTTTACATTATTTTTTAAAGTTTTTATTAATTATTTAATTAAATTCTAATAAGTGAAATTCGTTATATTTTCGATTACATACCCATTATTCAACTTCCTGTACATTATGTTATCTTTTTATTTAATTTTTCTCAATTTTACTCTTATTTCGGTACTTAACTCTTTCAAATTGTTGTGGAAATATCTTTTATTACTTTCTCAAGATGTCTGGAAAAATAACTAAAAAATAGTTTTCAGTTTTTCTTGGAAAAAGCGGTCTATGGTTTTTTTGAAATAATTGAACAACTATATATAAAGTGAATAGTGTAGTCTGAGCAACTCTATTCTCAAGCAATCATAACTGTTTTTGCAGCTAGCATACGGTTTACAATTTTTAAAGCAATACAATTATTTTTATTAGTTCTGTAATAAGAAGGGAAAAAGAAAAATCTGATTTTCTATCCATTATTTTTGTTCCATTCCTGAGACTCTCTTGAGATATAGTTACTTGAATTTATCTTTTAAAAGAAAAAAGTTGAGGGTTTTCATATGTTTTTTATAATAATTTCAACTGTGTTAAAAGATGCTTAGAACGATATCAGATAACTATATTAATTTATTAAGAGTTTTATAGCAACGAGTTTCCTGGAAATGTTCGTATTAAAATTTAAATAATAATTCTATAAAATATTTTCGTTATTATTTTTGAAAATAATTTTTAGTTTTGATTAGGACTTAGTTCTTAATACTTAAAGATAAAATTTGCATATTATTCATTGGTTACATAGTTGTACCAATAAGAATATATAATAATTTAAAATCTTATATATAGTTAATTTAGTAATTTTTTAATTAAGAGGCCAGTGGAAGATTTATTGTTTTTGTTAGCTCTAGAGTGAGATTTAACTGAGTTGTAAGAAACAATGTTTTTTAAGAAAAACATTAAAAACCAAGCAAAGCATAATAGTCAAAAGATACATTTTGGTAAAATCACAAAAGAGAAATAAGTAAAATATTAAGATAAAATTCTGTAATTGTTTTTTTTTTAATAATTAAATAACACATTTTTTCTCAGACTATTATGAGGATTTGCATTATTTCAACATTGGTTTCTGAATCGCAGACAATCCGATTAAGTAAAAGTATACGCATGAGATAGAAATTTATTTCTTTATTATATGTAGTAATATATTTACTTAATAATAATTGTTTTAATAAATAAGTACATTATAAAAAACTTTACATAAAAAAACAATAATGACCTATAAAGCATGTGCCTATAGATTAATAAATAGAATCTGCTTATATTTTTTTAGTTTTTACTAACTAATTAATTAAATTTTATGAGTTAAATTTACTACATTTTCGATTGCATTCTCCGAATACATCTTCTTCCTGTATATTATGTTAACTTTTTATTGCTTTCTGTTTATTTAATTTTTCTCGATTTTACTCTTAATTCAGTACTTTACTTTTTAAAATAGTCGCGGAAATAATGTTTTTTTTAATTTTCTCAAGATGTCTGGAAAAATAACTAAAAAATAGTTTTCAGTTTTTCTTGAGAAAAGCGGTCTATGGATTTTTGAAATAATTGAACAACTATATATAAAGTGAATAGTGTTGTCTGAGCAACTCTATTCTTAAGAGATCATAACTGTTTTACAGCTAGTATAAGGCCTACAACTTTTAAAGCAATACAATTATTTTTTATAGTTCTGTAATAAGTAGAGAAAGAGAAAAATCTGATTTTCCATCCCTTATTTTTGTTCTATTCCTGAGAGACACTTTAAAGGCCTTTTTTGAGATATAGTTACTTCAATTTATCTCACGACAGAAAATCATTGACGGTTTTCATAAGTTGCTTTATAGTAATTTCAACTGTGTTAAAAGATGCTTAGGGCGATAACAGATATATTAATGTATTAAGTGTTTTATAGCAACGAACTTTCGTGAAATGAAATTCTATAAAATATTTTCAGTTATAATTTATGAAAATAATTTTTAGTATGATTAGGATTTAGTTCTTATTATTTTAAGAGAAACTTTGCATCTTTTTTTGGTTACATAGTTGTATTAAAAACAACGTATAATAATTTAAAATTCGATATAGAATTAATTTAATAATTTTTTAATGGAGAAACTAGTGAAAATTTATTGTTTTTGTTAACTCTAGAGCTATATTTAACAAACAAATAACGTTAAGAGAAACATTATATTTTTAAGAAAACTATTTAAAATCAAGCATTGCATAATAGTCAAAAGATACATTTTGTTAAAATCACAAAAGAGAAATAAGTAAAATATTAGGATCCACATTTTGTAATTGTTTATTTTTTAATAATAGAATGACACATTTTTGCACAGTATATTATAAAGAGCATTTGCATTGTTTCAAAATTGGCATCTTATTCTCAGATAGTGCGATTAAAAATAAAAATAATAATGTAACGTAGAAGTTTAATTCTCTAGTAAACATAGTAATATATTTACTTAATTATTATTGCTTTAATAAGTAAGTGCATTATAAGAAAATTTTAAATAAATTAAAAAATAAAGACCTATAAAACATATGTCTATAAATTATTAAAAGTTTAAATTATTTTTTGAAGTTTTTATTAACTATTTAATTAAATTCTAATAAGTGAAATTCGTTATATTTTCGATTGCATACCCATTATTCAACTTCCTGTACATTATGTTATCTTTTTATTTAATTTTTCTCAATTTTACTCTTATTTCGGTACTTAACTCTTTCAAATTGTTGTGGAAATATTTTTTATTACTTTCTCAAGATGTCTGGAAAAATAACTAAAAAGTAGTTTTCAGTTTTTCTTGGAAAAAGCGGCCTATAGTTTTTTTGAAATAATTGAACAACTATATATAAAGTGAATAGTGTAGTCTGAGCAACTCTATTCTCAAGCGATCATAACTATTTTTGCAGCTAGCATACGGTCTACAATTTTTAAAGCAATACAATTATTTTTAATAGTTCTGTAATAAGAAGGGAAAAAGAAAAATATGATTTTCTATCCATTATTTTTGTTCCATTCCCGAGAGACTCTTGAGATATAGTTACTTGAATTTATCTCTTGAAAGAAAAACGTTGAGGGTTTTCATATGTTTCTTTATAATAATTTCAACTGTGTTAAAAGATGCTTAGAACGATAACAGATAAGTATATTAATGTATTAAGTGTTTTATAGCAACGAGCTTCCTGGAAATGTTCGTATTAAAATTTAAATAATAATTCTATAAAATATTTTCTTTATTATTTTTGAAAATAAGTGTTAGTTTTGATTAGGACTTAGTTCTTAATACTTAAAGATAAAATTTGCATATTATTCATTGGTTACATAGTTGTACCAATAAGAATATATAATAATTTAAAATCTTATATATAGTTAATTTAATAATTTTTTAAGGAAGAGGCCAGTGTAAGATTTGTTGTTTTATGCTTATGTTTTTTAAGTTTTTACTAACTAATTAATTAAATTTTATGAGTTAAATTCGTTATATTTTCGATTACATACCCAGTATTCAAGTTCCTGTACATTATGTTATCTTTTTATTGTTTTCTTTTTATTTAAGTGTTAGTTTTCTTAATACTTAAAGATAAAATTTGCATATTATTCATTGGTTACATAGTTGTACCAATAATAATATATAATAATTTAAAATCTTATATATAGTTAATTTAATAATTTTTAAGGAAGAGGCCAGTGTAAGATTTGTTGTTTATGCTTATGTTTTTTAAGTTTTTACTAACTAATTAATTAAATTTTATGAGTTAAATTCGTTATATTTTTGATTACATACCTAGTATTCAAGTTCCTGTACATTATGTTATCTTTTTATTGCTTTCTTTTTATTTAATTTTTCTCAATTTTACTCTTATTTCAGCACTTAACTCTTTCAAATTGTTGTGGAAATATCTTTTATTACTTTCTCAAGATGTCTGGAAAAATAACTAAAAAGTAGTTTTCAGTTTTTCTTGGAAAAAGCGGCCTATGGTTTTTTTGAAATAATTGAACAACTATATATAAAGTGAATAGTGTAGTCTGAGCAACTCTATTCTCAAGAGATCATAACTGTTTTTGCAGCTAGCATACGGTCTACAATTTTTAAAGCAATACAATTATTTTTAATAGTTCTGTAATAAGAAGGGAAAAAGAAAAATATATTCCTGAGAGACTCTTGAGATATAGTTACTTCAATTTATCTCTTGAAAGAAAAACGTTGAGGGTTTTCATATGCTTCTTTATAATAATTTCAACTGTGTTAAAAGATGCTTAGAACGATAACAGATAAGTATATTATTTTATTAAGTGTGTTTTTAGCAACGAGTTTCCTGGAAATGTTCGTATTAAAATTTAAATAATAATTCTATAAAATATTTTCGTAATTATTTTTGAAAATAAATTTTAGTATGATTAGGAATTAGTTCTTATTACTTAAAGATAAAATATGCATCTTATGCTTTGGTTATATAGTTGTACTAAAAAGAATATATAATACTTTAAAATAGTATATAGAATTAAATTAATAATTTTTTATTAAGGGAGAGGCTGGTTTAAAGTTTATTGTTTTTGTTAACTCTAGAGCGAGATTTAACTGAGTTGAAAGAAGCAATATTTTTTTAAAGGAAAACATTTAAAAACCAAGCAAAGCATAATAGTCAAAAGGTACATTTTGTTAAAATCACAAAAGAGAGATTAGTTAAATATTAAGATACACATTTTGTAATTGGCTCTATTTTGCTCACTTTCAATGATGAAATAGCACATTTTTAATCAGGTTATTTTAGGGAGCATTTGCATTATTTAAACATTGATTTCTTATTGTCAGACAATATAATGAATTAAAAATATACACGTAACGTAGAAATTTATTTCTTTAATTTATATAATAGTTATAGTGTGCAAGTTGTGCAGCTGGTTTGTAACTGGGTATGCTTGGGTTGAGATTTGAGACACAAGTTTGAAAACTTCCAACTTTATTTACACACGCACAAGCAAAACAAGCGTACAATTAAAGATATACAATATTTAACATATTTAATGATATATAATTATAGATTCGTGGGAGAATTCCACATCTAAGCTGAAAACCCGATACTTAGATATATGCAGGTTGCGAGAAAGTTACTTCCGCTCGGGTGAGAGTCTGTACGCAACTGTTACGCAGGATTGAATTAAAGATATTTCTTCTCGGGATGAGAGACTGGAATCTAAACGTTTCTCAGCGGTAGCGCAGGTTGTGTAGTACTTCCTATCGGGTAAGAGTCTTAAGACCTACTGACCATTTCTCCTGAGCGCCACAGGCTGCACTCTTGCAGTGCGTAAGAGGCAGCACGGTTGCATAGTATATTTACTTAATTATTATTGTTTTAATAAGTAAGTTCATAATAAAAAAATTTGTAATAATAAAATAATAATGACCTATAAAACATGTGCCTATAAATTAATAAAATGAATCTGCTTATATTTTTAAAATTTTTATTAACTAACTAATTAAATTTTTCTAGTGCAATTTGTTTCATTTTCGGTTACATTGCCCGACTCGTATCTCAGTGGCAACGAGCGCTACTGGTGAGCATTAGGGCTGAGGTTCAATCCGCTGGTGGCTTTGTTGTAGACAATGTTTCAAAAACGAGGAGAATCGGCGGCGTTTGTGTTGTTCAGCATCTTGCCTCGTTAGTAGGACTACCTGGTGGGAATTTTCCAGGGTTTCTCCAATATGATATGCAAATGTGGGACAATTCCCCCTAAAAATCCTCTCGGAAGGTACTGCACTCCTTCTTCAGCGACACAGTACCAAGTAAGACGTCTACCTACTGGTGCTCCTTCAGAACAGAAGCTGCCCCCCTTCCCCTTCATCCATGAGAACACATGGGTTCATGGACTTGGTATAGATGTTGCTGTTGATCAAGTGGAATAAGAAATAACAACACATTTTCGGTAATTATGGATTAAATAAATTTTCTGTAAATAGCAAAAATAAGTTGAGGCTGTTAAACTGTTGAAAATATTAACATAATTACGTTATGCCTTTAAATTAACAGCTGTAAGATTATTTATTGTTAGAAATTCATAAAAATAAAACATTATTGATTTTGATCATTTAGTGCAATTTACGAGCCAATTTATTCTGATGGAAGTCTGACAGTTTCTTTATAAAATATACTTCCAGACAGTCATTAAAAAAATACATGTCTAGTTAAGCAGAGGTATCTTTTTTCTATAAGATTTTAATTAATCTTTACTAATAATTTTTAAATTGTGTTTAACTACTATACAAGTAAATTTTTTCAGAGTCTATACCGACGTAAAAAATTGCAAATGAAACTTTAAAAATTAATTATACAGTCTAATGTAATTTTTTAAAGTTATTAAAAATGGTGCCAGCAAAGTAATAATGATAAGTAATATAAAATTTACTAACTGAGTAAATTTGTGTTTATTTTAAATTTAGAAAGCTTTAAATTATTCCAAGTTTCTTACTTTTATTTTGCTTAAAATTCATTATCTGTTCAAACATTTTATTTAAAAATTCTTAACCATTATTTTGGTTTAAAAAGATATATCGTCATCATTTTCACTGATATGATTTTAATTCTAACTTGAGCATGAAAGATACGTATTTGTTTTGAATTGAGAGAAGCCATTCTTTTGTAACTTTTTGTCACTTTTTTGGTTCGTTTCAAAATAACCTATTTTGTTATTTGAAAAAAAAAAAAAAAAAAAAAAAAAAAAAGATATAACTTTTTTTTTCCAAGATCTATACGGTATTTGGACTAAAATTTATGAAATAAATATTGGTAAAGTTCTTTAATTATTTATATAAAACTAAAAAAACAAAATTTTCTTAATTCCAGAAATTTCTTTCTATAAATATTCGTAGTCGCCTGGCTATTGGTACCACAGCCTTCTGGTTCGAATCCTGGTGGTGACATGGATGTTTGTTAGGGATTTGGAATCCACTTTAAACTGTAGGTTACGGTCTGTTTAGTCCTCGTGTGCACAAGATGACCATAGAGCGACAAACCAAACCTTCATATCCGTGAACTCTTTTAATTATGCTACAATACACACTCATTTGCACCAATCTTTCGTATTCATTTAAATTTTGCAATGATACAGCATTATCACAGTTTTCCTATTTATTATAATAAAAATAAATTTTTGTCATCAAATTTTTCATATCCCATATTTGTAAGGTCTATCCTTTGTAATTGACGCTATGAGAAATATTTAAGGTTTAACAGTTTCAAGGAGTTTAAATATCTTTCAAATTATCAGTACATCTATAAAAATAGATGTGCGCTAACAAGTAGCTTTGTTATAAATTCAAATTTTGACTTTAAATGTCTTCAAGGAAAACATACAGCTTTTATAATTTGCAAAGAATGTATTTCTTTCCTATAAATATTTATATCAGATCTGATGCGATTACTTTAAACCTATATAATTTACAAAGCAGGATTTGGTTTAAAAATATACAGTTATTATACTTTGCAAAGAATATATTTCTTTCCATAAATATTTGTATCGGATCTGATGCGATTACTTTAGATCAATACAATTTACAAAGCAGGATTTTGTTTAAAAGCATATAGTTTTTATACTTTGCAAAAATGTATTTCGTTCCTTTAAATACTAGTTATATCAGATCTGATGCATTACTTTAAATCTATACAATTTACAAAGCAGGATTTTATTTAAAAGCATATAGTTTTTATACTTTGCAAAAATGTATTTCGTTCCTTTAAAAGTTATATCAGATCTGATGCATTACTTTAAATCTATACAATTTACAAAGCAGGATTTTGTTTAAAAGCATATAGTTTTTATACTTTGCAAAAATGTATTTCGTTCCTTTAAATACTAGTTATATCAGATCTGATGCATTACTTTAAACTCTATACAATTTACAAAGCAGGATTTTGTTTAAAAAAACACAGTTTTTATACTTCTCAAAGAATGTATTTCTATCAGATCTATCAGATATATAATTTACAAAGCAGGATTTTGTTTCTTCCCAAATATATAAAAAATACATCAAAAATGATAAAAGTACAACTCCATACATGCCAGGAATAAAAGACTGAAGCATACAAGTGATGTACGCATCACAAAGATTATACATATTATAGTAAACATCTTTTGTAAATGGATACTCATACCGGATGATTTTGTAAGCAAACGACTCTGGACAAAACTACGATACATAAAAAGTGAAAATAAAAGTCTCCAGACGACAGAAAGGTATAGAGAAGGTAAAGATACTATACTACTCATAGGCATAAAAGACATAAAAACTGTCTATAGGTTGACTACAATGCCCATCCCCTCCCACACTCCTGTCCCGAAACCAACATTTTGTCTGAGAAGAAAAGAGGAAAATGTTGACCAAACAAATCCCTTTCCTCTGTGAAAGGTTGATAAAAAGGAAAAGATGAAAAACAATGGAGAGTCCTAAGGTTAGTCCAAGAACAACCTAGAAAAATATGGAATAGCCAAAAAAGGCTTTCAAAAAAGCGACATGAACGCATAATTGAAAATTAGCAGCATGTTCTCACTTATACTCAATTATTATTGTTATACAAATAATAAGAAGAATTGTCGATTTACGTAAAGACGTTTGTTCCAAAAACACAACACTTTGACATAGGTTTATAATAAAACGTAATGGCTTTAGAAAGATTTGGGGTACATTCTATACTTAATGATAACTATAACATTTCAAACGAATTCGCTTTCCTAAATCAGAAATTGACGACGGACCAAAGTTGTTACTTGGACAGTTGCTATTTTACATTCTCTTCTTTATTAAAATCATTCATTCACGTAAAAAAGTTTGCTGCAACAAAACAGCACTTTGACTTAGGTTTATAGTGAAAAAATAATGTCCCTAGAAAGATTTTGGGTACATTCTAAACTTCATGAAAACTGTAAGATTTCAAGCGAATTTCGATATCCTAAATCAGAAATTGACGATGGACCAAAATTGTTTGAGCAGTTGTTATTTTATATTCTTTTCCTTATTAATATTATCGAAGAAAGTGTAAGTTTATTGATAGTGTGTTTGTTCTGTAAGTAATATTTACAAAATGGTTTTATCATTTAAATCATTAAAAATTATTTTTTCAATGTGTTGTTAAATAATAATGTAATAACGTAAATATTTGTCTTCCAAATATAAATATTGAAAGAAACTAACTCTATTATTAGCTTAAATTTAAGTACAGTAACACTGTCACATTGGGAATTGTACGAAACCTATTAGCCTTTGAGTCAAAATAGGAGTTTGAATTAATGTATCATATATTATAGAGCGCTGATTTATGAAAATTGTAAATTTGTTTAAAAATTATAAAATTTTATCCTTATTTGTATTGTTAACTTAATGAATTCATTGGAAGGATAAAAATTATGATAAGTTGCAATGACAAATTATACCCCACTGTTAATCAGACCAATAATGCATCATTCATTAATAATCAAACCGATTATACATCATTCATGAATCACAAATTGCAACATAATTATTGCCTTCACTTGAAACGTGTCTTTAAAAAAGTATTTAAAATTCCATTTGTATCAATTTTTGAAACTCGAAGAAACATATGTACATAGCTTTTACACCTGTATATTTACATAGCTGTGAAACATATTTACATAGCTGTTACCCCTGAAACATATTTACATAGCTTTACACCCAGTGTGATAGTATAGGTGAGAAATCAAAATGTTACAGGCTAGTCTATCAAAAATGGGTATATACAATGAACCTAAATAGTCAGTCACCTTGTTAACCTTGTTAGTCAGACTATCTGGTGAGAGTATTCCGGGTTTTCTCCTATAAGATACGCAGTTGTGGGTAATTTTCCCAGAAAGCATTGGCCTTCTTCTTCAGCGACAAGGAGTCAAGTCAGACTTCTACCTACGGGTGCTCCATCACAACAGAAGTTGCCCCTCTTTCCCTCCTTCCATGAGAACACACGGGTTCATGGACTTGGTCTAGATGCTGCTGTCGACCAATTGGAATAAGAAACAACAATAATATTATTATTTACTCCAACAAAATTATTTAATTCTGAATATTGCATTATACAAGAAACGAATTCAGCGTAGATAATAATTACATAAAGATAATAACTTTCCAAATCCCATAAAAATTAAAAGAAAGTTAATGATATAAATAATTTTGATTAAATTTGCTTAAAAACAAATAACATAGTAACAGTTACTTTATATTTATCCGTTTCTAGAAAAATTAATTATATATCTTGTTATATTCCTAAAACGAAGAGAAGCTAAAATTTCTTTATATGTGCAAGAAAATTTCATAAACAAAACATTTAGAGAACATATTGCTTTATTAATTTTGGGAGAATAAATATAAACATATTCACATTTTGTGCTGAATAAAAATAAGCATTCCTATTTTGTTTCACATAGAAATTAGAATAATTTTTACTTCTTCTAGTCCAAACACAAGAAAATTCTGAAAAAAAAAACCCCATATCATTTCTAATGAACAATATTTTAATATTTTACTCAAAGTTCCTGAACTGAAGGGAATTTAATATTACAGGGAATTTAATATTTTATATTGCTAAAATTCAGACCCGAATTAAAACGTTTAATATGAGAAATGAAATTCTAATTTTAAATTTTATTTATATATTATGAGCATTCTTTTATAAACTGAAGTTCAAAATTAGAAAAAAAAAAAGAATCATGTTTAGTTGATTACTTCTGAAACTACTCGACAGAATTTAATGAAATTAGATATGTTCAGTAGCCCCCCTTCCCCAAAAATTAAGATAAATAACAACTTCGGTTATTAAAATAGATCTTCTCAAAATTGGTATCCCAGGAAATGACTGGAAGGGAATTAGTACGGGAAAAGTAGTTAATTAACGAACTTAAATGAAATCGAAATTAATTAGCATTCCCTAAATTTTTCTACTACAGAAATCGAGACTTTTAAAGCAATTTATATCTAATTTTTATCACAAATTTCAATTAGCTCAAGATTTCCAGGAAAAGTTCTGAATCTATAATTTCTTTCGTTTCCTTCATTAATAGAATATTTTGTTTCAGCCTTCTTGTTAAAATTATTATGAAAAAAATATATATTTTCGTGATAAAAACAATAAAATAGTTTATTTAAATATTAGTAATTACATATTTCTTATAATTTCCTCGAAATTATACTATTCAAAGTAATGGTTCGGAATGCACTTTAAACTGTAGGTCCCGGTCTAACATCATCGTAGAGCGATGCGAGGGTACTGTTACAACATGTATGTAGCTTATCTTCAAGCTACATGCACCTCCTGGGTAGTGCTTAGTGAGTAACGTCGGTGCAGCGTTTGCTTTAAGACATCCAAGACAACTGTCTAAGTATTTGCCAGCTACATTAGAACAAAAAAATGCTAGTTAGAGTCAATATAACTTTTAATGATTAACCAATCGTGATTAAGTGAACGATAAATTGTTAAAATTAATTGAGAGGCTGTCTAATAAAAATGCCTCTGACTGATCCCTGGCTAAAAATGACTATCTAATAAAATCTAATAATAATCTAATGCCTAATATTTTTCCAGACGTCTTCAATTTTCTAAGCCAATGGCATGTGAGTAGAAGCTAACAATAAAAACTACGGTTGGTTTTTAAAAATTTCAGTGTAATTTTTTGAACTAATGAGTTCTGATTCAAGGCAGCTATATAAAGCATTGATTTTCTAAATACATGGCGGAATGTGCAAAAATGCATAATTTTCATGGTCAATTTTCATGTTAACTCAAAATTTTTCCATTAAGGCTCCCGACACCTTTAGTGTAAACAATACAACGTTTTATGAGTCCTATGTATAAATTTTTATTAGTTCCTGAGTTTGGTTTGTCGGTAATTTTTTTTGCACACTTTAGGCTTATTAGATCGGGACCTAATGTTTAACGTGGATTCTGAACCACTAACAAACATCCATTCCATCGGCAGGAATCTAGCCTGAAGCATCAAAGGTCAGAGCGCAAGCCAATTGGCTATCAGGCCACATACAGATTCGTATAGAAAGTCACAATCGTTTTATTCATTTGCTGAATAATTTCTTGACATTTCTTGATATGATTATTAAGAATAACTCCAGAAAATTTATGTGACTTTACTGAAAAACATTGGTTATGATATAAAGATTATAAATGCCTATTTAAATAATAATAATTACACATTTTTATAGTTATATCACAATTATACCATTTAGAATCAATAGAATCTTTAATGACAACCTACGATTAAGTGGTTAAAATCCAAAATAACATTACGTCTAGACCACCCATTAAAATTATGTTATTTATTCAAAATATCTTAAATATTTCAAGATGCTGTGACTACCTGTGAGTAGAACAATGAAGATAGTTATTGCTTTTTAACTGCATCAGGTTTCCTTTTATTATTTAATGAACTTTGATACAAAGGAGCTGTAAGAAGATTTGGTTTTTAAATACACTCATGTCCATAAATTAAGGATAATTCAGCTCACACAGAAATTGAACTGTGTAGAATTATCCTATGAGCATGAAGAAGAATATGCAAATTAGGAAACCAAGATGGCTAACGGTACGTCCTATGACGGTAAGAGACGGGTAGGGTAATGCAAAAAGTAAAATTGTTACCTTTAATACCTTTTGAGTGTTTAAACTTTTGATTTATTTAAATTATGTTCCTGGAATGTGGACGTACCCAGCTGGAAGTATCCGAGGAACTTGAATTGTCATCTCTAGGCTTTGGCAACGATTCCAAGATGATGGTAATGTGAGTAGATGTTACACGGTCCGCCCCCGTTGAGGACCGGTATTTAGCAGTTACTCAGCGCGCATGCTCATTTCTTCAGCTAGAAGACAGTTTCAAAGATTGGCCAGCATACCACCGGACTTGAAAATAGAGCATGTGTAGGATATGCTTGGCCTACGGTAACTGCACCCGTCAACCGGTATGCAAAAACTTCTGGTGTAATATTCCCCCAAGATCAGCTGTGACTACCTGTGAGTCCGAACAATGAAGATAGTTATAAATAGGTTTTTAACTGCATCAGGTTTCCTTTTTTTTATTATTCAAACATGAACTTTGTTTAATAAATAGACAGCAAATAAGAAGATTTGGTTTTTAAATATAGGACATCAGTGTATGTAAGGTGCAAAAGATTTCCTTAATGCACTGACTATTTATTGCTAATTGATGAAAAAGAAAGGATTTTTTCAAGACTGAGACGTAATAAAAGTTGTTTTAAATAAAAATTTTGGGAAATTTTTTTTTTTAAAATCTTTTAAAATATAATTGAATGAAAGGTTATTTATTTAGAATTTACATTAATTTAATAAAATAAATTAAAATTTTCAATTAAAAATAATATAAATGCAAAAATAGTGTTTGATAAAATTTATTAAGGAAGTTAAGCCTAATTAAAATGAAAGAATTTGACAGTTACGATATAATGTATCAAATTGTGATAGACTAAATATTAAAAATTGTGTGATATGAAATTAATTTATGAATGATTCCCTTTCTACTACTCATATTTTTAACAACAGAGCAATATTTTAAAATTATTGTTAATCAAGATTTTTCTCAAAAAATTCTAGTTAGATAATTTCATAAATAGATTCTTCATTTTCAGCAACGATATAATTTTTGTATTTTTTCATCTCATATATTTTTATTAATTTTTATAGTTTGTCCTTATGATTTTCATAGTTTTCATTTATTATTTTTGTATAATTATATACAGTATATCCTGGCTTATAACGAGCCCCTATACTTTCAAACTGCATTTTTAATTTTTTGTTGTATTCGCGTATAACGCGGAACCTTTTTTTCTATTTTACAAAGAAACCTGAAATGTACAAGAGCAAAGCTCCTAGTTAGATAATTTCATAAATAGACACTTCCTTTTCAATAACGATTTAATTATATACTAACGATATATTTTTTCAACTCATATATTTTTATTAATTGTTATAGTTTGTCCTCATGATTTTCCTAGTTTTCACTTTTTTTTTTTTTTTTTTTTTTTTTTTGTAAATTTATATACTGTATATTTTAATTTTTAGGTGAATTCGTAGCATAAAGCGCACCTTTTTTTTTATGAAAAAATCTGAAATGTACACGTGCAGTGTTTGTATCTTTTGAAGTCATTTATTCGAAGGATTTGTCTAGGGTTTGGACAATGGTATACTTCTCGAACTACAGCCATAAAACCCATGAAAAGAGGAGGGGAGGGGGAGACAAAATCGGCGCCAGGGTACATGATTTTCATGTACATGATTTTCATGTTTATTTCCTGTACATGTACAGGGTTTTTTGACATTTCTGCAGACTTCGTTTCCTCCTTCCCTTCCGTGTGACGTACGAGGCGAACGATTTATCGGAATCAAACAAATCGGAACGGGCCTCAGACTTTTTATGCTCTCTATAACATATTCAATAAAGTTCATAGTATCCATACAGTTGTAAATATGGGTCATGCGAAACGAAGCAAAAAAAAAAAAAAGTTGTAGTTTCAAAATCAAAGTGAACCAAGTTTTCAAATGAAAATGGAAATTGTGTTGTAGGAAGGATGCTTGATGTTAGTGAAAGCTCCGTACGTGAGTGGAAGAAAAATGAAATGACAATCATTAATATGCAAAAGAATAAATAAAAATGAGTAATTGTTTGGTTTGGTTTATCACTCTACGGTCATTTTGTGCACACATTAGGCTAATCAGACCGAGACCTACAGTTTAAAGTGGATTCAGAACAACTAACAAACATTTATTCCGCCGCCAGTGTTCGAGCCTGAAAGCCTGTGGTACCAAAGGCCAGAGTGCTAGCCAATTGGCCATCAGGCCGCAAAAAATGAGTAATGAAATGGCTTATCCTGGAAGAAAATGTTGCGAACTGGGTCCTAGAAAATCGCCAGAATGGATTAATTGTAACAAGAAACAGTGTACGTTTATTGCCTTAAAGTGGGCAAAAAAGAATACAAAACAAAGTGAAAATTCTAAATCACCCTTGAGTTGGTGTAGTCGATTTATTGCACTTAATAATTAATTTCTGCAAGAAAAAACAAAAGATTCACAAATGCTTCCTAAAAATTTTGGACAACATTGATAAGTTTCCAGAAGTATGTCATTGACCTAAGAAGGAAAAAAAAATGCTGTAACATATTAGAAACATGGATGAAACTCCAGTAATATTTGATATGATAGGAAATAAAACAATTAATGTGAGAGGAACAAAAAACAACAGGTCAAGAAAAATCTCACTTCACCTTAGGGCTCTCTTGGTTAGTGGATGGGACAAAATTAAAACCCGTAGTAATTTTTAAAAGAAAAATGATGCTGAAAAGGATTTTTTACTTCATGTGAACGAGAAAGGATGGAGGGACGAAAATGGTGTAAAATTGCGGATAAGACATGTTTGGCAAAAGTGTCCTGATGTCGTAAAGAATCCCAAAAGTTTTTTAGTTTGGGATATTTTCAGATAATATGAAGAAAATGATGAAAGAGTGTAACACAGACATGGCAGTTATTCAAGGCGGATTAAGGCCATTATTTTGGACTTTAGATGTGTGTACCAACAAACCATTCAGAGGGAATTTAAAATGACACAGGGATACTTGGATGCTAGAAGTTAAAAAAAAAACATTTACAAAAAGAGACCAAATGTTTCATGTCAGTCTAGAAATAATGTGTGAGTGGAAAATAAAAGCATGGAATGAAATTAAATTTGACATCGTTCAAAAGTCATTTAAAAATGTAGTATATCTAGCAATCTAGATGAAATGAAACGATGATTATTCATGGATCAAGATAACAATGATGGGGAAGATGGAACAGAATTCGAAAGATGTGTTTAAAAATATAACACAAGACGAATATAATTAACTTTTCATGTTATACGATAAGGAAATTTTTTAAATTCATAAAGTATTTCATTTCTTTTAAATAAACAACATTTAGGTATACTACTGTGTCCAAAAAGTAAGACCAATTTTCAATTTAAAATTCCTGGGGCTCATGGAATTTCATATTTTTTTAATATTTTTTTAGGCTGCTGGCACTGTCCTTGACATCTGTAGGAAATTTGACGTCAAAATATTCATTAGTGTTTGATTTACGCTTGGCTTTGTGAGACTCTAAAACTGATTCCGGTGATTTTTGAAATGTCTGAATTAACTGAGCAAAGAACTTGTATTACATTTTGTTTGCAAAAATGTATAGAATGTTGCAGAAGGCATTCGGTGAGCCTTCCTACATCGGAAAGAAATGTTTAGAAGTGGTGTAAACAGTTCAAAGAAGGCAGAGAACGCACTGACGACGAAGAGCCCTCTGGTCGACCATCAACCTCAACCGACGAATCACACGTCCAAAAAATTAAAGATTTGGTGCTTGCAACCCATCAGTTTACAATTAGAGACCTTCCTGATGATGTTGGAATTTTAAAAGGATCGATTAGTTCCATTTTGGGCCTCAAACGCTTCAAATCTCGATTGATACCGAAAACACTGAAAGCGTCAGCTCACAATGCATAGATTCTTCGTGACTTTTTCGCTAAAAATGAAACCCATATCTTTCCACAACCCCCGTATTCACACCGTGCGACTTCTGCCTATTTCCTAAACTCAAAAGACCACTCCGGGGACACCGTTTTGAGTCGATTGAAGAGATTCAACGTGAATCGCCACGCGCTTTGAAGGCCATAACTGCCGATGACTTTTTAGCATGCATTGAGGATTGGAAAAAAGTTGGCATAATTGCATTGTTATTGCATTGCTATTAGTGTTGGGATTACTTGAAAGGCGATGAAATAAATTTGGAAGAATAAATAAAGGGTTTTTGAAAAAAATAAATAATTGGCCTTACTTTTTGGGCACCTGCAGTATGTAGAACTCTTCTTTTTTATGTTGATATATTTCTCATTTTTAAAGCTTATCATTTTTATATCCGACGTATAAAGCTCACCCATAAATTTTGATTTTATTTTTGTGTTAAAAGGGCGTATATATTCAGGAATATATTGTATTTATTTTAAAGTTTTTTAGAATTTCGTTCCAATTATAAAGATATTTTTTTTAATGTGTGATTACTATTGGCATCATTTGATAATTTTGCATTTCTCTTTAAAGCAATTTATTTATTCTAATTAATTTTTGTATAACATTTAAAATGGTTAAAAAATAATAATGATATTTTTAGTTTACCTTCCTGATTGCATGATGGTATGAAATATATTACAAATCACATTATCGGTTTCCCATTGTAAATTCTGCAGATATTATATATTCTTATAAGTCTTTTTTTTACAATTTTAATAAATTCGAATTTCGTAATTTTGAAATGTTTATCAACAGAATATGCCTAAAATTATTTATTATTTTAATTTGTACAAACGCAGACAAGTGTTTGAAAGTAGATTTTAAAATATAACATATTTGAATTACACAATGCACAAATTTTTAATGTAATATTAAATATATATAATTGAATACATTTAAAATAATAAAAAAAATAAGGAAATATATATCTTTATTGCGTAAAGGAAAATTTCAATTTGTTTAAAGCAGAATAAAACTAGCCTGAATTGTCATAGTTAAGCAGAGACCCGAGAGTTAGCACGTTAAGTTTCTAATATAAGGGAAGACTAAGTAGTGAAACATGTTCAAAGTTCAATTAAAAAGTTCGAAGTCCAACATGAAAAAACACCCAAATATTCAAACGTTCATGCGTTAATAAATACGATAAATGTATAGACGGAAAAATTCGAAATTAAATTTATGGAGAAAGGGTGAAAAGAGGATCTCTTCAGACCTTTGGGGGTATTTGTTTCAAATTGGGAAGGTCAATCAATTGATAGTTTAATTCGGATATAATCAATAAACTTGGTAGCTAATCAGCCAATGCTAAAAGTTCTAATGGGTACTCCATTTAGCCATTTTCTGGAGGCCTTCCAAATGGAAATCAATTTTCAAAACATTTTTTTTATCTTTTATCTTCTTTTCTTTTTTCTCGAAAATAATTAATTTACATACAAACGATATTCAGCTATTCAAATTGAATTCTTTAGCAATTTATTCTTAAAAGATCATTTTTACCCATAATTATTTTTAAAATAGAATAATCGAACAAAATAACATCACTTTTTCCAAAGCGGATGCTTGTACACTTTTTATGAGTTGGCCGTGAAGCTACTAAACTTATTGATCCTTTTGTAATGGAAGCACAAGTTCTATGGGTTAACGGGACTTCCTAGTATCCCAGCAATTTAAAATTAGCACATCCAGAGGCGATATATGTGGAATGTTGCCTCCCTTACCTATCATTTCCGGCTCACTGATATAAGGTGCTTCTACTTGGTGTGGAAACATGCACTTTCTGTTTAGTACGCTAGAACTGAGTTCCGTCAGTTCCAAAATCCAACGCACTAACCATGTCCACAGATAAATTAATAGAACTTCTTAACCTTAAACCTTTTTGTTTTCGCCCTCAATTTCATATCTCATATTTAAATTAAAATTTTACTTTTTAAATAATATTTTTACTACATATTACAACTTTTGCTCTATCTGAAATATTTTTCAAGCCGCCAACTGGGATAATTCGTATGCATGTTTTTAAACCGAAAACAACTTATTGAAACTTACTAAACTTATTGACCCTTTTGTAATGGAAGCACAACTTCAATGGGTTAACGGGACCTCCTAGTACCACAGCAATTTAAAATTAGCACATATAGGGACGACATCTGTGGAATGTTGCATCCCTCACTTACCATTTCCGGCTCACTGATTTAACGGACTTCTACTTGGTGTGGCCACATGCACGTTCTGTTTAGTACGGTAATCGCATTTCGAATTGAATTCCATCAGCTCAAAGGTCCTCTCTGTACCACAGGTTTCGAGTACCAATCCGGGGCCATGGATGTTTGTAGTGGTTCAGAATCCACTTTAAGCCGTAGGTCCCGGTCTCATATGACCGTAGAGCATCACAGTGCCCAATCAGACTTCTCACCCACATCATTCGCAAACTGTAAAGGGGCAACTCAGTTCTAGGCATAGTGATGTGGTGTGATGTAATAGTAGTAGTTCAAAGGTCTAACGCACTAACCATGTCCGCAGATAAATTAATAGGAGTTGTTACCCTTAAACGTTTTTGCTTGCGCTCTGAATTTTATAGCATATATCCATGTTTAAATTTTAATATTACTTTTTAAAATAATATTTATACTAAATATTAGAACTTTCGTTCAATTTGAAATATTTCTTCAGGAAACCAACAGGGATAGTAGGAATATATGTTTACACACCGAAAACAGTGTTTTTATAGAATGCAATCTGATTGTCAGATACCTCTTGGGCATTGACTGTCTCGCCAACTTGATATGTAATGAGATTATATGAGAAAGAGAACGTTAACATCAAAAGATCTTAGACCTAGAATTGGTGTCAAAGTATAAAATTAGAAATCAAAAACGAAATGATAAGATACGAAGCAAACGAATTATCTTATACCAACGAAATAATATTTAAAGTAATAGAAGGAAATAATTTTCCCCGGAGGTAGATTTTGGAACCAAGATAATGTAAAACACTTGAGTTTTGATTCTTGAAAATATATTTTAAAGATTAAATGTAAAAGTTTAAATATCTATCAAAAGGTTTAAATTTTCAAGTTCCTTCCTTTTCCATTCAATCTTATCTAAGTTTATCTCTAAATTTTTACTTAAAAGATGTTTACAGAATGAATTTTATGAAATTAAAGTTGTATTAAATGTTATGTAAAAGTTTATCTCTAAATTTTTACTTAAAAGATGTTTACAGAATGAATTTTATGAAATTAAAGTTGTATTATCCTTTTTTACTTAAAAGATGTTTACAGAATTTTTAAAGTTGTATTAAATGTTATTTTTAATTTTTACTTATCTAATTTTATGAAATTTATCTCTAAATTTTTACTTAAAAGATGTTTACAGAATGAATTTTAAAATTAAAGATGTTTAAAAAGTTTATCAGAATGAATTTTATGAAATTAAAGTTGTATTAAATGTTATGTAAATAAAAACTTAAAAGATGTTTACAAATGAATTTTATGAAATTAAAAGTTACTGAATTTTTACAAAAGATGGGAATTTTAAAATAGATTAGAACAATAAAAGAATTTACTGGGTTTGGGAACAATAGATTTTTATAATCTTTTTTGGTTTTTTCTGTAGTTCTTTACTTAATTGTTTTGGGGCAAAGTTACTTAATCCTCAAGTACGCGCTCTCAGTTTTTTAATGCTAATGCCCTCGGGATATAAATTTTATTTAATGAACATTTCTATTTCTTAGATAAGAAGCATTTGCTCAATGCATTTTCATTTTTCTCATTACTTAATTTAATAAGTTCAATTTTATAAGTTGCCGGAATTTACCTTACATTTTGAATTAAAGTTTAAAATTATATAAAAAAAAAAAATAACTCAAAATACTTAATGTTCTAACTCTTATTTGCGTTAGTTATTATTAAGTGTTTTTTTCCCCAATGCAGCTGGCAACAAACAGGCATGGACGTCTTGGATGCCTTAAGGCAAGAGCTGTACAGACGTTACTCACTTTGCATTACCCAGGGAGCGCGTGTAACTTGAAGATAAGCCACGGACGCGGTGTAACAATGCCTCCGCAACGCTCTACGATCATATTAGACCGGGACCTACGGTTTAAAGTGGATTCCGAACCACTACACACTACACAGAAAAGTGAAACCTTTAATTTTTCTTCCATATTTTACCAAATTTATACCCCAGTTACTATATTTAGAATTACATTTATTGCACGTTTTTAACAAAGTCGTACTAATTTTTTTTAATATAATACTACTATAAAAATTTAATTTAATTTTACAGAAATATACATAATTAAGGAATAGTTTTAATTTCTGTAAAATGTTATGTGCTCTGTTATGTGCTAATGTTATGCTTTTATCAACTTTTCTCACAATTTCATCGTACGCACTTGATTATCCACATGGAATTATTATTTTATACTGTTTTAGATCTTTTATTTAATTTTATTTATCTTCCTAAATATGTTTCAGAACCTGTTTGAATAAATTACAGTAAAGAAACCCATGAAACTATCAACCCAATTTATGCTATTAGAATGTCTCAATCAGAAGATTTACTCTCAATTCTGACAGCAACAAATGAACGTTTACTCATGTTAATACACTTTTGAATGTATTATATGGAATAACAAAACCCTATTGATTCTGACATTAATTCCCCAAACTAATCAGTTTTTAATTAAAAAAAATCTCATCTCTTTACGTTACATTGCTCTCTTGCCTTTATGTAAGTATAAAATTTTTATCTGGCAAATGTAATTCCCTATTTTAGATACTTTTGTATTTCACATAAAACCTTTTTCCAGCGATATGCAACTTTATAGAACTGCCTTTAGAAATAATGAAGTTATACTCAATTAAATGTTCAAGATACACATTTTCTGAATGATTTCCATAATTTTTTATATCAGCATATGTGTTGTATCAGTCGCTTGTATTACAAAACTAGAATGACAGACTTTTTAAATATTAATCACGTTGCTTCTGATATACAAATTGTTGTGTTTTGAATAAAATTTTCTCTTTCTCAAATTTTCAAAATAAATAAATGAAAATAAAAAAAACATTGACGGGTTAGTCAACTATGTCATGGTAGAATTATGTCTCTTACGTAAATCTTTTTTGTGTTAGCTTATTCCAATCTTTATTTTTTCAGCAATTTAAAACTATTACCACCACCCTACTTAAATAAAAGAAAAATTAAAAACGATCTTAAAACTTCTTAAACTGGCTACGATTAAAGGAATACGTTATATTTAATACGTTATATTAAATATATTATAATAAAAGATTCAATAACAATTTAAACAAATAGCAAAATGAATATAAAATAATATATATTATTATAACTCTACTTTTGATAATATCAAAAACAATAAGAATTTTTAAATAAACATTCCATATTATTAGCAAACTAATAATAACGTTCTTATTCTTAAATGTCATATAAATACGCATTTTTATTTATTTATTAACTTTCTTTAAAACAGAAACTTTGTCATAAACTTTCTTAACCATAAGCTCTTAACTTTGTCAGAAACTTTCTTAACCATAAGCTCTTAACTTTGTCAGAAACTTTCTTAATCAGAAACTTTGTCATAAGAAACTTATGAATGTGTACTTGTTTATGAAATCGATATAAGCTAACTAACTCAGAAGGATGTTACAAAAGCGTATAATTCTTTGACTTTAAATTGAAATATTAGCATATTGTTAAAAAGCTTTGTATGTCAACAATACACTTTACAAAACTTAAGTATAACTACACAATAAATACATTATTATTAGACACACTCTCATGTTATTCGTATGGATATCAAGACAATGTATCTCTAATAATAATTATATAAGCCTGAAAGATGAGTTTCTAACTTGATGTTTGACTACTTTTGTTTTGGATAGCAAATTTTTTCAATAATTCTGAGATTAGACTTAGATTTTTGGTGTGGTTTTTAAAGTAATAAAAAAAGCTTGTTTGTCTTTTTTAAATATGCATTAATGCATTATTATTATTATTTTAAACTCTTAAAGTAATAAGCTTGCGCACGTTGCTTTTTATTTTATGAAAAGCCCTCTAGTTTATAACTCAAAACTGCATTGTTCTGATAAGTTTTTATGTAAAAATGTACAAAAGATTAAAACTTTCCAATCAAGATTAAAACTTTTGAAACAATTTATTTAAACCTCATACATTTTCAGACGTAATCAAGATGTTAGCTTAAAGCTTAAACGACAATTTCCTACTTTGGGTTATTTATGAAAATTGAGGAGAAGAAATTGTAATATTTTCTATACTATTAATATAAAAGTCTACCTAGTAATTTGGGAATACAATGTAAAATAGAAAGATTATTAAAAAAATTATTCTTTATAATAAGTCAGTGTTTTATTATTCCTATATAATAAACATTTCTTTTCAGCTCATGTTATTCAATTCGTTCTATTAGCTCACACTCTCCCTGTATATATCTTGTTCAAATTTTCAATCGTTCATAAAATACTTCTTATTCATCCACTCAAGATCAAATGCATTTTTTTTGAACATGTAATGGATGTCACTTGATGTTAATGCACTTTTTTCAAATATTAATTCAGTAATTAAATTTAATTAATTAATTTTAGTTTTTAAGATTTAAGTTGCATATATCTACCAATAGATGGGGCCAGATAAACTTAAAAAAAATGAATGAAACTTATTTATAAAGGACTTTCTGCAATATAGTGAAAAAAAAAAAAAAAGGAATTTGACTTTAAAAATTTTTTTTTATATTACTTGTTATATATTCAAAACTTTTGGCACACCTAAAATTCAGTAGATTTTTAAACAGTATTTTCTTTCAAACATTAATAGAATTCTTATTTTTTTTTAGTTGTTTGTGAATGCGCCAGGAGGTTTGGAAGACTTTTTTTCCGCCCGATAACTCCCAACAAAGTTCTACATAGGAACCATCGATCGATTAGCACTGAGAGAAGAAATTCGAAAAAGTACGTATCCATTTAGAAAGATGCTTTTTTATAAAAAGAAGTATTTGATGTACAATGCAGGCCCTATGAGAGAAAATTTTTTAAAATCACTACTTACTTTCACAATCAATATATTAGACGATTCAAAAGCACCCCAAAGTATTAAATTAAAATTTAATGTGATTTCTGAGACAAGATATTTAAAATATTTGCTTTCAGAAAAAGCCAAATCTTGTATTAAAAAACCTCATATGTCAATTATTGGATCCTTGAAACCCAAACTAAAATAACTTTTTTGGTAGAAAATTACTGATAAATATTACCTGTAAATGTCATCTTTAAAATATTCCCATAGGAAATGTCACAGAACAGTTGAGTCCTTGGTGACTTTTCTTTCCAAGAAGACTTTTGTTTGACATTCACAATCTGGTAAATCTTCCTCCACTTTATTAGTTCTCGAAGTTTTTGATGTAGTGCATCCTTGCTACAAACGACAGAAAGTATTTCCCTAGATGATCTTTGTCTAGATCATTATTTTAAGGACATATGGAATTTATGGTCATGGTACTTTAATTACACATTTTTCTGCTTAAACTTTAACTTTGACTGGGTGCAATGGCTTGGTAATGATAAGTTTTGAACTTTCAATATTTTTATGTCTGTTGTTTTGATAATATATATATATAAATTATATATGTATATATATATATACATATATAAATTGTATGTATATATATATATATATATAACAAAAATCATATAAACTATTTTATAGATAATAATTAGAAAATCCTCTTTTCAAATAATATGTTGATTGACTAAATAAAATTATTTGTTTAATATACATGAATGAATACATTTTAAACAACTATACTTTTAAAACAATATCGCTTTTTTATTATTATTACCAAACAACAAAATTATACTTTGTTATATCAATGTATTTACAAGGGATTAATTCACAAGGGACAACACAATAAATAGTATATGTGCTCCAATCCCATCAATCAGGGTTATAGAAGAATTAGCAATGATTACATTTGTCCTGTAGGAAAAGGACGGGCTATTCCCAAATGTTGCATAACAAATAATAGGAATGATTAAAGAGATTATTCTAAGAAAAAAATAAATGCATTAAAATTTCATTCTTTACCTACTTAATAAATAACGACTTAAAGTGACTTAATGAAACATTAAGAATAAAAAAGATTATCTAAATAATTACTACATTAATTATTGGTGTTATCTAATAACTATAGCATTGTAAATTAATGCCGATCTGCCACCAGGCATACGGCCTTAATCCACCGTAGATGCTGAAGGAGAAGAAATTAATGCTTAAAAATCAAATTATGTTATGAAGAATGTTAGAAACGAAAATTTATTCCTGTATTAAATAAATTTAAATAAATTTCAGAAATATGATTTTCTAAGAGACATACATCTTCGATAATACATACAATACCATGATAACTAATGTCAATTCAAATGGTTTTTAATGTCTGTTATAAATACTTGTTTTACATTTCGAAATTTATTTTCAAAAATAAAATGTAACATAATTAATTTAGTGAAATTATGGCACGAACATTCGTACTCTTACTGATGGTAGAAAGCTATTTTTAGTGTGAATGTTTTAGTCTTTGTTAACTTATAATAGTCTTAAATGACTTGTATTAGTCTATAAGTTATAGGGAATTTTATTTACAAAATCATATGCAAGACTTTTCTTGAATTGGGCGCCATTTTCATAACTGTGCATTGAAATCAAAACCGAAATAACAAAATCTACAACCTGAAGCTTCCTTTACAATCCCATTAACGTATACATTATTTTAAAATATTGTTTTAAATATTTGTATATAATGAACCCTAAATTGGCACCAGGACATCAGTCTTACGTAAAAAAATAGACACTTGTGCTAAAAAAAAATGAAAATCTTATATTGAACTTGAAATGAAAAAAAAGTAAGGCAATATGTTTTCCCACATGTCCTAAATAAATGCAATAAAACAAATGTCTCCACCAAAAATAATTTGTGGCCCAATCATCTGCTTCCATGCTGTTAGCAATCACGTAGTGTCTTATGATTGCTTAAGTAGTTTGGGCTTTCATTATTCTATCGTTGACTTTATCTAATTTCCAGGAACATAAAAATATCTAGCCCATAACATGGATGATGAGTTATGAGATATTTTATTGCTAATGAAAGTAAATAATTTGTTATGCAGTGATCAATAGTTAGCTTTCCATGATTACAGAAAAAGCAAATCTGTTAAAGATTCTTCAATTGTGAAAATCATTAAAAATATTTATATCATTTTCACAAATTGAAAAATTCATTACAAAAATCCAATCAAATATTGAAAACATTACAATGCAATCTGGAAAAATGAACGACAAAATTTCTTTAAAAATTCGTCTATTGAGAAAGAATTTACAAAATTTGAATATTATTTTTAAGATTTAGAAAAATTTAAATTTTTTCAACAATTTTGAAAGTGTTTTTAAATTTTGAATCTAGTATTCTCTAAAAAAACTCAATATTCAAAATTTAATAATCAGTGTTTTTAAAATGTAATGTTACACTTCATAAATTTGTGTTATAAAAAGTTAAAATAAATTTTATTTACCTTTTAAAACTTGTATCTATCGTTGCAGTAAAGCTTTAACTTCTTAAAATGCGTTTTATATTCTAATCTAAACTGTTAGATTTCTCTGAAATTTAGAAAGATATTATTCAAAATTTGCTTCTGATTCATCCCATAAATATAACTATATATTTAATATTATGCATTTTTAAAGTATTAGGTTATATTCTGTAAGAATGAATAATATTATAAAATTAGGATTATATTAGCTATGGAATTAATTACAATCCAAATTTTTTCAACAATAAGGGCCTTTTTTAACTACGTGGCTTAGAATGGAATAATTACTATTATTTATTTTGGAATTTTATTGGAATATTTACGATTATTGTATTTTTTTTTTGAAAAGAATCTAACTAAAATTGAAGAATGTTACTAATTTAAGGAAGGTAAAAACATATTGATATTGGGTGTGTTTTATGTATAAATAATTTATCTTTAAAATTCTAAAAAAAAAAAAAAAAAATTTGGTGATAAAATAGCAATAACTCTGGAGTACTAGCGTAGCTCAAGTAGTGGCCCAATAGTGACTTGTGTTTGCCTTGAAGGCGTAGATTTTAATCCTCTGAATCTGTAGCAGTCAGTTCTCTCAGACTCGACGGAAATTGCTGCAACGTGGTGGAGGCTTTGGAGGTTTTACCCCATACGAGATGTGAATGTCTAACGACGAGACCCTAAAAGTCCTCCCTGAAGGTAATCTCCTTTCTACATCATTCGTAAAACAAATAAATCCATATACGTTTTGGAAGGTGAGGAATTCAAATTTATTAGTTTCATTGCTCACAGAACAACATTTGTTAGTTTAACTCTACATCAGGTTTTTCGGTTAAGTTCCAAGATGGCATTATGGTTACATGCGATTTGATTTCCTCAAATGTATAATTTATCAATATATTTAATAAACAATAATAATAATTATATTAAGTTAAGTGATGAAAACATATATTATATTAGCGTGAATATATATTAATACTAAGATAATATGTATTATTTTAATGTTACTGAAATTATCTTTTAGATGTCTTTTTTTTATAATAATTTTAATAGAAAAATATTTTGCAAGCTAAAATATTTTTCTGAGACATATATTTTTATTCTACATATAAAAAAAAAATAATAAACATACGATTATTAGAATTTTCTTAAAGAAAACAAATAACTTGGGGCTATTAACAATAACTTTTCTTCATGTCTTACATATTAATTTTGAAAAAAAAACCTTGTTGTTAATAACAGCAATTCATTTTAACAAAAAAAACAAAGCTTCAGAATACAAATCTTGATAACAAAACTAAAAAAGAAAAAATATTATAAAAAAATGAACAATCAACAACTAGCAACGTAACTACGATTCTACAGAATGGATTTCTAATCATGGATTTCAATTCATTTTCTCCTTCAAAGATTCTTAAGCCATGGATGTTTTCAAGAAATCACGAACATCTTTTGGAATCAGATGAAATTATTTTGAGCAAGTTGTTTCAAGCTTATAAGAAATGGATCATAAAATATCAGAACAGTGTGAAAGTTATCTTCATCACATTTCTGTCTCGAGCACTTTCTAGCAAAATGTTCTTTACTTAAACATTGCCTCTCGAGTCTCAATTGATGGAATCGATTGATTGAATGGGGTGGATTGATGGAATTGTTTTGCATTCCTCTTGAATCTCTTGAGTTCGATGGATAGCAATGCAGATGAAAGTATTTCTTTTCCATGAATTGACAATTTATGCTGTATAAGAGGCATCACAAGCCATACATAATTTAAAAAAATTTTTTGTCAGTAATTAATGTATCGATTTTTTTTAAATATCAGTGCAAATGTCATAGCTACTTGATATAATGGCAAGAATGGTATTTAATAACTTCTTTAGCAGCCCTACAACTTATTTGTGTTGAAAAATTTAGAATTTCTCTTCTTACACACTATTTTAAACTATTTGGTATAATCTGAACTATTAGTAAGTGGAAGTTATCTCGTAACAAACAAATTAAATCGTTACATTTAACAGTTTACCTTTTGTAGTAATCCCATCTATTTTTAAATTTTGCAGAAAAAAATGGTAATTTTTTTGCTAAGATAGCCGTAACTTAGAATAGACACTTACAAAATTTATTTTATCATGAATTTTTTGTTTGAAGCTATAATTTTCTTTTTATGATTAACATAAGCAATACTCCTTCCGGGTAAATGAAAACTAATTAAATGATTTCAAGTATTTTAATAGCTTAGTAACCTTTTAAATTATGTCTTAAAAATAAAAATGAAATGTCCAAAACATGATTAATTTCTTGTACGAATTCCATTAATGAACTTTTTAACATTTTTATCCTCTCAAGTTTTTATTATTTTCTTAGAATAACCTGCACTGAAAGTATGATTACAAATAACAATTAAAATTTATTTATTCTCAGAAGAATTTGAATGTGGACTGGAGCTGAATTGCAATCATTTCATAGGAAGACAGATTCAGTTCTTTTTGTCATTTATTTATTTTTATATAGCGACTAAAACTGATGTACTGGCAGTCACTTTAGTACAAACTTGACGTGGCAAACATTTTCAAAGGCATGAACGAAAGAGCATTCTTTTGGTTTTTCTCGAGCTTAAATGAAGAATATTTCCCTTCATGCAGATATGGTAGAAAGGAATTTTAATCTCACGATTCCAAAAAAAAAAAAAAAAAAAAAAAAAAAAAAAAAAAATCTTTCCTACGCTGAGATTACTCTTTCGCATCAGAACCTAAAATTAATAACGAGTTTTAAAAAGTTTAGCGAATCATGTATAATTTTAAAAGAAATCGATACCTATATATATAACTGACAATTTCTCAACAAGGATCAGATATGAACATGATTTTATTAAACAGCTCCGTTAACCGAATATTACATATAACATATATACAAAAATTCCGGGGAGGGGGTGAATAGGAAGAAATAAATTTTTCCCTTCATTTTTAAGATGCACAAATACAATTTTCGAAAACAATCAAACCTTTTATGTCACTAATAATTTATTATAATTCAATAAAATAAAAAGAATCTCAAAAACACCAAAATACTAACCTAAAAATTCGAATCCATGCTGAAAGTATTTCTAGAAAATCCTTTAGCGTTGCTAACCAACGTTGATTACTAAATTACAAATGTCTTCTGACAAGCACACGTGCTACCTCATAAATTTATCGATGCTAGGAGGTATGTTATTTGGAAACTATTCCTTACCGTAAACTATAACCTAATGTAAGAGGAGCAGACATCTATAGCATTAGATGAAACAAGCGAAAAATTCCGATATGCAATATATATATATATATATATATATATATATATATATATATATATATATATACTGCATATATAATATATATATATACTGCATATATAATATATATATATATATATATATATATATAAATGTTTTACTTTTTGCTATCTTTTTAAGCCCTCTGCCCTATTTTAAGACCTTTCACTTGTGCTTCATAATTATTTAAGCAGTACAAACATTGTCTTGAAGGAATAATGTTAAAAGCTTACACATGTGATAAATTCAGATTTGCTGTCTGTTAGACTGATTGATTTGTATATGAATTCAACGTATACAAATCAATTAGTGATTTTCTGGAAGTCAGGACTTTCTTTTCATGATTAATATACGCGGTACCCCTTCTGAGAAAATAAAAACTAATTAAATAATTTCAAGTAAGCTAAATATTTTAGTGATATTTCGAAATTTGTCGTTTCACGAAACGTGTAAAGAAGTCAATTGTTAATGTTATTAACGAGAAGTGCGTGTTGTCATCGGAATCTTGCATGGGGTGTCTGACTGAAGTGTCGCAATCGGAGACCTTTACTAATTTCATTAATGAATTTTTTAACATTTTTATACTTCCAGGTGTTTCATATTTTATTAGAACAATCTTCGCTGAAAGTTATAAATACATGCATGGTTACAAATAGCATATACAATTAATTTTTCTCAGAATTCCGATGTTGACTGCAGCTGAATTGTTTTTTGTTGTTTATTCCTTTTTATATTGGACTTAAAATGATAAATTGTCCGGTACTTTAGAACAAACTTCACGGGGCAAACCTATTTCCAAAGTTGTGGACGAATTGGTAATCTCCTGATATTCCTTAAGCTTAAATGAGTTAGTGTTTTTGAAATAATTTTTAGTCTTCAAAAATGGACTTTTCAATAAATGAGCCCTCAAAATCATTCTAAACACTAATTCGAATTCCAAAGTTAACTATGTCCCTATATTTATTTTGGTTTTTATTTGTTAACATCTATTGGTTTTTATTTGTTTTATTTGTTACTAGAATGGCATCATATGTTTTTATACGCTAGATTACTTTAATTTCAGAGCAAATCATTCATTATCAATTACTCTCACCGAATTTGATTTATTAGCACTGTAGCATTTTTTTTCTCATGAGAAGAGTTTTGGCATTTTATTCCCAGGAGAGAAGAATACATGTTATCTGACAAGTATATAATAAACCCATCACTCAAATTTGACAGCATAGAAGCAGTATTGTTGGTAGTTATATTACATGTAATTAGTGTTTTGTACTAATGAGTCATTGAAATCTGATAGCAGATATTCGGTATCATGTATAATGAGTAATTAGCGGATGCTTGTGTGACGTTCACAGGTCGAAACAACTACAGATTGAAAATGAATTATACCCTGAATTGTACCACGGTGATTGGTGATAGACCACGAGCTGAAAAATGTCTACTCCAGTGAGAAATGAGGGAAGCTGACCCTCCTTCTTAACGGATTGTCTTAAAAATAGTTTATATTTTGGTGAAGAAGGGAGAGAGTTCTGCGACGAGTAGACCAGAAGTTTTTTTTTCTGAAGTGACTGAATAGGCCGGAGTTTCCGCCTGTTTTTCAAAGTGAACTCCTGATGGTTTCGTTTATCACATAGTGTAATAATTAGGGTCTGTCGCAGACCAGGCAATTAGATTCAACGTAGACTCGATAACTCTGACATTGAAGTGAACTGTACATGTGATTTAATCGTGCACTTGTGATCAAATTTTATTTTAAATCTTTATTTCTTTGCCTAATAATCCAAAGTTCATTATTTGTATATATATTAAAAAATTAAAGCGCTTAAAAATTAAAGCGTTTTCCCATGAACCTGAAAGTGTTCCTCTTCTTGATGCCGTTATAGTCTAATATAGGCAGGGACGTTACGGCACTCTAACATAAAAGCTGGTCATAAAAATTGATTTCTCAAAAAAATTAAATGTAATAATCTAGAAATTAGTGTATAATTATCATACACAAAACTAAAATTTTAGATGATTTAATAGTTTTTTTTCTGGTCTACAGACATATTCTGAATACAATTCTAACAATAGGAAGTACACAACATCAGAGTCGTCTTAATAAGACACCAAAATCTACAAAGGATTTCGCTCACGTGCTTTTAAGTTATAAATGCAAAAAGTTACAAATTTATTCGAAGTGGTCCTTAAAATGTAAAAATTCTCGGTGAGTGTCCTAAGTGTTAAAGGGTGATGCATAGAAACTCGACATGGGAATTCTGTGCACGAGTACAGAATTTCAAAAAAAAAAAAAAAAAAAAAGTTTAATCAAAGAAAATACTTCGTGTAAAACCCTTGTCTGGATTCTGCAGGAAATGAGGCGATCACATTTTACAACTTCTTCCGTTAAAAAAAAAAAAAAAAAGTTTCCAGTTTCCTTTGGAAGACTTACTTAACCCTTAGTTACCAATACTCACAACTATACGGTTAAAAGCTGGGGGATGTTGAGAAATAAACATTACTAAAAAATGAAGATAGTCTGTCGCCAGATGAAGTCTTACTATTACCATTAGAATAATTTGTTTTTCATTTCGGTTTCGAAGTAAACTGTATAGTGGAGCGTTCACTGAATTCAACAGACATTAAACATTGATTACCGTTTAATATAAAAACAAAACATTATTTTTTAATTCGCTACAACTGGCAATTTTTTACATTTAATATTAATTTACCTTTACTTTTTATATTATTGGATTTAATATCAAAGTTATTGTACATATTTTTAAAATATAAAAAGCGTTATGTAACAATACGAATGAAATATTAATATTGAATAACATAAGAATATGAAATATGAATACAAAATATTAATTTTGAATTACATAGGAATATGAAATATGAACACGAAATAATAATATTGAATAACATAGGAGTAAGAATATGAATACTAAATAATAATATTGAATCGCATAGGAATGTGAAATATGAATATGAAATATTAATATTGCATGACGTAAAATATGAAATATGAATACTAAATATTAATACTGAATGACATAAGAATATGAAATATGAATAAGTAATATTAATATTGAATGACACAGGAATATGAAATATGAATACGAAATATTAATATTCAATGAAATAAGAATATGAAATACGAATACGAAATATTAATATTGAATGACATAAGAATATGAAATATGAATACGAAATATTAATATTGAATGACATAAGAATATGAAATATGAATACGAAATATTAATATTGAATTCCATAAGAATATAAAATACGAATAAGGAATATTAATATTGAATGCCATAAGAATATGAAATATGAATACGAAATATTAATATTGAATGCCATAAGATTATGAAATATGAATATGAAATATTAATATTGAATAACATAAGAATATGAAATATGAATACGAAATATTAATATTGAATGACATAGGAATATGAAATAGGAATATTTAATATTGAATGAAATAAGAATATGAAATAATATTGAATGAAATACGAATATGAAATAATATTGAATCACATAAGAACATGAAATATGAATACAAATATAATATTGAATGACATAAGAATATGAAATATGAATACAAAATATTAATATTGAATGACATAAGAATATGAAATATGAATACAAAATATTAATATTGAATGACATAAGAATATGAAATATGAATACAAAATATTAATATTGAATGACATAAGAATATGAAATATGAATAAAAAATATTAATATTGAATGACATAAGAATATGAAATATAAATACGAAATATTAATATTGAATACCATAAGAATAGGAAATATGAATACGAAATATTAATATTGAATTCCATAAGAATATGACATATGAATACGAAATGTTAATATTGAATTCCATAAGAATATAAAATACGAATAAGGAATATTAATATTGAATGCCATAAGAATATGAAATATGAATACGAAATATTAATATTGAATGCCATAAGAATATGAAATATGAATACGAAATAATAATATTGAATTCCATAAGAATATGAAATATGAATACGAAATAATAATATTGAATTCCATAAGAATATGAAATAATATTGAATGATATAAGAATATGAAATAATATTGAATGACATAAGAATATGAAATATGAATACAAAATATTAATATTGAATGACTTAAGAATATGAAATATGAATACGAAATATTAATATTGAATTCCATAAGAATATAAAATATGAATAAGGAATATTAATATTGAATGCCATAAGAATATGAAATATGAATACGAAATAATAATATTGAATTCCATAAGAATATGAAATATGAATACAAAATATTAATATTGAATTCCATAAGAATATGAAATATGAATACAAAATATTAATATTGAATTCCATAAGAATATGAAATATGAATACGAAATATTAATATTGAATGCCATAAGAATATGAAATATGAATACGAAATAATAGTATTGAATTCCATAAGAATATGAAATATGAATACGAAATAATAATATTGAATTCCATAAGAATATGAAATATGAATACGAAATATTAATATTGAATGACACAGGAATATGAAATATGAATACGAAATATTAATATTGAATTACAAAAGAATATGAAATATGAATACGAAATATTAATATTGAATGAAAGAAGAATATGAAATATGAATATTGAATATTGAATGAAATAAGAATATGAAATAATATTGAATGAAATAAGAATATGAAATACTGATATTTAATGAAATTAATTTGAAAATGTTTCTAATATTTCATGAGATTGTCTCTTATTTTTATTGCTTGTTTAAATATTCTGGAATAAATAACACCGACAATAAAGAATTTTTAAATTAGAACGAAATACACACTTTTATATACTGCGCAAACCATTGGTGCAGGAATGAACATTCACGTGAAAGCCACAGAGCAATTCATTGCAATATAGCCCAGGAACGAAAATTCGGATATAGATACACATTAATTTTAGGGTATTTACGGATTCTAGCTATGTTCCAATATATATATGGATTTCTAAAATAGATTACTTGTTTTTCTATAAACAGCTGTTGCTGAATCAATTCGTTGAGTTGATAGGATATCTAAAGTCTATCCATAACATGTGAGATTACTCAACTTGGCCAAGTAATTCAACTTCGACTAATCCTAACATGTCAACTGTTTGTTATTGATTGCAAAAACTGTTCGATCAAGAGAAAACTTATATTTCAAGAATGAAGATCGCTTAAGTGAAATAAGGTACAGCATTAAATAATTCAATAATAAAAGAAAAAAAAATCGAATTTCGCAATTAAAAGCAAAATTTTGTTATTTATTAATTCTAACAGAATTATGTCTAGTTTTTTCATAGCTTACAAAAAACTTTCAGGTTTATAAAGTGGCTAAATTTAAGAAAATTAAAAAAATTTTTTAAGAGATAATGGATTTACCGAAATAAAGTTTTAAGTCTTTTAAGCAAATCTTTTATCCTGTGAAGAATATTAACTTTCTTTGTTTCATATTTATCTATCTTCGGAGGGAAGAAACACATTTTTTTTGAAAATATTAATCTTATAGTTTAGAGTTTCTCTTACATATGCTATTGACCTTCAATTGACCTACTTATTTCTCTACAATATCCTATTGACATGAAATACAGGAATAAGGGATAATTAACTATAAATTAAGAAGTGATAATTAATTATGTAGTGTTGTAGGGGGACGTAACGGGGTGTGGATTGTAACGAGGGGTTGTTGGGTTGAGACTTGAGACACATTGTTTGAGAACACATTACCCTAACTTTATTTACACACGCACAAACACCACATGCACACAATTAGAAATATACAATATTTTACATAATTAAAGATTCTTTAAAGGATTCCACTTCTAAGCTGAAAATAAAGATACTTAGGCTTGAGCGGGATATGCTTCCTCTCCGAGTGAGAGTCTGTAGGCCAACTAATATTCAGGTTGCTTTAAATATATTTCCTCTCGGAATGAAAGATTACAAACTAAACGTTTCTCAAGAGAAGCCCGTGATTGCGCTGTACTTCTTTTAGGGTGAGAGTCTCGATTCCTACTGAACATTTCTCCTGAGAGCCACAGTTCTTGCAGTGCATAGGAGCAATTATGCTGTCCCAATTTTTCATGTCGTATTGGTGAAACCTCAAAAAAAAAACTCTCATTAGGCAGTCTGCTGACTGTCGATGCAAGATACATACGCACATTGTCATAATCGCCATCGAGTCTTTCTGTTTCCGAAAGCTGCGACTGCAATGGACGGTATTAACGATTACGAATCTGAACGCTTCTGCCCGCTCGTTGCGAAAGGCTTAAGAGTAAGAAATAAAAAAATAAATAAAACGAAAGTAAATGGGATACTATTTAAAAAATATAACTATTTCCCGCATTATTTAACTTTTTTTCTTTACAAACTAGCTGACGTTAGTTGCGAAATCTTCTAATTAATTTTACTTCTAGTCCAAGGATTAACCGAGTATAAAATTGGAAATATAGTAAAAAGAAGAAAAATATAATACCAAATCTGAATAATTTTTGTATATTTTATATCTTAATATACATAATTATTAGAATTATTGCTTCATTAAAAAATCGTAAGCTGTACAAATATATTTGGGTAAGATCATTGTTCACAAAATGCAACGCTTACAGAAAAACAAAAATTATTGTAGAAATATTAGTAAAAAAGTTTAATTACAGTCTTACAGTCTCCTCTTTCGAAAAAAATGGCTCTTTTAATAACCTTCATAGTAACGATTATATCTTCACATAATTGGTAATGTTGGAAATGGCTCATTGGTAAATAAATTATGATGCAATATAGTTAATAACAAAATTAATTAGCATGGTTACTTAACTAGTAAAGATTTTTAGCGCAATCGATTCAGCATATTATGAATTCTATACAAACCTATTGCAAAATTCACTTTCACATTAGATTGCAAAAAGTTGTTGATAATGAGGGTGATTTCATCATTGGCTAAAAATAAAAACTCATTAAAAATTTACTTCGTTTGAACTTAATGTAAAAAACGACATTACTTTCAAGTCCTGTAATATAAGAAATTTTATATATTTACATAATATAAAACAATAAAAGACTATTAACTTTCTAAAACAGCTGAAGAGTTTAAAAAAAAAACATTTTAATCTTTTTGTATGTAAGCAAAAAGCAAAAAACATCTCATTATTTATAATATAAATTTAACTAAATTTATATTAGGTCAGAAAACGAGAAAATTCTGTTTATTTTTAATTATTCAAATTATGAAAAAAAGAGACTCATTAAGTTTTTGTTAAAAATGTATTTATAGCATAAAATATGAATAAGCGCAATAAAAATTTTTAATGTTTCTAGAATTTTATTTTTTAATATTTTATTAATTCAAATTATGAAATTTTTTTTTCTAAGATAAATATAGAACTAAATTATTTAAAGAAAAGATAATAATTATTTTAAACAATAAAAAGAATTTAATTAATTGTATAAAAAATTAATAAAAAAAGATTAAAAATTAAAGCAAGCGATGTTAATTATTTCACTGTTTAACTTTTCCCATTCTCCACTGTTAACTTTCCCTCCTCCCGACTTTCAGTTTGTGAAGTAATCCCCAATAAGCATTTTTTTTTTGAATATCTGAAAAACATTTAGAATAATTTCACAAAAGGTTTTTATACAAACTACTGTAAATAGTAGAAAACGTATTTCAAAATCAAAGTAATTAGAAAAAAATATGTAAAGTACATGTATATTATTATTATTAAAAATTGAATATATAGAGCATAAGAAATATAGAGCATAAGAAAGAGCATAAGAATATAGAATATAGAGCATAAGAATATATAGAGCATAAGAAAGTAAATTAATTATAAAAAAACTAATAAATTAATTAAAGTAAATTATAACTAAATTAAAATATAAAAAAAATTCAGTTTAAAATAACTCACCTTTTTTTCATTACGACTTTTAACATTCAATATTTGTAAAAAATATTCACGGAATTTAGATAAAAGTTTTTTTTTTTTTAATTTAGAAATAATTCTTTTAATTGGAGCAAATATTAATAAAAATATATTAATTAGAACTCGAGGTATATATTACATTATGTGAAATTTTCATTTAGCATTAGGAAAGTAAATTTTTAAATCCCCATATATTAAAAGCTTTCAAGCACATCTCTAAAAAAAATTTATCTTATACTAGTTTTATCATATGGAATCGAATTTATCATACTAAAAATCTTGGGTTCGGTCATCGGCCTCGGCCTATTCAGTCACTTCAGAAAGAAAAAAAATAACACTTCTGGTCGACTCGTCACAGAAGCCCCTCCCTTCTTTACCAAAAATCTCTTTTTACGACAATCCGTCAAGACTTCCCTCACTTCTCATTGGAGTAGACATTTATCAACCCATGGTCTATCAATAAGTCTATCATCAATGATGTGATCTATAACCCATCTGTAATTGTTTCGATCTGTGAAGGTTGCACAGACAATCTCTAATTTCAAGAGGTCTCATTATCCATAACACTGGTTATGTGCTGTCAAATTTGAGTGACAGTTTGTTATTATGTACTCATTAAAAAATATACATTCCTCTCTCCTGAAAACGAAATCCTACAACTCTTCCCTTGGAAAAATGCTACATTATGAATTACGTCACACCGTAAATTAGTTTCTTTCGTATCATTTTGCAAGGATATCATTTGAAAATCTAATGATAATTACGAATGTTATTATAGTTGTCATTTTTTAGGAGAGACAGTACTACTGTACTGTAAATAGTAGAAAACGTATTTCAAAATCAAAGTAATTAGAAATAAATATGTAAAGTACATGTATATTATTATTATTAAAAATTTTATACTATTTATGTCAAGATCTGCTTTAAACTTTTTATTAGTTAATGTGATTCATAACAAGACAAAGAAAAACATATTGAACCATAAATTCAAACTATCAATGGAAAAAAAATTAAGTTTTAGAAAAACTGATCCACCACAAAGTAGTAAAAAGTTGAAAATAAAAAATCATCATGAAGAAAGTATCCTGCAGGTAAAAAACTTTAAAGGAACATACTTTATTGAAGAACAAGAAAATAGTAGCAGCGAGACATATATAAAGTTAATGGGTGCATGTACCACCCACTAAAAGCTATGTGAAAGATGAGAAAAAATGGAACACTGTATTTCTTTGATTAAATGAATGGAATATGGTCCAAAAAGGGAAACAGAACTCAAAGAAATAATGTGATTTGAAATTGATACATTAGAATGCAGTGCCTTACAGATATTACACTGGTAATACAATACCTTACCGAAAAAAAAAACCCCTTTTCCTCCTATTTTTAGGGGATCTTTATTTTATTTATCACACTGAATTTTAATATTAATACCTTTTTTTTTATATCTAAAACCTGAGACATTATTGTAATATTAGCTTTTATACTAAAGAAAAAAAAGTTCTTCAATTCTCTTTATTCTACAATTTTATGACAATCGTTGTATTGTTCTTGATTCTGAATTTTGAAATCAAAACCATTTATCCATTTCAGGAAAGGACATCTCGTTATTTTTCATTCATAATACATTCAATTCGATAGTAAATTATGGATATTTTTCAGTCATTCAAATTGCCTTCAAAAGATTTATTTAAAAAAAATTTAAAAAATAGTTTTTTAATTTTGAGTTCAACGAAAATTTCCGTATTTAATTATTTTTACTAATCATAGAAATACTCTTTAAGAAAAAAAATTGGTTACCCTTTCTGTTTGTGTTTAAATTTATTTCAATTCCTTCTATTAGCTTACACTCTCCCTATATATATCTTGTTCACATTTTCAGTCGTTAATAAAATACTTTTTATTCATCCACTCAAGTTCAAATACATTATTTTGAACTTGTAGTGGATGACACTTGAAGTTAACACTGTTTTTTCAAATATTAATTCAGTAATTTAATTTAATTAATTAATTTTAGTTTTTTTTAGATTTAATTTTCATATATCTACCAATAGATGGCGCCAGATAAATTTTAAAAAAATGAAGGAAAATTATTTATAAAGTACTTTGCAATATAGTAAAAAAAAAATTATTAATTGACTTACATTTTTTTTTATATTACTTGTTTGTTATGAGAATCAGATGTTTTTGAGATCAGTTAGAAATTTTCGCCATATGTAAGGGATATATGTAATATAATATATTCAATTTGAAACGCCTTTTACGATCCATACTGTTCAGCTCACACAAAAAGAAACATAATTTTGTGTATCCAGACTGTAAATCAAGCAGCATAACGATCATGTTAAGGTCTCCCTCATCTATTATACCTATCCAATTTTTGTACGTTATTATAAACACATTAATACATTCTTTGATTCTGGATCTTGTCTAGAATAATCTTCCTTTATTCATAGGTTTCTCTCTTATAAATAGCATATGCTAATGGAGCTGATGTGATTTCTGATCCATTGTGCAAAATGAACTCATGGGCTTACTTTTGGTGAATCAATACGCAGCACCATTACTCTACGTGAACGGTTTCAAACGTAGGGTAGTATATATAATACTGAGAATACTTGGTGGACCGGCTGTGGGTTCGTGAAAATAATATTAGTAGTGGTATAAAACACACACACAAAGTTTGAAAAGGAAATAATGATTGAATATTTGACTGATTCCTGTTTCCAAGAAAAGAAATCTCTGTAATTTCTGGAGATCCGTGAAAGAAAAGTACTAAGCTGCAAAGCAATAAAATATTTATTGCCTTGTTTGTTGTTGTTTCTTATCCCACTTGGCTGGCCAAGCCCACGAGCCCATAGGGACTCATGATTGAAGGGGAAGGAAGCAGCTTCTGTTGTGATGGAGCACCCGTAGGTAGAAGCCTGACTTTTGCTCCGTGACGCTCTTACAGTCATAGAAGACCGGGACCTACGGCTTAAAGTGGATTCCGAACCGCTACAAACATCCATGGCACCGCCGGGATTCGAACCCGAAACCTGTGGCACCGAGCGCCAGAGCGCTAGACACTCGGCCATTCAGGTCCCAAATTTGCCAACGGCACGCAGTGGTCACCCACCCAAGTACTGACCGCGCCCAATGATGCTTAACTTCGGTGATCTAACGAGAACCGGTATATTCAGCATGGTACGGCCGTTGGCTATTTATTGCCTTCTACGAACATAAATCATGTTGAAAGAAATTGTTGTTTTATGTGTATATTAACAATAAATATCAAAATAAATGGTATCCGGTTTTTGACTTGAGATATTTGCTTTTATTTAAAATTAATTTAAAAAAAAAGCAATTCCATGAAACTAGCTCAAGGATTTACCTGAAACTCTTGTAACCGAAGCCTGCTATTAAATTGAATACTCTTTTTGAGTTTTAATCATGAGTTTATGTGATTCACATATGAACTGACTTGAAATGTCATATGAACTGGCAGAAAATGTCTTTAATAGAACTTTATGCTTTTCTCTTTTTATAATAGTTTGTACCTGGCTCGCTGATTACCCTCGTTTTGCATGCCCTTATGCCACTATGGCGTCTTGTTCATGATATTTGAATACGGTACCTCATTTTCTGAAATGAATGTTGATTGTACTGATCGCAACAAGACTTTTTATATTTACATAGCTGCTTGTTTAAAACTTCAATCGTTGTTGTTTTTTTGTAGCTGGTGCACTGCAAACTGCGGTGGTGCACTGAATTAGGCAGAGTGTTCATTAGATCGTTCTCCAGTTGTGTCATACAGACTACTACAAAATTTTGAAACCCACAGATTGAACTTAATTTTAGCTGCCTGGACTGCAATATTTCAAGATACCATCTAAGATCTTTTACACTTTCTGCTTTTAATATAGCAATATAATTACTTGCAATGTATATAATTACTTGCAATGTCCATATTCGGCTTGATGAATTCCATTCAGTATGTCCCAAGTATTTGAAACAGTATGAACTTCATCATTGCACTGTAATAATTTTTAAAAATAAGAATAATTATATTAAAAGATATAAGTAAGAGCCCCTCAATATATGGATATAAAAGATAAATTCAAATGGGCTAATTTGACTTTAAATAATAATTTAACGTATATTATACAATATAGTTTATAAAAAAAGGTAGAATAGCTTACAAAATTCAATAGGTAAACAAAGTATTACAGAAATAACAGTTAAGAACGTCTTTCTATGCAACATTATCTACTTCTGAGCATTCCCTGAGTTTCTATTTTCATCTTTAAACACAGCACATATCAGTAAATTTCATTTTAAACTGTAGTTTTCTTCGATATTCAGAATTTAATGGACTGAGAGTGGAGAAAATGATGACTTTCATTGGTCAATCTAAAATCGAATCGAATTTTTGCTGTAATGTTATATATATATATATATATATGTCGTTATAAAAAATAGTTAACTTTTTTATATCAACTAACTTTAGCTAGGGCACTATTTCGTTAAAGTTAGAAAGCTCGTAAATCGACAATAACTAGTTTAAATCTCCTTCTAGGAAAGAGAATCAAACTTTAGATCAAAATATCCCACATTGGTAATTTTAGTTTTTAAATAAGCGGAAAATAAACTTATCAAGAAAGATTGTATTTCTGAGATTGTTAATTCTAAAGGGAACCTGAAAAAAGAATATAGGAAAAAAAAATAGAAATATGATGAGATATAAGAATTAACTTTTAAAATAACCTGAACTTGAACAATAGAAAGCATCATTTAAAATTAAATAGAGAATTATTCGATATAAAAATAGAGGATTTTATGTGTATTGAGTTGTTCATTTTGGAAAATAGCAGACAAATTCTCTGTAAGACATATTAAATTTTCAATAATACTTTTTAATAATTTAATCATGAATTTCGAAAATTCCCGAATTTTTGAAATTTTGTAGAATAAATAAAACTGAATTTCTTTCCAACCATTTAAAGCGCAAGTAAGAATTCAATTTTTCGCCGAAAATTTTAACTAATGTGTTAGTTACTAAAATGGTTTCTTTAAATAAAATTGTGTCGGGGAATATATCCTTTTCGATATTTATGCAAGGACTTAAGTAGTTTTTGTAAAAAATGACATTATAAAAGAACATTTATTATAAAAAAACATTTTTATTAATTTGTTATTGTTTTCTTTCGAATTTTGCAAAATTATTATGCTACTTATTATGAAAAATGGGGCTCGATGTTGGAGTTTCTAGCTCTCTGGCGCTCTGTGCCACAGGATTAGAGTCTCGAATGTCCCATGGTTGTTTGAAATGGTTCAGAATACACTTTAAACCATAGGTCCCGGTCTAATATGAATGTTGGGGGAAAGGCCTACAACCCTTCACCGTAAAAAGAAAGCATTTCATGTTTCAGAATCTGCCAGTAAGCATTACGCCATGGTCCACCATGGATTGTAGTGCCAGGGAGTTAGTGTCTTATGAAAAATAACCCCCTTATCTTTTTCTAAAAATCTTCTTCGGCGTTTTGCTGCTTCAATAGGCCACTTTAAAATGTCTTCGTATTAGTTTTTATCACTTCAGGTTTGTATTACTTACACCTTTTGTGGGTTTTTCATCATTTCTCTTTTTTATCATCCATACTTCATCCTCCGGATTACTTGGTTCACTCATTCTAAAAAGTAGGAACTAAAATATGATTTTAATATTAATGACAATGCTTTCTCAGAAAAATCTTTCAACAAAATGTGAAATTAGGGATGAATATTGTCTGATAAGATCTTCTGAGGATGCATGTTAGCAAGAAAAGAATCTCCACCAATGAGTGGTCAGCATTTCATCACGTGATTGGTCAGGTTATACCAGATATAGAGAAGTAATAAAATAAAATTCGTGGAAAATATATACTCATATTGATTTGAATACATTTTTATGTTGAAGGAATATAAAATGTTTTAAAAACAATTTTATTGAGTATATATAGCAGTTAAAATCATATTTATATCGAAGCCTTATCATAATGTAGCATGCAAGATAGGTAATTTTTATTTGGATGAATAACTATAATACTCATCGATTGATAAGAAGTCGTTTTAATTAATTTAGAATTAGCTGTATTCTTGTATTTCAGGGTTTTGCAGCTTAGCATATGACATGGCAGCATAGCGATTTTTTGAGACAGTTTATTCTTTGGCGAGAAGGAAAAAAATGTCCAAGGATTTGATTACTTCATTTTTCTTTCACTTTAAATAAGTGTAAATTTAATGTTTCTATATATGTCGTCTTATACTATAAAAATTATTTTTAATATTTTGTACCCTGAAGAGAATTATGAATACTACGATAATTATTATTACATATTTGTATAATTTATCAAGTGTATTTTACAGTTTCATTATTTTAATGATGTATAATTTATCTGTGTGTAATTTCATATTACTGATTAATAAGCAGAGCCAGTCGAAAAGATGTGCAAATGATGTGAGTGCATTATATATATATATATATATATATATATATATATATATATATATATATATAAAGAGAGATAGAGAGATGGATATAAATCAAAGCCATTGTATAAAAGAGAATCCATAATAGCATTCCCGAATACATAAATTTCATATGTTTCATAGTTAAGTCTCATAAAAAAAAATAATAATAAATAAAAAAAAATTCTTTTTCAAAGAAAATTTCCTTTTTCTACCCTTTTGAAAAAGTTTTTCGATTAAATTATAAAAATAATTTATATAAAAAATAATAATAACAGATACATATAATCGGCTTAATCGATATAGAGGTTACCCATAAAATCAAGAATTTATTGTAAGAACAAAACGAATAACAGCAATCTTAAAAAACAAAAACAAATCTAGAATTCTTAACAAATTTTGTTTTCTTGAAAAATCTCATTTTCACTTTGAAATAAAATTGCTTTTGATTTCACCAGATGATCGTTTTAAACAATTTTACATTATTTAATTATTTAGTTATATAACTATTAGCGCTAAAAAAAGTTAAATAAATATTATGTGTAAAAAAAGCTCGTGAAGGAATTTTAAAATATCAAATATGAAAAAAACTCGTTAAAGAATTTATAAATATTGTGTGTAAAAAAAGTTCAGGAAATAAGTTTAAATCAACCAATTTTAATAAGAATAGCTCATGAAAGAAATTGAAAAGGAGAAATAAACTGAAAGAAATGTTGAAAATGGCCAAGGAAACGAAACATTGATCAATGACGTTAAAAACGTAATCAAGGAAACGAAAAATGTGTTCAAGGAAACTAAAACCCCGGTAGTTAAAACAAAATCCATATTTTTATGTGTAAAACATCCATTCTTTTATGGGTAAAAAAAGAATTATTCAAGATTAGAAATGCTCATGAACTGCAATAACAAGAAAAGATCTTTGTTAAAAGTTCTTGCGCATAGCTTACAGTTTCCGCCAATCTTCCTAACGAGCAATTTCTAACAGTTCCTCTGAGAAATACTAAATCACTCTATCAAATACCAAACAAGCCATCCATCTTTCGACGCTGCTAATTGATTGGTATTCGATATCAGAGCGGTGGCCAATAAATTCGCACTTCATCACCAATTACTAGCCGTAGCTGGTCAGTATTGTAAGTAAAATATTCATTGCTTATATTTATTTATCTTTAATAAACACACATTTAAATAAATCTATTGAAGGAGAAAAATAATTTCTAGACATTTTTTCGAACTTTTCAGAATCATTTCGTAGAATATTTGTATTTCTTAAGTAAATTATTGGAGAAAAGAAGCCAAACGGCGATGCATCGCCAATTATGGTAACATGAGGTAGGAAATGTGTACCTCAATTTCGCGGCGTAAATTTCTGAAAGACTTGTTTTTATGATGTATAAAAATCATATATGAACTCTTTATGCTCTTAGTACATATTGCAAAATTTAGAGGACGAGTCCTTTTCGAAATTCACTATTCAATTTTACAATAACATTTTAATTTGTACTCCTTTGCATTACTTGTCATTAAAATTTGAAAAAACCCAACTCTATCTTTCTGTTACAAAATCCATAGCATACCATTAAAATTTCAGGATTTGTAAGATATCTTATAATAAAATAAATGTGAGAAACGCTGCAGTTAGCATTAAACAAAAAGGCTTTCCAAAATAATGAAAAGCATGCTAATAAAAAAAATTTCAGACGGTAGTGATGATAAAATAATTTCTGAGCATTTGATTCTATGCTTCCAACATGCAACCAATTACTATTGTTTTCTAAAGCAAGACGCTGTCACCTGAAGTAATTTGCCTCTAGAACAGCAATAGGAGTTACGGCTGTTGCAATATATCTGCATTGTGCCACCACAATTTTGAACCTATTCCTAGAGAAGGCGTGTAACTCCATCCCTAATGAAGCCAAACAGAAGGATAATTTTGATTACCGATTTATAGCCACGGAAGGTTTGGACTAAGTATAGTTAGTCCAGTTATGAACTGGAGTACCTTAATTAAGAAATCCTTTGAATTATCCACCACGCCATTGTGTAGCAAATTTTTAAATATGCCATTTATGCATTTTTTATGTATACGATGTAGTATATTTCAAATGACTTATTATGTATTCTATTATAATATATTATACATTTTTCTGCTTAAATCCCAAAATGGATTAAGTCCACCGGTCGACTTAAAATAATTGTAATAACTTTTAAACACCCATCCTGTATAGGAATTGAGTTCTATTTTTAAATCCAAAATAAGACTTCGACAGTATATATTTTCTATTTGAAATATCATCTGGTTGATCTGAGATGGTTCTTGACAGTTGTAGAGAAATGAAATTCTGAGTAGGTGAACGAAATAGGTAAACATTTCTTTTGTAGAAGTAAATAAATGTTTTTCACTGCTTCAATATGGAACTGACTTTCTAGAAAGGTTCCCAGCTACTGTTATATTACTCCGTTTACAATCAAGAAATTTTCTGAAGGGCTAATCACGGTATAGATTTATATTGTGTGGTGTTGTTATTTAAATATGATATCAAATAATACCTACATTGAAAGAGATTATTACGCTAACTCTCAATTCATAAAAATGTATTTGAAATATCGCACTAATCCCTTTCCCAATAATCATTAATAATAATATATATCCTAAATAACGACACATCAGTTAAAATATAAAAGAGATCTCTAAGAAAGGAATCTCAATAATTATCTTAGATCACCATTATCACAAAAATTATCAGATTCGAAATCCTTCAGGAGGATACTTTAGAGGAAAAACACCAACTTCCGTTAGATAAAAATAATCTTGTTTTGATTTAAATAAAAATAACATTTATTTTTGAAATATAATGAAATTGGTGCATTCAAGGAACTTCGCTTAGATGGAGAATAGTAGTTCACTGTAATTAATGAAATCATCTTCATATAAAAAATGAAATAGGCAATACTGCTATTGTATGACTATAGTTAAATATACTAATTAAAAAAAGCACATTGCTTTATTAACGTGTGACTATAATTAAATATACGATTTCAAAACAACATTTTATTTTAAGGTAAATAACAAAAAATGAAAGAATTCTAAAACTTGCAACATCAAATAATAATATTACAAAAATACACTGAAGTGACAAAAGTCATGGGATAGCAATATGCAAATTTTCAGATGGCAGTAGCATCGCTTAGAACAGGTATAAATGCGCAGTGCTTTCGCATAATTTCTGTTCAAATTATTCATGTGAAGAGGTTTTGACGTGATGATGACCGCACGACGGGAATTAACAGAAACGCGGAATGTTAGTTGGAGCTAGACGCATGGGTCATGCCATTTCGGAAATCGTTAGGGAATTCAACATTCCCAGATCCACTGGGTCAAGAGTGTGCCGAGAGTATGAAATTTCAGGCATAACATCCCACCATGGACAGCGCAGTGGTCGACCGCCTGCACTTAACGACCGAGACCGGCGACGTCTGCAAAGAGTCGTAAATTCTAACAGACAAGCAACACTGCGTCAAATAACCGCAGAAATCAATGGGGACGTACAAGGGACTTGTCTGTTAGAACTGTGCGGAGAAATTTGGCTTTCTTGGGCTATTCCAGCAGAAGACCGACTCGAGTGCCTTTACTGACAGAACGACATCGCTTGCAGTGACTCTCGTGGGCACGTGAGCATATCGGTTGGTCCCTAGATGAATGGAAAACCGTGGCCTGGTCCGATGAGTCACGATTTCAGTTGGTAAGAGCTGATGGTAGGGTTCGAGTGTGGCGCAGACCCCACGAAGCCATGGACCCAAACTGTCAGCAAGGCACTGTTCAAGCTGGTGGTGGCTCCGTAATGGTGTGGGCTGTTTTTTCATAGCATGGACTTGGTCCTCTGGTGCGACTGGACCGAACATTGACTGGAAATGCTTATGTTCAGCTACTTGGAGATCACTTGCAGCCATTCATGGACTTCATGTACCCAAACAACGATGGGATTCTTATGGATGACAATGCGCCATGTCACCGGGCCACAACTGTTCGCGATTGGTTTGAAGAACATTCTGGACAATTCCAATGAATGATCTGGCCACCTAGATCGCCCGACATGAATCCCATCGAGCATTTATGGGACATCATCGAGAGGTGTGTTCGTGCCCAAAATCCTGCACCATCAACGCTTTCACAATTATGGACGTCTATCGAGACAGCATGGCTCAATATTCCTTCCAACGACTTCCGAAGACTTCCAACGACTTGTTGAGTCCATGCCACGTCGAGTTGCTGCACTTCGCCGGGCGAAAGGAGGGCCGACACGATATTAAGAGGTATCCTATGACTTTTGTCACTTCAGTGTATAATGTAAGCAAATATTAAAATGGTTAATTTACAGAAAAGAGATTAATACATATTAAAGCAAATTTATTTATAATAATTAATATTTTTTAACACTTCTCCGATGAGCAATGCTAGGTCTCAAATGCCTTTGTAATATAAGTTCATTTTTATTCAATTCCTTCTGTTAGCTCACACTGTCTCTATATATATCTCCCTATATATATGTCCCTATATTTGTATTTTTAATTTAATATGGTTGTTGATTTTCCAGTCTTTCTTCTCCATCCAGTATTTGCATTATCATAGTTGCATTTTTCAATTCCTACTATTAGTTCACACCCTCCCTATATACATCTTGTTCAAATTTTCAGTCATTAAATATTATCATTTATTATATTCATAGTCATTATTTAGTCATTTGGGTATTCATCCACTCACGTTCAAATACATTTTTTTTGAACTTGTAGTGGATGACACTGGATGTTAATACAGTGTTTTCAAATATTAATTCAGTAATTAAATTAAATTAATTAATTTTATTTTTTTTTAGATTTAAGTTGCATATATCTACCAATAGATGGCACCAGATAAACTTAAAAACATGAATGAAAATTTTTTATAATGGACTTTCTGCAATATAGTGAAAAAAAAGTAGGAATTGACTTAAAAATTTTTTTTATATTACTTGTTAAGAATTTCGATCATTCTTAGTCTTAGTGCAAATTACTGAAACAGCAGACTTCATGGTTTCGCCTATAGGATTATATGAAAAAGTCACTTACATATATTGATGATCTTCGTGGCGTTATAAGGCAGTTAGAGAATTTGGGTACCAATAGAAAGAAGAACTTGGTGGCAGCAAGGATTAACTGCAGAAAAGGGGGTTCTGAGCCCATCTTTAACTGTCTGCATTATCATTGCCAAGCAATGAGCTTCTTTTCTTGGCCATTCTACCTTTCAGCATCCCATAGTAAGAGCTAAGTTATCACATGCATGCACTATGTGATATATACTTACAAACCATTATGTACATATATATTAAAACTATTTATAATTTTACCCAAAGACATATATATTTTTATACAAATCTCACTCTCTCTCTCTATATATATATATGAAATATTTCTTTTCCAATTATTTCATGAGTTACAGGTGTGAATGTGCATTGATATGGGACTTTGTTGCTGTATAAAATATTTCTAAATAGAATCGGATAATTATATATATTGATTCCAGCCATTTTACATGTTACTGAAGTTATATTAAAATGCCTCTTTTTTAATTAATTTAGATTGCCTTTTGTATTTATTCTAGTATAATATATATATATATTATACTATTACATTAATTAAAAAACACACTTCTGGTTACTAAAATTATCTTGAAATAATTGTTAAATGACTTTTTACTTAATTTTTTTTTTAATTTAAAGAAACATTTCACAAAGTTTGTGTTTTAAAAAAGTAGTTTTTAAGAAAAATTTAATTTTTAAACATCTTAATCTTTAGAAAAGCCAAAAATAGCGTGAGAAGTATTGATTGGTGTCTTAGTGTTTCTATCTAACCCAATTAAAATTTTATTTTCATTTGTTAAGAAAAAATATTTTAAGAATTCGCTGAAGTTTTGATGATAGCTCTTTTAATAATCTTTTGCTAAATGAAAATATCTATTATTGGAATTTTAATTCTAATTAAATGATTAACTTCAGCCTTTTTAAGTTGTGATATTACTTTATTAAAAAAATGACGGCTTTTTTGGTAATGTAAAAAAAATACATTTCAAATTCTTTTAATTATTTATGAAAATAATTGTTAATTCAAATTGTTTCATTCAAACTTTCTTCCATTCGGAGAATCGTATTTTTGTCGTCATTCTTAATTAAATTCACAAAATGTTAAATTTATCTTACTTTTGACTGTGCTTAATAAAACATTTGTTTAAGCTTTATTTATAATATGTGTGTATATTTTTATTTGTGGGTATATATGATTAAACGGTATATATGTTGCATTTCATATTGGTCTTATCATTGATAGTTTTACATCTTTTATACGGTTTTATAGTATTCAAGAAAAATAAACTGGTTAGTATATTTAAGATAGTTCTATATTTTTTGTTGTTTGTTTGAAATCTAGGTCAATTTTTAAGTCTGATCGAGGATAATACTTTTGAGAACTTTTGCTTTTCCTAAGAGATAAGAATTTTATACGTTTATCACACAACACATAATTTTTTCATCTCAAACCATACTTTTCATCAGGAAAGTATACAAGTATACAGGAACTTATACTCCTTAAGGGCAATTTCAAAATTCCATCATTATTTGGTTTTACTTTTGAAGTCTAGTAAATCTTATATGCTCATAATTCAGCGAAAAATTCGACATAAAATTTTTTTTTCTGATAAAAAGGAAATATGTTGTTAATAAGTTTCAATCGACTTAATGACATGGTGCATTATAATTTTGCAAAGAAATATAACTATATTATGAACTTTTATTTAAAGAAATAATTTGATAAAATATTTTTCTAAATATCAAATGTTTTAAAAAGTCTATTCATTTGGTCATCCAAAATAATCAAACAATAACACATTTAAAATGAAATAAGTTTTTATTTTAATTTTCATTTTGGTGAAATTTTTATTTTTATTTAGATCCAACTTCGAAATATTCTTATAACTTACAGAATGTGATTAATAAAATTTGACTTAATCTTTTTCGAAAAAAGATATATTTCAATAAAAATACATTGTGTTATTTAAACTGAAATATCACCCTAATTTTATCAAAAGTTCGTTTTGTATTAAAAATGATTTTTAAAATAGAAACAAACTTAAAAATGTTTTTTATTGTTCTTAGATGGCTTTTGAGGATTTGGTTGATGATAATGATTTCAGTGAAAATTTTTCGTCATAAATATACTTAAGAAAGACAAATTATGATTTTTTTAAATTTTTCGAGAATTCTAAAAACTATTCTAAAGTATTAACGAACTATTCTAATTCTAAAGTATTTAACTTTAAAAGCTTTCCAAATTAAATGTAGTGTTATTTAAATTAAAAGCCAAATCAATAGATTTCGATGAAGTTAGCTGCTTGAAAAATTTTGATGTCTGATAAGAAAAAAAAAGAGAACAAGTTTTCTTCGAGTGATTTAAAAAATAAGTATAAATCCCTAAAAAACCAAGTTCAAGAAAAGTTTCTATTCGTCTTGCATCAGCTTGTTCCTTTTTTTTTTTTTACGTATTTGAGTTTGGTGGAACATGTTTCTCTAAAAAAAAAACGCTACATGCATGCATAGTTTAATTTGAATGTGATCTCAAAGAAGAAAAAAAAATTAAATTGCAATTTTTTCAGTAGAAAGTACAGTAGTACAATATTTTTTCAGTAGTAGTACAATATTTTTTCAGTAGTAGTACAATATTTTTTTTCAACGAATATAAATGGAACAGGGCCTTATTTTTTAGCAGAATTTTGCAATATCTTTTGATTTTCTTTGGTTATATATATATATTAGTTTTTAAAAGAATGATGAGCCTTGTCAATTATGCTTGTTGTCTCATGGATAAATAGCTCCACGTGCATAGTAAAAAAAAAAGTGGAAGCCAGCGTCCGATAATATAAACATCCTATCTGCGTGGGCATGAGCTGGCTGGAAGGAGAAAGAAATGTAACACCAGCAGAGTGCATTTGGTTTTCGAATAAAGGAGTTGCGTTTTTTACAGCCCACTATGTATTTTTATTCTTAGACCATAGCAATGCTGTTTAGAATAAACTTAAAAACGAATGAGTTGTTAAGCCCTGCATATAAAGAATTTATAGATAATAACATTTATCAATAATGTATAAAAGACCATTTCGTTTTTCTTGAAACAAGAAACTTGTGTTTGCACATGTACCAATAAATGTACGAATTTCACGTAATTCATGCTTACGAAATCTTTATTTCACAAAAATATTTTTGGTTGTAAGAAAAAAGTAAGCCAAAATGTTCAGACACGATCTAATGTACATGAATAATGTATGCGTGTGGTATGTTTCTGCAAAACTTAAGGTTATATTATTAAATCTATAATCTTTTTCGCTGTATTTATTATTATTTTTTTCAGGAATTCAGCAAAAATCATGAAAAAATTCTTACTTGTTTTTTAATAAACTAAAACATTATTTTTCAGTTCTTAAATATTTCCCACCTGACGCCGTCTGTAAACCTGATAATATTTTGTGCTGACTAAATTTACTGGTCGTACTAAACTTTTTCAGTTGATTGAAACTAAACAAATGTTCGTTTTTTAAAGATTTTAAGGTTTTTGAAAAGTTTTTTTTCAGACTTTTTTCTTCTTGAATGGTAAAATATTGAGTTTAATGTTGTTATGTGAATATATTTTCAATGAATTTTTTTGAGGGGTATGGATGAGGTTTGTACTGATATATTTTTCTTAATTTAGTAAATGAAATTTAAAAAAAAAATCTGCTTGTATTGTAATAAAATTCTGCTTGAATTGTAATAATAAGTCTTCTTGTATTGTTATAATAAGTCTGCTTGCATTGCAATAAAATTTATTAATTCAAACAGCTTTACATTTTAATCTTATTATTCTATATATCAATCACCCTGGTTTTTTTTTATAATTATAGAAATATACAAATTTATTTCCTTTTTCTTAATACTCTTTAAATTGCTGCGGAATCTTTATATTTTTTATAGATACATACATCAAATTAAGAAAAAAATTCATTGCTTGCTCGGCTTGTAATCATGACATTCATATTTATAAAAACATATTTTTTAATTATGTGTAAATTAAAAAAAATATTAACACGTGCATATTTTCTTAAAATTTTTTTATGTGATGTATTATAATACAGTACATAAAAATACATCACATAAACATAATTTTATTTATTTTACATTGCATTTATTGTAATCATTTTTATGTAGTTATTTTCATGTTACTATTATGTAAATTATTTTTATGTATTAATTTTCATGTTACTTTTATGTAAATTATTTTTATGTATTATTTTTTGTGCTTATTACACACACTTCAGGAATATTTATAGTTTATTAATATTAAGGCATTAAACATTTCTCAACATATTAGCACAAACACTATGAAGATAACGGTATTAGTTTTATTAATCAGGCTTTGTTTTCCTACCGTTGTTTTCCAGTGACGTTTTATTATAAAGACGTTTCATTTATAGTGAAAATTATACAAATTTATAAGAAAAAAATATGAAAGAAAGTGACGGCAACTTAAGAATCGTACTTGGAAGCTGGGAATAACCGGATCATGTCTGCTAGTATTGTAATAAAATTCATTATTAATTATTAATTCTCACACTTTACTTTTTAACCTCATTATTTTATGTAACAATATCAGTTGTATCAATGTTCAGTTTTTTGGAAACAAACACATGTTCGTTTTTAAAAAGCTTTAAGGTTTAAAAATATGAAAGAAAGTGACGCCAACTTAAGAATCGTACTTGGAAGCTGGGAATAACCGGATCATGTCTGCTAGTATTGTAATAAAATTCATTATTAATTATTAATTCTCACACTTTACTTTTTAACCTCATTATTTTATGTAACAATATCAGTTGTATCAATGTTCAGTTTTTCGGAAACAAACACATGTTCGTTTTTTAAAAAGCTTTAAGGTTTAAAAATATGAAAGAAAGTGACGCCAACTTAAGAATCGTACTTGGAAGCTGGGAAGAACCGGATCATGTCTGTTAGTATTGTAATAAAATTCTTTATTAATTATTAATTCTCACACTTTACTTTTTAACCTCATTATTTTATATAATATTATCAGCTGTATCATTGTTCAGTTTTTCGGAAACGAACACACGTTCATTTTTTAAAAGCTTTAAGGTTTAAAAATATGAAAGAAGTGACGCCAACTTAAGAATCGTACTTGGAAGCTGGGAAGAACCGGATCATGTCTGCTAGTATTGTAATAAAATTCATTATTAATTATCAATTCTGACACTTTACTTTTTAACCTCATTATTTTATATAACAATATCAGTTGTATCAATGTTCAGTTTTTCGGAAACAAACACATGTTCGTTTTTTAAAAGCTTTAAGGTTTAAAAATATGAAAGAAAGTGACTGCAACTTAAGAATCGTACTTGGAAGTTACAATTTACTAAGTATGAGTGAGAAAATTTTGCTCTACTGGCACTATAAATCTGATATTTCGGAAGCATCATTTTTCTCAGGAACTACTCCATTACTCTAGTTATATAAGAAAACTAGGTAAATATCATCGGTTTTCTAAAAAGTTAAAATTGACTCATTTGTAATCATTACTGTAATTGAATCATTTTAGATAATGGAAATTGAGTATATATTTTTAGTAAAAAGCATGGGTCTGACTTACGATGTTTTCTGATAAACTTTTAGAATTCTTTCTTCGCCGTTCTATTATTTAGATGCATTTCTTTTTAGTATTTATTGTTACCTAATTTCTTAGGGATACAGGTGCTTTTCAGATCTTGAAAGCATTACTTCTTCAAAACAATTATTAAACTAGGTGCATACAAAGTGCTGCTTTAAATATTAAAATTTTGTATTTTAAAATATATTTTTACTTTAATTTTGAAGAAAAAAGGAGTTCTTCAGAGATATTTTAGTCATTTACAAAAAAAAAAAAAAAAAAATAAATAATTGATTGATAATTGACAATAAATGCTGAAATGTTAGAACGAAATTACTTTTGCTAACCTGAAAATTTAAATCATATAGAACAGTACATATATACATCCTCATAGTACATATCGAAGAAGAATTTTGAAGTATTTTTTAAATATGTGAAGCTTTTCTTATATCTGTTCCTGAAAATGTATCATAAGTTATTAGTTTAATTTTTAATTCTGTTCTGCAAAATGATGCATGCAATGAAAAAATTTGTTTTTAAAATTCTAAATTAAAAAGGTACTATCAAATGATTTGTGATCAACAATTTCAAAGTTATGTTCAAGTTATTATCTCAAAATTTATACATGGTTGTAAATTTTTGTATTCATATTTATTATTTGTGAATTATAATGAATCATATTTAATATCCTCTATGACCATATTGAATTAACATAAAATATCATATTTTAATTCAGATTTAATTTAATATCATATTAATTAGTGAAAAATTAACTACATCCCTTTTTTCTGATTGAAAAATGAAATTCCACCATTGTAATATCTTATGGAGTGACGTTCAGAGATAAGAAAGACCATTTTCTAGTTGATTGTTACTGCTAAAGAGAAAGATATCGCCTGCATAAATTAAACATTCAGTATGATTATAGACAATTTCAAAGCTGTCTCGCATGTAGAACATGAAAAGGAAATCACTGAGAACACTATCTAGTTGAACTCCACAAATGGAAAATCGACACAGTATTTCTCCATCTTGATCGACACATTGTTTCTCTATATTGATCGACTCAGTGTTTCTCCATTTCTAATAAAATTCCTGTTATTGATGAAATTATGATTCCACTTAACAGCGGTGTCTTTAATTCCCAATTGTAGAATTTTATAAAGGAATTCATCTCTTCCAACAAAATCACATGCTGATGAGATGTCCAATTTAATTAAAAATGAAAAACATGTTCCCTTTCTTAGTTTCAACGATTTTGTGGTGAAGGAATGATAGAATATACATACAATCTTTGAAGGGATAGCCTGAATGATAATAATGTATTTGTTTAGAATGTGAAAATGAATGTCTTGACTCCAATAAATACAATTCTGTCAAACATTTTACCTAAAATGATGTCAAGGCAATTGGACCATAATAATTAAGAGAACTGTTATCTTTGTTTGGTTTTAGAATAATAATCCTGGGGTTCATATACTATTAAAAATTCAAAGGCACATTTGAAAGTTGCAGTGAGAGAAGATTTTAAAACATTTGGCTAAAAATACTGTCATTACCAAGCGAGATAATGTGAGTAGCATGAATTGAGTTTTGAAGTTCATCCAAAAAAAAAAAAAAGAATTATTATAATTGGGAGAAGAATCTTCTGACGAGTTGAAAGGAATAAAATTAACTATGGAGTATTTATTGAAGTGAAATGCTAAGAGATAAGTTTGTCTATCTGCGTCTGAGATGAAAGAGTTAATGCTAGTGTGAAAAATTTTATTATTCTCGAGAATAACATGCCTGTTATAAATCGTTTTTTTGATTTTATAAATTATTCCATTATAACCTGCAGAGTCACAAACTGAGTCACAAAATTTTCGCTTCAGTTAAGATATAAGTCGACGGAGAGTACTAGAAGTTTTCTTATATGCGATTCAGAGGTATCTGGAAAGTTGAGTTCTGGCTTTATACACAAAATTTCTTTTACGTTGTATAAAATTTTCGCACTGTGAATTTCATCAAGGTTGCGAAGGTTTATGGAAATAGCATAGATTTTTTATTATTATGTAAAATAGTTGTCAGGAAATCGTTTAACTCAGAATAATTTTCGAACGTGTGCAAAGAATTATAATATTATTGTAGAAAATGTGGAATTTTGGGCCAAATGATGGCTTGTCTATAATTTCTAAGCTGGTTACTGAGTTGGAAACATAGATGTATTGAAAAATTATCGCTATCAAACGGATTGGAATGAATGCGAAAAGAAATGTTTTGATATATCTGCCCCAGTTACGGATAAATCCAGAAGGGAGGAAGAAGATGTTGTAATACCAGTAGCAATGCTTGTATTAAGGATGGTTAAATGGTTGTCAAGGATCAATTTATTAGAATTTCGGAATTGCTGTTAGAAGTGTGAGAACTAAAGACTGGGTGTTTAGAATTGAACTATTCTAGAATAATATAAGATGAAGGAAGTTATTTACTCACTGCTGTTGATGAATTCACCTTTTATGGAGTAAATGTTAACGATGAAAAATTTTTATGAGAAAGATAAATTGTGATTGCTTGTATTACATAATCTGAATGAGGAAGGTTAAGGAAATTTGCAGTTCTACATAGCATGGGAGAATTCATGGCTATCATCAAACCTCCCCTTTTTGTGTTGTTAGATCTGTCTTTCCTATAAATAAATTTATCCGACGAATGAGTTTCGTCATCATTATTAAGAAAGGTCTCTTGAATTACAAAAATATGAACATTATTAAAAAATTTGCGGAGCCACAATTTTTTGGCTCGAGTTCTTCTGGCTTTCCATTGAACAATTTTTAAAATTTTAAAGAAAATAATTAATTTTAAAGATGAAAAAGAAGATTATACAGGAAAAATTAGAAAAATGATTTAAAATAAAACCCCAATGTAATTTACTAAGTAGTCATATCTAAATGATCAGTTTGATTTTGATGATAAGAGGGTAGTTGGCCAAAGTGATCTGTTCCGTCTAGTTCGAGACAGTATTGTCAAAATCATGCAAGAAATTGGATCCATTTTTTTTTAATTTGAATTTCTTTTTATTTTTGATACTGGATATTTGCATGATATTTGGAGGACTGGAGAGTTTTTCCAATGATTGACCCAGTTAAGTTAGTGTTGCAGGGAAATTTTCTGATAATATTTTAATAAATTCTTGGAGAGAAGCTGCTTGAGTTTGGAAAATGTCCTTAATCATTGTCTTCGTGTCCCAAGTTTGCTGATGAAATAACTGAGCAATTTTTTTTAGTGATGAATCAAGAGTGTGTGGTGTATGCAGATTGAAGTTTTGATGAGAATGTTTCTTTTTTTTTTCTGTCAATAACTTTTGCGAGCTTCAATGAAGGGTAGATGATTTAGAGTTTTGAATTCTAAAAATTTTTCTTCGTCCTTTTTCTTTAAGCATTTTATTTTAGTGACTTTATGGGCATCACTATACCAAATACACTGAAGGCACTTAAGAAAATCTGAACTACAAGAAGATAGAGCTGTGTTGCTCATAAACAACAGAACTTTTACAGGAATTAGTTGGATGAGTAAATGAAAAGCCATTCTTACACTGTCGGGGTTTATCAACAAATAAATAGGTTTTTTTTGCCTGGTGAAAAATATTTTAGTATATTCTGGCATTATAGTACATAGAATAGTTACTAAAAATGGGGAAGAAAATTTGGAGTTTTTATTGTTGATAAATCTGTGAAGTTCAGTAACATTAAAGATATTTACTTTCTCTAAACGAGTGGTTATTTTTCCGGATAAAAAGAAGTATATAATGGTATAACCATGATCGATTTAATGTTGGCCAGTTCTTAAGATATTTGGAAATTATCAGTAGACAACAGGAGTTTCCCTTAACGGATGGATACGTATATTATACAGATGTTTAAAAATCGTCACTTTTGAGTTATTTTTCAGAATATTGGGATGAACTTAATATTGTTCCATCCGTAATTTAAAAATAAATGAATGAACTCATTTGCAGATCTAAATTACTTCTCTGCAATTTGAAGTATAGTTGCTGTAATGAAAATCCATAAATAAAACCTTTTACGTGGTGCTCTATATGTTAAAATTAAGAAAACGAAAACTTCTTTTTGTAGTAGAAGTTTGAAGTAGAAACCAATTTGTTCATCCTGGAATTGCAATTGAGAACTCGAACAATGTCAGAAAGAAAACCGTGTGTTCTAAATGGGACAGAAATGTTAGAAAATAAAAAGATCCAAAAAAGTAATCGATAGAAAAAAATAGGTAGCTTCCCAAATTTAAGAATGATATTAAAAAAATAAATAAAAAAGTACTTTACTACTCTTGGAAAGTCGATAAAGAGCAATTGGAATAAATAATTTCACTTAGAAGATTTGACGAAGTGAGAAATTCGTTAAGTGAGTTTAAACACAAATGCCCTCCTCGACATTAAGACCTTATTTCCTCAATCGACTTTCAATTATTTTTAATTTTCAATGGGAAAATATATGAATATGATATAATATATTAATGAAATAAAACTTCTAATACGTTAATAATTTATTTGTGTTGTTATGTATGGTATTATTGGTCATTTTTTATATATGGTTTAATTAGAACAATTCATTACATTAATAACTTTGTATTATTTAGATGTTAATATACCATGAAATCACTATTTCTTTTTAAAAATATTATAAACAAATTTTAAATTATATTTCACAATTTTATGGGTATTTTTTTCAAAATTCTTATTTTTTATAAGAACGTTTACTGAGAGAAGTGTTTATTTATAAAGTATTAGTGAAGTTAAATATCTTGAATGTGAATGCACAAAATGTATATTGAGATTTTAAAACATTTTAGATTATTTTTATTGCACCACAAAAATACATACATCCATACATAAATATTGGGATTGTTTGTATGTGAATAAGTAGTAAGACATTTAGAATATCAGAATTATATTTCACCATTTAGATTTAAGGAGAAAAGTACACCAATTTCACAATTAATATTTCCACAATACATAATTTCTAAAACAAATATAAATTTTAATGCTTTGAAAACTACTTGAATTAGGAAAGAAAATCACGAACACAAATTTTGCATTTAAAAATTTCGTTACATTATCTAAATACACTACTTAATATGCATATGTACAAAATTATATACTTCAAAAACCACATGAATTAGAAGGAAAAAGAAACAAGAACAGGAATTTTGCACAAAAAACTTGAATTAAGTTATCTAAGTACACTACCTTAAACTAGTTTCGACTACACAATGTAATATACATATATATATATATATAAGAATGCATGAAAGCTGTGTACTGAAAAAGATCATCATTTTGAGCTTCATTTTCAAGTTGGTATAAGCTCAAATAGAACCATGCTGATGATAGATAAAGAGTACAATCAACATTCATTTTTGTGAAAGTGATATTATATTTAATGATTTAAATACCATCTAATACAATTATACAGAAGCATAATTTATAGATAAATTTTATCATAAGTACTACACCGATTTCACTACAATATATATTTTATTACGTCCCAATCATAAAATTATCTAATAATTACTTGAATTTGGAATAAAATTTCACGAACACAAAATTTTTCAATTAAAATTTCATACCTGTAACGATAATAGATATATCTAAATAGATTTCATAACTGTTTTCAATATTAGTTTACACAAAGAAATGTATTAAATATATATATTAGAATACACGAAAGTCCCTTATTGAGATTATCAATATTTTTCATTTAAAATTCAATTTTCAATTCAAATGAAGTTAAGTTGTCCAACAAAGTTCAGTTATTTTCTAATAAGAGTGTATAGCTATGAAAAAAAAAACGATACATATATGCATACTTTAAATTAAGAAATATAATGAGTTATGCAATATGTTATAACATCTGCAAAAATATTAACTTTATTATAACTAAAAGACAATATAAAAATTAATATTAATTTTTTACAAATTTTTATATGATATACCTTAGGTTTCAAAAGCAGTTGATCTCTCAGTTTAATCATTTGATAATTTTCAGCAAACAGATGTTACAAATGTCTCTACTCATATAATGCCATAAAATGTATATTTCATTACATCACAAACAAAATATTACCTAATAATCACTTGAATTATAAAAAAAAAATGTCTTGGACACAAATTTTGCACAGTAAGATATACACTTATAACAATAGTAGAGAAATCTACATGCATTTCTAGTATTAGTGCACTTGAAGACAAGCATTAAAGATTTATAGGGATACACGAAAGGCTAGTACAGAAAGAATGTTCACGACAAAGTAAAATTTCATTCTACATTAAAAAAAAGTTAAATTCTTAAATGGAATTAAGTTATATTTTAGATAAACGAAGCAGTACTCCATATTTTAAAGTAAGGGAAAATTTTACGAACGGTAATGTATGCAAAACATTGCCTTTATTTTAGTAAAAGATATATAATATTCATTTAATTTTACCATAAGTTTCCAAACAATTAGCTTTCAGTTTGCCAGATACAATCGTACGTCAACTTATAAACTTAATTCTTTCTTATGCACCATTCACCATAATGTCCATTAAAATTTTTTTCATTAGCTCTAAAATTTTAAAATGCAGTAATACCTCACTTATAAGTAGCCTTTTTATTTGACAAACTTAAAAAAAAACAGGCTTAAAATAAAGTGAAATAATTTTATTTCATTGTTGTTTAGTGTTCTTTAGTTCAAAATTACTCTCGATTATTCGTCACTGAAATTTTTTTAAATTTCGTCTTGATGAAATCGTCTTTCAGAAGAAGTTTTCAAGGTCCTTAAATTTTTTTAAGGACGATAAAATTAATAAACATTTTAGAAAATATAAAACACTCAGAAATTTATTTGAATCAACTTATTCGCGTTCCAATGAACTTCGACAAACTGTTTTAAATAACAGAAATAAATTTTAAATAAAAAAAGGTAAAAAAAAAAAATAATAATAATTAAAAAAATTAGAAAATTAACTAAATGGAGTTCAATTAATTGATTTTTCATAATTCACTTTTAAATTATTGGAATTAAATTATCTAATTTGATTCAACATAATCTAATTTTCAATTGTCAGTTTAAATTCAATAAAAGCTCAATATTAAATTATTAGTACGAAATGTGAAGTTTGTAAATATATTATTTCCCTTTAAATTTTAAATTTTTATGTTTTTTAACTTTCAATTGACTAAACTAACTTAATAAATTATTTTTATATTGTTATACTCATCATTGATTTCTCTTTAAATTAATTGATATCATATTAAAAATAACTAAAAAAATATAGACTTCCAATTTTGCTTTGCTATTTATATGTTTTTTTGTTCAAGCCTTATGTATAAGTATGAGACTACTGTAAAACAATTTCAGCCTAAATACTATGTCACCTAATATATATATATATATATACATATATGCCTTTCATCAGAGCTATTTTATTACAGTGGTTTGCTTTCTTGACAAATGTGACTATGGTCTAGTTAAATGAATCAAAGAAACTCATATTTTTTGCATGGTTAAATTTATTTGTTTTTTAACATATTTTTTAAATAAACCGTTTAATATTAAAAAGAATTTGTTTTGTATATTATTGAAAAAAATCGTAATCAAAACCTTTTACACAAAATGTAATTTTTTTCGTTTCGTGTTCTGCATTTTCTAAATCATTTAAAAAATGTACTTACAAATCAAAACAGTAAAAATTATCGTTTTCATTGATTTTGATGTCTTCTTTTACGCGAATTGTTCTATGACGCAGAACAAAGCTGTTATCAAAAACATGTAAAACAATATATGAAAGCGTATCAATTAATCCTGTTGAAAACCCTGTCGCTATCTAAATATGCGCCACAAATTTAAGGTAGCAATTAATATTCAAGGATTAAAATACAGTATGATATCCACCTCCATATTTCATATTTAGAAAAGTGCATAAGTCGACGCACGACTGTTCAAATTTTTCTCATTACATAATTTTAATACTCTTATAAAGTATTAGTATTAAATTTTCACTTACTAAATGGATATTTATTTTCATTACTTTAAAAATCTATACAAATTTCATTATAAAGAGCACTATATATACAATATGCTGTAATAAAAATGTAATTTTGTGATCAAGTTTGATACTTTCATGTTATAGAGGCCTTGGTGAAATTACTTTGGTGACATATTAATTATTATATATACATATAATTGTGCTCTTCTTTCTTAAAAATCAGAGATAAATTAATTGATAACGTAAATCAACTTTTTTTTACATAGCTAGCCAACTTTTACTACTGCGATTATTATTGAACCGAAAGCCTGTCTTTGAATTACATAATGTCGGAATAAAGATGTGACTCAATAAAATGATGTTCTTATTCCATCATTTTGTGGAACGCAAAATCGTTATATTTTTAATCATCAAAAAAATTATTAATACTCTTTTCTAAAATAAATTTAAAATAGTCTTTACTCCAGTTGGTAATTTAATATTTGAAACGCAGCAATGGAACGTTTTCTATAAAGCATATCATTCGAGTATGATCATGTTCATTACAATAAATAAGAAGACAATCATGACAGTTTTGAAATAAAAATATAAAATAAAATAAAGAACTATAATGAAAAAAAAAATACAATATATAAATTTTAGCACTCGCGAATGATTGGTGATTTACTTGGTGCCAAAATATAGTAAGCCAATTAAATCTTTATGTTTATTTCAAAATTCACCAAGACTGTTTTCATATAGATCGATTCGCCAAGACAGCTATAACACGAAAGTACCGTAAATTTTCTCAGTTAGATAATCCAGTTAATTACATTTATACATATTTCTTTCTTGTAGAATCTTATTAATTATAAATCCCAACAATTATAGTTCATTGAAATGTTCAGTAATATTGAAGTTCATAACCAAATTGCTGTTCGTAAATTGAGGATATTTTGTAGTTCAATCAATGTTGCAGGCTAATTTTACACATTCGTATAATCCAGTTAATTATATGTAGAATTACTCTTTTCTTTCGAAACTTATGAATTATAATGTCAGACTATTATAAAGGAAATGTACCGTCAGATAGCATTATAAACTTCTGTTGGGTTAACAATTAGCTGACACAATTGAGGATATTTTGTAGATCGATGATTTTCCAATCAAGCCAATTAGGTAAGAGGTTGGGCATTGGATAACAGTTCGACGAAGTACATCAGCTGCATACTTCGTATAACTGTTATTAACCCGCCTTAGACGAAGAAAGGAACATCTGAAATTCGTAAGAAAAAGTTAAAAAAATTGTTCTCTTTTGTACTATATGATAAACTCGTAATTGTTAGATTTCCAAGTCAAACAGAACTGAAAAATTCCTTAGAAACTTTAAACTTGTACTTACTTAAAACTTATTACATTATTTGCTGAAAAACACTGACGGTTTTCAAAAAGTAATAAGAATTAACGATCATGGTTAAAACAAAAGTTTTGCTGCAAATCTATGTGGTAGTGCATAAATTGTATTACTTTATTTGAAAAATGTATAAATAAATTATAATTATAAATAAATTTATAATAAAATTATAATTATAATAAAATTATAATTTTAAATAAATTTATAATAAAATTATAATTATAAATAAATTTATAGTGAAATAAATAAACAAATTAATTATAATTTATAGACATTATAATAATTTTTTACTGAATTTATTTATTTTAATATAATTTTGATTATAAAATTTATACCCTATCATATTAATTTGCTACAAAAGATTTTAGCCTTAACCGTTGTACTGTTATTCCATTTTGAAAACTGTCAGTTTTTTTAAACAGTAGTATTAGATAATTTTTAATTGAAAAATATAGCATGAATAACAAATTAACAATTGAAATTTTTTGATGTTCAGGATTTTTAAAGCTATTAATACAAATTATGCTTAATGTTATAGGAATCTTAAAATTTCAGAAAATACTGAATCTCTGTTATTTTAAAATACATTAACAGACACCTTAGAACTTCAAGGTAATGCTCTTTTTTTAAATATATAAAAATTTTTACAAACCCACATTGGAATGGAAAGTCATATGACAAATATTTCTTTGTAGAAAAATTTAAATTCAAGTACAGTTTTTTTATTCCAAAAAGTTGCAGAATAATTTAAATTACAGCAACTGTATTTATGAGGAATAGTTAAAAATTTATGTAAAAGAATGAGATCATGAATATAAATTAATAAATTGTTCCGTAACTACACAAAAAGCGAAGTTCTAGAATCTTGAAAAATCCATTTTGCTTGTTCAACCCCCTGACTAGCACTGTTTAGAAAATGATTCGGCAGGAAATCTTAAATTTCCTAAGAGACTTAGTAACTTTTATATACCTAGTTAATTTATTTTTGAAAATTCTAATTGCATAAAAAGAATCAAAAAATAAATTACTATTTAAATAAAACAAAAACTGTATTAATGTATGCTTTCTAATTTTATTTTCTAGCCAGTTTCCTATTTGATTAATTTAAACTTCTTGTCTTGCTAAATGATTAACAAAAAATATTTTTAACGAAAACGAATCAAGTATTATTATTCATCAAATTTCAAATTTTAATTAAAATTTGGGGACGTTTTAAATTGCACATTTTTAATATGTTCTTCAATAAACAATTATCATTAAGTTAGTGATATATTACATGGGCTATACGAGAGCATTTTTTCTAAAAACAGAGCCTAAGGAATCTAAAAGGTTGAACACTCCTGATGTTGTGCAAATTCAATGAAATGTCTGTATAAATGTGAGTGATAGATATTAATAGTTATAGTGATAGAAATCATGAGCATAAAATGTATCAAAATATACGTATTTTAAATTTCTAAACGAAACAATTAAATTTCAAAACACTTTATTGGGAATTTTTTGCAAAATATTCATGCGAATTAAAAGAAACTATCACAAAACCTTTCGGTTCCCACTGATGCTAATGAGTATGAAAATGAGTTGAAACATCATCTAATACTCATAATTTTTAGAAATTTTATAACGTAATAAAAACACATTCACAGTTCAAATTTATAAGTTTCTACTTTTTAAATCTGCCTATGCATTATAAACAGCATATATATAAACAGAAAATTCTAGAAAAAAACTTTTTTATTTTTATTATTTATTTTCTAATATATGATGCAATATATATAACATTTTCTGTAATTTTCAGGGGTTTTTTCTATAAATTTCTTTACTTATCAAATAAATCAGAAATTTTTTTTAAAAATTAATATTTATGCTTCAGTTTTTTGCATAAATATTACTAAATAATTGTGCTAAAAATAAATATTCAGTTTAAATAAAGCATAAATATTACTAAATAATTATGCTAAAAATAAATATTCAGTTTAAATAAAGCATAAATATTCAGTTTTTAGCATAAATATTCATTTTTCATTAATACATGAAAATAAAAATGCTTTTTAGTTGGCAAAATAATTTTCTTACGAAAATAAATTAAAAATTTAATCAAATGATTATATCAACAAAGAGAAATAACTATTACATGATGAAGTCTAAATTATAAAAATATAAGATGCGACTATATAAAAATGTTATTTCCTAACTTTAACAAATTTATACAAAAAGATCATCTAAAAATAGAAAACTGGATTACCCGAAAAACAGGAAACATATTAATCATAATTTAATTAAAACATGAAAATTCACCATACATTTCAAGAATATGCATAAATAAAATGTAATATGGATACAATAAAAAAGGATGGTTTACAAATTGTTTTCCTTTATATTATTTATATACCAATGCAAATTATACAAACAACACACAAAAGCAAAATCAGAGATTAATAGGGATAGATAAAAACAAATATAAAAAATATTTTTAAAGAAAATTCAAATTTTAAAAAGCATTGAAGTATTATGCGGACATCAAATAATTAAACAATTATTTCAGGTGATTATCTTTGACAAAAACTTGATGTTTACAAAGGTGAAAATAAAGCGTGCAAAAATAAACTTGGAATTGACTTGAACATAAAGCTTGATAATATTTTAAACACATTTTCATAATAATATTGATTCATAAGGGGTAAAATCAAATAAAATCATATAATTTTACAAAGTTGTGAAAATTATAACAAATAAATGAATTAAAATTGTGAAATATTTCAAAAACATTAAAATAATACACACACGCATCACAAAACATCGATACAGCAAAACATCAATACCACAAAACATCGATACCACAAAACATCGATACCACAAAACATTGACACCACAAAACATGCAAAAAAAGTGATTAAAATATAATATCAACATAAAAAAAAAAACAATAAATATTGCTTATAAATAAAACTGAAAATAGCTTTGAATTTTCATTCCGATAAGAATTCATGCATTTTAGATTATTTAATTGCACGAACACCAACGCCATCAATAACAGTAGTATCAGCCTGGGTGTGATTATTAACATGGTTAGTATTGTTTGTTGGATTTTTGGTGTAAAGAACGAATGATTCTGTACCTGCTTCAATTCTTCCATTGACCCTTCCTCCTTCTTGTGGGGGAGTTTTAAAGCAAGTGGCAAAAATCTCCTTGAACTCCTTCTTGAAGTTCTCATTCAACCATCCATAAAGCAGGGGGTTAGAGCAAGCAGAACTCATACCAGCCATGTGGCAGCAAGCAAATACAAGACGAAAGGTCGAGTTATCAGAGAATGGATAGAAGAAATCCGATACAACATTCAAGATATTCAGAGGCAACCAGCTGAGACCAAAGATTAGAGAGATGGAGACGAGAAGGAGATTGGTTTTCTTCACACGTTTCTTATCGCGAGCCTGCTTCTCTTGGAGTTTAGTACCCTTGGCAACCATTCTACACTTCAATTTACGACAAATCCGAGCGTAAGCAATGCTCACGATGAAAATGGGAAGCAAATACTGAAAGAACATCGAAAAGGCCGAATAAAACCCACGACCATGCTCAATCGGCCAACGCTCAATGCAGTAATCAACAGATTTCAACCAAGGAAGATTTACAGGAAAGTGGACAACCTCCCTGAAAAGAAACAAGGGAGTTGCTAACAGTAAAGCAAAGAACCAAATGAAGAAAATGGTAAAAAAAGCACGAATAGGGAGGCAAGTTTCCTGAGTTGGATATACAATGACTTTATAGCGATCTAAAGCAATCGCAGTTATACTGATCGTGCTGACAAAGATACTCGTTCCTTGCAATCCAGCAACCAATTTGCATGGTAAAACTCCAAGAGGCCAAAATTTCATGGTGATTTCAACCAGAGAGAAGGGCATAGTAAAGAGGCATAAAATCAAATCAGAAATGGCAAGGTTGATGATGAAAACATTGCGGGCTGTCCGCATTGCAGCTTTTCTTGCCACAGCGATACAGACCAACCCATTTCCTGTAGCTCCCGTTACAATGAGTATTATATATACAGTCAGAAGTATAGCAAGAGCAGCGTCATCAATGGCTCGGTTATTCATGTAAGGTTGTAGACGCTTGAGTAAACTGCTTCTTGATATATTTTCCGTGGTGTTTCCATATCCTTGAAAAATGATGCGGTCGCCCGTAATATTGTCATCGATAACATCAAAGGGGACAAACATTTCTTCGTCGGGAATGTCGTCGCCAAAGAGAGGCACAGATTCCATATCTGAAAAATAGTAGATGAATGATGAATTTTTTTTTCCTTAAAATAGTCTTAAACAAAATTAAAAAATATCAATTAATTAAAACAATAGTTAAATAAATCATTACCAGATTTTTCCTAATTTTTAAATCACAAAAAAAAAAATAATAACATTTGTGCTTGTTTTTGGTTGTTACTCAGATTGTTTAAGAAAAGTAAGTCATGAAAAATTAAAAGCTTTAACTACTAAGAGAACAGGAATTCCCAAATAATTTCAAAATTGAGCAATCATTTTTAAAAGGCTAAATAGGAAATACTATGTGGTGTTTACATAAAAGAATATTTATTCACATTTACAATGATAATATTAATAATTTATAACTTAAAATAATGCTATTCCAATTTCCAAGATAAAGAAAAAACAGAATACATCACATTCATTTCCATGCTGATATTGATTGAATATTAAAATTTATTGAAGAAAATAAAGACTTAAATATAAGGCAATTAAAATTTTTTTAAAAACTGTAAATATAAGCAAATTTAAGAAAAAATATCTTGATAATAACATAATAATAATGAAATAATATTATAATAATGAAAATAAGCTCTTACCTTATACTTACTAATAATCTGAATATGTTTATTATTTTTATTTTTTTGTACAAAGAAAATATGCATATAATGTTAAAACTGAATAATAAAATAATTATTCAATTATTTTTTGTTATTTAACAAATAACGATATAAATTATTATCAAATTAAGTTATTATCTAATCTATTATCGGTAACATAACTATATTGAATTTTGAAAAGCCCTTTGTCATACACTTTTGATGAAATTGTAGTTAAATATTACACGAATAAGATTTAATTCTTTATAATCAGACAAGCAAACAATTGATTTAACATATTAGGATAACAGATGTTATTTCTATTCTTAAATAGATTATTAATTCATTATTAATAAATGTTTCGAAATGTTTTGTAGGTTTAACGAATAATTTCTAGACTTTATAGAAATCACATTTTTTATAGGAGATTGCAGGGAATAAAATACATTTAAACAAAATAGAACATTGAAGTACCATTATTTTAATGCTCACGTCCCTGAAGACATTTCAATAAATTCATTTCAATAGACGTTTAAACATTTGAAACAATTTCTAGAACACATATTTGATTGCGATTCGAAGAAACGTACTTGTTCTTGAAAAGAAAATTGCTCCAACAACTTCGTTTACCTCTTTTATATCTGAAATGCAAATATCTCGAAAACTTCTATAAATAACCATTCTGCATAAATTTCTATACAAAGAATTACCCATTTTAATTTATTTATAAATTTTTAGAAATAAATTTATCAGTTTTAGCTTTATGTGAAATCCAATTTTGAATGTGAAAAAATAGATTAAACGAAACAGCATTGTTATTGGTTTTCTTTTTTTCATTGGACACAGTCATTTTAAAAGAATATTAATTTTGATAATAGTTAAGTAAAAATAAAATATTAAATATTTTATTTCTTGTACAATTTTAATTTTTAAATATAAAATTTTATACTTAATGGATAACATTTAAATAACACATAAACCATAGAAAAAGTCGCTTTTCAGATAAAAAAAGTTATTTAATGATCTATTCCTTTGAGTAATCACTCGTTCAAATTTAAAATATTGTACATATATTTGCATATATACAATACTTTGGTTATTAAATATTTAATAAATTTTAGCTACGATTGAATACTATTACAAAAGAGGATTATTATTATAAATAAGATATTAAATTTTATTTTAAATTAATAAAAATGTTCTAGGAGCAAAAGACATAACATTGTAAGCGTATGTTTTAATTATTTTTGATACAAAATAAGTATTTACTTTTCCTAAAATAAAGTTTTGAATTAACTAAAATTTAATAATAATGGCAGTACAAAATTATTAGTTTAGGCAGTCTATTATTGTAACTGAAAAAATCATAAAATTTAATAAGCTGCATAACAATTCAATGCATATGATGAATTTAAAATATTTAACTTTTGTTTGTTAATAAAATATTGTTACAACAAAAGTTTGTTGGTTTGTTGGTTTTTTGTAATTTGTTTAATAATTGAACACTTCGCATATTATATAATAAAAGGAAATATTTATGGTACTCACTAAAAGCACGATAAAGTGAAAAAATATTTTCCCTTAAGGAAAGACAACAATGAAGTAATAAAATACTTCAAAGTAAATAGGAATTTTTCATAATAAAGAGATCCTTTTTAAACTTTTATTTTCCCACTTTCAAAAATAAAAACTGTATATAAATTTCAATAATTTCGTTTTTTAACATGAATAAAAGGAGTTATGTGGAAAATTAAAATAGAAAAAGGATATTTTGAAATACTAATAATATATTCATTATTTATACTTCCATTGAAGTTTCAAAATGTTTAAGTGCTTTTATTTAATCATATCTTAAAAAAAAAAAAAAGATGTTTTCAATTTTTGTTTAAAAAAGTTAGTACATTATCTATGAGTTTATCTATTGCAGGCAAAAGTTAATGCCTAATAAATGGAATTAAAGAAACGCATTTGTTATTTAATGTATTTTGTCTACAGTGAGAAATTTTAAATTTATATTTTCATGTTATACATGTCTTTACATGCTTTTAAAATAATTTCTATTTTGAGCATCGGATATTAGAATTTATAAGAAAAATTAAATAAACAAATTCTATTCATAATATCAATAATTTATGTTATGATATCAATTTTTTAACATTTATAATCCCCTTATGAGATATTATTCTGTAAACAACTTATTTAAAAAGCTTAAAATAATGCGAATACATTTTAAGTTTGTATAAAATAGGGTCTATTTGCCAGCTGCATTAGGGGAAAAAAAATTTCTTTGCATTAAGAATCATTTTTCTCTAATGTTGCATTAATGTTGTTGAAATTAGAAAAAAATTACAAAAAATTTATCTTTTTTTGAATACTTTTCATTTGAAATTTTCATATAATACAATTTTAAAAGAATTAATAAAATCATTTCTTTTAAACTGTGTTAAAAATCAATAAAATAAACATGTTTAAATAATGATTCTAGAAATAAATGGATTCAAAAGGCTTGAATACTTAATAAACCAAATGTGCATTTTTACAGTGCCCTTTTCTAAATTTGAGAAGTACTTTTCAAGTGCAGCAACAAATCTGTATTATCTAACTTCAAAATTTATTGAATTATCTCAATTCCTTTTCATAATTATTCGGTATTCTTATTTCAAAGGACTTTAATTTAGCAAATTAGTATCTGTCGCATAATAAAGCTTTCAAAAATAATATTCAATAAATTTTTACGTTATATTAGTGGTTGAAAACTTTCTTTTCCTACACTTTGTTTCGAATTGTGATAAAAATGATGTGAACGTGATTCGAATTCTTCCGTCGTCTTATGACGGTCCTTAAGTGAGGAATCAAAGTGGAAAGTCTTGTCATTTCGGATTCAGGTTTGCTTGATGCGATTACTCAGAGAAATTCAACAGAATGGGACTTTCGTTTCAGTTATTGCAGTTCTGGTGTGATCGGCTTAAGCTTTTGAAGTTAGTACAACAATGTGGTCTTTATCTATTAATGTTGATCTTTGCTGCGTAGGAAGTCAGGATATCACATTGGTTAAGCTGCATATTATATATATGAATTAATAAGATTGAATGTTTGAAAGTCACACCTATAATTCATGATAACTTTATCATTAAAAATTCTTTCGTTTCTCATTATTTTTTATTAGGATTCTTTAACATAACTGTTGAGTTAATAGAATACAGATACAGTTCGTATAATACGGAGATCTGCAATGCATTTGGCTTCTAACACAACACAAAAATTGGAGAAATTCATACTTAGAGAAATTCAACATATTGTGACTTTCGTTTCGGTTATTGCAGTTCTGGTGTGATCTGCTTAAGCTTTTGAAGTTAGTACAACAATGTGGTCTTTATCTATTAATGTTTATCTTTGCTGCGTAGGTAGCTGCATATTGCATTGGTTAACTTGCACATTATACTAAATTATATATGAATTAATAAGATTGGATGTTTGAAAGTCACATCTATAATTCATAACAGCTTTATCATTAAAAACTATTTCGTTTCGCAATATTTTTTTATTATGAATCTTTAACATAACTTTTGAATTAATAAAATACAGATACAATATGTATAATACGGAGACCTGTAATACAATTGGCTTCGAACATGACACAAAAACAGGAGAAATACCACCATCACATGATATTTCTACAAATGTTTCTGTCTAACATAACTCAGTTCCTTATAATATAAGTTCCTTTATAACATAAGTTGCTTATAATATATATACCTTATAAGTTCCTTTATAATATACCGTTATTGTAATAAGTTGTGAAAATTAGATAAATATCTGTTAAAAGGATCGTAATAAGTTTTAAAGGAAAAAAACAGCATAATCTTGTTCAATATTTTTATATAAAGGGAATATACGGTAAAATCAAAATCTGCTAACACAGTTTTAAATTTTTACTTTTCGCGCAATATTAAATATATTTATATACTTTTACCAGTTCTCTATTTTCCTTTATTGGTTAACATGGATTAAATGTTTCGAACGGGTGTGCAATATCGAAATTTATTTATTGTTTTCTATTTTGCAAAATAATTTGAAATCTTGAACATTGTTTGGCTTTGTAAAAAGTAACTTTTTAAAGACATTTTATTTCCTTAAAACTAATAATTTAGATTTTGGATTGTTTTAAAATGATTACTGATTAGCAACAGTAATGTAGAATTATTTAATATGTAATGTAAGTTATTTAATATGTAATGTAAGTTATTTAATATGTAATGCAAGTTATTTAATATGTAATAAGAATTACTATTGTTTAAAATATCCTAATTCTCATAATTTTTAAATGCATAAATATGCATGCAACTTTTATAATTTTTTTTAATTTAAACCTTGTTTATAACACAATTTTTGTTTTGTTTAACACGAATTCGTTAAGATGGAATTTTTTTATGAAACTGCTAATTACTGTGCTTTATCGAAGTTTCGTATAGTTAAGTTTATTAACATATAGTTAATGAATAGTTTGCCTATATAATGCAATATATATTTAATACTATCGAAGTTTAAAAGCACTCAAACAACACTTTAATTTAATAGAGGACCCTAAACTGAATTAACATCTGTTTTTCAAACTTTTAAAATTTTAGAGGCTTCAATATTTGAAGCGCAAATTAAAATGGTAATAGAATTTGCAAATAAAAATTAAAGTTTAAAAGCACTCAGACAAAACTTTAATTTAATTGAAAACCTAGAAAATACTCAACATCTGTTTCCTCTCAAATTTTTAAAATTTTAGAGGCTTAAATATTTGAAATGCAAATTGAAGTGTTAGGTTTTTCTCTTTAAATGTTCCTTTATGATACTGTAAATGTTAAATTGGTATTATAGAGCTTGTTGTGTAATTTAAATCCATCGTTGTATCCTGCTAATTGAGAAAATAAATAGCTCGTATATAAACTAATTTAATATTATTCTTTTTATAACATACCAAAAGTCAAGAAATAATCAAATTTTTAAGGATTGTTTATTCCACAGTTAGCTCTAAAATAAAATATTTCAGATTTTTATATAAATTTTATCCTCATATAAATTAATTAAAAATGTTTAGCAGTTTGAAAATTATCATATTTAAGCAAAAATTTATTATAATTTGTTGCTATATTAATACTTACTTATGATCAAATATACATCTAATTGAAATAAACTGATTTATAGTATAAATAATATTTATTATTGAGATAAGATGTTGCCTTATTGATAAATAGCTCCACGTGCATAGTGGAAGTCAGCGTCCGATAATGTAAACATCCTGTCTGAGTGGGCGTGAGCTGACTGGAGGGAGAAAGAAATGTAACAGCGGTAGTGTGCGTTTGGTTTTGGAATAAAAGAGACGTGTTTTTACAGTTCACATTTTTGTGCTATGTGTTTTATTCTGAGACCATGCATAAGGTAATATTTAAATATGCCTCTAAGGTTTTATTACTATGGCTCTAAGGTATTATTATTATCAGGTATTATTATTATCAGAAACAGTCATATATTGCAGTGGATTTCATCGTTGTCCATTAGATTTTATTGTTCTAGTTTTATATGAGCTGATTCCTAAAAGTTTAATTTTTTTCAATCATATTCCGCTATGATTTCTAAAAATGATTTCCTATCAAACAAAATTGTTTTAACAGGAAATTGTGTCATGTCTTTTGTATCATTTGTATTTTTAAAGTTCTTTTCTTTTGTTTGCTTCTATGGTTATCCTTTGTACCACTTTTTCATCTAATACGTCACGTCACCTTGTTACTTTTAGTCCACTTTGTTTTCTCAAGGGAACCCAGGCAGAAGTTTTCTGCTTAGTCAAAAGAAACAGGATCAGTCAATTAACCTCTTTACTCCTATTTCATGATGGCAGTTTTGGGGAACTTTCTCTGACTTATCATTTAACCAGATAAAAGGCAAAAATGGTATTCGGAACACGCGAAATTCGGAATGTTATTCGCACACTAAGCAACAAACCCATTAAACATTATTAAAATAATTTAATTAACGATATTTTAGGAAGTAATAGATAAAATTCCGCATTTCGCCTGATCATTAAAGATTGAAATTAAAAGTAAGCATACTTCATATGCTGAATTAATATTTATTTTTTTAGTCATTTATTTTAAATTCATTTAAAATAAATATTATATTAATGAATAATAAGAAAAAAACCATATCTGAAACGATAATCACTTTATGGAAATTCCAAAAAGTTGCTTTTACATATGAAGTTTTTCTTAATGAAGTGTTTTGAAGTTTGTTTAATGATAGTTTTATTTAAGCTCTTTTCATATATTTATTGACGTATTTTATATCTTTTAATATAGTATCATTTTAAATTTCTTGACAAATTTTAAGGAAATTACAATTAAAATACAAACTTTTATTTTTGATAATTTTTGTTAGTTAAATTTATAAATTAAAAGCAATTGCAAAATGACACTATTAAAATAATAAGTAATAAATGTATAAGTAAAAATGTATTTGTTATAATGGATTGATATAGGGTTTTGATATTTTATTTTTTTTTTCAAAATTCACTTTATTGTCAATAATTTGAATCATTAAGATATACATTTGAATTTTATTATATCAGATCAATTATAAAACCATAATTTGATAAATAAAATAAAATATATATTCTTATATAAGAATTTTAGAAATTTTAAGTTAAGAAGAAATAAATCATAAACAACCTGTATATAACTGTTTGAAAATAATTCTAAAAAATTTCCACATCTATTCGTAATTAAATACAGTCAATTTAATCAATTAAAACTAATTTTCTAATCTTTAATAAAGCACATAACATGTTTCTTCAATTTTTCCACATTTAAACATCGAAACTTGGCAACAATGATTTTCGTATCAAATATCATTTAAAACGGAAGAAAACACCCATATCACGTTATATATGTTTTCTCTTTAACTAATGCATCGAATATAGACTAATTGCCTTTTGGAAATTCTGTACATTAAAAAGTGAAATCACTTTATCGTCTTCAATGATTGATTGAAACATTTAGGGGACATAAAAATTGAATATTATTATAACAAACTAATCTTGAGATATTACAAGCAAACTGACTCTTCTGTTTCTGAAAGATGCCATCCCAAGAGAAAATGGAGGAAGATCCAATCCATCTTATTCTTTATTTACTTTTGTCAACAGATTTGTGTTTAATGAAAGTATACCAGACGGTGTCCGAAGAAAAAATATTCCCAGGATGATAATTAATAGTGAGTTCTTCTTTCTGTGATTTACAAGAAAATACCCTATAAAAATATTAAAAGATATATTCAAACTAATCTTTATACTGTCTCATAAGACAGTTTTCTTATAGCAGTATACGTAATTATTTAGCTTTTTTATTCTCGAATGTGTCATAATGTAGTAGTAGTAGCATGTAGAATAATGACGATAACTATGTATAGAATGTAGAATAATCAGCAAATAATGAACCTAATTATATACACAATTAATATAGTCCTTGAAATCTTCTGCTTGATTAACTTTAATTCGATACCATAGATGGGAATTTTGAACATGCAATGTATTAATTTCAAATTCATAATTTGGAGAAGAAAAATTGTAAACATTATATATTAGTTAATACAATAAAACTAGCAAAAATATAATTTGAGGCATACATGAACTACACTACCAACGGCCGTACCAGGCTGAATATACCGGTTCTCGTTAGATCACCGAAGTTAAGCATCATTGGGCGCGGTCAGTACTTGGGTGGGTGACCACCTGGGAACACCGCGTGCCGTTGGCAAATTTGGGACCTGAATGGCCGAGTGTCTAGCGCTCTGGCGCTCGGTGCCACAGGTTTCGGGTTCGAATCCCGGCGGTGCCATGGATGTTTGTAGTGGTTCGGAATCCACTTTAAACCGTAGGTCCCGGTCTTCTATGACTGTAAGAGCGGTACGGAGCAAAAGTCAGGCTTCTACCTACGGGTGCTCCATCACAACAGAAGCTGCTTCCTTCCCCTTCAATCATGAGTCCATATGGGCTTGTGGGCTTGGCCAGCCAAGTGGGATAAGAAACAACAACAACAACAACACTTTTGTAGATATGCTTCATGTAACAAAATTACCCTATTTGAGGAAAGCTACAAAAATTAAATTTATTTAAAATGTCTTGTCTACAAATCTCAGTAGCCTCAAAACAATTAAGATGGTTTAAAAAAAGATTGATTCATTACATTATTAAATATCAAATTTTATTGTATGAAGCATATCTACCAATATTTAGCTGATGCATGTCCAAATCATATTTTTATTTGTTTAACAATATCAACTAATATATAAATTTTACTATCTTTCTTCTTCAAATTATGCATATTAATATCAACAAGCAGTGTATTTGTTTATGGCGCCTTATCTATATTTGTTCTGAATGTAATAAATTTCGATTTCGAATAAGCTTTTTAAATTATAAAAGTGTTAAAAATCTCTTATGATCTTTAATGTTAAAATACAGCTAAAGGGCAAGGTTATAAATACTATTATTTTTATATTATTGGTAACTTTATTTATTTAGATAAAAATTATTACAAATTTGTATGTAAACAGGTCTCTTCTGTCCATTAACAACCTATCCGCAGGACAACAAATATCGATGAATTTTTTTCTCTGAAATTAAAATAGTCATTTATTACTAATTGTGGATTACTCTAAATGAATACGCAATGAAAATGTAAAGTTGGCTCACATTCTTAATATATTTAATGTTTCCAATATGACACAATGTGCTAAAAAATGCATGTATCTGTTTACTCTATGCTACGGGGTCGCTTGGATTAATGATTATGCATTTTATCAGAATCATCATGGCAAATTTTCTAACAGTATTCTGCCAACATTGTAGTAGACTATTTTCTTTTCTCTATCTTACAATGTCCTAGTGAACACTTTCTCTGTGCTCATTGCTAATCTGGCCACAATTTTAAGAAGAAAATTTAAATGACACTTCAGGAAATGCATATTTAGAGACATAGTACAGCCAAGTTTTTTTATATGCAGACAACATGTCTATCACTAATTTCTTAAAGTCTTTTGACTTCCCATTTCCTAAGTAATTTGTTGACAGAAGGCAAAAAGAATTCTAAGCTTCTTTCTGATCTTGTTAGAGCACACTATCAAAATTTGCATCCTTAATGGGCCTACGGATCCGTGGACCAAGACAATTCCCTGTTTTAATTTTGTCTGGGTCACAATTTTGCGTCCAGCCTAAAGGTGATATGCATTTTTTACTAAAGGAGGAATGGAAAAATTTTGGGCATCAAATGTCACTTCTCCACATATATAGTAGAAGTTATTAGAATAATTAAAGAATTTAGACGTAGAAGCTCTAAAAAAATATAATGCGTTCAAATAAAACGCAAATTCACTACAATCATTTCTTTCTAACACAAAACATCACGTACAACTAACAACAATCACATTTTTATTCTTAGAACTAAAGCAGGAGAAAAAGCCGACAGCGAGACTCCCGCGGACTAATTAGTGCCAAAGGTTTTACATGATAGTAGCAACAAAATTGTTAAAATATTAATGTTTTGGGAACCCCGTTTTTAAATCTTACCTTTTCAGAAAATTCATGTACATGTAATATATAATAATCTTTACTTATTGTATTTATATACATATATTCAATATATGAAACATTTATTTGAATGTATTTCTTTTTGTTAACTTTGCTGTATAATTTACAAATTGTTATAGTTTGTTATATTATATAAATTTACGTATTCCCATATTTTATTTTCCCATATATTTCAAGAAAACTGAGCTAACTGACTACCTCCGTATCTCCTAAACAAGAATCAATTACCAATTTTCACTACAATTTTTGTGTTCAGAGCTGTAAAATTAGCACTTTATATTTACTTTCAAGTTTAAGAAATTTTTGTGTTGAGTCGTGTTATCTTTCACTTATTGTCTAAAAATGCATAATCATCAAACTCAAAATTAAATTTAAATAAGAAAAATTACTAAAATTCAAGTTTAGTTTTAAGGGAATTCTTTGAAAACGTGTCACATTAAAAAATATTGTTCTTCAGTATTACTATTTTAAAACTTAAGAAGTGCTGAACTAGACATTTAAAATTTTTGGAGAATATATTTTAGAATTTACTTTCATACTCTACGATCTACGAAACTAACTAAAATAAGAGTTTATTGAAAAAGCTGAAAGAAAGACTTTTCATATCTTCATAAACTGTCTAAAGGTAAAATTTCTGACAGTTTGTCATAAAATCTAAGCAATTTCAAAAAAGAATCACCAGTTTTAATTTCTTCCTTCTTTATCTTTAACAGGTATATTAAAATAGTTGCTGAAATAATTATTTTATAGTTAAATGTTAATTAATTAAGTTAAACATTTGAATATCGCTAAATTAGGTTTTATTTCTTTCTGTGCTAGTATAAAGATTTAAAAGCAAGATTCTGAATTTTCTAATTCAAAAATTGATAAAATATGAGATTCCGATATTTTTAAAGCAAGAATTCTGCCTGATTAGAAATACTATAAGTGGTGTCAAGGCTAGTTTTGAACATTAGGGAAATAAACTATAATAGATTACAGTAATATCTTCCCAATTTAGAGTGTTTTTTTTAAAGCATATAATAAGAAAATGTAATAAGCATAACAGATTAGGATGCTATTAGATATTAGAAAAGAACAATAAATGGAATCGAAGGTATATGAAAATAAGGTGTTCATTAAAAATTTCTTAAGAGAAATGTTATGAAGTTTTATTTATTTAAGAGGAAAGATAAGCATTACATAAGTTCTTAAAAACTTTAAGATATATTTCATGCAAAAATAATCTATTTTTGAACGTTTTAAAGAAAAGAAAAAGTATATGCGCCCGTAATGTTTCAGTTTGAAATATGATGTTTACATACAGTTAATATGTCCATAAAGTTCAACTAAAATGTTCTCATAAATCATTTGACCACTAATTACCATTGGTTTCTTGTAAATAACTTTTATTCTTTAGTTTTTGGAAACCATTTATTAAAAAAGGAATTTATTTCAAAGCAAAATAAATCTTTTTTATGAGAATTCATTGAAAGTATATATCTTGCTTGTGAGTGTTAGTTGTTCGATTTCTAGTCTTTTTGAAAATGATTGTTTTATGTAGTATATGCATGTTTAGTTATGAAACAAGTTTGTTTCGTAAATGATAATCTCGGCTGATCTAACAGTAAACAAATTGCATTGTTGCGAAAAAAAATTGTGAAAGTTGTCAGAGCTTTTTAAGATTTTCGAAATGGTTATATTACGTGGAATTTTTTTTCTTTTTTTGAAATGGATAATTTAATCACAATCATATAATTTCTTCTTGGCGAAACGTTCTTTTTTTGACGAATTTTGAAATAAAAAGAGGGGGTGGGGGTGGAGAGTTTTTAAATTTGAGTTTTATTATAGAGAAATTGAACATTCTCGTCTCTTTCAGTTTCAAAATAATGAAATAAATACTAAATCTTTATTTGCCATAACATGGTGCATTCAAAATGCTGATTAATTGTTGTCAGTCAAGCTATATAAGCAACAGTTTCTGTAAATACTCCTTATTTCTTAGAATATTTTAATTACATTATTTTATTTATTATTTAATATTTTACTAATGTACTTTGACAGTGTAATATTGTATTGCTGCATTTGTTAACCGTATAAACAGTAATTTTTCTGAAAAACTAAATTTATTATTAAATATAAATTTTTCATCACACTCTTTGAATATTTTAGTTCCGTTATTTTATTTATTATTTAATATTTTACTTATGTACTTTGACAATGTAATATTGTATTGCTGCAATTGTTAACCGTATAAACACTATTTTTTTAAAGAAAAACTAAATTTATTATTAAATATCAATTTTTCATCACAGTATTTATTTTCATTAATAATTCTATTCAAACTCTATTTCTTCTTTCTTTTTTATGTTATGAATTATGATATAACGGTTTAAAATATTTCCTATTGCATTTTATGTGAAGTTTAAATATTTGGATAACTTCGCAGACGCGGCAAAAAAGGTAAAATAATTCTTATTGTGTAGTTATTAATTTTTTTTTCATTTTCTGAGGTTGATTGACGTATTCTACTTATTGATTTCATGGAAGGTCTTTCACTACCAGAAACATACTGATAGTTCTTTTGAATTCTTATACAAATCTAAACGAAAAAACTCTCCCGTGACAGATGCGTTATTTTCACGTAGAGTGCTCTCTTTTTCTATCTTGAGCATTTCATCCAGAGTTTTAGGAGAAAGATTTGGTAGTAGAGAGTAGATTTTGCTGGCATCAACCAATTCTATGCATTTTAAAGCAAGGGTTTCTTGCAAATAGCGTTGCATTTTTCATCGTTTGAATATGAACATCACATTTTTTTTTTTATAATTTTCTGAAGAGAAATGATTGTTTTTTATTTTGTGAGGTTAACTTTACTTGACATATTTTAGACTGTGGCTCTAATTTTTTTCTTAGTGAAAATCCCTTAGATGAGGGGAAAGATTTAAATTGAAGACCTTATTCCAATCTAAATCTTTCTTCTTAGATGAGGGGGAGGATTTAGATTTTAATAAGATCTTGCTTATATATGTATATAATACATATTTAATAGACATTGCAGTAAGTTTTCCTATTTGATGAGCATATGCAGAAATATTATGTCTCAAAAATCTGTAACACAAAAAGATTTCAAAAGCTTTCATCTTTAAGCCAACTAACTCTTAGCTTTCATCTTTAATAAAATTTGCAATTAGACTAAAATGGTATTCTTAGTAGCTCTATTTTTGAACCTGTAACAAATTGTGTACCGGAATAGCTTGGTGTATATGTGTAGTGTGTTTATACTTGTGGGGCTTTGGTTCGTAACCTAGAACGATAGCATGTTGCCGAAATGATAATGATAAAAGATAATGATAAATTAACGAATTTATGATGAAAAGAACTATTAAAAAATCATTAATATTCAAACATATGAAATAAATCAAACGTAAACATTTACAGTAATTTTAAATAAAATAGTGATTCATGAACTTTTTAAATTTTAATTAACAAGAAAAGCATATTTTTTCTGCACAAAAAATTTATTTTGATATTTATTTTATTATTTATTGTCTTATTTTATATTCCTGATTAATAACAAAATAAGTGCAAAATTAACTTTTACAGATTTCTACATTGATAATATTTTATTTGAAGTATTCCATAACTAAATCCTTTCTTCAAGACGTTTGTCTAAAAATTCTAAAATAATTTATTACCTTAAGTTAACTCATAAAAGAATGATTTATTTTAACAAAAGTAATTAAATTCGTTCATTATTTATTCGTGAAATATTATATGAATACTTGGCCTTTACCATACCTGAAATGTTATTTTGATCATATTTTTGATCAATTATTCAATAAAAGAGACAATAAATGTATCATATTTCATTCTTTAGTCTAAAAAATCAACATGAAATAAAAATTTACTTACTGTGTGGGAGGAATCAGTCCCTTGTGTTAGCTGCACTACAACGTGACAATATTTTATCACTTACCCAGCATCATAAATGTGATAGAAGGATTTGATCTTTATCTGACATTTATGAATAATCTTACCTGATATTTATAAGTAGTCACACACGTCACCAAATATATATTTCAGTTTCTTTGTGAGATATTCTAATCTGAAACATAAAAGACGAAAAAGTGTTAAAATAGGTTACTTACTTTTGATTTTGCTTCAAGACCATAGGTGGGATGTACCAATCCTTTATAAAACTTATTTAGTAAGAAAATTATTTACACTTTTTTGCAATTTTATTAAATCATTTTATTCAAATTAAAACAGGTTAAAAGAAATTATAATGTATATCTTACTTTACATCATTCTCTTTTTGTCCTGGTATCTAAATAGTACAAAAATCTTCAATTTGAGGGATATTAGAAAATAATTTAAGACGGTAACTTATTTAAAATCAAACACTGTGAAATTTCTTCATCGTGGCTCTATGTTATTTGAATGTGTATTGCGTATTAAACATACCTGAATTCCTATTCTAAATATAATTTACTTTTTTTACACGTCTTTCATTTCATTCTTAATTACCCGAGAAGCATTTTATGAATAAGAAGACATTAATATTTTAGTTTCAGGATTGTTAACTTCGATTTCTTTCTATTTTATTGTGGAAATAAAATAAAATAATTATTTTTAATATTTGATGCATTTTTCTGGGTGTTTGTCATTTCCTTTTTATTACTTATTTCTTTCTGTTAAGCATTATTTAATATAAATAATTTGCTTGGAGAAATAAATATTTGTAAAATAATTTTTTCTTTTACAGTGATTAATAATAATAGATGGTTAAAATTGAAGACGTAACTTAAGGCTAAGACACAAAACACTTATTTTTGCTCTTATAAAAATATTGAAGCTATGATGAAAGGGTTACATTCAATTAAATTCGATAGCTGTTAAGTTAATAAATCCATCTTTTTTATAAATGTCCCAACCATCATTGACATGGGGATATTTTAGTATAAATATAGAATTCCACTAAAATGTCAAATGACATGCAGTAAATATATATTAAATGAATATATATTAAATAGTTTTATATATTAAATAGTTTTATAGTAAATATATATTAAATAGTTTTATAAAAATCACATAAAAATTCGATTTAATACTTAAAGAATAACTAAGTGTATTTGTAGAAGTAGCTATTTAATAAAAGAACTAAAAAACTTGCGAAATGAACATACTTTTTTATCATTCACTTTCTTTAATTTTATTTTTATCCGAAGTGTTTTTCTAAATTTTTTTATAAAAATATGTTTAAAAAAGTAACAGATTTAAATTGTGTTTTCTATTTTAAAACATTTTTACAATCAGCTGCAAATAATTCAATCAAAAACAACGATGATGAATAAAAATAACCATCATACAAAAAAATGCAGTAAAATAAATAAATAAATTCTTAATCGAAAGTACATCTTCTTTTTTCAGAACTTTCAACATTTACTAAAAGCATCGATATTTTTTTATTATTATTATTTTTTTTACATTTTGTACACTTAAGTGCTTCCTTTTTGTTGAAAAAAGATACTGTAAAGCTATACTGAAAAAATACATGATACTGAAAAAACAAATTGCAAACAGAAATTTTTATTTTAAACAAACTGTTAACGTTCGGTAAAGCAATTTTTGTCGAATAATGTTCTAAAATCGAACAATATTTAGAGAACCCTTATTAAATAAGTAATCTAAGTTTTATTAACAAATGGATATAAATTTCATCGATTTAGTATTTGAACTCATTTAATCGAAATTCAAAAATATAACATTGCAATATTTGTATGATTTTATAACAACTTTAATACTAAATTATTTTTATAAGAATGCAGAAACTCAAATATTTTATTATTTATGTTTAATCACTAGTTTTCGGACTATCTATGTTACACTATAACTGATATTATTAAGACTGATTTAGTGATTGGAACATCAAGACTAAAAATAACTCATGAGTAGAGTATAGAGCAATAAACACTTTAGAGTGTTATAAAAAATACTTTTAATAAGTGCTTCAAAAATTCAGCAATGCAAATTAAATGTATGCATAATAAGTGAATAGCATGCCTTGTGCGTTAGTATGTGATGATCGTTCAAACGCTTATATATATTTATATACATTTAATTATTAACAACGTATATAAGTTGATTAATTTAATTAGGTAATTGGCTTAATAAAAGAAATTAGTTAATACAATAACTAAAATAACGTATCATTAAAATACAGCTAAACTATATATTTATGCATTGGATTTAATACAATAGATTGCTTTGTATCCCTCAACAGATTTAGTACTTAAAAATTTCTTAGAATTTATATAGGAAAACTAAAAATAATGTTAAGAAACAATAAATAAACTGTCTTTATAAATTAAAATAATCTCTTTTACTATTTTGAATAGTATGAATGGATTATTCTTAGATAAGAATACTGATGTTTATTAAAGCATCTAAAAATTACAATATTTAAATATATATAAATGGAATAAAATTATAAGTGATTGAATTATTTAAAAAATACAATAGCTTAACTCATACTGGAAAATAGTATGCCTCGCAATGATTATGATTTCCAAGAACTGTTTTCATTACTGAATATGCAAACATCAAAATATGTTACTGAATTTACTAACCTATTCTTAGTAAAATTAACTAATCAGAAGTTTAGTTTGAATATAGGTTAATGTGTTCAAAGTCAACTTGTTATATAAACACATTTTATCACTCAAATAAATAATCAAAAGTAATTATTTTCGTTTAACAAATTCCATTTAAGAAATTTATCAAATCTATTCAGGGAACAGTAGATATAACAGTAAATAAATTAATTATGATAAATTTATCAGATAAACTATGTAATACTTTTAACAGAAGAAATCATTAAAAAAATATCTAATATTATAACAGTAATTAATTTTATATTATATTAATATTAAATTTTATATTATATTATTACTTATCTTGAATAGTATAAAATAATAATTTAAAATATATCTAAAAATGATTTAGTAGTGATAGTATTTACTTAAAATGTTGTAAATAGTTACAAAATTGTGGGACAGTTAATAATTTATATGTATTTAAAAAATTCGATAAGGTGAGGAATATAAATGATTTATAGTTTTTTTCTTCTGTCTGAAAGCAAAATCTGCAATGTGTGTTTGCGAATGATAAGAATTTCTCACTTTAAACTTTGTTTGCAATTAAAATATTCATTATTTGCTTTTATAATTATATTGTATAATGTTCATTATATTTATTTACAGTACGTTTGTTTGCAATTAGTTCTTTAATTGAAAGAATGACAGAATTAAATGTATCAATTAATAAAAATTGATATTTTAAATTTTGTTGACGCAAACCTCAATATAATCCTCTCATAGTAACTGAAGAATATTCTTTTTATTTACAAAAAATTTTAACATTTTTTTTACTTTTTACAAATTTAACTGACCATTTAAGAACTCAAGAGAATAATGAAAATCCAGTAAATTGGATCAAGTCTAACTTATTATAATAAATAATCTTGTGATAATCATCCTTTAAGCTAGTCTTTTAATCCTTTTTTGTCAAAAAGAGAAAGTAAAGCTTGTTTCATAGGAGGACATTTAAAAAAATTTTCTTGCAATTATTATAAGACTTTAGCAACTTATGCTGACACGATTCATTTACTTTCGCCTTTATTGGATGAAATGATTTTTTATAATAGTTGCGGTAGGTAGTTTGCAGTCAGGATATTATTTTTGCCAAAGGAAATTAAAAGAGATACGTAAATTTGATTCCTAGGGAAGATATGAATAATTGCCCTGCTTTCTCTCGAGACATTTCATACAGGACTGATTTCAAATTATTAATAATATCATAATGAGTAATTATAAAAACATTAAAAAATAAAAGAAACGCAAGTTAAGCTTATTAAATAAAAAAAAACGTGAATTAAGCTTATTATTATTAGCTTATTAAGGTAAGGTATTTATTGCTTTTCAAGAAATTGAAATCTCAGCAGCCAATTTTTATTTCCTCATATGAGCCTAATATAATTTAATAATTTAAAATGGTTTGTGCGGCCTGATGGCCAACTGGCTAGCGCTCTGGGGTTTGGTACCACAGCTTTTGTGAGATTCATTTCTCTCTAAGCCAAAGATGAAATTTCTGAATTAATTAAATAATTTCGTAATAATGATAATAGTTAAATCCATGATATTCATGGTTTAAAGTTTTTAATTTAATATCAATATGTTCGTGATTGTGAATGTAATTTGTATTTTTCGAAATCACACATATCAGATAGATGAACTATTGAATGTATTATTTGTTAAATTCATTTCAGTATATCTTTATTCACTTGCCAAATATTTCTACAATTTTCTTTCTCTCTTTGCCTCTGTATATACAAAAAAGCTTTTTTACTTACTAAATATTTAAAAACATTTTATAATTTATATTTTTATATATACACCAGTCTAATCAGTTCTTAATCATCGAAATCTTTATGTATCGATTTTAATGAAACTGAAACAAAGCATAGATTTTATAGCAAAATATAAAGTAACAAGAACCCAAATTACCAGAACAATTGTGATATTTTAGAAATGACCATAAGGATAAAATTCCCAAATTTGCATGAGTCAATTTGGTATAGGATAAGTATCTTCAATATGGAGAATGATAAAGGATGTAGCTATGTGGGATTGCTTTGGTTTTGTGCTATGTAAAATCAGTAGGAAAAGAGAACCCTTTTCTTTACACCTGCTATAAGTTAGAAGAAGATCTAAGGAGGAGAATTGAGAGTATCACAAACATGAATGTTATGATTCCGGTTGGAGAAGAGACTGAGGCCAATCGATGTACTGAGTTATTTACTGCTGAAAATAATCTTTCAAGATAAGAACCTTTTGTTATCCAGCGTTGTCAGCGATAGGAATAAAATTATCACTTAAATCAATAGCAAAACATAAATACATCATGGGAACCATTTCTATAAGCCTAAAGAGCCATGGTGCAATTTGGAAAGATATGCAATTCTGTGCACTCTACCACCAAAACTTTACTACCTCACATATAGATACTACCACCTCCACATGAATCTCTTTCATGCATGTTTGATGAAGAATGATGTATCCCAGATTCTATCCAAAACAAGAAACACGTTTATTGTTTTGAAATATAAACATGTACTTCTCCATGGAAGAAAAAATATTCAATTTTTAATAAGTTCAGAGACATGTTGACGCACACACTTCAAATACTCTGTCATTTGAAGCAAGGATCGTAGCATACAAATGGCTGAACGTTTCCTTTGCATACAACTTACATGATGATTTTTAATGATACACAGCAAATATTACCATCATCCTTCCGGCTTCTGCAGCAAGACAATATGTGTGAATTCGGATGAGGTAAAAGTTATTGTCCTTCATGTGCATAACTGCATAATCGGCATTAGATAGATTTTTTCGCCTTTCTAAGCTAAAACTACTATATGTCGAATTTGTTTTGAAATCATTACCGAAGTCAGTGATCGTGGGTATGTTCACTTTTAATCTTTTGTTTATCTTGTTTCTTTTTTCGCCTGCTGCAATATCCTGATTCTTCCAGAAAAGATATATCACAGCCCTTTGTAAGACAATGACTATTCCAGTTCTTTATTTCACTATCACAGCAAACCCACCTGTTTCACTGTGGCACGTACATTTTTATGTTATTTACAGAAGATCAATTCCGATTGCTGTGCTATTATCTTGGAGGATATTTATTTAACACCTTTTAGTAATTAGATACAATACACTCTATTTTCTCATTAATTGGTTTTTCTGAGGGTGTTATCACTATGTTTGTGATTTTTACTTGATTTATAGGAGCCAGTGTATTAATACTTATAATATACTGGTATATAAATACTTAAATTATTTTTTTAAATCTCCTATGGTTTATAATTTTTTAGGTAGATTGATTTATTTTCAGATTACGAAACTTATTATTTAAAATTTATTTTTTGCTAAACCTGTTTATTACGTTTATTTATACCTATGATAAAATATAATAAAAGCCATAAACTATGATATTATAAATGAAATATATAATTCGTTATACATTAAAATTATAAAATTAAAGAAAAAGTAGATTCAATAATAAAACAACAATCTACTGCGCATATTTGATACAAAACGCTACATTTATTTCTTTTTCTTTACTCTTAATTCAATATTTATTTTTTGAAAATAAATGTGATCATTATTTAAAGCTGTAAAAATTTTAAATCTAATTATTACATTAACTACATAAACCATTATAATAATTAGTTAATTTAATCTAATGATTAAATTAACTAGTTAACTATATAAATAAAATCAGTCTAATGTTTAATGCATTACAACACAATTTCGTGGTTAGATATTAATACCATTTCGAGATAAGATTAAATAACACCAATAATATATAAGTAATTTAAAATCAAAAATAATAATAGGTTAATAGCTTAGTAATTGAAAGAAATCGTTTGTTTATCATTTGTGTCAAATATACAGCATTTATTTACCAAGTAGCTGCCTTTGTTTAGTAAATAGAATGATTAAAATTATTTTTTTTCATAAGTTGAACATATATAAGCAATTCATTTCAGTTGATGGTTCTACAAATATATTCTAGTCAATTGAGGATGCATTACTTAAACTAATTAAAAATTCGCAAGTACACAATTTTAATAAAGCGGAATCGAATGGCTTACATATTAAAGCTTTTCCTAATAAAAGAGTATAACAAAACAAAGACAATATTATTATAAAATAGCAAAAAAATAAATGAGAAAACTTCAGAAATGTAAACACCTACTTTCCTTACTGTTTTGATTAAAAATTAAATGAAAAATTTCAGGAACTCAATAAAAAGAACAAACAATCTACACATCGAATTCTTGATTAATTTAATAAGCCCTTTAGCTTTAAATAACGCTTATTTCAAAAACTCAAGAGAATCATAAGTACGTACATAAAAGTCTAAAGTTTCATTACTGAAGGATTATTTTTAGAGGAAACCTGCTTTGTAATCATTCAGTCTCGCCTTATGTGATGAAATTTTTAATTAAGAAGTGGGAAATGGGCTTTAGCGATTTAGTTGTCAAACTTTTATGAGAATACCATAAGAAAGAAGGGCCTGGAGAGATATTTGCTCTTAAGATATCTTCGTCAGATGGATAGGATTCGTAAATGGAAAATTTCCTTTTATTATCAAAATGACCTCCGAAATTACTTTGCAAATAAACAAACCAGTTCAGGTGTTTTTGTTAATTCATTTACTTATTTTTAACTTAAGATTTTCGCGCGAGAGAAAATATTTGTTTCACTTCTTGAATTTTGATTTGAAGATTTGAGATATGGTCTCATTTTACAGCGGTATCACATTTTGTGAGTTAAACTTTTATGCTTGATACTTTACCCAAAACTGTAATCTTTTAGGATACGTATCAGTTGTATTTTTGTTTTCTTTAGATTAGGGAGAAAATAATTTTTATTTTTTTCTTCGGTAAAATTTGCATATAATTGAATTTTGAAAAATACTGTTTATTAAAAATACAATGATTTTTGGAATTGAGATATTATTTTGGATTTAAAAAGTTAGCAAAATACGTTTAAAATAACCATTATATATATATATATATATATATATATGCAGGGTAATTAGAATTGACGAGAAGACGAGAATTGACGAGTAATTGAACCACTAGTCACAATGAGTTCAAATTTGAACTGAAGATACTTGAAGAAGGGGAAATGGTATGGCATCAAAAAAAGTATCATTGGAATTTTTCCATCCAATTTAGTATGACCTTGCCGTGGTGGATGGGTTTTCCACTAACAGTGTCACAACTGTTGAATGACTTGGAAGTCATTTTTTCGTCAAAAAACAGAAACAAACAAGCGCATTGAACACTACAGTTGGTTTAATGTGCAACTCATGCCAAATAAATTGTAATTTCGATTCAAAATATCACTGGCAGCCGAATTCACTTTCTTTTTTGCCGCTTACAACGACATCTGTTAATCTATTACAGCGTCCTCTATTGACTTTTTTTGATGCCGAACCGTGTCCCCCTTATTCAAGTATCTTCAGTTCAAATTCTTTTTTTACAACATTTTGAAAGTGGGACTTTAATTATAATCACCCTGTATATACACTGAAGTGACAAAAGTCATGGGATACCTCTTAATATCGTGTCGGCCCTCCTTTCGCCCGGCGAAGTGCAGCAACTCGACGTGGCATGGACTCAACAAGTCGTTGGAAGTCTTCTACAGGAATATTGAGCCATGCTGTCTCGATAGACGTCCATAATTGTGAAAGCGTTGATGGTGCAGGATTTTGGGCACGAACAGACCTCTCGATGATGTCCCATAAATGCTCGATGGGATTCATGTCGGGCGATCTAGGTGGTCAGATCATTCGTTGGAAATGTCCAGAATGTTCTTCAAACCAATCGCGAACAGTTGTGGCCCGGTGACATGGCGCATTGTCATCCATAAAAATCCCATCGTTGTTTGGGTACATGAAGTCCATGAATGGCTGCAAGTGATCTCCAAGTAGCTGAACATAAGCATTTCCAGTCAATGTTCGGTCCAGTCGCACCAGAGGACCAAGTCCATGCCATGAAAAAACAGCCCACACCATAACAGAGCCACCACCAACTTGAACAGTGCCTTGCGGACAGTTTGGGTCCATGGCTTCGTGGGGTCTGCGCCACACTCGAACCCTACCATCAGCTCTTACCAACTGAAATCGTGACTCATCGGACCAGGCCACGGTTTTCCATTCATCTAGGGACCAACCGATATGCTCACGTGCCCACGAGAGTCGCTGCAAGCGATGTCGTTCTGTCAGTAAAGGCACTCGAGTCGGTCTTCTGCTGGAATAGCCCAAGAAAGCCAAATTTCTCCGCACAGTTCTAACAGACAAGTCCCTTGTACGTCCCACATTGATTTCTGTGGTTATTTGACGCAGTGTTGCTTGTCTGTTAGAATTTACGACTCTTTGCAGACGTCGCCGGTCTCGGTCGTTAAGTGCAGGCGGTCGACCACTGCGCTGTCCATGGTGAGATGTTATGCCTGAAATTTCATACTCTCGGCACACTCTTGACACAGTGGATCTGGGAATGTTGAATTCCCTAACGATTTCCGAAATGGCATGACCCATGCATCTAGCTCCAAGTAACATTCCGCGTTCAAAGTCTGTTAATTCCCGTCGTGCGGTCATCATCACGTCAAAACCTCTGCACATGAATAACTTGAACAGAAATGAAAGCTCTGCGAAAGCACTGCGCATTTATACCTGTTCTACGCGATGCTACTGCCATCTGAAAATTTGCATATTGCTATCCCATGACTTTTGTCATTTCAGTGTATATAAATTATATATTTTAAAAATTTAAGTATACAGAGTAATATTTATTATTGTAATAAATTTCTATCAGAACAATACTATTGTTTTGTCTAATATTTTTAATTATACGTTCAGTAAGAAAATAAAAGGAGGTAATCTTAATAATTTGCTAATTATTATTACATCAAAATAATTAATGATTATCTCAAAACCATTAAAACAATTAGTGAAATTATTTAAAGCAATTAATTACTTCAGATTTTTTGGGGGGATATAATTCGATTTCTTCGAAAGTGATTTGGCACGAATATTAATTTTCTTTCCAAACTTCAGAATAACTTTTGAGTTATTGTTAATTTTTCAGAAGCTAATAATCTAATAACCTCAGTTAAATTAGAATATGTTATGTAATTAAATAAATTTTTCCCATCATCACTTTAAATAAATATTAATCACATTTGAAGCGAAATAGATAATGACGTAAATAGACGATTTATAAAATAACTAGAGGAATATTTTATGTCCGTAAATTTATATATTTATCATCAATTAGCTTAGTATAGTTATTATAACTATAGTTAATTATACTAATATACTATCAATTAGTTAACTATCACTTAGTTACATTTTAAATTGCAATTATATCAATTCAATTCGAAATATACTGATGACAAATTTTCCTATAAAATATTTGGAAATTAATTTAATTTAACAGCGCATGTCATAAAGTGCATGAACAAAAGCGTTAGAATAAAGAATTAAAAAAATTAAAATTAAATGATATTTGTAACTAATTAGCTGAAAAATAATTTCCTTAAATTAGGCAAAAATTACAAATGAAAATCATTTTACATATGAAAGGGTAGTTGAGGGATATACATTGAGGGATTTCATTGTGATGTCAAGGATTATAAATTTTTTTTTTTAAATTATGCTCTTAATTTGTTAGTTATTTTTTTAATTAATATTTTTTGGGAAAAAAGTTTTGAAAAATTTTTCGGTAAATGTTTGATATTTTTATTTATAATAAAACAGTTCAATATTCAAACTCTCTTATTTTCGAAAGCTTTATATAAAAAAAGAAAAACATTAACCTAATTTTGTAATAAGTAAATAGATTGCATAAGGAAACATTAATTTGAGGAATCGTTTTGTGTGAAGGAAGTATTTTTTATATAATCCTACTAGAAAATTAATTAAATGTATTGGAAATTAGTAAGAATAAAATGTATTAAGCATTTGTTTGATCAATTTATTTTAAAAGGCAATTCATAAAATAAATCAAACTACTGACAAACAATATGTTTTACTGTAATCAAGTGGTAATATTAATCCATAAATAAAATACATTGTTGTATGTAGATTAAGCTTGAAATATTTAGTAAACGTTTCTTTAATATTTACAATGTAAACTTTTTAAAACATTTATCTGAATGAGATAAATTTATTATCTTTAAATCACAACGTATAATTAAATTTCAAATAATTGCCATGCGAAAATGCATATTGCTTAACACAAAGCCTCCATTCACAATCCAATTTCGACATAAATGGCAATAAGAACTCGAAATTTCTTTCTGGAAACTTTTGTTTAAAATTGAATAAATGAAAAAACCCAAAAGCAATAACGCCCGTAGCTGCCAAGATTTGCGGTGAATATACCTTATGTGACAAAAGAAGCTTGCTTCTTTTTGAAGTTTCAAAAGAAAGTTTAACTCAATAAAACATTGCTTGCTCAAAGAGCGCCCAACTGCAATTTAATGCAAAGACAGTTTTGGAAACTTAATCGAATGTGACACTTTGCCTTTAAAACAATTTTGCATCACAGCTTCTCTGAAAAAAAAAAGAGATTTTCTTCGGTTCGAGTTCTGCGTTCGACATCAAAAGTAGAAAAGAAGGTAGCAAGATTTTTCTCCACAGATCAGATATCTGTTAAAGGTTAGCAGAAAAGAAGTATTTCTGATTCTTTAGCTTAAAGGATAAATTGTTCTAAAATAATAAAAAATGCGCGTTGCTTCTAACATGTTGGTTTCTAAATATAAATGGCGTTATTTGTTTTAAGTTCAGTCTTAAGTAAAAGTTATAGATGCTAATTATTTGCCTCAATTATTAATATTTAAAAATGCAATTCGAATCGAATGTGACACTTTGCTTTTAAAAGAATTTTATATCACAGCTTCTGTAAAAAAAAGGGATTTTCTTCAGTTCCTGTTCTCCGTTCAACATCAAAAGTAGAAAAGAAGGTAGCAAGATTTTTAACCGCAGATCAGGTATCTGTTAAAGGTTAGCAGAAAAGAAGTATTTCTGATTCTTTAGCTTAAAGGATAAATTGTTCTAAAATGATAAAAGATGCGAGGGGCTTTTAACATGCAGGTTTCTAAATATAAATGGCATTATTAGTTTTAAGTTCAGTGTTAAGTTATGGATGCTAATTATTTGCCTCAATTATTAATATTTAAAAATGCAATTCGAATCAAATGTGACACTTTGCTTTTAAAAGAATTTTGCATCACAGCTTCTCTAAAACAAGTAATATATAAAAAAAAATTTTTTAAATCAATTCCTATTTATTTTTCACTATATTACAGAAAGTCTTTTATGAATAATTTTCATTCATTTTTTTAAGTTTATCTGGCGCCATCTATTGGTAGATATGTGCAACTTAAATCTAAAAAAAATCTAAAATTAATTAATTAAATTTAATTACTGAATTAATATTTAAAAAAACTGTATTAACATCAAGTGTCATTCCCTACAAGTTAAAAAAAATGTATTTGACCTTGAGTGGATGAATAAAAGTATTTTATTAACGATTGAAAATTTGAACAAGATATATATAGGGAGAGTGTGAGCTAACAGAAGGAATTGAAAAAAAAAAAAAAAAAAAAAAGAGATTTTCTTCAGTTTCAGTTCTCCGTTCCACTTTAAAAGTAGAAAAGAAGGTAGCAAGAGTTTTCTCCACAGATCAGATATCTGTTAAAGGTTAACATAAAAGAAGTATTTCTAATTCTTTAGTTTAAAGGATAAATTGTTCTAAAACGGTAAAAGATGTGCGTTGCTTTTAACATGCTGGTTTCTAAATATAAATGGCGTTATTAGTTTTAAGTTCAGTCTTAAGTAAAGTTATGGATGCTAATTATTTGTATCAACTATGAATATTTAGAAGTGTAATTTCGAAAATAAGGAAAAAATACTCAAAAATAGTATATTTCTAATAAATATATAGAAATAAATGAAAAGTTAGGTGCAATAAGATTTATATAATCTTTTTCTTCAATTTTTATTAAATAAATTAAAATAAGTGGCCTTTGCTTAAATCATTAGAGTACCCGAAATCAATTAAAATGAAGTGTTGATATTTAATAAAATTACGAATAAAATGTTATGTGGAAAACATTAAGGTATTTAGCTCAAATTCAAAGTAAATAACCATTTGTTTAACATTATTTTCCAAAAGTTATCCTTATTACATTTTCATTGTTTGTCGAGAAACATAAGTTTTGTGTAGTGGTGTACATCCTATTTCCTAACTCATTTTTTTTTTATTAGTCTGCTGTTATCTAGCAATATGTATTATTCTGAAATATTTGTACATGTTCTTTGGACATTATTTAACATGCATTAATGGTATAGGTTCGTGTACATTAGTACCAATCAATTCTTATTAGAAAATTTTCTCATCTCAGCACTAATAATTATTTCCTTATTAAGTATAATGTTCTTTTCCTTTTATTCATAAAAAACATTAGTAGTAGCATACGTGAGTTTATTGGAAGAAAACAGAATGTCTGAAAAGGTGTTATTTAAGAAATGCATGATCTGTCAAACTAATAAATGTTTCAAATGCGTTTCAAAAAAAAAAATATTTTCTATCATCATTATTTGTGCCATTTTAAATTCTAGGTTATATTTTTTATTTCAAAATTTTCTTATCGAGATGTATTAATTTGTTATGCTTATAATTAATCAACATATACTTCAGAGTAAATATACTAGGACAGTGTTTATAACAAATTTAAAGTCAGTCCAAAAATGTATTCATGCATTCTTTATAGTTTCTTTTAATAAGCAAAAAATTAAATTTTATTCGCCAGAATTTCTATCCATTTAATTGTACAAAAAAACATTTATATTACTGTTTAACATCAATAATGCATAAAAGGTTTAGTATAAACTAAAGTTTCAAAGTGCACCACAAATGTCCACTAAATTGTTATACCCCAGACATAGCCTAAAGGAGGATTATACTTGTTTAGCCTGCTTTTCTATAATCCATTCTTGGTTTTGTTTGGTTGTTATGTTGCAAAAATCCCTAAAGGAAACAGTAAAACAGTTAAAATCCTACTTGGAATAATATGTACCTACAGTCTGATTTTGGAATGGAAGATTAAAGAAATAACTATATCAAAAAATTATAAAAAAATTATATTAAATCTCTGATTTAATTGGTTCAGAAATTTAATTCACTCTTGGTTGTAGCGGTGAAGAAAATGATCAGTGGTTCATATTTATCTTTATTCTTTACATTGATTATTTAACGTACATATTTTTGGAACACGATTTAAACTCAAAGCTTATTAAGCGTTTACATAATTAGACTTATAATGTTAAGTATGTTGCTAATGTCTATATCAGATTACCACTTAAAATGACGATGATATATATAGCAAATTATATCACTTAAATGAAATTTCAATCATTATCCCTTGAAAACACTTTTCAAATTACGAAAACACTTCAAATAAAGTATGCTATCATTCACGATTGGTGTACAGAAATAATATAAATATTCTGTTAACTATTGCTTAATGTTTTGAAGTAACATATGTGCAGTTAACAGCATCACAGTAGGTAAAAGACAATAAATATCTGGATAAATTCTAATAAATAAAGTAACCTCAAAATTCCTATTTCAATTTCTCAAAATAAAAACAAGATGGCATGCTAATATTCCGTACTGATTATATGAGGACCTCTTTTTCTAAAATAGTGTTAGTTCATGCTTTCAAAATAAAAACCAACATAGAAAGCTGGTAGCTGGCATATTAAAAAAAATGCTGCAACTTTTATGCAATATATCAAGAAAGTTGCTTTTTTATTAGTGATTTTCACATTCCCTTCGAAAACACTATTCTAATTACGAAAACACTTCAAATAGAATATGCCATCATTCGTCGCGAGTGGTGTACAGAAATAATATAATTATTATAAAGTGTTGTTTAATGATTTGAAGTAACAAATGAGCAATTAACAACATCACAGTAGGAAAAAAAACCACTAAACATCTGGATAAATTCTAATAAATAAAGAAACCTCAAAATTCCTATTTCAATGTCTCAAAATAAAAACAAGATGGCATGTTAATATTCCGTACTGATTATATGATAACCGCTTTTTCTAAAATAGTGTTAGTTCATGCTTTCAAAATAAAAACAAACGTAGAAAGCTGGTAGCTGGCATATTAAAAAAAATGCTGCAACTTTTATGCAATATATCAAGAAAGTTGCTTTTTTTATTAGTGATTTTCACATTCCCTTCGAAAACACTATTCTAATTACGAAAACACTTCAAATAGAATATGCTATCATTCGTCGCGAGTGGTGTACAGAAATAATATAATTATTATGAAGTGTTGTTTAATGATTTGAAGTAACAAATGCGCAGTTAACAGCATCACAGTCGGAAAAAAAGCCACTAAACATCTGGATAAATTCTAATAAATAAAGAAACCTTATAATTCCTATTTCATTCTCTCAAAATAAAAATAAGAGGACACACAATATATGTTTATATTCCGTACTGATTATATGGTAACAACTTCTTATAAAATAGTGTTACAGCATGGTATCTGTCAAAATAAAAACAAACATAGAAAGCTGGTGGCTGGCATATTAAAAAAAATGCTGCAAGTTTTATGCAATACACCAAGAAAGTTACTTTTTTTATAAGAGCTTTTCACATTTCGGGATTCCTTTTCGATATCTACGCATAGTGGTTTTCTGGACATCCCGGGAATATCTGTGAACAGCGTAAATTGAAAAAATGTGCTTACTTCGGAAATAAAGTCCATTCAGAAAAGTCTGAAACATTTCATTGAAGAGTTGTGTACACTGAAGTTGGAATACAGAGTGGCAATGTAATAGTTAGGATAGATGTCCTTTTATGAAGGAAAAATCGCATATTTTGCAATATTTCCTGTCAATTGCAATTTGAAAATGTCCTACGTTTTCAGAGAATATATCTAGAATAATTAACAATAAAATAGTAATCATCTAGAAAAATAAGTCTAAATTAAGTTTGGAATTAATAAATCTCTAATTAATTTTAATAACTCAAAAAAAAATCCTTCGGTCGCATATTTTTGCTGAAATTAATTATTTGGATTATTCAAATTGAATATTTGGCTGCGAAATATTTACAACAGAATTTTTGGAACAACAGTAATATTTACAGAAAATATTTATTGAGATTTATATTTTTCTATTTTCTTTCATTATGTATAAATTTTATTTCCATATATATTGTTAATGTATAGGCGTTTGTTTTATCAGTATTAGATCAGCCACTAGTTATATTGGTAACACATTTATTAAAGAACACCACTGATGTAATGTATTCTTCTCTATAGATAAGTGTAATGCGTACATCCATCTGTGCATCAAGCACTAAAAAGTAAAATTTTCATCAATATAATAGGTAGCATCCAAGCAGATACAGAGATATTCTGTCAGAAACCACGTGATATTTATTTATTTTTCTAAGTAGTGATTGCAACTCACGCTACTGATATGGATGGAATTCTTGTTAATTTTCCTTCAAGCTCCTCACGCTACCACTTGGCTACGGGTTGGGTTTACTGTTTGTCAAAGATTCGGTAAATCAACATCATAAGAAAATCTTGAACGGCAGTTAATTTATCCATCGGTCATTCACCGACGACAATCAATTTCGATAAAAAATGTCGTAAAGATAAAGTAAACTATAAATTCTATTTTCCCACATCATTCAGAAAGAATATGATACTGATAACATTGGGATCTAAAAGACAAAGAGTACTCAGCACCATAAGACATAATGTCATAAGGGTGAAAACCTATAAAAAGATCCCTTCAACTCAAGAAAGCTGACTTTATGGCTCTATCTGTAAACCTATTTCAAATTGAGTGCCGAAATGACAAGTCTCTTCCATTTCCTGGCACATTACTATTATTATCATCATCAAGGGTCAAATCTTTTCCAAAATCTTCCCTCTAAAATAAAGAGAAAAGGGGGCTTACTACTGTGCCCAAAAAGTAAGACCAATTTATAATTTAAAATTTCCTGGGTATATGGAATTTAAATTTTTTTTCTTTTTTAGGTTGCTGGCACTGTCTTTGGCATCCGTGTGAAATTTGACGTCAAAATATTCATTAGTGTTTGAATTACGCTTGGCTTTGTGAGACGCTAAAACTGATTCCGGCGATTTTTGAAATGTCTGAATTAATTGAGCAAAGAACTTGCATGAAATTTTGTTTGCGGAAACGCATAGAATGTTGCAGTAGGCAGTCAGTAAACATTCTTATATCGGAAAGAAATGTTTAAAAGGGGTATAAACAGTTCAAAGAAGGCAGCAAACGCGTTGAAGACGAAGAGCCCTCAGGTAGACCATCAACCGCAAACGGTGAAGCTCAAGCCCCAAAAATTAAAGATTTCGTTCTTGCAAAAGAACCAAATCTTTAGTTTTTGGTGCAATTAGAGACCTTGCTGATTATGTTGGCATTTATACAGGATCTGTCAATTCCATTTTGGGCCTCAAACACGTCAAATTTCGATTGGTATCGAAAACACTGAATGCAGCAGCTCACACTGCATAGATTCTTCATCACTTTTTCACCAAAAATGAAACTCATATCGTTAAATAACCACTATATTTACACCGTGCGACTTCTGGCTATTTCCTAAACTGAAAGGACCACTCCCGGGACACCGTTTTGAATCGACTGAAGAGATTCAACTTGAATCGCTGCGTGTTTTGAAGGCCATCCCTGCCGATGACTTTTTTGCATGCATTGAGGATTGGAAAGAAAAGTTGGCATAAGTGCATTGTGTCCGGAGGGGAATACTTTAAAGGAGATAAAATAAATTTGGAAGAATAAATTTTACTTTTTGGGCACAATAGTATATATACCATTGAAGAAAAAAAAATCCTGAAATTTCTGTGCTATTATACATGTACCGAGTCTATTCGAGTACATACTATAAATATAACCATACACATACAATTTAAAATTTAAACTTTAAAGTTTTAATTAAATATAATTAAAACTTTCCAGTATTAATGGTGTGCATTTCCTTTGTCTTAAAACTGAGGTTGAATGACGTTTAAAGTGATGGATTTATTTAAAGTATAAAGGCGATGACAAATTTTGAGATTAACGTGTTCCAGAAAAATTGATACTTAACTTAATTCGTTAACGTTCAATAAACAATGTCTGTTAAAGTAGTTTGTTAAATTTCAGGCGGATAGTCCGCAGAATGTGGTGGACAGTGTGATAGGTTTCTAAAATAAAGGAGGAGATTTCGAAACTTAAGAAGAAAATCGTGTCTATGTCAGGAATGAACAATATAAATTCCTCAGGGATTGATTCGAGGTGGAGAATAAAATCTCTGGATGCCTTCCTAGGGAGTATTCGTACAAATCTATGGTGCCAAAATTTGGGGGCAATGTAGCAGGCTTCCAGTGGGTAACCACGGATATCACTGAAAGTGCTACACATTTGCCATTTTGGGGAAGACCAGAGTTCTCAGCAATTGAAAAGACTATAATTAGCATAGGAACATACCACAAGGGAGTCTCTCCGAGACTACATACATGGCAATAAAAACCATTATCTTTGTGATTTGTCAGATAAAAAAGCGTTTAATAAAATATCTAGAACAATACTTTTTGTTTAATGGTTAAATTTCTTTTAAATAATTTTTGAACTCTTTCCGAATTTTTTTTTTAATTCAGAATTATTTATTTCTTTTAACTATATCTATTGCTTGAATTACTGACATTTTCCATGATCTTTTGTTATTCGAAAATTTTTATTAAGTTGTGGGTGGAGACTTATGTCTTAAAAACATTTTTATTTGAGTACACCATCAATTGTTGTATTTATTATGTTCTGGTATGAAATCATTTTTAAATTAAAAATTTCTTATCTTTAAATATAAATCTACTCAATTTTTCTATTAATCAAGTCATTACTATGGTTATAAAAAACTGTACCTAAAAATAAATTTGAAATGACATATTTCAAAGAGAAGTTAGTGATCATTATTATATTAATATACATTTAGTATTAGAGAATATTTACAAGAAAAAAGAACTATCATAAACTGATGCATGCAGGTAAATTATGTATTCTAATTGACTCTCGTTCAGAACTTTAGAAGTATTTTTAATAGTGTATTGACTTATCTATAATATGAATAAAAACATAAAATAACTTGAGTACTTAAACTTATGGATTAAAATAATTAAATATGAAATGCTTAAATATCATGAAAATATATGAAATACATATTGATATTTTATCAATCTCTGATTTGCTGCAGAATTATTAAATTGGTCTATTATGAAGGAAAGGTATTATAATGGAGTTAATACTTAACAAACACAAAACAAAAAAGACAAATATATTTAAAAATACCTTGTCTCTTTGAAATTTTATAAATTATAATAACTATATAATCATCAAGTTAACTATCCGTAATTGAAACGATTAATTTTAGTAACTAATTAACTTTTAAAAACATTCCATGCAGATACTTACCGTAAAGAAAAAATGAATAAAATAAAAGGGGAAATCCCTGAATATCTGAAGGATTTCAGTACAATAATACTGCAGGTAAACTTATTATTTGTTAAGTTATGAAAGATATTCAAAGTATTATCTGCTTGTTTCGAAACCTAAAACATACTAGAAAATACCCAAACTTATATTTTGTTTTATAGAAAGTATCTTAGGAGGTCAAAAGACAATGCATAGAAAATCCTCCCAAAAGCGAAATAAAAAGAATAAGTAACCTTTTGGAAATAAAGGCTCTCAAAAATAAATGGACCTTGAATAAAACTATAGTTTTATTTGAGGGGATTACTTTTGTATGAAACATTTGATTCTATGCTACTTTTCCTTATTCCAAAGGATTTACAATTCTATTTAAGTACTCAAAGAAATATTTTAAAAACTAACTGCAGTTTGCCACTTTAAATCTAATATAAAGACAGTTAAAATTAAATTTCCTAAGAAGTTATTGATATTTGATTAATGGATCTTGAATAAAACTGTAGTTTTATTTGAGGGGATTACTTTTGTATGAAACATTAGATTCTATATTTTTATTCTTTACTCCAAAAGATGTAAATTTTATTTAAGTACTCAAAGAAATATTCGAGATATTAACTGCAATTTGCCACTTTAAATCTTATATAAAGATAATTAAAATTAAATATCCTAAAAAATTAGGGATACTTGATGTGGAACAGTAATAATATGAAAATTTATACTGAAATATTTGTTATAAAGTTTAAATTATTTACACTATCAGAATGATATATTGATATATAAATTTATAGATTGTTTTAATTTCTTTTAAAGTAAACATTTAATACATTGCTTAACATTATTTTATTATGTTTAGTTTTTTGAATAACGACAAATTGCTCATATGCAAATAAAAGAAAAATGTAAATAATATGGAAATAAAAATATCAAAATTTATATTGAAATATTTATTATAAAATTCAGATTATTTACACTACCAGAATAATTTACGGATATACAAATTTAGAGAGGAAGTTTTAATTTCTTTTAAAGTAAACATGCATTGCTTAACATTATTTTATTATGTTTAATTTTTTGAATAACAATAAATTGTTCATATGCAAATAAATGGAAAAATTACTATGTAGTCAATCGTTTATAAATAAGATGAATAAATTGTTATCTAATATATATAAAATTCCTTGTGAAAAATAATAATGTATTGTGAAAAATAACAAAATTATCACTTACAGGGTAGTCGAAATCCAAGCATAAAATGTATTAACCTTTACAAACCTTATAACAAAAACATACTTTAATTTTACTAAACTATCTCAAAACTCCAAATATTTTGAAGTTACATTAAAAAATGTTTCAGAATGATTTTCTTTGATTTGAAAATAAGTGGTGTGAGTCTAAGAAATTCAAAATATTAAAAAAGTAATTAAAAGTTAAAATATAATTAACAATATTAAATAAAACAATTTTCAAGCAAATTAAGGGTATTAAAGCATTATTTTTGCTTATTTAATAAAAATTTGTAGTTTTTATTGTAAACAAATCTTAAAACGAAAATTTATGCATATTAATGGCCGACATTGTTAGCCTTTTTTCATAAATAATCAGTAAAATATTTCTAAAAAAGTTTATAAATTTGTAACTCTAAGATTTTTCATATCAAGGCAAGCTTAAATTTAGAAATGAAAAAGATCTAAACTTAATCAAATTACCTGTGCTCAAAGCCACCAGCAAGAATGAATCATCAAATGAAATCTGAAAAAAATATAAATATATTTTAATTTATTTATAGTAAAAATGTTTTTAAAGCAAAATGATATTTTTTTAATAAAAAGTAATTTATACAAAAATACTTTTTGCTGAAAATACATAAATTCTTATCTTTAGAAAAATTGCCATTATTCAATTAATTCATCTGCTTTTATACAGTCCTATATATATGTATATATATATATATATATATATATGTATGCATGTATGTACGTGAGGCATTCCAGGGTTTTTGTAATGTAAATATTGCGATAATTTTGTTATACAATTTAGAGTAGAGAATAAGGGAATAGCTCTGCATATACACAGTCCAGTCACATTAATGTGACCACCTGTCAAAAGCCAGAATAACCACCTTTGGTAGTGCGGACCGCTGTGAGACGTGCAGGAAGAGAGTTAGTTAGGTTTCTGAAGGTGTTCACTGGGATGTTGAGCCATGCCGACTCCAGTGACGTGGCCAGCTGCGCTAGATTACGCGGTTGAGGATCCATGGCGCGAACAACCCGATCGAGGTAGTCCCACAGATTCTCGACTGGGTTTAAATCCGGTGAGTTTTATGGCCAGGGGAGTACGGTAAACTTATCCTGGTGCTCTTCGAACCACGCACATACACTGCGAGATGTATGACACCTCGCATTGTCCTGCTGATAGACGCCATCATTCTGAGGAAAAATAATTCTCATGTAGGGGTGGACGTGATCCACAAGGACAGATTCGTACATGTGCTTATCCATCGTGCCTTCCACAATGATGAGTGCACCCAGTGAATGCCAGGAAAACATTACCAAAACCATAATGCTCCCTCTTCCGGCTTGGATCCTTCCGGCAATTGTTTCAGGATACTTGCTTTCTGACATTTCACGCCGTATACGCCAACGTCCATCTGTCCGATGGAGCAAAAAACTTGATCGGAAAAAGCCTCCTGTCACCACTCTGTGGACGTCCAGTTTCGGTACTGGCGTGCAAATTTCAGCCTTCGTCGACGATTAAGAGCAGTCAGCATAGGTGCATTAACCAGGCGTCTGCTGCGGAGGCCCATGCGCAGCAACGTTTGCTGAACCGTTGTTGAGGATACACTCTTGGTAGCCCCTTGGTTCCTCTGGGCGGTCAGTTGCTCAACAGTTGCACGTCTATCCGCCCGAACGCAATCGTTCGCCTCTGTCATCTATAGCCCGTGTTTCACCACACGTGCCAAGCCGCTGGTTTTGGATAGTGCCATTTTGCCATGCACGGTATACTTTTACCACGGCGGCAGGCGAACAGTTCACAAAATTAGTCGCTTCCGAAATGCTTCCACCCTTTTCCCGAAAGTCAATAATCATGCCCTTTTGGACGTCGGATAAATCGCTACGTTTCTGCATTACGCCAACGATTGAAATGCTTTCCGATGCCCTAGGATATCTTTTATATACACTCCACTGCAATGTGCTGCCACCTGCCTTTTGTGATTGGTTATTTCACGCTGACGTCGAAAGTAGGTGGTGGTCACATTCAATGTGACTGGACTGTGTATATATATATATATATACATACATACTTACACACACACACACATACACACACACATATATATATATATATATATATACCACTATTCCCTTAATCTCTATACACAAATTGTATAACAAAACTATCACAATATTTACATTACAAAAACCCTGAAATGCCTCATATTCAAACCTTTCAAGAAAAAGAGACAAGAAATTGCCCAAGATTTGAAGTGCGCATTAGCTGCAGCAGCGAAACGGAAAATCATCAGACAAACTATATATATAACTATCTGAGTATTTACTGCAGCTATTTAAGTGTGTTGCTGAAAGATTAAATTAAATATTATGCTTGTAATGAATTTTACTACCTCTTTTATGTAAATTTTAAACAATAATTAAACCATTTTATTGTAGATATACGAATAATATAATAGTTAGTGAAATAATTAACTCAAATTGTTGCTTCTATAATCAGATAGAGGAAAGAAAATAATAAACTATATAATATAGCATTCAATATAATATAGTATTCATTATAAACTGAACTTTATGATGATATGAATGACTAGATTTAGAATAAATAATGTTAGTAATTTGCATTGAAAATTAAATAAATGAATAAATATGTAATTCCAAGGCATTATATTTTAATAAAAACGGTGCATGACTACAAGTGTATTTCTGAAGGCTATAATATTAACTAAGCTTTCACCTTCGTAAAGTGTAGACAAGTAAAGTAGAACTGTTTTAAAAACGAATTTTATTGCATAAAATGTACTATTTTTATTTGGTGTATAATTGTTATTTATTTAAGCTGCTAAAAACTTCAGAAATGCAGTTGTTCAATCGAGAAATTTTCTTTTGTAGTCTTCAATACATTTTACTTTTTCGATTTTACTACCATTTGGATACCATCGTAAATCTGTAACACCCATTAGCGTTGCAACTATTTAATCATTTAAAAGGCTTAGAATGAAACTGTTTATTTTTAAGAGTTACTGAAAATATTCTCAGCCCACTCACACATACATACAGGCACATACACTCACAATATATAATATATATATATATATATATGTGTGTGTGTAAGTGTGTTCTTATTCACATTCGTAGTTCAAAATTCTCATCTAAAATCTATATATTCTTTGATTTATATTCAGTTTACGTATTTTCTCGTATTTGGAATGGGATGTGATTTTTTTATTTTATTTATGATTTGTGCTTGTCTTGATTTTGTGCTTATTTTTGTTGCATTTATTTGTGTTTGAGTTACGAAATTTTATATAAATATTAACTTGATATTTTGCACAAGTTATTGCCGATTCCTAAATCAACTACGCAGCTGTTAATAATGAGCCTATATAATGATCAATTGAGATCAAGAGATGATCAATTGATATCAAGAGATGATCAATTGAGACAAAGTTAAATAATTTGTTGAATGTTTCCCTTCCTTTCGTTTAATAAATCTCACTAAACCAAAAATTATTATTTTACAAAAACGAGGATAAACTGCGGTGCATCTGCTAATTATGAATTTAATAATTTACTTGCAGAGCATATTGCAGAAAACAGAAAGCACATTAGAACAAACGTTTTTACGTATATTCTTTGAACACGTGCTTTTTAAAAAAGGAAAGAAAAAGTTTTTATTAGTTTAAAGCAATGCAAATTGTGCCTATACATTCAAAGTAAATTAAAAAGGTAAATTTAAATACGATAATAAAGTTCGTTATGCTTAATAAAATGGAAAATAAATGGATTTTGCAAGGTCAGTAATTGCTGTATTTAAGTATGCCGAAGTTTGTTCTGAAATGACTTTCTTAAACAGCAGGCATAGGTTACGTTATTAAAACTACAAAATTGTTTTAGAAATTTAATTTTGATTTAAGTGGGAAAATTGTTGTTTCCAATAAGTTCTTTGTTAAATCAATATAAAAAAATTTCAACAATATTGAAATAAAGATCATTAATATAATAATGATATTGGAACATAAAATTAGGTAACCGATCATCAATGTAATTGAAGCACAAGTTTTTACTATTGTATGTTTTTTTGTATTTTTTTCCCTGCCATTCCTTTATTACAAGTCGTTATAAAAAACTTGCGGATCTTTTTAAAAACATTTCCTTTCAGATTATAATGACTTTCATTACTTTTCTTCTTCATAATTACAGAATGGAATTTTTTATTTTATTTTCTAATGATATGTCGAAAATATTCTATTAACAAAAAAGCAAAATAAATAGTTTTATAAAATGATAATTTTATACAATTCCCACTGAAACTAACATTGCACATTTACTTTTCATATTCATAGTTATATCTTAAAAAATATATGATCTATGTAACAATTAAATGATTTTTTAAATGAATGATGAAAAAAATGAAACTTTAAGAGGAATACAAGGATCTCGGAAAATATCTGGCTAAATTTTAAAAAATGAGGGAGGAAAGCAAAATAAAATTTTTTCTTCAGTTGAATATGCATCCAAAAATAACTAAAGATTCAAAAAGGGAAATCCAAGACGAACCAAATGAATGAAACAAACGTTTTAAGGATCTCTGTTTTTATAGTTGATGAATAAAAGAGCAAACACTAAATCTGTTACAATGTTTACATAATCAGCACACAAATCATTTTGCATTTTAATAAATTACAGGCATATTCCAGCATTTCTTGCTTGAAAAGACATTCTGCTAAGGAGATTTAACTGAGTGTAATTGGTGGCATCATATGTATTATTGACATCATAATAATACTGTAGCGATATCGTAATGTTAGCGGTCGCTATTTTGAGCATCAACTGTAAAATTATGACACTTTAAATGGTTTGTCACATTTCATTTAGTTTATCTTTATTTTCATCTTTTATAGCTTTCTTAGTCGCGACAGCCTAAACACAACACTTCCGATTACATATTTTATAAAGAAAAGTTCCAGTTATATGTACCATTCGTTACAAATTGGCCAAATATTTTCTGAGTACTTTGTAGTATATTTTTTCAGTTGCGCCAATAATACGAGAAGCAACATCTGAAAATAATCTCCCCACCATCAAGTTGGCTGCAGGATTTCTTTTTCAATAAAATGTGTCACAAATGTGATAAATCCTGTAAGAAATCCTGCAGTAAAACAATTGCTTAGTTTCTATATTTCAAATGTAGTTCAACAACATTTAATATTTCAGACCAGTAGCGCTCTAATAGCTCTGTAAGTATTACCACATCAGGTTATTGAAAGCTAGATTGGGCATTACATTGAGTGTTTTATAACTACAACTATTCTATTTTTTTTCAGCAGAAAATTGAATATAAATTTTTAAAAAAAATGTTCTCTAAATGTCTGTCAGTAGGAGGTATAAAATTTCACACTCTTGCACAAACTATATGAACTAGTTCTGTGAAAAAAATATCTGTTGTTCATCCGTTATTATTCCTGTTTCATTATTTCTACTATTACTAGGTGTTTTATATGTATGCAGGCTAATATGTGATTTCAAGTATAAAATGATTAAGAAAATGGGTTAAATTAGGATTAAATTTATAATTCCAGATGATTAAATTAAATAAAATTTAATTTTGAATACTTTTAATAATTTAAATAATTTCAGTAATTTTATTATTTAAATACTTTTAAATATTTATTTCTATTTAAACGACTAAAAATTTTTAAATTATGATTAAAAAATGAGTAAACTAAATAAAACTAAAAAAAATTAATTTAATAACAATAAGCTTTTCACTTTTGAACAAACTATATGATCTAGCTATGTAAAAAAAAATGTTGTTCTCACTTGATTGATTCCGTTTCATTATGGCTGCTGTCATTAACTAATTTGAATGTATGCATGTTAATAACTGATTTCAAGTATAAAATGAATACATTTCAGAACTTTATTAAATTCCCTCTATTAGCTCACACTCTTCCTATATATATCTTGTTCAAATTTTCAATCGTTAATAAAATACTTTTTATTCATCCACTCAAGTTCAAATACATTTTTTTTAAAACTTGTAGTGGATGACAATTGATATTAATACAGTTTTTGCAAATATTAATTCATTAGTTAAAATTTAATTAATTAATTTTTGTTTTTTTTAGATTGAAGTTGTGTATTTATATAGCTACCAATAGATGGCGCCAGATAAACTTAAAATAATGAATGAAAAATATTTATAAAGGACTTTCTGCAATATAGTGAAAAAAAAGTAGGAATTGACTTTATATAAATATGTGTGTGTGTTTATGTATGTGTATTTGTGTGTGTGTGTAGCTCCAGGGTTGATGTAAAGTGCAAATCAAAAGCATAGCAGAATCAGCAGATAAATGGAGAGTCATGGGCCTTTTTACTTCATTTTATTAACAGGGAATTTAAAGAATCGAAGGGGTCACCCAACTCTGGGAGGCAGTTGGGTAACTACAAGAAGTACATCCTTAAATTACGAGTGTGTGTTCTATATGTAATTTTCTTAATTTCAAAATATTCTAACAAAATATTGAGATAAAAATATGTGCTTTTGTTTGTTTGTTTTAGCTATATTGCATTACTTTAAAATTAAAATTATTGCATATTAATTTGTAGTTAAATTAATTTACAAATTAATAAAAACAACTTTTTTTGCATAAGTATGAAGCAGATATTTTATAAAATATTTATTTAAATTTTGTATCAAAGCATCAAAGCAGAACGACAGTTTGTAGATATTTTCATTAACTGCTAGTTTTTCCCGAGTTTTAAACAAACTTTCCTAAATGGTTTACCCTTTATAAAAACAAACATCAATGGCGAACACATTTTCGCCTGGGGCATTTTGTATCCGTTAACTTGATGCAAGATCGATCATTGAATTTCTTTTTCCTGTCTTTCTTAAAAATTGCAAGACAGTTGTAGAATGTTTTAGCGGGTTTATATTTTGAATAGAATGTTCTTAAACTTAATTTTTGAACAAACTTTTGATTGTTCTTGTAAACCCAATATTTAAGAAATGAGAAAACTTTGTAGTTTTAATAAATTAGCAAACTCGAAAAATGGTTAGTGATTTAAAAAAAATTGTTCTAAGAATTTGATATTTTACAAGCAAACTTATAAAGTATTTGTATAATTGAACAAAAAGGTGTCATGGACATTGACAATTAACGTTGACACAAATTGGTTATATTATAATATGTGTATTGATTTTTTGGTGGATAAATTTAATAATTATTTTAAAAATAATGTTTCTAAAAACATAAAAATTTTAAGAAAAGTGGACTTATTTGTTAGTTAAACTAACAAATAACTCCACTTTTCACTTTCGAAAATTTTTATGTTTTTAGAAACATTATTTTTAAAATAATTATTAAATTTATCCACCAAAAAATCAATACACATATTATAATATACGTATTGATTTATAACATATGTATTTATAATATTTATAATATATGTATACTGAAATTTATTATTTTTCTTCAATTTTTTTTGTCGGTTAATTTTTGTACCAAAAAAAAAAACACTAAAACTGCTCCTGTACAATTTTTACAGTAAAATTTGGTAGAATTAAACATATTAAAATAACGTTATTTGTTACGTAATCATCAAATACTTTTTTGTTAATAGACAATTTTTTTGGTAATATAAGTTAAATAATTTTTTTGTTTATCTTTTTTTTGTTAAATAATTTGAACATGAAGAATTGATTAGTGAATTATTATGATAATTCACTGGTCAGTGATACACTTAGTAATATAAAATAAAAATAAGAATTTAAAGAAATTTTAAACAAATTCTTATAAAGTTTATATATATTTTGCTTATAGTATAATATATTATAAACTGAGTTATTTATAATTTGAATAATTAGAGTGAATTCAGTCCAAATTTTGAAAAGAGTTTCCATGCCCATTTTTAAAAGAAAATAAATAAATTTAAGAAACCTGAATTGATTTTATACTCCAGTTTGTGGGGATGAATTTAATTAAAACTATCGCAAAAGAATTATTCTTATTTCTAAAATTAAAGCAAGTTATCTAACAAACACATAAATTTGCTGAATACGTTGCAAATTAAATAAAAAAGAAAAGGAAAAATTACTTTGTTTGGAATAGTACAAAAACATGAAATTTTTTTTAAGTAATTGCTGAAGTAGCGTTGCGTTTGATAAATATTGCATTCATTAATCATAGTATAATTTTTTTTTTTTTTGCTCTATGTTTTTATTTCCTCATCATTCATAATTTCTTTTTATGAAGAAACAAAAAAAAAAAAAATGATTTATTCATGCTTGAATTAATTGTAACCGACAAATTGAATATTATCAATGTTTAATTGTAACGCACTTAATAATTATTGAATTAATTGTAACAGACTTATGCTGAATATTATCATTGCTTAATTGTTAAGCTATTGGAGGAAATGTATGCAGAAATCTGAATTCTCTATCCAAATTAATCTAATTATAATCATTTTATTTGAGACAAAATGATTATGCAGAAATACTGATGTCATTAACGTTTATGCTTTAGATTTAACTAAATAAAATTTATCTTTTTATGTATAATTAACAGAGAAACACATGTTCAATAAATTAAATATAATATTTTTATGAGATTGTCATTTCTTACGGTCACATATAAAACATATCTCAAAAAAGAATATCGTCTACATAAAAAACATACCTCAATAATCAAAACAAGTTATTTATCATATGCCAATACTGGCAATATTTATTCTACGATATAACATGACTTTGTAAATGTTATAATGTTAAATTCCAATAGTTATTTTAAATAAATGAACATTAATGTTATTATAAAATTGTATTATTCCAATTTTATTATTAAAATGTTTAGTTTCCAAATTGTTGCTATAAAAATTGAGTAAAATGAACTTGCTACATCTGCATAAAATACTGAAAAACCTTAATATAATCAAAGCATATGGTATTTATACAATTTTAATTTATCTTTGTGTTAAAAGCCACATATGTAGACCCCTTTTATTTACTTTTTTACTAATTTTTTCCGGCTTATAAAATTGTTTTCAATAGCACAATCAGACAAAAATTAAGTAATTATATCTTCATTTTAGGAAAATTCACCAATGAAAAAGATAATTATGTTTGATAATGTGTAATGGAAGGATTTTTAATTTTAATTTTTGTAGTATTTTATCACATAGGAATGAAGGGTAATCCATATTTATATAATTAATATTTATTTGTTATCAATTAAAAACTATTTAGGTAATCAGACACTTTTGCCAAAGTTTTACAGAATTTTGTAGACAATTCCTTCTGACCTAGTAGGAAACATCATACATAAATAAATATTTAGTTTCTGGATAATCAAACATGGGATACATATACAATAACCTTCAGTATTGATTAAGGTGAAGGGTAAAAATAATTACAATCATTCTCATAGGGATAAAATACGATTATTATTTGCTTATGCTGACATTTCTCATAAACTTCTACTGGTATTCCGTAGGTAGCAAAAGAAAAACCAATCATTAGATGGCTCACTATAAATAATTTTTTATATTCTGTTTAGACTTGCTAAATAGATCACAGAAACATTCTGTTGTTACACGGTTCAAAAAATAATATTGCTGTCGTCCTAGTTTAACAATGCGTAAAGAAAGCTTAACAGTAGTTTTTAAAATTATGAATAGTTATAAAATTTTATAAAATAAAAAAGCAAATAGCTATAAAATAAGACGAAAAAATGATTAGGATAAAGTTGTATTATAAATATTAATAAATTTTCTTAATTCATTAAATATAGAGGAATAATATTATATTAGAATTAATAAATTTAATGACTAAAGCTTCATTATAAAAATTATACCCCAATTTTTCATTAGTTCACGGAAACCCTTTACATCACACTTATTGAGTGAAGATATAGAATACAAACAAGCAAAGCTGCTGGGAAACCCCAGCAATAAATTAAGCAATTCTGAAAAGTTTATTATCTATTTTCTACATGATTATTTCTTGTGTTTTTATATTTTGAATACTTTTTATGTTATAATTTACCAAAAATAGATATATAGTAGAATATAAATGTAGAATTAAATAGCAAAGATAAAAAGATGTCAAAGAGAAATATGTTTTCGAAATAAAGATTCGATTTAACTACTTTAATCATTACCTACTCTTATATAGTTCCACGTGAGTGTGATATTTTTATCTACGTAACTATATATGTAAATAATTTAAGCCTCTTAATTAAATTTAATTCAAATTAAAGCCTTTTCAAAACAAATAAAAACTTTGTCTGTATTTCTTATCCGCACCTTAGTGTCCGAAAAACATAATAAGAATCACAACTAAACCAGTTATCGTTCTTATCAGTTTTAGCCAGTGGCGAGCATTTAGTCATTTCATGATTCGCTGTAGCCCGGATACAGAAATGTGATTTGGAAGCTAACGCATGGAAGTGTAATGACATTGTAAGGATGGAGAGGAAGGAGTGAATGACATAGTACTGTCTGAATAGCCGAATATTCTGACTAAATCGAATGTTAAAGCAATACCTTCAATGAATTGACATACATATATCTAATGAATGGAATATCTTTTATATTCAAAATATTGCCTTCAATTCATTGAAGTCATCTCATCAACATTTCTTCTTATGAGATATTAAGTTAGAGTGTGTGATAAATAATTTCTAAATCGTTTCTACTTTGCAAATTTAAAATATATATATCCAAACATATTGATCTATCCACAATAATCCAGTGTAATTACTTTATTTAATATGAAAAAAATGTTGTTTTACAATTCTAGGAAATTTGTTCCAATATATTTTGCCAGTATTGTGTAGCAGTATCAGCATTAGTACTGTTACCAGCCTGTTACACTACACCTTTAATTTACCACCACAGTTTTAGACGGATACCTCCAGAGGTAGCATCTGATGGGTTCCCACCCTCCTTCTTAAGAGCCAGTGGAAGGATTTATAAGGTTTAAGCAGTTTCTTATCCATCCAGAAATAGGCATGGAAGCTTTCATTCCAGCATTGCTAGTCGGTTTTTGAATCAGGCTTCACTAACTCTGCTAAACTAAACGCTTTTTTAATATAAGAAATACAATTTTGTTTAGAACCTTTGATTGCCCTAAATACCAACAATTCCTTTTGAAATAGTATAATGCTTCTAAATTATGACTTCTTAAATCCCATGAAATTTGAAAAGGTATTTTTGCAACATAGAAAAATCAATTATACCAGAAATATTTGAAATTGTTATTTGTGTACAAATATTATTATCGCCTTCTTATATCATGTATTCTTTTGTTTTGACAAAATAATAGGAGAATAGTAGCCATTAAAACTAGCACTATTTAATACGAAATATTGAGTCGTATTCCACTCTGAGTGTCAGAACAGAGTAACTTCAAGACACGTCAAGTAAATAAAAATCTTCGTTTTTGATGTCTTTATTTTCGTTCGGGAAAAGTAACACATCTCCAGATCCTCACCGTAAAGCATTTATTGTATGCATGGTACTAGTCAAAAGAAGCAACACTTTCAATTCCAGCTGATCGATTTAAGATTTCACAACAAGATCTATAAAATCAAACATTATTTATTTTTGTTACCGATGTGTATGAAATCGTTGGCGTACGAGATGCCTGCGGACTCCATGAAAAAGCAGCGGATAGGATAAACACGTTACCAGGAATCTTCCGGGAGAATTGACCAGTTTTTCTATTTGCTAATGACGATGACTAATCAAAGAAATGAAGACTTGTGCTTATTAGACGCTGTTTGAAGTTACTATTTTCTGACATTCAGAGTGGAATGCATCAGCTTGGTTTCTTAGTAAATATTGTCCGTCTTGGAGGGTACTTACAATTCTTTTTTTTAAACAATTACAATACTTTGTAAATTAAGTAATATTTTATTCTTTATTTAATGCATATACTTTATTTCTTCATCTATTCAGAATGTATTTCAAAATTATTTTTAAAACCTGTAATATTTTATCAATATTGCCTAAATGAATTCAACTGACTAAAATATGTTAATTTATTCAAATTTATTATCAATCTCGTATATTCTGTAACCTTATAATCTTTCAATGGTTATAACATCAATGAACAACATACATTGGTGGACATTGAAATCTCAACAACAAGAGGAAAATAATTAAGAGGAATGGAATTTGGGCAAATTAATTGTATAGGTAGCATATTTCTTCTGAGAATGCGACAGATCTCACTCCGACCTCCAATGAGCTCTACCTTGACACCACTGAAGTTGCAGATGACAGTAATTTAGAGTTAGGGGCATGAACTCTGAAGGACGTCTTCTTTCTGGTTTTCTTTCATTTTTTTTTCTTTTATTAACAAATTTGTGACAGCGCTAAACTCATATTCTACTAAATATGATGTAACAAATTCAAATATTTTAATGTTTCCTTCCTTATTTTTACCCCCCTTTTATCTTTATTAAACACCTAAAAATGCACAAAAATTGCTATCACCCCCTTGACCGTTCCTCTGCCCCCTAGCGAACGGTATCATCTAATTTAGGAACCAGTGATCTAACTGTGATACTTATTTTACAACTTTCTTGGTGTTGGGATTTTATTTACCAATAGTATTTCAAAAAAATAAATAATGCATTAATAAAAAAATTAAAAATATGAAAATCTGAATCATTTTAAAATGCAATTATTTTCCATTATAAGTTGGGTTTTCGATCTTGTTGGTTTTTCAAGATAGTCAGGCAGCAGTTCGAAACCCTACTGTTCATGTCTAAGTCGAAATCTGTAGGAATGTGCTTCCATTAGGCAAAAGGTGGAAGAGTCTTCCAGATCCACCCTTGAACGTCTCTTACCAAATTTTAGTAGCACAATGGGTGATGTCCAGATGGCCCCATACAACCCAAGTAACTCAAACCAGTCAAACATATCTTCCGTTTTTGTGACCAATAAACTCACGTCAAAGTGTTCAGCATTCGAAAAAAACCCATAATCTTGAGCAAAGAAGAATAAAATAAATTTTTGGGCATAAATTTCTTTAGTTCAGTAAAATTGTATATGCCTCAATATAACTGAATAAAAAAAAAATTAAAACACTAACACATAAATAAAATATTCATTCCAATTTTTTTATTATGTATTATTATTAATAAGTTGAAATATATAGTTATATAACTATACAAAACAATATAGCTCAACAAATAAAAAGGAAATGAAATTTGTGATTTGTCTTATATTTCATAAATTTCTCCTTACAGATGCCAGCTTTATATTGTTTGCTTGCAAATAACACAAAACTTTTTTTAGTATATTTACAATGCTGTACCATGATGGTTGGAATTTTGGTCAATATTTCATAAAATATTTTTGACAAAAATTTTAAATAAATCGATATTTCGTTACATAAATCCATTTAGATATTTTATGTACAAAACAAGAAAACACTATAATCATATCAAACCTTTCAAAGCAGGATCTTTAACCCCACAAGAAATTTAAATTGAAACATTTGCCTGGGGATTTGAATTCAAAGCTTTGTATTATTTTCATTGGAAAATACTGCGATTTCTTTGCGTGTTTACCATAAATCAGTGATTCTGTTTTTGTTTGTGTTTCGACATATTTTGAAATATTTTTAAAAAGACGTCGGCATTTTAAATAAATTCCTAAGGATTCTCTAAATTTTTCTGTGAAATAGTATGCATTTTTAGAAAAAGTTTTAACTGATTAATCTTCTATAATCTTAGTAAAAGGTTTCAATTCTTAACTTTTTATTAAAAGTAAATAATCCATTACTTTTGACATCGCAATGCAGTTTTAGCAAATTCCATTTCTGTTTTTTAAAGCAATGTTTCTTTGACTTGGTAAAAATTTGTTTAACAATTTTCTCTCAAGAATATGCAAATGTTTCATTTCACTTTCATTATTTTGTTTTTTTTTACCATAAAACATTCCAGATATGAATTTAAATGAATATTCAAAGGTTAACTTCTGATAAAAACAAACGTTTTTATGTTATTTAAAATATGCATTATTTATTCAGAAAGATTTACTAAAACTCCATGCAGACCTTTATTACCTTACAATAATTTCAATAATTACCTTCAATTATAAGAATTATGTGAAAACTCTGATGTATGATACTTGATATTTATTCAAAGTATAACATGTAAAAAATAAATATTTTTGTTTTAATTTTAATTTCTACGAAAAAACATGCACTTTTTCTAAAATGTTAATCCTTACTTTGATGTAAAAGTTTTTTAACAAAAATTTCAGTATTCTTTAATTATGGCATGATTTATTCAGAAAGATTTATATAATTTCAAACAAACCTTTGTTACCTTAAAATAATTTCAATAATTACCTTCAGTTAGAAGAATTATATAAATCCTCTGATGTATGATACTTGATATTTATATGTAAAATAAAACTATGAAAAAATAAATGTATAATAATATGTTTTTAAATGTATAATATAATGTTTAATAATATGTATATAATATGTTTATTATGTAAAAATAAACATTTTTGTTTCAATTTTAATTTCTACGAAAAAACATGCAATTTTCTACAATGTTAATCCTTACTTTGATGTAATAAATTTTTTAAACAAAAGTTTAGTATCCTTTAATTAAGGTATGATTTATATAATTTCAAACAAACCTTTATTACCTTAAAATAATTTCAATAATTACCTTCAATTATAAGAATTATATAAAAACGTGTGATACTTGATACTTATAAGATGTACGGAATAAATATTTTTGTTTTAATTTTAATTTCTATGAAAAAACATGCAATTTTCTACAATGTTAATCCTTACTTCGATGTAACAAATATGGCATAATTTTTTCAGAAAAACTTATATAATTTCATACAAACCTTTATTACTTTCCAATAACTTCAATAATTACCTTCAATTATAACTCTCTCTGTAAAAACTCTAATGTATACTTGATACTTATAAGATTTAAAAAATAAACATTTTCGTTTTAATTTTAATTTCTGAAAAAACACAATTTTTCTGCTATGTTAATCCTTACTTTGATGTAACAGTTTTTTTAACAAAAATTTCAGTATTCTTTAATTACAAAAGCTTTCTTTACTTTTCATTTGATAGACATTATTCATTTAAAAAAACCGTTTAATAAAGGGAACTTAACAGCTGGGTTTCAGTAACATTGTGCATAAACCTTAAAATAGCAAAACAAAATCGTTTCGAATAAAGCAATTGTTTGTGGAATTTATATATATTTTTATACTCTAGCAATGTAAGATTTATAAAAATCTCTCTTTCACAGAAAAATATTTAATAAGATACTGTAGCAAGGATGATAACAATATGCAGCGAAACAACACAGTCTCTGTCTCAGCATAAGATTTTCAGAGAGGAAAAAATAGGATCCACTATTTTATTCACTGAAATATCGAAGATAGATAGAAAAATAACAACAAATTCCTGTCTAGACCTTTACTATATTGTACATCAAAAGAGATTTTTCGATAAAAAGATTCCTACTTAAGCAACCAAAAAATTCTCTTGTTTCAGTCTTATAAACATTTCTCGCTTGTTGTAGAGCTCCTCCATTGTGCTATATATAAATGATTCAAGTTTAAGTGTTTTCATAAATTTTCGAACATTTCAGTGACTATAAAATGATACTTTGTTTCATGCATTACTTTTTTGAATTTCTAAGTATGACTAAAATAAATCAAAGAATTTATGTTTGAGATTTCGAGTGCATGTCTCGAAGTAGGTATACTCTGCTAGGAATAAAATAGATGGTTGACAAATGCAACAGAACTACGGACTGGAAGTCTTATTGCTACGCTTGAGATGAAATTTAACTCTTGCTAGAATCGAGGAAGAGGGGGGCATTAAACTGTGGGAGGCAGTGGGAAAACTACAAGCATTACGTCCAAAAACTGAAAAAGTTGTTAAGTAGTTGCATTCAGAGAGCATGATTAATAAGTTAAAATGTTGCAGAGCAAGGTAAATAAAGTTTTAAATATATATAAACTCCTGTTTGTGAAAATTGCAACACCATGAACTACTTACGCGAGTGAGCTGAAATTTTCAGGAAATGCAAATTAGTGTATGATATGCAAATGATTAGAATTTCAAATCCGTAGCGCATGCGTATGCTGAGCAGCGCCCTCTGAACGGCGGATGGATCCGAATAAATAGACTGCTGTAGCGAGGCGTGTATGGTTATCGGTGGTTATCTGCTAGTGGTAAACGTTAGCTCAATCGTTACTTATGCCTCTTCGACGAAAGAGAGCGAGATTTGAACAACTTACAGAGTTTGAACGGGGGAGAATCATCGGCCTTCGTGAAGCTGGATTGTCTTATCGTGCAGTAGCCGCTCGTATGCAGCGTAACAGCAGCACAGTGATGCGTCTTTGGAAGCAGTGGACGGACGAGTGTTGGACAACTCGGAAATCCGGGAGTGGACCCCGAAATGTTACGTCAGCTCGCGATGATAGACACCTGGTCCGCATGGCGCTTACGGACCGTACAGCTTCCTCTAGACAATTGGCAGCACAGTGGTCAATAGCTACAGGTGTTTCATTGTGGGCTTCATCAATTCGTAGACGTCTGCTGCAGCGTGGACTGCGCGCAATGACTCCTTTATACAGGATCCCTCTTACGCTAAACTATCGCCGCCTGCGGCTACAATGGGCCGCTCAGCATAGAGACTGGCGTGCTGATTGGCAGCATGTCGTGTTTTCTGACGAATCCGGCTTTAATTTGTGGTACCGTGATGGCCGCATTCGTGTCAGACGCTATGCCGGTGAACGCCACCTTCCGGAGTGCATTATCGAACGCCACATTGGACGAACACCCGGAGTTATGGTTTGGGGTGCCATAGCATATCATGGACGATCTCAATTGCTAAGAATTGTGGGCAATCTGAACAGCAACCGGTACATCAGTGAAGTTCTACAGATCCAAGCTGTTCCCTTCGTTCAAAGCTTGCCAGGCGCTGTATTTCAACAGGACAATGCCCGCCCTCATATCGCTAGGACTGTTGAATCCTTCTTTGCAACACGGCATTGTACAGCTTCTTCCTTGGCCTGCGTATGCCTGCGTATGTATGCTCATAGGAAATTGCGCATGCATATCTGTAATAATGTTTCCTATGAGCATGCGCGCTAGGGTGAAAAAAATAACAGACGTCCAAAATACGGTATGCAAAAACTCTCTATTAAAGAGGGTTGTAATACCTAAAAAGAAAACAGCTGCGGCCAAAGTGAACGAAGAGCTCAACCAGCATCTGCATTCTCCAGTGTCAATAATTACAGTTAGGAGGCACCTTCTTAAACAGGACATTTAAGAGAGAGCAGCAACTCTCAAGCCACTTGTCAAGTCTGTTAATGCCAAACGTCTTCTACAGTGGTGTCACATCCTCAAAATCTGGCTGATTGATAAGTAGAAAACAGTTGTATGGTCAGACGAATCATCTGTCACACTTTACCCCACAACAGGAGAGGTGCACGTTTGGGGGAACAGCTGCATAAGTGTATAATCTTCATTGTCTCCTTCCAACTGTCAAGTACGATGGTGGATCTGTGATTGTATGGACGCCATGTGGTTGTCGGCTGGCTCAATCGTAATCCAGAAAAGAAGGATCACTGTGAAGAAGCATAGCGAAGTTTTAGCTGACCATCTACTTCAGATGATGCAAATATTGTTTCCAACTGGAGATGGAATTTTCCAGGAAGATAATGCTCTTATTCATGCAAGGGGACATGTTCAATCATGGTTTGATGAAGACGAAGATGAAGTGAAATATCTACCTTGGCCCCCCACAGTCACTCCGACCTCAATGTCATCGAACCTTAACGGTCAATTTTAAAGCAATCCATCTGGAATCGATATCCTTCACCTTCATCTATCCCGGAAATTTCACGTTATCTCCATGAAGAATGATTCAATTTCCCACTAAACATAATTCAGCACTTGCATGATTCGATTCCTTGCATGATTACAAGACTCAATTATCATATTTTTAGTAATCGTAATAAAAAATCTTTCATCGTAATAAAAAATGTTTACTTTAATTGATTAGTAAATGTTAACAAATAAAAATGGCAGACTGGTTTAAAAAAAACAAGCAAACCCTTATTTGTCTCATTGTATCGTATTTATTAAATAATGATTTTCAGTAATCAAGTAAAAGTTCAATCAAGTAAATCAAGTAAAAGTTCTTTCCAAATAAATTTTGGGTTACTTTATCGAAATGCAATACATAAATTAAAATTCTTTACAAGCAAAAAATCAAAATTATAATTTAAATTTAGTAACTATTTTTTGGTTGTTTAAAAATATTACTATTTTTTTTCTCTTAACTGTTTACTGAATTATAAGGTTTAATATCTCTGAATACATTTGCTTTCGTGAACCTTATAAAAATCTAATAAATTCAGTCATTATACTTTCTAAATTCGTTAGATAATAAAATAGTAAGGTATGATATCCAAAGAAATGCGAAAATAAGAATCTGCCGTACTTGTAGATTAGAAATAGTTTAATACTTATGAAATAAATCAAGAATTTACACAAAAAATGATTTCATTAGGAGAACCTAATAAAATTATTTATTATAGCGAATTAACTAAAAAGTGAAATATGGCAATATGAATTTAAAAAAAAAGAAAAGAAGTATAACTTATAAGTAATTACAAAATTAGTTATTATGCCTTTATTAATATGATGTGTTAGAATTTTATTTTATTACAGCAAAGCTGAATATTATATTTAATATTTTCATGATTTAAATAAAATCAAATTCTTGCTTTAAGTTTGAAAGATGAATGTTTAATTAATCTGAATAGTTAAGTAATGAATTAAGCTCTCAAAATAAAGAATTCTTTTGTAGGCATATGAATTCGGACAAATTCTTTGGGAATTAAAATTTATGAATAACTTCACTGCTGCTAAATATGTTTAATATGCTGAAAAATAAATTTATAATACTGAGAAAATAAGATATATTTTTAATACTGTGATTTATAAATTATATTTCTCATTCATTGTTTGTGTTTCAATCATTGCAGAAAGACTCTCAATGTTTATGTTATTATTAAAGTCAATTTTTCTGTCTCTGTAACAGACTACAAAATTTTACTTTTTCTTTAAATGGCTATGTCTGGACCAGTTGGCCAACGAACATTGTTTATCACCATGCAATCTTTATTCATACACTAAAACTTTTCAAAACACTTAAAAATAAAAAAAGTTCTATTCATTCTTTCTTTCTTAAACTCAAAATATGTGGATTTCCTTTTTATTCATTCATATGTTTTATACTTTAATCAAATAACAATCAAATAAACCTTTATTTAAATCAAATAACAACCATTTACTCTTTAAATTAATATATTTATATTCTGTTCAAAGTACGTTGTTGTGTCTGGATTAAAATATACATATATGGATTCCAAAGATCAACATTTGTTATGGATAATTTTAACTTTAATAAGGCCCATAATGTTAACTATCTAAATAAGTAAATATACCTTTTTGAAGTAAAATTAAGCTAAATATTAATTAATGTTTTGTTAAAAATTAAAATAAGCTAAATCTTAATTAATGCACCTTTGCCTACTTTTAATACATCTATACACCTTTAATACAATAAGTAAATACAACTTTTTGAAGTAAATATAAGCTAAATTTTAATTAATGTTTAGTTAAAAATTAAAATAAGCTAGATTTAATAAAGAAAATAAATAATTTAATAATAATTAAAAATAAGCTGAATTTAAATTAATGTTTAGTTTCAATTTCTTTAATTTCTACAGAATAAATTTCATTTAATTAATATAAAACTATTTAGCACTTCAAATTCACAAATTTGAAGAATTGAATCTCACAAGTTTTGAGAAATAAATTCAAATACAATTACTTTAATGCATTATTACATACAATGTAATGAGTTCATTAAATGTAAAATGTCTGTCTCATCTAAAATGATCAGACGAAAAGATGTCAAAATAATAATTGTAAGTATTATAATGAATTGCAATATCTCTTAACTATTAAAATTAATTGTATGCGTATATACAGAGACTTTTACCATAATCTACATCTTAACAAGCCTAGCAATCGGTAGAATGTCAAACAAATCTATTTGCCATTAATAGTAGCCATAATAATAATTGTGTGTAAATGTCCAGTTATGGATGCTTACTCATGGAGTCTGTCACTAGAAACGTTATCATAACAAGTTTCAAAATAGCTTTCATTCCAATAGCTTGCTTGGGACAGCATAGATGCCTAAATCTATTGACATGCTGGCGTCGTTCTCCTCAAAGTATAATTCAGAGTCTCATTAATGCAAATCTTCATTTGAAATGTTAGGTTTAACTACAAAATGTATCCCTGCTCCTCTACAAATCATGATCAAATGTCAGTGGGTAATTTGTTGGAGTTACTATAAATGTGCATTTAACGAGAACGTGTTTGAAAACTGATGTTGGCAAACATTGATATCGATTGAATTCAATTGTTTTCCAGTGAAATTTTGTATGATTATTTATTATAAGATAAAAATACCACATAAATGGTTTAAAAGTATTTTAAAATTTAGTTAAAACTCATTTGTTATAATGGCGATGCTTATTACAAAACATTTGTTATGATGAAGATGCTTGTTACAAAATATTTGTTATAATGAAGATGCTTATTACAAAGCATTTGTCATCGTATAAGGCATACTTTATAAATACTCCCTGTTAAATTGTAAGTAAAATAATTGCAATTTTTTAAAAATTAACAGAAAAATTGCGATATGTAATGAATTAAAAAATTTAATTTTACATATTCAATTTTAAAGTTTGTTATTTAGAAGTTTATATAATGATTACTCACATCCGTAATAAGCAACAGACCATGACCAAGCTTAAATGAAAGAAATACCAAATTAGAAGGTTAGGTTTTTTGAATCAAGAAATTTTCTAAATGAAAAAGTTATCAATTCTACTAAATAAATAAGAATTATTGTATTAATTAATTTGGACATTCAAAATCTAAAATATCGGGAATGTGTGAATTGTCTATCACAAAAAAAAAATCAATTTTTATTATTATCATTCTTTAATAAAGAATCAATAATATTAATAATATAATTAATTTTAATATTATAATTTTTCTGGTAATTGAACCTTGAAAGTAATTTAAATTAAGCTTTGAAAGTTTGTACATTTTCATTTTAATAATAGAATTATTTATATTAGGATAACATTTTCATTATACACTCAAGAGCCAAAACATTATGACCACCCCTACATTTCGCAATGAACTCGCCTGGATGACGTGGAAGGCACGTGATCAGATGGAAGTGGTATTTAACTGGTATTAAGTGGTGGTATTAATCCATGCCAAGGCGGGTTGAAGCTGTGTTGCGCGCCAAAGTTGGGCCAACTCGTTATTGACAGGTGGTCATAATGTTTTGGCTCTTGAGTGTATGTAAGCCAGTCAACTTTTTCCGATTTAATTGAATAACTAAAACATTGGAATCGTGCATTATGTTCATTACTGAGGATATTTAAAGAAAATTTAAAAAATTGGCAAAGATTGATGTATCCTTCTCAAAATGCATATGAATCTTGCTACTTTTAATTACAAGATTTCAAAAATTCTCTTTAAAAACAAAAATTTATCTACAAAGGTTCAATATTACAAAATACTGTTCGAATTAATTAATTCGTTACAAATTATTTTTACCCACATGTACAATCGTACCAGTATAAAATTAAAGTTCTTTAATTAAATAATGGCATTTACAGTTGGTAGAATGAATGTACAGCAGAAACCATATTATACTAAAGAGATTCATTGTTCAATACTTTGCTTATTGAAGCATAAAGTTATTTGGAGTTGGATAACAAATGTGATTTTAATTGAATCTTTAGAATAGAATAGTTCCAAACACTATCGTAATTGTTAAGCAGTGCACTGATAATTGAGATAGATAGAGAATCTATGGAGCTAGATAGAGAATCCTTTAAATGTATATGATTTAGAAAAGACTTCAATCAAATTTATCTCACTCTTTCATTTGCTTATATGGTACATGAATACCATGATCGACACTTATTGAGGTCACAGAGGTATTGACAAACTTTCTATATCTCAGACTATTTAAATTCTTGGAAACACAAGTTGTTGAAAAATGTTTCAATTTTACTGTTTTAAGCATTAAAAATGCATTTTAAAATATTGTTCGTACAATATAAAGGAAACAGTATACTTAAACATTTTGAACATTGGCTTAAAATATTCATTACTATATTTCTGGAACAGGAACATTTCTGAATTATGTCATCTAACGGATAAACTGAAGCAGGTTAAAATATTGCCAATTTTATCTTGTTCTCGGCTAATGATAAAAGATATTTTATTGCCAATTCCTGTTAAGTTGCTTGGTTAAAATAACAAAGATTATTTATTCAAATAAATGAACTTCCTTTAATAAATGAATTTTGCTTATTTTTGTACGTCTGGGAGCCTCGTGTACTCGTTACTTCATATATACCACGAACTTTCCACCTATTGGTGATTAAGAGCAGATAATGCCTTCTAGAAGGAAATTTTAGAGTAAATGCTCCACATTTGCATATATAATAGGAGAATACCCCATATTCTTTTATACACGAGCATCATAATCGATACGAAATTCTTACACATACTATAGGAATCACCAATGTATCTGCTCCAGTGGATTAGAATCTAAGACATCCTGCATGCTAATTACGCAAGTAACCTCTGGCTTCAAGTTGATCACTATGTTAGGTTTACTTTAACAATTTTGATCATACTGTTCTAGAATATCATTTTTTTTCTATTGCAAGTGTTTTGAAAAGAGTGCATCAAAGGCAATTAATCTAAATAAATATTTAATTTCTCTACTTTAAGATATATTTTATATACGCTGCTGATGTAAGTTATGTTTCAAAAATTAGTATATTACGACTGGCTATCTAATTCATATTGACTTAAAAATAATATTTCAAAAGTATTTGCAATTTTCCATTTTAACAACATATAATAAATTTTCAACATGCTATTTTTGAATATATTTAAAAAAAATACAATTGTGAATTTATTGTTTTATTTAATTAATAATAATATAATACCAGAATATATGTTTATATTTTTTTTACTATTATCAGTTTGTTTAAGAAACAGGAACAATTGCCACTGTGCCATGACATTTTTTTTAAATTTATTTATTTAGAAATTATGTTAAAAGTAGGCTTTCTCCCATTATTGTACAGTTTGCATTTTTTAAACAACGTAACTTTTTAGCGTAAGAACTTTTTTACAGTCCGTTAGGACATTTATTTGCTGGAAATAATAATTATTTTATGACGTAATTATTCACAAAGTTTGTATGGTCAACCAATATGAGTTTTCCAAATAAATTCTAAAAACTTCATAAGCTAATTGTCTGTTGACTTTACTGATAATCTGAAAGATTAGTACACATATCCGATTGCAATAAGCCGAAAAACATATTGAAATCAATGCTATATTTTATATTGCCTTCTGATTTAAATGTATGTTTCAAAAATAAATAAATTACAACAAGTTGTCTAATTCATATTGACTTAAAAATGATACATCAAGTGTATTTCTAACTTCCAATTTTAGCAACATATAATAAGTTTGCAGCGTGCTATTCTTGAATATATTTCAAATAATAAAATTGCGAATTTACTGTTTTAATTCAAAATAATCATAATGATAATACCAGAATATATGTTTAAAATTTTTACTATTATCAATTTATTAAAGAAATAGGAACAATTACCATTTTCCATGGCAATTTTTTTTAAATTTATTATTTTAAAAATTATGTTACTTTAGAAATTATGTTATTATGTTACTTTTTTATAGTCCGTTAAGACATTTATTTACTTAAAATAATAATTATTTTCTATAGCATAAATATTCACATGAGGTTTGTATGGTCAACCAATAAGAATTTGCCATATAAATTATAATAAAGAAAACGAAAACCTTCCAAGCTGAATGTCTGTTAACTTTTCTGATAAAGATTAGGACACACGCCCGATTGCAATAAGCCAAAAACCACACTGGAATCAATGCTATCTCTCAAAATTATACGCATTAATTGAAAGATAGTCTTTTGGTTTGAGATCTCATTTCAGCTATGACAGCCAATGCATTCTTGTCGTCCACACATCATTGATTTTCTTTCCACTCTACTAAATACACTCGACGGAATTATCTCCAACGGGTTTCTTACTCACGCATTTCAGAAATGCCGACGCATTAGTTTCATACCTAAGATAGTTCTTTTTCCCCCAGGGAATAATCAAAGAGTTACTATCCCTTATTCCAATAAAGTTAGAACTCTAACTTTATTGGAATAAGAAACAGCACAAGTTTATAGTGAGTGAAAATGAGAGCCACTGTAACAATAACAGATCTCTTAGTGGATGAATAAGCATACTATAATAGTTTAGGAGAATAGTTTAGTAGTTACTTTAGTGAATAGTTTATGAGCCAATTTTAAATCAATTAAACTAATGATGAAGGCATACTGAAATTTCCATTATTTTAAATTGTTTTCTGAAATGTCAAGCGTCAAGTCGTGAAAAAGATTGTAGTGTTTTCCAATAATGAATTAATTTATTAGCATTAAATTCTGGACTAATTAAATGTTAAGCATATAATGGCATCTAGATCCCTATTTGTTTAGTCTACGTTAAAAAGCTTGTAGAAATTTTCAGAAGCTTTTGTTTAGAATATATTAAGAAAATATTTCTTCTAAATATATAGTTGCTAAAAGTTTCATTGAATAAATAATTAATGTGTAAATATAAAATATTTATTTAATGACAAAAAAATCATGCTAAAAAAAGTAATTGGAATGCAATTATTTGCAATTTTTGTTCTTTACACTCTGCATTAATTAATTAATTGTTTTTCCATAGTTTCAGAAATTTCGCTAATTCAAATTTGATGCTACATTGTATATTATATTAATTTATATTTGTAAATTATTATCAAAAGTTTTACAAATCTATTTAATGCAATAATAATTAATATAACCCAATAATAAATATTGTAAGATGAAAATAATTGTACAGCCAAACAAACAAGAAAAATTCAATTAAGTGAAGTTCAAAAAATGATTCGCAACAAAAATAATACCTTCACTTTTTAGATATAAATATACTATGTTTCGCAACTGCGTCTCATGTATCAAGAAAAGAGTAAATGTTAGAGACATTTGTCAAGCAACCACATATTACATTTGATTTAATAAGGATAAAGCTGACCGAAATAGTTCAGAGTTGCCAATATTAGATCCACTTCTGTTGACAGCTTATAAGCAACAAGAATAAACAACGAGATGCATTGATTGTTCAATAACAATTGTGGTTAAATGATGTACGACTAATCTTTTAATTAGGTATATATCTAGATATTTTTACAAAGATAAATGAAATTTATTGTATGATACTTATTCTCTCAGAATATTATACTACAAAGGTAAATAAAGATAAACTACTTTAAGGAATTTTTCTATTTCAAATGAGGTGCTACATTGTATATGACATTAATTTATGTTTGAAAGTCCTTAACAAAAATTTTACAACTCTTTCAAATGCAATAATAATTAATATAATATAGTAATAATCATTGTAAGATGAAAATAATTTTACAGCCAACCAAACAAAAAAAATTCAATCAATTGAAGTTCAAAAAATGATTTATAACTTAAATACTAAGTTCATTTTTAGATAGAAATGTACTACGTTACGCAACTGCGTCTCATGTATTAAGAAAGGGTAAATGTCTCTGACATTTGTCAAGCAACTACATATTACATTTGATTTAATAAGGATAAGATTGACCGAAATAGTTCAAAGTTGCCAATATTAGATCCACTTGTTGACAACTTATAAGCAACAAGAATAAACCACAGGATGCATTGATTGTTCAATAACAATTGTGGTTAAATGATGTACGACTATTCTTTTATTATTACTAGTATATATCTAAGTGTTTTTAGAGAGGTAAGCAAAACTTATTGTATGATAATTATTTATCTTGGAATACTACAAAAGTAAATAAAGATGAAGAAATTACTTTAAGAGAGATCTTAAATATTTAGTCAAAAAGGATTTAATTAAAATATGGTAAAAATAGATTAGAGTGGACTGAACGAACTATCCTGCGATTTAAGTTATTAAGGAATGCATAAATCTAGATAAATTATCCTATTTCTATTCGTTGAAAATTAAGAATCAAAATACACAAATAGTATTTCAAACATAATTTAAAACATAAATATAATAAGCATATTTCTTTTGAGTAAAACTGCAAATAAAAACACTACATATTTAAATGTGATTGTAGCATTATCACAGATGACAGCGAAGATGACACTTAAGTAGTGTGTGATGAATGAACTTAAAATGAAATATAAAAATATAAACAGGAAATATATAAAATTCAATAATTATTTTTTTAATTTTATGTAAAGTTAGGAAACTTTATATTTATTCATTTTCTAATACCTGTTATATGATAATAATTTTTATACTCTATCAAAAAAATAATTGCTCGGAAAAAAAAATAGATCAATATCTCTATAAATGGTTTAGGTAAAATTTTTTTTTTTAATTTTTTGAAAATTAATTCCTAAGCAACTGTACACTGAAGTGACAAAAGTCATGGGATACCTCTTAATATCGTGTCGGCCCTCTTTTCGCCCGGCGAAGTGCAGTAACTCGACGTGGCATGGACTCAACAAGTCGTTGGAAGTCTTCTGCAGGAATATTGAGCCATGCTGTCTCGATAGACGTCCATAATTGTGAAAGCGTTGATGGTGCAGGATTTTGGGCACGGACAGACCTCTCGATAATGTCCCATAAATGCTCGATGGGATTCATGTCGGGCGATCTAGGTGGCCAGATCATTCGTTGGAATTGTCCAGAATGTTCTTCAAACCAATCGCGAACAGTTGTGGCCCGGTGACATGGCGCATTGTCATCCATAAAAATCCCATCGTTGTTTGGGTACATGAAATCCATGAATGGCTGCAAGTGATCTCCAAGTAGCTGAACATAAGCATTTCCAGTCAATGTTCGGTCCAGTCGCACCAGAGGACCAAGTCCATGCCATGAAAAACAGCCCACACCATTACGGAGCCACCACCAGCTTGAACAGTGCCTTGCTGACAGTTTGGGTCCATGGCTTCGTGGGGTCTGCGCCACACTCGAACCCTACCATCAGCTTTTACCAACTGAAATCGTGACTCATCGGACCAGGCCACGGTTTTCTATTCATCTCGGGACCCACCGATATGCTCACATGCCCACGAGAGTCGCTGCAAGCGATGTCATTCTGTCAGTAAAGGCACTCGAGTCGGTCTTCTGCTGGAATAGCCCAAGAAAGCCAAATTTCTCCGCACAGTTCTAACAGACAAGTCCCTTGTACGTCCCACATTGATTTATGCGGTTATTTGACGCAGTGTTGCTTGTCTGTTAGAATTTTCGACTCTTTGCAGACGTCGCCGGTCTCGGTCGTTATGTGCAGGCGGTCGACCACTGCGCCGTCCATGGTGGGATGTTATGCCTGAAATTTCATACTCTCGGCACACTCTTGACCCAGTGGATCTGGGAATGTTGAATTCCCTAACGATTTCCGAAATGGCATGACCCATGCATCTAGCTCCAACTAACATTCCGAGTTCAAAGTCTGTTAATTCCCGTCGTGCGGTCATCATCACGTCAAAACCTCTTCACATGAATAACTTGAACAGAAATGAAAGCTCTGCGAAAGCACTGCGCATTTATACCTGTTCTACGCGATGCTACTGCCATCTGAAAATTTGTATATTGCTATCCCATAACTTTTGTCACTTCAGTGTATAACAAATGAAAAAAAAAACTGTTAAATTATTCACATGTGTTTTTCTAGGAATAGAAAAAAAATTATGCCACAATTTATTCCAGTCTTTAATAAAAAGTTCTACCGAGCGAAGACACCAATTTGTTAAATAAATTTTTAAACAACGTTTATTTGAATTACTTTTCAAGAGGACATATATTATTTTTCGTATATTTTTTAAGGTTTGCTATAATATTTTAAAGGAGAAGCATATAAAAATCCTATGCAAATGCTTTAAGATAAACAGAACAAAATATGGAAATCCAAATTATTTTTTCGTTTTTAATGTAATTTGTAAAAGTATTTAAAATAATTTAATTAATTTTGCTGATATATACTGTTTTTAATATTTTAACTTAGTTAAGATATTTGATCGACAAGATTTGTCTAAGCACACCTTCAAGTGATAATCATTCAGTTTTTTTCTATCTGTTAAGATAGTTGTGATTGAAGTTATCTTATAGGAATAAAAACCAAAAATAATTCATTAGTTTTAGAAGTATTTATTTTCACATTGCTAAATTTTAAATTTATTTATATTATTTCATATCATTGTTTATTTCAAGTACTTGTTGAATTTAAATTATGCGTTTTACGATTGTTAGCATTTATTTGAATTTCAGTTTCTTCATGTTGTTTTTACATTTTATATAACTATATTTTAAACAAAATTACTTATATACTTCTTTGACGTACAATAACATTAATTTACAAATTAATGAATAAATAAAAAATCACTCTTATTTCAAGTACTTGTTGAAGTTTTAGTGTTATATTTCAATTATGCTTTTTAAAATTGTAAGCATTTATTTGAATTTTTCCCTTGCTGTTTTTATATTTAATATAGCTACTTAATATATAATATACTTAAATATTTCATTGACATAGAATAAAATTACTTTATAAATGAATCAATAAAATAAAAAATCCAGTTTTTAAAATATTAAATACATTTAGAAATAAAAACAAAATATATTGAATTTTATGTTACCCACTTTTTTTTTTTTTTTTACATTTTACTAAACAAACGATTTAAATCTTCAAGAAGTGTTGAAGATATTGTGATTTTTTTTAAAAATAACTTACTCAGTATTTTAAGCATAGTGAGAAAAATAAATTAAGAAATTAAATAAAATTAATACTAAGCTGATTAAGAATCTTATAAAATGTTTTGTAAAAAAAAAAGAAAGTAAAGGATTTCCAAGCAACACAAAAAGAATTAAAATTTCTAAGCAATAGAAACTAAAATATCATTGTTGTTTTTAAATTGTACCAAAGCAAAAAAATATGATATAAAAACAAAGCATTTGAAAATAATTTTATAGAAAAAAACAATTGTCTTAATTTTAAGTAAAAAAAAAGGAGAATTATAGCTTACATTTCATTTTCACACGATACGATTAATGAAAAAAACCTAAAATGCATTGAAGCCTAATAATACGAAGATTATTATTTTCTCCACAAATGTAATTAGTTTATTGAGTCTTAATTGTTTATAAAATTATAATTATCTTTTATTTACGAAATCTTTGTTCTGAGATAAAGCTTTAAAGGAATTGAAAGATTCTTGTTAAATCTAATAAGGATTTTAATTGCTCAAATGTAACAATAGAATGTTCGTTTAAAAAAATTAAAGAAATGTACAACACTGAAATTATTTCACAAAAATGAACAAATAGAGGAAATTTAATGAGTAAACATTGTACAACAATGGAAATATTTACTTAGCTTAGTAGGTATTACAAATTGATATACGTATTCGAATATATAATTTTCTAACATTTACATGCAAGTGTTAATTTGGGAAATCAATTTGAACATTTCGGAATTTTAGTAATATTTAGATTTTAATGATAATTAAGGGGCTGGCTATTTAGCGTATCTCCCAATGGTATAATTACACGACAGGAGAAATTCATCATCCACAACAGTTCTGATATCAGCAATTAACAATTTATCTACTCGTTATCCTATTAAATGTCAGAAACTTCAATGTGAATTTATTTTAATTCTTATAATTATTTGCAAAATAATTCCTTGTTATGTAAATTTGATATCGGGATAAATAGTTATATAATAACAAAATAAATCTAAGTTCATATCATTATATTGTATTATTTATTATATTGTAAGTGAATGAATATATTTTGAATATATTTAAGAATATATTATTTACTAATCCTTCACTAATAATGTACTTATTAACTTTTCTAAGAAATTCAAAACTGTTATCTGTATATATTTATTTATAATGCATTAATAATATTTTACTGTTATATTCTTTAAGAATAAACGGTATATCTAGTGTAAACTTTTATTGAATTTTGAGACAAAGTTTTCTATTTATCTAAATTTTGTAACAAAATGAATTCCAAATAAAATAAATTCTAATTTTAATATGAATTATTATGTATAAATATAGATTCAATTCTAATTTTTCAGTAGAATTTTACAAATTTAAAAAAATTTTAGTGCATAGTAAAGCTTTAAAGTAATAATTATAAAATGCTGATATTTAAAGTTTTTTTTGTATGGTGGACTTTATGATTTACTTAATTGTTGTTTAAATCCATTCATATCAATTTATGCTTATTATATTTATACTTTGGGAAAATAATTATTAAAAGTTCACAATCAATTCTTAAAAGTATGTAGGTTCACTGGAAAAATATAGAAAAAATATATTATAATATCTTCATATTTTGAGATTAAATATTCCTTGAACTATTTATTTTAATTTATTTATTTTAATTCTTACAATTATTTGCAAAATAATTCCTTGTTATGTAAATTTGATATCATGATAAATAGTTATATAACAATAAAATAAATCTAAGGGAACATCATTAAATTATTGTATACAAATGAATATATTTTAATCATTTTAAATACTAAGCATTCAACTAATAATATGCTCATTAACTTTTTCTAAGGAATTCAAACTTTTGTCTGTATTTATAATGCAGTGATAATAAATTTTATTTAATGCAATGTAGCCTAATTTAATCAATAATTTATTTTATAATGCATTAATATTAAATTTTATTTAATGCATTAAAGCCTAATTAATTTAATAATAATTTTACAATGTATTAATAATAAATTTTATTTAATGTATTGAAATCTAATTTAATTAATAATTTAATTTTTAATGCGTTAATAATGAAATTTATTTAGTCAAAATTATTATTCATTAATAATATGTTTATTGTTGTATTCTTCTATTAATAATATGTTTATTGTTATATTTAGCGTAAAATTTTATTGAATTATGATAAATATTTTTCTATTTATTTAAATTTTGAAAAAATGAATTCAATATAAATTAAATTCTAATTTTTCATTAGAATTTTACAAATTTTTGAAAGTTTTAATGCGTAATAAAGCTTTAAAGCAATAATTATAAAATACTGACTTTTTTAAAGTTTGAATCTTTTTATGTTAGATTTTATTATTTAACTAAATTTTGTTTAAATTTATTCACATCAATTTGTGATTATTATAATTATTAATCAATTTGTGAATCAGGAAAATTTTATATATTTTTTCGGTTTTCTGGAAAATCTAACGTCTGTATACTAATCTAAATTATATATATTCTTTATCACATAATTATTCATTAGTTTTTTAAAATTAACATTATTAAAAAACTTTATTAATTAACATTGTATCGAATGACGAGCATAATTATTGTGTAATTATAAAATTAATTTCGCTTCGAAACTAATGAAAATTTATTAGTAAATTCAAAACTAGTGCTTTGATTTTATTTAGCAGGTTGCCATCACAAAACACAGTACTTCTTAAATTGCAGAGTACAACGTTATTCAATATATGAAAATTAAATCACTCTAAGGATTATGATAAATAATTTCTTATAAACATACAAGTTAATTGCTATGAAATTCAAAAAATAATTAATATTATTACAGTTTGTAAGAAATTCTAGATTTTTAATAAAAAATTATGATTATTTGCATCACAAAACAATTCATGCAGAATTTTAATTTTTTTATTTGGTTACTATTAAATGGCAATTAAATACCAGACATTTCTTAGTAAGAGAGACTTTTAGACTTCACAATAGACGAAAAATTGAATTCTTAAATAGGGACTACAAATTTCCTTGGTAATCAATGGCTTTATAGTGCTTAACAGCTTTTTCAATAAAAAAATTAAATATTTGTACCATGACACTGCTTCATTGCAATAAAATTGGTTAATTGCATCTATAAATAGTATTACACTAAATGATTTAATATGAGTTATAACACACCCAGACATTCATATATTATTAAATTATGATAATTTGAATAAACTATTAAAGTTACTCTGATATTTAATTAATTATTTCAAAAAATTTAAGGAAAATGAGATTCAATTTCCCTTACTAAGAGACTGTGGGAGTAGAAAGTTTGTCTAACACTGACACAGCGTGTTTATGGAAAGTCTGTCAGTAATTGAATCCACATTACCACAATTCCGGAGAAAGATATTCATTGACAAGCCACTTAATATCACACTTAAATGATAAACGGCTTCGGATTGTTGTCTTTCACATAGTTTCTGGTGCAAAGAGAAACTTCCTCCACCACATAAGTTAGAGGAGGTTTCTCTAAGCATCAATTAATAATGTTAAGTAACTGTTTCTGTCTAATGGACAAATATAGACCCAACAAGTGTGTTATTTCAGAACTATGTACGTATCGCTTAAGGAAAGGACAGCCATTTGAGGTGAATAGCATTGATAAAATTGTTACCATTAATATTTATCTCAAGTTAAAAGGGTCTGAATTAACTAAATTATTTCATACTTTGCTTTTTCTGAGACTTTGCCTATAATTAACTATAACAATTTAATTAATTTTTAAAGAAAATTTGTTTAAATTAATGTGATTCAATTTCATTAAAATAAAATCCAATTATCGTCATAACTGTGTCTTAAATAAGAAGCTGAAGTAATTTAAACAATTTGTATTCATTTCAAGCTATCCATAGTGGGCATAGAGAACATTTTAATTTTGGTGAAAGTTTTTTGTAATACTTTTATATTTAATTTTGAAACGAATGTTGAATGACTCAAAAATTTAATTTCGAATTATAATTTTCGAAATACAAAAATACCTTACAGAAAATATTTATCCCAAAATTAATTTTTAATAAATATTCATTTAACGCACTTGAATAGATACAGATCAGTAATTGAATCCACATTCCCACAACTCCAGAGAAAGATATTCATTGACAAGCCACTTAATATCACACTTAAATGATAAACGACTTTGGATTGTTGTCTTTCCCACAGTTGCTAGTGCAAAGAGAAACCTCCTCCACCACATAAGCTAGAGGAGGTTTCTCTAAGCATCAATTAATAATGTTAAGTAACTGTTTCTCTCTAATGGACAAATATATATCCAACAAGTGATCCGAAACTTGCTATTTGAGAACTATGCATGTATCGCTTAAGGAAAGGACAGCCATTTGAGGTGAATAGCATTGATAAAATTGTTACCATTAATATTTATCTCATCTTAAAAGGGTTTAATTTAACTGAAGTATTTTAGGATTAGCTTTTTTTTAAACTTTCCTAATAATTAACTATAAAAATTTAATTAATTTAAATAAAATTGTTTAAATTAATGTGATTCAGACTTATTAAAATTAAATCCAATTAAAATCATGACTGTGTCTTGAATAAGAAGATGAAGTAAATTAAACAATTTGTATTAATTTCAAGCAATTTTTGAAAGCATTGTGAACATTTTAATTTTGGTGAAAATTTTCTGTAAGTTTAAAAAAAAATCTGTAAGTTAAAAATTTTCTGTAAGTTAAGTTCTGTTAATTTTAAAAAGAATGTTGAATGACTCTCAGAAATTGAATTTAAAGTTATAATTTTCGAAATACATAAAAACCTTACAGAAAATATTTATCTAATTAATATTTAAATAACTGGAATGGAAACAGATCAGTAACAAAGCAGATTTATTCAATTCAATTTACAGAAGCAAAGAATGAATTAAAATTGAGTACTTATTTATGGCTGCATAAGGAATTTGTGGGAATTTTGTTAATGACATTAACTAACATATTTGTTAGTTTCGTACTTATTACAAAATTTTTAAAAACACTTAAACCTCGTACTTAATTAACTCTCAAATTGCGACCTGGATATACAATTTTCAATTTTGTGTTTAATAACAGCTGGTACTTTTTAATGATTTGAGATATTTACGATCATTTTTATCCTGATCTTCGAGTTTTAATGAATGTAAGTGACTTTTTGCAGAAACATTATATCAATTAATCGAAAGTTCAGAGTGTCTCTTAATTATCGTTAAAGTTCTAGTTAAGTACATTATTAGCATCCTGGTCCGTAAACATTCTGAAATATGATTTCAGACTTGGAATTTTAAATATGGCACTGTACTGCTGTTATAAACAAATATGAAGGATGGTAAATTAAGGAAATATGCATTAAAATAAATCCTCCGAATGCCTAGATACTGTATGAATGGATATATTTCATTAAAATTGATTTTGTGAAAAATTAATTTTTTAAGTGCAGCTCAGTAAAAGGATATGCATATTTTTGTCGTTTTAAATATTAACCATTTGCTTTATAAACTTTTCAGGTATCAACATCTGGTGATGTTATCTTAACTACCTTATTTTAAAAATGTATTTTAAATCTTTAATACAGAATTGCATTCACTTAGCTCGTTCATAAATAGTTCATTTCCCTTTCAATATTATTTTGTTTAATATGACAAAAGATTAAGTACATTAGTAAAATACATTAGTTTTTTGTCAAAGAAACACGATATTCTACAGATTATTTGAAAAATGATTTTGCTTTGATTAATGTTAAGTATAAAATATTAATAAGAAATGTAGTTTTTAATTTTGTCAATGAAATAACATCTCCTTTTACTAGAAATACACACCAACCAATTATATTTAATGAAAATTATAAATGATTAATTTATTTATAAATAATTAATTCATAAATTATTCATTTTTAATGATACATAAAATTATAAATGATTATTTAATTCATAAATAATTAATTAATTAATTATTAATTTTTAATGATTTATTAAAATATAAATTATTGATTAATTTAAGAATGATTTATTTTTTAAATGAAATTTAATGTATAATTTAACAAAAATAATTAATTTATTTTTGAAGTAGATCCTTCTAAATGAAAATAAAGTAAATGAAAAACTAAGCATTAATGCTTGTATTAATGTTTAAAATAAAAAACTAATGCGTTTAAACAAGCTTAAGAAATTAATTAAGAACGAAATTAAGAATTTTCATAATATAATTAATGTTTGTAAAACTAAGAATTGCTTTAGCTTTTTATTTATTTTACTGTGTTTTTTGTGATAGTTAATATTCATATTATGTTGCTTAAATATGTAAAATAAATTCATGTAAAGTAATGAGAAAAACTATGCATTTGGTTTCTCTCCATAAATTAAGCATAGCATAGCATGAATAAGGAAGAGAAAAGTATGCATATTTTGTTGTACAAAGCAAAAATGTATTTTTTTTTTTACATTTTAAGTAAATTATTTACATATTTTAATAATTTTAGAAGAAAGCGTTTTAATTGCAAAATTCATTCGCTCCAAAATTCCGTTGGTTAATTTTTTCAGCATTATTCTATTTCTGTGCATGTAAAACAAGAAAAAAAGCCCATTTTCATAGCTCAAATATCTTCACATATTATTTTATAGTAAAAAGCCAACCATTTTCATAATATGCAAAATAAAACTTCAATTTAATCTCAATGCTCCTCTAACATACTTGTTTTCATAATTCTAATTTTTATAAATATTTATTTTTGTTAAATGCAATTTAGTTAAAGATATGCATGTTTTTATCAGAATAAACGTTAGAAAAGTGACTTTATTCACATTTTTTACGTTTTTAAGTTATTTTTACTCATATTTGCTGGGATTTGTGAAATAGCAGATAACCAGAAAACTTCCACTTAACCAAGCCTGAATCCTTCAACACATTGTATGAGCGCGTTGTCATGGAGACACAAGTTGGTTTTAAAATTATATATTTTTATAAAGGATTTATTTTTTATATATAAAAGATCCTGTTATTCGACTTTTATAACAATATCGGTAAGGAAAATATTAATACTTTATGTTACGCTAATTCAAATAAAAATTTTCGATTTAATATCGCATGAATCTAATTTGATTGTTTTAATAAATGCATATTTTAATTGTTAAATAAAATGCCTAATTTTATAAAATAATAATAATTTGATATATCAAGTGTAAAACATAAATTAATAATAATTTATAAATGTACATGTAAAGGTATTTCCTTAACCAAAGTATCGAAGTAATATTAGTTCCTTGCGCAATTGTAAGGCTGAACAAAATGGGAAATTTCTGTTAGTTAAATAATATCAAAAATTATTTTGTTTGTTGTATTGTTTTATTTATATCAATTTTTAATTAGTTCTTGATATCGATAAAAATATTGCAAATCATTTGTTCTTTAATCGAAAACCACTAATTTAACTGTTTAAAAAGTCAATTAGATGAATCATGGTCGAGATAAGTGATGAAAAAAATTCTTCCGATTTTATATAACGTTTTGAATATTGTAAATTTAACAAAAAGATTTCCTTAACTGATCATCATACTTAAATGCAATGTTTTCTTGAAAATATTATTAACTACCTGCTAAAGAATATTTTAAACTACTTCACTGAAGAATACATTTCGGTATTCAGCCATAACATTCTTTAATAATGTGGACTATGAAATAATTTACAGGATCAAAGAAGCTAGAAGAAAAACTATCTGTACATTATTTTTATTTTCACTGACATCTAATTAAATCTATAGAATTATTTCTAGCATTAGTTATAGAACTAATTATCAATGTAAATAACTGATGATTCTATGTCACGTAACCATTGCTCTTAATCCAAACAATCTACTTAACATTACCAGTACTTTAAAATTACGGCCGCTATTAGCAGCACAGGACGCTGACAGATCACAGATTGCCTTATACTGTGCCAGAATATCGTGCAAAATAGTTTGCAAACCATCTAGTAACTCTTCACGTAGTCAATTCAGCTAACGACTGGTGATGGGGAACATATATTCCATACGGTTGCCCAGTAACTGCTTTACCTTTACGTGTTGTCTATCTAGTGAATAAATTAATGCATGGCCTTTTTTTTGTTAATTACATTTCAGTATAACTGGTTGTCTTTCAAATTAGAACGAAAAGTACTAGAGGATAGTATGTTGGCTTTCCGAACTAATGGAGTTTGCATCGAAAGCTAAGAAGGGATGCTAAGTCGAAATATTCTATATATATGCCGGAGATTAACATAATAAATTAATAAATTAGAAAATCTGTGAGTTATTTCCTTAGTCTCCCTTGAAGATGTACGTTTCAAATTGCGATGGCAGAATAAAGGTACACTGTAACAGACGTAGTGGTACATCCTAATAAAAGTTGAATCTTCCTCATATTTACCCTTGTAACAGAAATGAACTTAATCAAAATGTCCTGTATTAGAGCTAAAATATTGTACAAATATCGAAAATTTTGTACTTTGAAATTTTACTTTTTCAACTTTAAAATATTATGTTGAGAAAGGATCCGTTACTTTCATTTTACTGATAGAAGCCAGCCATGGGTTCACTTTACTAGGAAAGAAATATGTGAAAGAAAAAGAACCTCTATTGTAAAGGATTATAATATTATTTTCATCACTTGTTGAATATTTGAATTCTGAGGAGTTATAAATTATTATATTTACCGATGAGTTATCGAAAATATAAATATATTGATTGGTATTATTAGGAATTTAAGAAATCTAAATTAATACTAAAATTATCAATTGATAGCATTTTGTGCATAAATATACACCAAAACATCCTACATTTAAGTTTTTAAACTTTTTCCTTTTTTGAAAAACTATAACAATTTTGTTTATAAATGTGTACAATTAAATCTGTCCAAGATACCCATGGAATTATTTTGTTCTTTCATGCCATTCTCTGAAAAACAAGTCTCTCCCAATGGGCTGATCGGGATTTTGCCGGAAAGTAATTGATACGATGTTACATATATCACCAATAAAGCCTTTAGAACAACTCAATCGATTATCCCTCAGTCGTCTTACATGGATCCATGAATTGCGCAATCGTTATTTTTTCTTCTGCCGTCCAAGGTCTATGCTATATCTAGAACAGCTATAAAGAGTGTTTCTCACCTAATTTTCGCTAATTTATTTCCATGTCTCATCCCAACTCAATCAATAACCATATCTTATTGTTCGTACAGTAAATGTTATTACATTCAACCTCCCTCGCATAATTGTCAGAGCAAGAATTAGGGAAACCATTTCAGAGAGGTAGGTGGTAAAGTTTGCTACGTAATGAGGTACTTATTCATTTCTTATGGTGGGATAGTTCTTTGCCCTTGTTATAACACAACCACGTCTACGGAAAATACACGGATTAAAATAAGTGGAGATTTGGGAACATTTGAAGGTAGTAACTTTAATGGGGAAAAATCTCTGAAGTACCTCATTAAAATGATATGCATATATATTCGTCTCATTTAAAATTAGCAATATTATTTTTTTAGGAACATAAATTCCAAAAAGGAACAATTAGAGAGATAAAACTTTTTAATATCAAATTTAATTTAATATTAAAAATATTATTATTATTATTATTTAATTTTTATTCATGAAATAGTATAAAAAATAAAAAAGATATTATCCTAGAACTTTGCTATCAATAAATTACATAGATTTGATTAAATATATGAAGATAGTTATTTCAAACAAATGGCTGTCGGATGTAAAAAAAGTAAACGTACAGGCTCAATTTCCTGGAATTTATGTTTAATAAGTTTTCTAGAAAGCATGCATACATATTTTAAAGTCAATTAACGATAAATTTAATATATTTGTTTGCTTAAATCTAATTTTACTTAACGTGATTTCAAAGAAATTCACCAAGCAAAAACATATTTTAAATATTTTTCCCAACGTATAATACCATAATGAAAGAAGAAATAATATTAATTTCGTTTAAATATAGTTCATCATTTGAACTACCGGACATAGAAAATTGAACACCATAAAAGAGTGGCTAGAATATGATGAAAAATTCGTACCTAGACAGAGAATGCGTAGGTAAATACTTTTACAAGAATATACTTTTATACAGCAATGATATATACAAGCTGATCAATAGGAAGTAGGGCCACCTCTGGCAGGGATGAAAACGGCAACTTAACGAGATACAGATTCAATTAACATGCGTTATTTTTCTGAGTGATAGAAGCCCATATGGTCTCAAGCTAGCACATATCATCACATCACATATGCAAGTAGAAGCCCATATCATCACATCACATATGCAAGTGGAAGCCCATATCATCTACTATTCGTCGTCTGATTGAGTTTGAGATATGTTCTATCAGTAAGAGATCGAGAGATATTGCAGGCCAAACAGCTGAATATGCTGTCGGCCTGCAATATCTGCTGATGAATGCCCTGTGAGGTCTTGCGCCGTCCCGCAGGAAAATACCATTTACAACCGCTGAATGTAAGGTCGCACAATCAGCTGCAGGACCTCATTGTATCCCCGTGCTACCAGTATGCTTCTGATATGTACCAGGAATGACCTGCTATCGTATTTGATGGTCCTCCGAACCCTTATGCCACTTTGAAAAGCGGCATGACATTCAACAATAGTTGTTGGATTAGCTCTATCTCCTCGATGGCTCCAGACTTTTACTCAGCGACTATCATCAGACAAACCGAACCGAGACTCGTCCCTAAACACTACACTCAGTCGTCCATGTGTCTCATTCTGACATCATTGCACTCTTTCACGCTGGTTGGTTGGCGTCAATGACAGTCTTCACAAAAGACGACTTTTGTGTATGTCAATTTCAGCCAATCATCGTGAAATTACTCACCCAGATATTGAAGCATCCAAAGTTCCCTGCAAATTCCATATAATGTCGTGAGTAGTTGAATGTAGGCTGCCACTACTTCCTTTGGGATGCGTCGATCAGTGCGTTCCGTTGTATGTCTTGGCGGACCTGGTATTTTGCGATGATTCACATTGCGTTCATTTATTCATCTGGTCCAAATTCTATGTGCAGTGGACGCATCTACGTGAACACATCTACGTGAGTTTCAACAACGATACGGCTGAGACCAATCAATCGTCCGTAAGCTTACAATCTTCCTTGTAAAATCAGCCAATAGCCGGAACTATATGCAGTATCGTCGCCTGCGCATCTTTTAATTCACAGGTGTCTTCTCGAAATTTTATATTCCTTAGGCGATAGAATGTATCGAGTGTTGCTTCATGAGCTATTTCCTTCCCTTCTAGACCACGCAATAATCTTGTTACTAACTTGCATTTCAAGTTATCTGCTTAACTTGTTTATCTGTGCATTCCCAGAAATTTACATATTTATAAGGCAGAAATTCATGCTGTTGCATTTTCTATGTCGGGTAATGTATATCAGAATCCATAAGCCTTACTTTTACAGCCTAGTTAAACAAGTAATTTCATGTCAAATTTAATTTAAACTTTGCAATTTGTAATCTAATGAAATCTTAATTTTTTGAAGTTAGAAAAATTTTAACATGTAATAATTTTAAATTTAATACAACTATAAAATATTGAACATAGTTAATATAAACTTTGATTTATTAATTAACATCTAACATATACAGTAGGTTTGGTTATAATGTCAAAGTCAGTTTATACATAAAATTTTGTTTTTCCTTATTTAGAAGAAATATCTTCAAAATATTAATTGATCTTATAATAATATACACTCAAGAGCCAAAACATTATGACCACCTGTCAATAACGGGTTGGCCCACTTTTGGCGCGCAACACAGCTTCAACCCGCCTTGGCATGGATGGCACAAGTCCTTGGTAGATGGCCGGAGACAGATTGTACCAGATGTTTAAGCAACGGTCACGCAAATTCGAGATATTGACGATGACCTTTTTCTTTGATAGCGTGTGGACGTCCAACACCATGTCGTCTACTGCTGGTTTCACCGTCATTCATCCCCTTTGCATAAGTATTAACAACTGTAGATCGCGAACAACCCACGAGTCTTGCAGTTTCGGAAATACTTGTTCCGAGCCTTCGAGCCATTACAATCTGCCCTCTATCAAAGTCGCTTAGATCAGCAGCCTTTCCCATTACACACAGAAGTAAGTGAAAGAATGATTCTTTAGACTCTCCAGCAGCAGTTAAATACCACTTCCACCTGATCACGTGCCTTCCACGTCATCTTGGCAAGTTCATTGCAAAATGTAGGGGTGGTCATAATGTTTTGGCTCTTGAGTGTATATATATATATATATATAGAGAGAGAGAGATAAATAATTTCTTGATTAGATTAGAAATATTAATATTCTTAATTAATGCCTTGTTGTATTGCATGTGTCTGCGATAGATTGAAAATAAAAAATATTTTTCAATAATTATCTTACTTTATTCTCAACATAATTCCTTTATGTAAAAAATAAAGGAAAAAACTGAAATCCTTGCTAATTTCAATTAACATTTACGCATTTAACAATACGGAAATTAATGATTAAATACTTAATTACTACTTAGATTTTGAAAATATCCTCAATTAAAGGTAATGGCGGAATTAAGTAACAATTTTATCCGATTTGTTAAGTAATTTATTTAGATAATAAAGCCAGATAATTTACGGTTACTGAAATCATCCATACGAGAGGGAAATGAACCCCTGCAAATTTTCTGAATTCAATGTCCCTTCAGGGACTAATCGGGGTATTTTCTGGGAAGTATGAAGTTCATTATGTAAAAAAAAAAGCCTCTCGACTACACTCTAATCGACTAAAGCATAATGAATCAGTGTACGAATAAGATTTTCAACAATTTAAGGAAGGATAAAAAGAAGATTTATAAACAAGAGTTCAAATTATTCAAATTTTTTTGTGTTTAAATATTAGGAATTCAAGGAAATTTAGTTTCCATACGTAACATTGTATTTTTTTTCTATGCTTCTAATCTAATGTTTAAAAAAAATTAAGGGAAAATAATGTAGAGTTAGCCGGTTCCAAAAGATGCCTAACGGCCGAACCCCAAATTTCTGTAGGTATTATCCGGTTTCAATAGATTCATCCCGGTCGAACCTACAGTTTTGTTAGACTTCTCTACCAGTCTAACAGTGGCTGTACTTTTGCAGTGGGTGTCTAGGGTATTTGACAGACAAAACGCAGTAACGGGATGTTACTTTAAATAAAGCCATTTAATATTCTATTTTACAATGATATTTACATTAATTAAGGGGTTAAACATCTCTCGCTGCTTGACGCAGCCTCCCGCCAGCGTTCTCTTACAGCGTTTCTTCATCTATGGGGCCCTCTCCCCTTCTCATGGGGTCAGAGTTCAAAGTTTAATACACCCCCACTTGTAAACAGGCTCTGTCAAAGACAAGCAAGTGTCGCTATCTGGTGATTACGACACAAACAAATCCTACAATAATTTGTATGATATTTTAGTGTACACATTTCACTTAACATTTGTTTCCTATTACTCTAATCAAACAGTCACCTCTTTTAGTGAAAAGCGGATGTCCGACTTCTGATGGAATGGATAAGTGGAAATTTAGTATTGTCTCAGTCGCTGCATTCAGAAACGAGGCGATTCGATGGCAGATATATCAATGCGTGTTAAACATCTCACATCGTTGCCTGAAGAATTTTCCGAATTTTCCACTGTCCTCTCCTCAACAGCCATTGGTGAGCTGCTCGTGGTATACATAGTGGTCCACCGATATTTGGCCCTCATCTCACATTTTTCTAACTGGTTGGAAACTACAAAGTCCTAGGTACGCTGGAAAGGTGTGAAGAAAATTAAGTGAAATCGGTATGTGGTTGAAAATTAATTTAATTTGAATTGTCAAGGGTGTGTTTGTTTTTCTGCCTGCCATCGAGAGAATCTTTTCTATACATTCCATCATGCTAAAAATTATTAAAACAACAAAAAAAAAATTTGGAAAATTCAAACCTACAAGTTGCGTAAGTATATAAAAAAATGTAACTCCTCCTATATTCAGCAGATATATAGAAAATAAATGAAGCAGGAAAAACTCCCAGGGTGATACTTATTCCTCTGCCAGACCACCCATAGTCAAGGGATTAACGGTAAGATCATTTTTTGGTAAGAAGGGGATTCTCGCAGTTGAACAATTTCCCCGATTGCCGGTGTGTCAAAGAGAGCTCTTTAGGCCTATAACAATGCACCTTTCAAATAGATGAACTGATTAATTAGAAATAAATTACTTCAATTATAAAAATCATTCCTCTCTTAGTTTTGCTGTTACATGTTGATATTTCATTTTATCTAAAAAGAGTTAGAGGTAAAATTTTCGAAAATAATTTTATTTCAACTCATTATTTTTAAGGTCTTATGTTTTTTAAGAAATAAAATGTGCTACATCAAATATTTTAAATAAAAATATTACATAAATTTTTACTGCATCGTCTTCTATACTGCCTGATTGGATAGTGCTCTGGCCTTTGGTACCAGGCCCTCAGCTTCGTATCCTGGTTATTGCATGAATGTTTGTTAGTGGGATTAGCATGGATGTTTCGGAATCTACGTTAAACAGTAGTACCCATTCTAATTAGCCTAAAGTGAGCAAAAAGTGACAGAGCAACAAACTAAGCCCTTCCATTCATTTTAATTAAGGTAATATAAAAAAAAATTCTGCTCTATATTATTTGAAAATAACGCAAACATTTTTTGAATAAGATTAAAATGATATTTGTAGACCCTCCCAAAAAAATGAAAACAATAACTAAATTATGCATACAATTTAAATCGAAGGATTTTTTAAACTCCTCTAAAAATTATAAAATTAAATGTCTTTTACTGAAAAAGGAAATTGATAATATTTTTGCAATAGACTGAATGTTTCTTTTATTTGAGAATATGATGGTATACTATAAAAAAAACTGTCATGTGCATTTAAATAAAGGCCAAAAGAAGTGAGAAAATAACTCTCAAATAAATAAAATCAGTTTTGATATTTTCGATTTAATTAATTAGCTGTATTAAAACATACAGACAAGTTTATGGGAACTTATAATACAATATTTTAAGAGAAAAATTCAAAAATTAAGTGTACTTAATCATTTTTAAAAAGAAATACTGTCAAAGAGCATTTCTCTTTGTGAGTTTTCTCAAAAGGTGTAATTTAGTTGAAATTTAGCAGACTGAAAGAGTTTAAAAAGAAACTGAGTTGCACTTTTCCTTTGTTATTGCAGGAAAAAATGTGTTTTATTCTTTCTACCATTTTTAAAATTAGGTTCTCTAGAGATTTAAGAGCTTTTAGTCAAGCTGAGAATGATTGCCTTATAGGGGTTACTGCACTTGCTTTTATCTTAAAATACTATTGCCTTTCCTTTTTTAAACTTATGAATGTATTATACCAGCTCTCTGGCAGTATCCTTAACAATATATCTTGAGAAAAACTTACTTAAATGTTCGTTTTATCTATGCAGTGTAGGCGCTTTTAGACGCTACATTTGTTCTTCCAGTTTACTTTTTCAAACAAAACTATTTTGTTATATTCCATGAATTTCAATTTTACAGGAATATAAATTTTTACAACCCATGACAAGTTGCTGTCGGGTAATTTGTTTAAAAAAATGCAATTCATTAGATATAATTTTGAAAATTAAAAATTAAAAACCACAGAAAATTTTTGTTATTTTTTGGAATAAACATGAGTATAAGACATTTTCAAAATAATATATGTGAAAATATATAATATATAAAAATGTTATATATGTAGATAAATATGTATAAGATATTTTCAATGTAATATTTATAATATTACCCTCTATTTTTTATTTATTTATTTATTTTTAAACATCGAGGGATCTTATTTATACATAACAAACAACCTACAGAATTTTGAAAAGAGAGAAATTTTCATTGTCTATTATCTACGGAGAGGACATTTATAGGTAACAGACTCGTATTCGAATGCCATATAGGAGAAAAAAAGGACATTTCCCACCTTGGAGCCTGACTGTGGATTCAAGATGCTTTAGACATGTTGTCTCAATCGACATCGAGTCTTATAGTCTCTGAAAGCAGTGACTACCAGCAGTACGAAACATCTTCCTGAACGCTACCTGCGCACTTTACCACTAGCCCACAAGTTTAGCTATGCTTTGGTTTGGATTTAATGATGATTAATTATATTAACGGATTTAAAAATGATTAATTATATTAATGACTTTAAAAATGATTAATTATAATGAGGATTTTAAAATGATTAATTATATTAAATGAAGATTGCCAAACCTTTCTTCTATGGGACACTTTTGGAGAAAAAATATATTTCGAGGAACATATAAATATATTAATTTTACGATGATTGCCAAGCAGGAAAGTTAATATATAATTAGCAAAGTAAGATACTCTTGGAAATAACAAAAATGTCGTATCATAATATTCTTTTTTTTTTGTGTGTATGTGTGTGTGGTTTTCAAGAATTTGTAATCACTGAAATAAGAAAAATGGAGACTGGTATTTAATTAAAATCAGAACATTAAATTTATCATTTTCTTATGTACTTTTGGATAATTGTAATTTGAAATAATAAATAAAATACGTACGCAAAAATCGTAAGGTTTTTAGGTAATTTACTATTTTATGCTGGACTACATCCATAACAGAATAGGCTGTTGGATTGGAAGTCCAGAAATAAATTGACTTCGAAAAAAAAAGTTTATATCTCTTAAAAAGATAACTTCCAATAATGATGAACTTTAAGTACACACATTTCATTTTATGACACTAATACGCTCATGGGGTTGATTTGACCTCAATTTTTAAGATAATTTTTCATCAACATATCAGTTCTTTAAAAAATTAATTATTCTTATTAATTAAATGCTTTTTTCTAATAGGAGATAAATATTATTTCATTTAAATAGCAGTTTTAAAATAAAAAGTAATAATTTTTATTTACCCCTAGTTTTTTTATTCTCTTTTTGAAGTACACATTTTTTTACACTTTTCAACGACTTTAATCATTTTATATATAGAATAAATATTAATTTCTTCATAAAATAGCATGAAATTAGAATAAAATTTAAATTTTAGATTATATTTTTACTTGAAGATTTTGAGAAAATAAAACATGAAAATTCATCATTCAATACTGAAAATCAGTCCAGAATTCCGATTTAATTTTTTTGCGTACATACAAATGACATTATTTTTGCTATTTTTTCAGTTATAAAAGGACTATTCATTAGTATGTTCTTCAGAAAAACTTTTGCATTTGATGAAGAGATGCATTTTACTAAAGGCAGACATTTTTCACAAGCAGATGATGTTTCCCAATTGAATTTTCTCGGCCACGTTTCATATGTAAGAAGGACAACTGATTTTTTAGGGCATTTCGCTTCTCTAGTATATTTAGCATCCTTTCTACGGTTAAGTGGAATAAAGTTACATTAAGTTACGTTAAGTGGAATAAATTTATACTTTGTTCATTTTATAAGTGTTCTTTTGTAGGCGACAGTAAATTCTTTCAGATAATTAGGTTGATTTATATTCTTGGCCTCTAGAAAACCCGTAAGAGCTCTGTAAATGGTCTTGTCACAAAGTAAGTGTGACATAATATTGACAAATTGTGTTTGTACATTTTGAGGGTGGTATTATTTTTCTATTTTGTTCCATCTTTACCAAAATAAAACTCATCATTATATTTTCCGTTGCTGAAAGCTGATTCTTCAAAAGTTACTTTCTGTTCCGATTCTGATTCTTGTACACGTCCAAAAATTCCATTAATTTTGTATTAATCTTAAATTTCACCTAATTCGCTATCAGTGGGAACACTCATAAAACTTTTCTCAGCTTCTGCTGCTTACGCTCGTACTTTGTCATCATTGCGATGTAAAATGAATCTCAAACAATAGAACACATACCTGGTCAAAAGGACCCCACATCCCTATAAGAATGAAACTTTGTAACCCTGCTTCATCCTACGGACTGCAAGAGCGCACACTGTGGCGTTCAGGAGAAATGGTAAGTAGGCCTCGAGACTCTCACCCGAGAGGAAGTATGGCGCAACCGACGCTTCCTCAGAGATGTTTAGTTTACAATCTCACATCCCGAGAGGAAATATCTTTATTTTCGGCTTAGAAGTGGAATCATTCCACGAATCTTTTATTAGATGTCTTTAAATGTGTAGCATGTTGCCTGTTATTTGTACGTGGTGTTTGTGCGCATGTAAATAAAGCTGTGAGTTCTCAAATCTGTATCTGAAGTCTCAACCCAACCACGCCCAGTTACAATCCAGCTGCACAACCGACACTACAACTTTCTATTATTTTCTTTTTCTATTGCGCTTTTCTCCTTTTACGGGAAGTACAGAAAATATCAGGAAAGTACAGAAAATATCCCAGGAAAGTACAGAAAATATCATCTATCTATGTAAAAATTCCTAGAAACTTCAACGAAAGAACTATCATGGGGTCATTTTGAATGCATTTTTAGTTTTAAACTCATTCCAGTTCATGTGCTTATGAGCTAAGAATATGAGAAATATTTTCTTATTTATCACTGTAAAATGTTCTTTTTAACTATTATAAATAATTAATTAATCCTGTGTCTAAAATATTTTTAATACCAAAATTTTTAAGATTTAAATGTATTTTATATTTAATTGAAAACAAATATCACTTTATAAGTATTTTCTACTTTAGAAAAAAAAATGTCTGAAATAAGCAGCTTTATTCGTATAATCGTCTCTTAAGAGTTAAATTAACCATTTTTTGTTAACAGTTTGTTTAAATTTCACCACAAAGATAAGTAGTATAATTATCTGAATAAATAATAGCCTCAGAAATAAACCGTTTTTTTAACACTCTTAAGTTAATTTAAAACAGATGTCTAGAATAAAACAGGTAATTAAGTGTAGCACAGATTTTTATTTTGTATAAGTTAAATTCAATTAGTAAGAAGTATTGCTAGTAAATGTTTTACTGATCAATGATTAATAGTTTCACTTTTGTTTATTACCGAGAAAAGAATTTTTATTTTATTTAGATTATCACTGTGATAATTTATACGAAACACTAATTTAAAATGATACTAGATTAAATTAATGTTGCATTATTTAATGCAAAAACTTTTAGAAAGCTTAATAAAAATTTAATAATTGGAATATCAAAATTTTTTAGAAGAGGTTAATTTACATTTAGACTCTTGGTTAACTAAAAAAATATTCATACAAATTTAACATTCAGTACAAAAAAATATTAATAAATTATAAAAATTTAACATTATGAAAACCATAACAGTTATCAATAAACACTGCCGGGTTTTTTTAAAAAGGGAAAATTTTAAAATGTGTAAAATTGTTTTTATCTGATCCTTGCGTTAAAAAAATATTTACAAAAAGTATTCTTAAATATACCCTAAATAAGATTCGGATACAAGAAAATGTTCTTCATTGCAGTCCTTTATTTGCTATTATAAAGAAGTCTTATGGAATGATCACCATTACCCATAATATTAGTAAAGTTGATGAATAATAATAAGTTAAATGTCTAAAAACATGGACGAACATAAGACCAGCAACCATAGATATTTTATCAAACGCTTTTTATGAAGAATGTTATAATTTTGTATTAATTGAAATTTAATCATCTGTGATATATATGGTTATTTCAATATTTTTTACATATCTAACTCTCTTCGTGGATTTATTTTTATTCGGTCTCAGCCACCACGGCACTAAGTGAGGCTTTTATATTCACCATTCTTTTAAGGGACGCCAGCATTATTAGAAATTTGACAAAGTTATTTACAAAAAGTATTCTTGAATATACTCTAAATAAGATTCGGCTACAAGATAATGTTCTTCGTTCTAGTCCTCTATTTGCCATTATTATGAAGTCAAATGGAATGATTACCATTACCCATAATATTAGTAATTTAGTCGATGAATAATAAGTTAAAAGTCTAAACACATGAGCGATCATATGATCAGCAACCGTACATCTAAGTATTACCAAACGCTTTTTATGCAGAATTTTATAATTCTGTATTAATTGAAATTTAATCATCTGTGATATATATGGTTATTTCAATATTTTTTACATATCTAACACTCTTCGTCGATTTACTTTTATTCGGTCTCAGCCAACACGACACTAAGTTAGGCTTTTATATTCACCATTCTTGAAATTTGACAAAATTATTTACAAAAAGTATTCTTGAATATACTCTAAATAAGATTCGGATACAAGATAATGTTATTCGTTCTAGTCCTCTATTTGCCATTATTATGAAGTCAAATGGAATGATTACCATTACCCATAATATTAGTAATTTAGTCGATGAATAATAAGTTAAAAGTCTAAACACATGAGCGATCATATGATCAGCAACCGTACATCTAAGTATTACCAAACGCTTTTTATGCAGAATTTTATAATTCTGTATTTGTATATGGTTATTTCAATATTTTTTACATATCTAACACTCTTCGATTTACTTTTATTCGGTCTCAGCCAATGAAATTAGGCTTTTATATTCACCATTCTTGAAATTTGACAAAATTATTTACAAAAAGTATTCTTGAATATACCCATAAAGATATTTATTCGTTCTAATTTGCCATTATTATGAAGTCAAATGAATGAATAATAAGTTAAATTTAGTCTGAAAAACAAACACATGAGCGATCATATGATCAGCAACCGTACATCTTTTACTACCAAACGCTTTTTATGCAGAATGTTATAATTTTGTATTAATTGAAATTTAATCATCTGTGATATATATGGTTATTTCAATATTTTTTACATATCTAACTCTCATCGTGGATTTATTTTTATTCTGTCTCAGCCACCACGACACTAAGTTAGGCTTTTATATTCACCATTATTTTAAGGGACATCAGCATTAACATGAAATTTGACAAATGCTTTACATTTTGAACAACATCAATCAACAAGGAAAGGTGCAATCAGCATTTATTTTTATACATATGTCAGGACTGATATAAAAGGTACACTTTGTCAAAATTGTAAAAATACAACCCTTCTAGATCATGAGAAATAGGGTGGAAACCATATCTATTGACCTATGTACTAAATGAACTATGAAAATTTTATGAAACATTTCATTGGATTCTATTTTTATAATAGATACAAAATATTGTAAAATGGGCTTTTTTATGTAATGAAACTTTAAAAAATAGTTTTAGTGATCATGCAAAACTGTTCGTCTATTATTTTATCTAATTTTATTTTGAATGACTGACAACAGAATAATCATTAAACTTTCAATCCATCTAATATCAACAAGGGTCTAGAAAATATAAAAACTTATAAAAGACTCACATTATACAAAAACAGAGTTTTATAGTCTATCTGAAAGCATTTTAGATATTATTCACCTTGATTAAAATGTTCAGGAAAACAAAAACCGTATTTATTTTAATATTCTATATAAAGGAATAAAAGTATGCATTTTATATTATTGCAATTTATATATAGATTTTCAAAACATTAGTAGCAGTAACACTATTGAAAAGTACTATTGGATTACAAGAGACTTCTGTACAAATTTATTTATATTTAACCTTAAAAGAACTAAATATTACATGGTATTTGCACAATTATAATGTAAAAAGGCAGATTTATTTTGTTTGTAATTTTCTGATTTCGAACGCCATACATACTAATTTGATACCATTCACATTGTAACGTCTTGGCTTATACTAGACTTATAACGACTTCAAGAACAGGTCCACATTCAAGTTCATGGGAACACACACTTTAAATTTTATTTACACATTATTTATATATATATATATATATATATATATATATATATATATACAGAGCTCTATTTACAAAAAATGAAGGATATAAATTAGATACACAAGTGCAGTTCATTCCAAGTTCGAAGATTTCCAGAGTTCTCGAGTCTACGAAGAATCTAAACACTTGGTTTGGGGCAAACCTTAACTATTACACGCCGTGATTCACGAAACCACAAGGGGCTATCTTTGAAAATAGGCGAAAACTCTGGCATGTTCAGTAATTTCAGAGAAAAAAAAAAAACAATACTTCTGGTCGACTAGTCGCAGAACTCTCTCTATTCTTCACCAAAAATCTCCTTTTAAGACAATCCGTAAAGAGTATTTATCCGTATAGTATTTATAGTTAGTCAGTTAAAAAACTACAAATGCTTCATTTATAAGAGACTATTTATGTTAGAAGTAGGATAAAAAACTATAAATGCTGATTTATGAAATTTTTAGGTAGACTCATTAGAGTAGACATTTCTGAACTTGTGGTTTATTATCAATCACAAAGGAACGACTCATAGTATATCATATTCAATCTGCAGTTATTTCGGCCAGTGAAGGTCTCACGACATTCTCTAGTTTCCTCAATATGCATGATACCGAATATCTGCTATTAGATTTGAGTGACAGGTTGTTCTCATTAGTACAAACACTAATTGCATGTAATATAACTACCCATAGTAAAAATCGTCTGCTATCAAATTTGAGAGATGAGTTTATTATATATTATTCAAATAATATACATTTCTCTCTCCTGGGAATGAAATGCCAAAACTCTTCTCGTGAGAAAAAAAAATGTTGCAATATAAAGAATGAAGAGATATTGCAGATGCAGAGTTGCAACACTAAACCCACAATAAATCACCGCTATTTTGAGCTAACAACTACAACGATAGGATCTGAGGGTTGAAACTCGAAACGTGTCGAAAGGGCACCTATCGTGCCCTTTTGAGCTATATATAGGAAACCCATCTGGATTCCAATGTTTGATATATATATATTGATGAGTTTCGTACCAAATACACATGCTTCAGAAACCTAAAGCGTTGTCTACTAGGTCTCTGTAACCTGTTTAATATGTAAATTTGATTAAATATATAGAGTTTTACTCAAAATAATGGGTGAACAAATATAGAATTAAATTATATTTCAAAAATAAACCAAAAGTTTCTTATAATTTTGCTTCCTCAGAAAATATATATGAACACTTTAATTTATCAACTAACTACTAAAATAACAACTCTTGATAATTAGTTCGTATTTACAAGTCACTTAAAATATTTTCCTGTGTACATTTTTAAGAACCCTTCATCAGAAAATAAACTACTGAAAGTTTTATACCTAAATTATGTTTTGTTTTCCATTTCAATAATTAATTCGGAGAAAACATCCCGGATTATTTTCCTTGAAAATATCCTCCTCCTATTATTGTTCTGAACAATAAAATAGTATTTAAAGTAATTTAATCCTCAAAGGAACATTTTGAAAATTATTTTATCTCAAAATAAATGAGAAAACTTTAATTTTAATAAAACGTAAAACAATTATTTATCGATATCATATATTCTGACCAGTTTTAGTCCTGGAATATAACTAATAATTGTGGTGTTTTTGTTTAAAACTAATAATACTCGACACATAAGAGACTCCTTCGTTAACTCCCAATTCCTTAAAATATACTTAAAATCCGCAATAAGCCATTAACTAGTTTACTCTTAGACCACACTTTTTAAAAAGCAGGTTCGAATGCCTTCAGAGCTTACAATTTAGAGGAGAAATGCGTACTTATATTAGATAAAAAAAAGTGCAATACTTTTGATTTAAATAAAAATATAGTTTAGTTTTGAATTATAGTGAAATTAGCATATTCAAGGAACATCACTTAGATTCAAAATAACTGTTAACTGAAATTAATCAAGTGGTTCGGTTTGGTGTGTCGCTCTACGGTCATTTTTTTGCATACTCTAGGCTAATTAGAACGGGACCTACAGTTTAATGTAGATTCCGAACCACTAACAAACATCCATGCCACCGCCAGGATTCGAATCTGAAGTCTGTGATACAAAAGGCCACAGCGCTAGCCAATTGGACACCAGGCCGCAATTAGTAAAATTATCTCCATATAACAAATGTAGTAGACTGATCTTCTATCCTAGGATTGTTGTCAAACATACTACTTAAAAAAAATGATACATAAGTAATGGGCAGTTTTGTCAGCAAACTTTAAAAAATACGTTTCACTATAAAAGAATAATATATTGGAGTAATAGAATAGTTACAGCACGAATAAAATAAATAAAACACCCTAACACAAAATATATGTATATAAACAAAATTCTAACCCCATTGAATGCTAAGACCACTGGGCCACTAAAGTCTAATAAGGTAATGATCAAGATATGCACCACTTTCATGGTTTGGTTTGGTTTGTCTCTCTACTGTCATTTTGAGCACACTTCAGTCTAATTAGACCGGGACCTACAGTTTTAACGTAAATTTCGAACCTCTAACAATTCATGTCAGCACTTTCATGGAGACAAAGGCATAAATCTAATAATAGCATTAATAGTTTACGTGCACGGTGCTTCATACAGAAGAGCCGTAATGCATCGTTTACAATCTCTTCTAGCTAGTATTCATAGAATACGGTTTCGCATCACAGGGAAGAATGGGAAATCGGAAGGAACTTAGCTCTTGTATACTCTGAAGTTCGCTTTCTTTCGGATAAATTCTTTAAATCTTATTATTATGTTCCACATTAGTCGACTCCATCTCTTCAACAAATCTCCATCTCTATTTTGATGTATATTCGAGGTCTTTGCTTCTGCAACTCTCTTCTTCTTTCGAAATTGCCAACGGTCCATTTTAGGGACCGCTCTTCACTCTCTCACTGTCTTGTTTTCATTTAGGTAATGAGATAAATTGTATGATGGTTATGATATCGATTGTTCTCTACTCTCAGTCTCTTTCAATGTCACTAATAGTTTATTATTTTTCCTTAGATATCCCACCCTTTTCTCCTTATTGGCCGTATTTCCCCCCTGAATTCCGCCCACGCACCTATATTCTTTTCCATTGGTGTGAGTGATATCGCCTCCTAATCAGACCAAGTAACGCAGGAGGTCTTTTTGGAGGTCAGCAGTCAATTTCTCCCACACAGGAGGCATGTCATAAAACATCTAGATAAACACGCATCAGAACTCCGCTAGGTAGCTAAGTAGTGGTATTTCTAGAAGCAGTATTTGAAATATTCCTTCTGGTTCATCTGATTAATCTCAAATGGGACCTGTGTATCTTGGGCATGGTCTTAGAATGGGCAGTCATATGGGTTCAGGATTAGGCATTCATCTACCACCACAATACAGAGGGATAATGCTATCCTTTATGTTTAGTCAAAATACTTACTGATCTGGATATCCATCAAATTATCTAAATGTTCCTCTCCCATCATTTTAACAAAATGTATGTCCATCATAAATATATTCTGAAAATAGGTGACAGCAATCAATGAGACCTTTTCTATAGAAGAAGGTAAACAGCGATTGTCAGTTATTATTACTGAAAGGTTCTTAAAGGATTCCATGAAATTCTCCTAATTCTTCAAAATAATACCTAGGTTACTATGGCTACATTTCATGGAGAAATTGATTACAATGCGAAATTTGTATTTAGTGACGATGAAGTATTTCCTGAAAATCAAAAGAACAAGACAAGATAGATGAGGATAGATGAGGATGAAAAAGATCGAAATTATAAACTGGAAAGGGGAAAAAGGGAATCAGAACATGAAAATAGGCAATTACTCCAATCTGATGGGTCCGAGAAAAAACTTATCATGAAACTGACTGGTCTCTTGAAAGGGTACCTTGCCTTTGTAAGAAAAAGGAATGGTAATTATCCTATTTCACCTGGACTTAGATATTACTCTGTCACAAATGATAAGTCTACTCCACAAATATATATATATATATACGTTTAAATTTAATATAGTACATGTAATATGTTAAAATTATTAATAACTGTACCTTAAAGCGTATGAAATATTTGTAAATGTATATCGATACTACATGATTCGGCATTATAGACTTTTAATAAATATTTTTACATCAATAAAGCAGCTGCCATCTTGTAGCGCTACTTGAAATATAAATTTAAACACAGTTTGAATAAATTGAAAATATTTGAAATATATCTAAAGTGAAAAATAAAAAACTAAATTAGTAGATTTGTGCACTGAACTGAAACTGGAACTTTCACAAAAAAGTTTTTCAATGATAATTCAATAAATGGAAACAAAATGAAGGTGATAAAATGAAAGAAATAAACTTTTCCCATGAAACGAAAAAGATTTTATTTATTAAAATTGACAGAAAGTGTCAAATATTTAATAGAATAACTATTTTATCGGCATATTTTAAGATTTAAAACTCTAATTTTTATTTTTATGGGAAAGATAAGTTGAAGTAAAATCAATATTTTCTTTGAAAGTCATGGTGATTTGTTACCTATGTTCAATTTTTAACATTATGAAAATCAAAGCTGCATCTTTATTCTTTTTGAGTCTGCTGCTAATTTTCTTCGATTTAAATTACATGATCCGATTTTATTTTGGTATTTTTGTTTATCCTTCTTTCACTGTATTTGAACCATTGCTACGTTTGTTATCGAATTAAAATGAAATATTGCTGTATTTAGTCTTTCTGAAAATCGTTACAATGTATAATAATTATCAAGCTTCTGAAAGACCATTCATTTTTTCCATTTGAAAACCTACTCAATTTGGTCATCAACAATAGCCTGAGTAACCTTTACAATGGAAAGTTTCATTTCCTCTACCCTCAAGATTCAGCTATTTTATCAGTTTAAATACTCAAAATAAATTATACAATGGCATTAATTTTGAATATGCAGCATTGAATGTAGAAAGATTTTTTTTTTATTGTAACATAGTTTTTGCCCCTAAAAATCTATATCTTTTTAAGTTTTTTATTTCAATTTAATTTTATTTAGCAATTTATTTCCAATAGTGTTTCTCCGATGTTGCACAGCTACCCATTATTGGAAAAGTCTTTCTGTCTTAAGAGTATTACATTGATCTTTAAAACATCCACACAAACAGTTTGATGATGGTGAAGCATATAGAAATAAGCACCATACAATTGTAAGTGATACTTACAACCTGCAAGCAAAAAGATACCGATCTTTATTCTTTCGAAGAACAACTGCTCAGTCCTTACTATATTATACCATATTTAAATTAACTTGAATCACATTTGTGATTTTTAAAGAAAAAGATAGATGATTCATCGTTGTATTTATTATTTTAAAAAGTATATTTGAAAAAAGTATCTAAAATAGTGAATTTAGTAATTAGCAGAACATACATTTTATCATTAGCATTAAAATATTCTTCAGAGAAATATATGTAATCATTAAATCTTCCTTTCCTTTTTAGCTAAAGAGTAAATATTCCTAACTGAAAATGAAAATCCAATTATATTCTGGAATGACTAATTATGGTAGGAAGGAAAGTAAATAGTCAAAAGTGTCGATACAGTATATGATGCATTGATAACAAATGATTAGTAAATGTTTAGAATTTTACTTATTAATAAGTGTAAAGCAAACTATAGTAAAAGTGTCTATATCATCGATATATTTTATGACGGTAAAGAAAACTAAGAGCTTTCTCGATTGCAAAACTCAAATGCCATTGCATAATACCTAACCATTAATAACATCTTATACAAAAAAATTAAGGCTACACATAAATATTGCATAAAGTATTTTGAAAGCTTGATTTTAACAATCTCAAAAAGAACAACATTAGTTTTAACATTTTAAAATTGTGTAATAAATAAAGGAAACATTTCTTCTCAGGTATTAAAACACTTCTTCTTTATTTCAGAAGTATGGAATGTTAGGTTAAGGAATAGAAGGGGTTGTAACTAACATATCTAATATGAATTATTAAATCACTCTTGCAAAATAAATGTTATGTTAATCAACTAATATTAATAAATGATTTAGTGATTCTTATTTAAAGTTAAATAAAATATATTAGGAATAATATAACATTCAAAGTATATAATTTAGCACAATATGTGTAAAAGGGTTAATGGGTATAGTAAGTTAATTTTCATATAGTTAAATGATATTTATTATAAAAGATTTATTCTTAACAATCTATAGGTTATTCAGTTTAGAACTTAAATTAATTCAAAATAATCCAAATGAAATAATAAAAATACTAAAAAACTATAAAATCAACTATCAATTATTTTTTCAACTTCAAAGTAATAATACTCTTTTTTTTGTCTCAAACTAAACTTCGAAACAATAAAAAATCATTTATTAATCCATTGTTTGTGCTGAGATCAGACATTCCTTTAAATTGTTTGCTTTCAAAATATTCTGAAATTTCTCTTTCTTTTTTGTAATGTCTTTAAACGCCATTTTTTTTCACTGAATCTTCCCATATTGCAACACGCTTGAACGGCAGTTCGCTCTTGCGTTCATTCAAAGTGAAATGATTTCAAAATGCAGAAAACTCATTTCCTATTCCTGTAGAGTGAACACAGCATCAAGAAAAAGGCAGAATTCCCATATTAGAAGTTATTTGTCTCAAATTGTTATCATATCAAAAAGAAAAAACTAAGCAAGAAGAAGAAAGAATATTAATTTCGTTTCTTCGTCGTAAAACAAAGAAGAATTTTTTGTATGGTTTCCTTCTTTAAAAAATAACATATTAATAAAATGCAAATCCAACTTTTTGCTAAGAGAATGATTGTTTTTTTCTTCTTTTTCAGAAGTATTTATAAACTGCAGATTTATTTATTATTTTCATGTGCTACTTAATTTCTTTATGAAAGGCTAAATTTATTATATAAGTTTTAAAAGCACTGTCTCTGAAGTTACTTATTAACTACCATGTGATAAAACTGTATAGTTATAAAAATTATATAAGTTAATAGTTGTACTTTTATAACTATAAGTTATATAACTTATTTAACTTATATACAACTTATTAATTTTAAAACAGTTAAATAAAAGCTACCAAAATGACTATGTACTGAAAAGAGTTGATAAAATTTGCCAGTTGGTTCCGTATAGTCGTTATTAGATTTTATTTATAAATTTAAATTTGCACCAGAAGCAGATATACTTTTACTATACATATTTGTGCATAATAAAATAAGATATGTATTTTTTCAGTAATTTCAGAATTTGAATCACTCTTCAGCATTTTGTTTACTGATATCCATTGTTGAAATCCTTACAATTACAACTGACTTACCATATAAATAAGTTATTACTACTAACTTACCATATAAATATGTTATTACTACTAACTTACCATAACTTACCACTAACGTACCATATATATAGGTTACACTACTTTCATGTGTCGACATTACTTATTATGGAAAAAATTTACATTCGAAAAGAATTTCAGGAGAAATTGCTTTGTATTTATGGAATGCATTAGAAAAAAACGCGAAAAGTTTCCAAGATCTAGTGTGATTTCTTGCTTTTCATGTAATCAGAAATGACAAAACTTACACTTCTGAAGCAAAACAATTTTTTCAAAAATTTTTTAAAAATAATTTCCAAGCCTAAAATAATCCGAATTAAAATGTTTCTCAAGTGAACAAGTAATTTTAAAAATACCTTTCTCTTTAAAAATAATGACTTACAAGTGGGTTTTTCAAATTCAGCATTTTGCTGCATTGCAAATTGAATTCTACCAATTGATTAAAATCTTCCTGAAAATAGCTTTTCCCTTCACATTTAAAAGATGCTATAAAATTTATTTTATTAGTTGAATTCAAACTTTATTATGCATATTTGCATTATGTATACAATTTATATACATATAATGTGTTGTTGTTGTTTTTATCCCACTTGGCTGGCCAAGCCCACGAGCCCATATGGGATTGAAGGGGAAGGAAGCAGCTTCTGTTGTGATGGAGCACCCGTAGGTAGAAGCCTGACTTTTGCTCCGTGACGCTCTTACAGTCATAGAAGACCGGGACCTACGGCTTAAAGTGGATTCCGAACCACTGCAAACATCCATGGCACCGCCGGAATTCGAACCCGAAACCTGTGGCACCGAGCGTCAGAGCGCTAGACACTCGGCCATTCAGGTCCCAAATTTGCCAACGGCACGCAGTGTTCCCAGGTGGTCACCCACCCAAGTACTGACCGCGCCCAATGATGCTTAACTTCGGTGATCTAACGAGAACCGGTATATTCAGCATGGTACGGTATATTCAGCATGGTATATATATATATATATATATATATATATATTATGTATATATTATGTATATACATATTATTATGCTTTTAAAGCGCTAAAATGCAATGAAATTCAAAATAAAAATTGTTTTTCAAAGCATAGGCGAAAAATAATAACTAATGTTATGTAAAAATTTTAATTGTAATTCAAATAAAATTAATCTAGCAGCTGCAGTATTCATTTCTTCCTCTGTCTAAGACTGCAAAGGAAAATAGATAATTTCCATTTTAATGTTATTTATGAATTTTTTTTCTCCTGTGGATAATCAGATAATTCTAGAAAATAAGACATATTTTTTATTTTTTTTAAATTATTTATTAGCATTGGAATATATTATTAAAATAACAGCTTTAAATCCCTCCAAATATAAGACATTACATTTAATTTATGAGCCAAAAAAACTCAGCCACAAACTACAATGATCTTTAAAATTAAACTTCTGTAGAGCTTTCTTAAAAATAAATTAATGAAAAGGCATCACATGTTTTCATAACGATGTAATTTTTACAACACAAATATATGCATTTTTACATTAGTTTCAGAAAAAAAATCATGTTAACTTTTATGATTTTACTTTCAAACAAACATTCACATAAATATTTCATGTATACAAATGCTGGATCCAAAGAATGGTTTCAAAGTTATATACCTTAGTTCAAGTTAAAATATACTTTTTCAAATGTATCCAGGTAGCCATTTCAAATATTACAATCAATAAAATTTTATTGCCTCAGGATTAAAAATTTATTTATTTTTTTAAAAAGAGCCATTATACTAATCCATTCACTTAAAGTAGTATCATATAGCTTGTTTTAAACAGTACATATCTAATTTATTTAAAGTAGTACCATATTACTTTAAATTTCAAATTACTTTTGAACCACCAAAAAGGAAACTTGATCACATTTTTGAAATTGCCTATCAAATCATAGAAGCTTATTCTATATTTTATGCTTATGATTTAGGTTTATGCTTATTATTTTTATGATAGTATTACTAGTTTATTGAACACATTACAGATCATGTAATAAAATACTTTTAACAATCGAAATAAAGCCAGAATATTATTTAAAGTTTTAAACTTTCTCCCATACTTGTAAAGCATACAATAGCACAACCTTTATTATAGATCAGTAAAATATTGTTACAGGATATAATTAAAAAAATATTAAATAAATAAAAATTACTTTAAGATGAAATTTAATATCTCAATTGCTATTAAGAGTGAAAAATTATATCTTTGAGGATTTTCAATTTTGTAAATCCAATTACAGTGGCATAGCTATTAATGTCGCTTACTTATGTTTTTAATTTATAAAATACTGTTTATTTCGATTAATTCAAATTCACTACAGTATCAAAAAAATAATAATGCAATTCATTTCTTCCTTAATCGATTGAATTCCATCTAGGCAGTGTCTATTTTATTTATTTTTTCCAGAAAGATTTTCAGACATGTAACAATAAATTTCAGTTCATTTTGTATAGACGTGTCTTGTCAAATGCGTGTACTTAGTACAAATATATATATAGAATTAGCAAGAAAAAATCATAATTTCTTGCTGATCATAATTAAATCAATTAATTCCTAACAATTGAGTATGTCTTACGGATTTCATTCTTATTTTGGGTTTCCTTTTTATTTCTACAGAAAAAATTGCAGAGCCATATTCTGTGGTTATATGGGAAAATTACACAATAAATAAAAATTTTAAATAGGCTTTCGCTAACATAAAAAGAGCACATAATAATGTATTGAAAAACTAACTTAAGATGGCAGTTTTTTTTTCTTTTTTTGACTAAAAAATTAGTTTTTTTAAACACAGTTTGGCGAGTCAAGACATCACCTTTGGGGTACTGTTAATTAAAGAAGGATTTGAAAAGGATTTTGTTTTTACATCCAAACTTTCTGTAAAAAAATACATGTCTAAACTTTCTTATATCCTTGTCTCGGATGATGCGATCAACTCAAGGGACTGTATTAAAACATTTTAATAACATCTCAAATAAAAATGATTAAAAATAATCAAGCAGAAATTCGATTTCCTTATTTTGACGCATCATTTTTTTAAAATTTATATATATTTAATGCATTGTAATGGTTCCAAAATGTTTACAAGTGATTAATAGAAATATTAAAAAATAGAATTCCTTATTTAGTCTATTTTTGCAATAAAAATGCAATATTTATGTTTAATTCAAATATATCTAGCTGAAAATAAAATACAAAACACATCAATATTTCTTTATTTTAGACAAAGCAATTAAGTATTTTTTGGCATTAACCATAATTACAATAAATATAAAATTAAGCGAAAATGTTTTATTGGAATCTTTGAAGCTATTGAATACAAATATAAGATAATTAACAAATTGCAAACTAAAAAAAAATGCAGGTATCTATTCTTAATTTAATTTTATTTTCGTTGTATTTTACTTTGCATGTGATTATTTATGCATCTTTATTGCCTTAAAATGCGAATTTCTGCCTCACGATATGTTAAAACAGCAACATAAATTTGTATGTAAACTAATGCATGAAAATTAAACTAAAAATTTATATTGAAGCTAAATATCTTATAATATAAAAGGAAAATCACTAAGTAATTTTTTGATATAAGAATACTGATTAATTAAATAGCTTTCTGAAAAACCCCAACATAACACATGTTCGACGCCATCTTTAACTTCTTTCTATCATTAGTACTACTGCAACTGTTAATTCAAGTTACGTTTATACTTCTGATATATTCTTAATGTCCAACAAAATATTAGCAGAAGGTTGAATAACTGAAGGGAAAAGAAGTGTTAATATGGATTATGTCCTGTCTAACAGAGTGTTTGATGAATGTGAGATTGTTGTGCACCTGAAGCAAATGGTTATGACATCTTCTCCTATCATCAATATAAACTTCCGCATGGGAGTTATCACAATAATATAAATTTTATAAGGTGTTCCAAGCATGTCAAAAATAGGAAGTTTATTTTTATACAACCTTGTTTTGTTTTTCAATGAATACTGGGAAAAAATACAAGCTAATCGGATTACTGATAATACACCACTAGACTATAATACGGTTTTGTAAGTTAAATATAATGCTTTTATATCATCTTTGTATTTGACAAGGACGAAAAGGATTATTACATAGTTAGGTAAATACCTCAGGTTAAGTCTCAGTATTTGAAAACAAAAAACTTCTTTATAGATGACAAGACATAACGTTACTGGAAATCCTATATATGATATCTAAAATCCAAATATGACAACTGGATACGAAATTCCTTTCCTTCCTATCCTCAAAATAACCACCCACAAACGAGCTATCAACGTAAGCCAAACTTAAGTAGAAGTTTCCGCCATGTTGAAAACAAGACATGTAATCCTTTTTTTTTTTTTTTTTTTTGGGAGATAAATGTGTTGCTTTCAAAAGTCTCGTCTTTTACACGAGATTATTCCCTCAGAAACTTGTAGTCTCGTCTTTTACACGAGGTTATTCACTTAGAAACTTATAATCTCGTCTTTTACAAGTGGTTATTCACTTAGAAACTTATGTAAGCTATTTCGATTGCAAGTACCTGGAAGTGACTTGGAGGCATTTATTTTGAACTTAAATATTTCTTGTACTATATTATAGCTTTTTGGAAGTTTATTTTTCTACACACACATTTCCACATTAGTGGTATTTACATTTCTACGAGTCGGCCCTTGAACCCACTAAGTTTGTTGACCCCCTTATGATAGGAGTTCTATTTGAATAGATAGTCTTTGGGCAAGGATTGCATCTGAGAATTAACGCTCTTCATTAATCTTCTTAAACCAAATGGACAGACTATAAATTGAGCATGTCTCCACCCGAATTAGACACGTAAACTTTCAAATATGCTTTCAATTTAAGTTTCAGTTCAGAAGTCCAGTACACCATTTGCCAGGCTGTTCCAGGCATGGTTGGAAATTAAATGTAGCACTGATTAATTATCTTTATTCTTATAGATTGAAAAGAATGAAATAAATTTCATCATAAGTGATAAAATATTAATTTTCAATAACTATGATATTTTTTGAATTTATCGAAAATAATGCTAAAAGAAAACTGTTGTAGCAAAACAAATTATCTTTTAAATAGTTAAAATAATTTTTATATGTTAGAGTTTATAATAAGTAAATGGAATTTAGTTAAATTAGTCAATTAATTTTCCAAGTTAATGATGAGTATTTGCCGTCTATGAGTATTTGTCCAACTTGTGTTGTTACATCGTATTGTTTTTAAATGCCAAGTATCTGAATAAGAGTATTCTGTAAATCGCTTTTATTATTCAAGCTCATAAAAGAGTTTTAATTCAAAAACTCCCTTTGCATAATTCTGAATCAGGTGCAGTTTTTATAATGGTGAAGTTGAATACTTTATATGTAAAAAGAAATGAGCAATAAAATACGTATTATATATGCAAATAACAAAAATTTTCAAAACATCTAGTTCTTGCGGCTAATGCAGATGCAGTTAATTCCTAAAGGGTACACACATTTGATCATGTGCGTAGATATAAATTCATAATTTCAAGCATTAGGAATCTAAACATGAACGTATTTCCATTAAAAATGCATACTTTAATTTTAGTCAAACTAAATGCACCTAAGTTCTTGATAGATTCATGTAACTAAATTCAAAATAAGATCTTATGAATTGTGTCGTGTCTGTAAAAGAGATATAAAATTCTCTTCTTAATGTACTAATGTTCCGTACCTTGTAGGTTTGTATTATCTTGTTGCAGTGCTATATTATGTAAAATAATTGGTAGGATGATTTATGCTTTTTCCATACAATGAACCAGAGTACTGTCATTGTATACCAGATAAGAATTTGCCTTTTCCTTGTAAAGAAACTCGCCCAAATTTTGCTGAACACCTAGTATGACTGAACAGTTAAATATAACTTTGAGTTAAATTTTAATTTGAAAATAATTATGGAGATAAATGATATAAATTTCAAATCATTCTCATTTTAAATAATATGAAATCCTTCTATCGCAAAATTGTTTTTCAAGAAATGGGACATTTCTTGTTCTTTCGTTCAGAGTTATACATATATTTATTGTTAAATAAAATTATCGCTGTCATTTCTATAATATGAATGTAATTTCTATAATGTGTCATTTCTATAATGTAAGTATAATGTGAAAAATATCTTAGTTTTCAGCTAAAACATTTAAGAAACATTTTCGATAATCTTTTGTAATATTCTTAAGAATTTAATGTATTTCAGCAATATAAAATTCTGTAAATTTCATTCATAAAATTATAAAAAATACTAGTTTCTGTTATCTCAAATTGAAGCAAAAAATATCAAAATGTGAAAAAAAAGAACGATTACTTAAAAAAAAATCTGTTATTTTTTATTGTTATGAAAATCATTTTTAACATTCGTTACTTCAAAAACTACCTACAAACCGTTTTAAATCAATCCATATTTTTGTATTTTGGAAAGTATTTTATTTAAATAAATAAATAAAAGAAACAATAACAGTGCAAGAAAATGAAACATAACAAACATTTGACTTATTCAATTTATTTGAAAATATCCTTGAAGATCAATAAAATTAATCTTTACAAACAGTTTTAACTTATAATGTTTTATTTAAACTTTTTAACATTTTAAATTTTTAAATGTATTTTGATTAATATGTAAATACTGCTGAATGACAGATTAACTGCGGATAAATTGATTACTTTCAATTTGCTAATTACTCTTTTTCTTTTAGTTTATTGCATAATAGATTATGTTATCATTTTAACTTATCTCGATTTCTAGATGAAAGAATTAATTTCTATTTCTGCCTTATTAATCTGCCATGCATCTAATGGAAATAATTACTTCATCGTAATGATAATCGTTAGTTGATTATTCATTTAGAATTAGTTAAATAATAAATTCTTATTTGTATGTTAGATTTTCTTATTCCTTTGGATGCATAATTAACAAAAAGCTTTTGAATTATTCATACCTTTAATGTTCCGCTTGATTGAATTATAAGACTTACTGTAAAATAAAAGAAGAACCATTATGAAAGAACCAATCCGTGTAAACATTTGATGCACAGAAGCACCAAAAGAAGCAAAAAGCAGGATTGGTGCTTGATGATAGAATGTATATTGTTCTCATGACTTACGAATTGTTGGATAATCTTTTCCTTATAACCAGAAAATTTGGGACAATGCAAGCTTTTATTGTCTGATAATAGAAGAGTTCAAAAGCACAAAAGACCTGACAACATAAAGGCAGGTATATTTTCTAACAAACGTTGCTATGGTTGCTGATCATTTGGAACATCCTAAAGTAAAGGATAGATACAATGTCCAGGGACATTCTTTTGTTTCTGTATTTCTGAAAAGATATTATCGGCTGGTTTACCTTCCTGTCAGGACTATAATGTTAGTCAGTGAAATAAATTTTCTGAGAACAATTTTTAAAAAGATGAAATTTAGTTCACATCAATAAAAATAGCTGTAATTATAATTATTTGTGTTTTAATACGTATATTGAAGTAATTGTTTGATATTAGTGGCTGGTTTACCTTCTCGTCTTGACTATAACGCCAGTCAGTAAAATAAATGTTCTGAGAACAATTTTTAAAAATATGAAATCTAATTCACACAGGTAGTAATAAAAATAGCTGTAATTATAATTATTTATGTTTCAGTATTTATATTGAAGTAATTATTTAATCTTTGTAAATTATAATAGAGATATTTAATTGAAAATTTGCTGACATTTTGTTTAGATGTAAGTTATAGTATCAGAGATATTTCCCATTACAATTTATCTACTTTTTACCAATAACATTTTGAATATTGTTTTGAGAGTTTGCTTTTCCGCGTCCTTGATTACTTTTTTCGTGTCCTAGACCACTTTCAATTTCTTTTTTTTTTTTCATAAGCTTTTATCTACATTATATTTATTTAAATTTCTTTCACAATCTAATAATTATGTAATTAAACAATTAATTAATGTAAAATTGTTCTAAAAGACAATCTGGTGAAAACAAAGACAATTATATTTTCAAAGTGAGAATGAGATTTTCAAGAAAAAGTTTATAGTTTTTATATTTTTTAAAAATATAAATAAAAAAATATAAATATTATTATTATAAAAGTATAGTTTTTTTATTTTTAAGATTGTTGTTAGGTGTTTTGTTCTTACATTAAATTCTAAATTTTATGGGTAACCTGTATATCGGCTCAATCGATTATATTTTCTTTTGTATTTGTTGTCTCTTATTTGCACTTTATTTTCCCTTTTTTTATTATTTTCCTTTCACTTAACATTACTTGAAATAACAAAGAATTTTACAGATGATGCTTAATAGAAATCATTAAACTTTTTATATCCAAAAGACAGGTATTAAATTTTGACCAAAGCTTTATTACTAAAAATATTAGGACCTATTTTATAAGAAAGAACAACTTTTATAATATATTTTAGAAATAATTACTTTTATAATATATTTTAGAAACAATTACTTTTATAATATATTTTAAAAATAATTACTTTTATAATATATTTTATAAATAATAACTTTAAAAATATATTTTAGTTTTTTTTTTAATTTAGAGGCATACATATAATTTTTTTCCTGTTATTTTTTATACCTTCGTTAGGCCTTTTCCAATTATATTAGAAATATGCAACTTCTTTCATAATAACTGTTGTCCAGGATTCATTACTCCTCATCCTCCTTTCATTCCTCCTTTTCATTACTCCTTTCCACTACTCCTCATTAATAAAAACGTAAGTTAAAATAGTTTTCATAAACTTTTAATTAAATCAGATTTTGGACGATTCTACACTTGTTTTTGATCTTTTATGGCATGCAATATCTTTAAAATATATTTTAATTTAGTTGAAAAGGTATAAAGTATGAATGTAATTTTCAAATAACTACTTTTTATTCACTTTTAAAACGTCTTTACTTGTTTAAAATAATATAAATCTCATATAATTTTTACTTTTGCTGTTTAAAGACCTTAAAGTTTGATTTTTAGATTATCTTATAAATCATTGTGATTGCCTTAGAAATTATCTTTAGTGAAATGATGATAAAGATACTTTCTGTTAAAATCTAATAATGCCATAAATTTGTTTATAATATTACTTATTACAGTAGTAAAATCAATGTGCAATATTAGTTACAAAACATTTGCAAGTAACAAAAATCTGTTGTGCAATTTTGGAAGAAATGAAGAGTAATAAAAAAACATTCGTTAAATATTGTAGACAAGATAAACATATATTGCTTTGAAACTGAAAGAGAAAAGATGTTAAATTTTACTATAAAAATGAAAATTGCAAATTTATACAAAGTATGAGCATTAGTGTTTACAGTTCTTTTGAATTGCTTTTGTACATAACACTTAAATAACAATAATGAGACTTCAGAACCATCAAAAATATTCATCCAGTCTTTGCATTATCACATTTGTTTTTTTAACATAACAGACTTGTTGTTTTTTCAGTCTTTCTTTTCCCTCCAGTCTTTGCACTATCACCGTTGTATTTTTAATAAATAACAGAGTTGTTGATTTTCTAATTTACATCATAATCTATTAATAAGATCTTTAACATCATATATTACTCTTAAATTTCTATACTAAAACGAAATAATCAATTTTACGTGGACCTTATCATGATACACAATGATCTTGACTGATTTAAAAAAAAACAACTGTGGAATTCATGGAACAATGTGTATCAACTAAAAAGTAAGAAGAAATTTGAAATTCAATGCTGTGAATTAAAAACTAATAATCGAATTTCTCGAGGTAATTAAAATTTTAATTACTGCAAATTGATAAATTTAAAATGAAATTTTAATTGCAAATTAAAGTATTTTCCTTTTTTATTTGCATTGAAGGAACATATATAAAAAAATCTGTTTTTTTAAACTATGGGGTATATGTGCCTTTATATAAAAATAAAAATATCTCGATGGTTTATAAAAAAATAACTGAGTCGTTGAAAATCAAACACAAAAGATTATTATAGGGAAAAAATACTTTGAACTACCATAAACTTAACATAGCATTAACGTATATTATTCTTAATTTTCTATACTAAAATGAAGTAATCTTTTTTACACGGACATTATCATGATGTATAATGATCTTGATTGATTTTTAAAAAACTGCGGAATTCATAGAAAAATGTGTTTCAACTAATAGGCAATTTCAAATTTTAGTAATTTAAAATAAGAGGTAATTTGCAATTCAATACTCTGAACTAAAAACTAGTAATTGAATTTTTCGAGGTAATTAAAATTTTAATTGCTGCAGATTGATAAATTTAAAATTAAATTTTAATTGGAAATTAAAGCATTTTCCTTTTTATTCGGTACTGTAGAAACACATATTGAAAAAATCTGTTTTTTTTTAAACTATGGGGTATATGTGTATTTATATAAAAATAAAAATAAAAATATTTTGATGGTTTATAAAAGAAATAACTGAGACGTTGAATATCAAACACAAAAGATTATTATAGAGAAAAAATGCTTTGAACTACCATAATTTTTTCACGGACCTAATTAAATTTTAACAAAACATTACTCTGTAAGATAGGAAATCTTTTATCAAGAAGAAAATTACTCGAATCTTGAGGTCTATTTATGGAAAATTTAATAAGAGTCGAAAATTAGTTTATCCGATTAAAAGTTTGAGAAATTGAAGTTAACAAGAAGACAGAAAAATAAAAAATTTAAAACAAATATTTTGAAAGGAAAAACATTTTTTAAGAATTTACATAAAATTCTTCAAAGATATAAATTAATTCTTGTAAAAACAGTGTTTGTATAACGCATAATTTTAATGAAATCTATAGTGTCGGTTTACTTGCATTAGTTGCTTAAAAAATAAATTCTGTTATTTTCAACAGAAAGGAAAGTAATGGAGATCAAAATAATTTCAAACAAAACTTTTTATATCCTTTAATGTAGTTCATGCGAATAATTAAATTTTCGTCTATTTTAAGGACATTTTATTTATTTCTTGTACTTCATTTCTATAATAAATTTAATCAAGTATTTTTTACTGATATTGATTATTAAAATATATTTATTTGAAGTTCTTTAGCACTTCTGAATTGTAAAGGAAAAATTGAGAATAAATTAATAATAAAAATAAATAGCATAAATAGCACTAATATAGCATTACTTAGAATAATTAATTCTAAGTAATGCTAATTTTATTGAGTATTAAATTTGCAGTGGTAATAAATAGAAAATTGAATGTATTGAAAAATTGATTAGCTGTATTCTGAGAAATATTTAATCGCATTGGAATTTTTATATTTCTAAGTAATTCAATCAACACCAAATAGGGTAATTTTAATTATTAGAAAAAAATTTAAAAAATTCAAATGGAGAAATAACATACTCACAGAAAAACTTTAACCACCACAGAAGATATAAAGTTATGAAAATTAAGTTCCTTTCCGATGAACGAATATAAAATGTAACAACTTTCAGACTTCTCACAGAACATGTTCGTTTATCAAACTTTTTTTTTCTAATGCAGTTGGCAAACAAACATGGACGTCTTGGATGCCTTAAGGCAAGCGCTGTACAGACGTTACTTACTTTGCATTACCCAGGGGGTCCGTGATGGTAAGCCACGGACGCGGAGTAACAATGCCCCAGCAACGCTCTACGATCCTATTAGGACCGGGACCTACGGTTTAAAGTGGATTCCGAACCACTACAACACCCATGGGAAAAGCCAGGGATTTGAACCGATACCTGTGGTACCGAACGCCAGAGCGCTAGCCATTCGGCCATCAGGCCCCCTAAAAATAAACATCACTGGGCTCGGCCGGGTCGTTTATCAAACTAATTATACAAATTTGGCATATGTGAGACGTTTACTTGGTTAAAAAGAGAATTTAATATTAATTTCAGAATTATTTAATTTAATATTAATAGTGCTATTTAGTGCTAAGACAATTACTTATTTTTATTACTGGAGATTTAGTCGGTGTTGCGCCAGTTATGTAGCAGATTCAGTTTTCTCGGAGGGCTACTACACTACACCTACAAGATGCAATATATAAAGGACGGTAGGAGAAATGTTTCGTGTTCGTTTTTTCCATTAACTGTCCCGTATTTGCGTTATTTGCTAGAAAATCTAGGAAAACACACGACAGTAAGTTTATTGCTGAAGTTCTGTCTGTTTAAGATGCCTTATTTAAACCCACGACATTTGAACAAACAATTCTTCATATAATGAGCCAGTAACTTACTTCAATTGACTACTGAAATACAAATTTCAACTGACCAAGCCATGGTTAAAATTTTAGGACAAAGGTTTTTATATAGATGTACACCTGTATGTCCTGATTTTTTAAAATCGATTGACAGTAAAAAAAATTTTTTTTTGTTATTAAGATAGATAAACAGATAGCAGTATTTTATTCAGTATTTCAATAAATATTTTGATTGAGTTTTTTTATATAGTATTTTGAGTTTTACTATGTGCTTTACTTTGTACCCTAAATATTTAGTTTATTGTAACAGCTAAGCATTTTAATTTTTTTTTTTACAAATAAATGGAAAATGATTTATTAGCTTTAATATCTCATTGTTAATTTTTTTAAAAATTGTTAAAATTTAACAACGATTTTATTAAACAGAGGCTAAATAAATATATTAATATATTAAGTAATATTGAATAACAATATTTTTAGGTCAGACTGTTTAGAAATGTCTAAAAGAGGACAAGAATAGAATTGCAAACTTTTATTAATAAGAATTTATATATCAGGTTAGTTTCCATCTGAGAATTTTTCTATTCTTAGCATGCAATTAGAATTTAAAAAAATTTTTTTTTTACCAATGCCTTGTACAAAAGACACAACTGGCACCATGCAGAACAAAACAATATAAAATAGCAAATGACAACAAAAAAAAAATGTCTATGGACCCAAAAAAATATTTATTGGTTGGCCTATAATTACAACATCTGGAAAATCCAACACAAACATCTACTTATTCGCTAAAAATTCATATCTAAATTTCCATGAACTGAAACGTTTACTGATGTACCTTCTTAATTACCACTTTGTATGATAATTAAGAAACTTCTTGATTATCACTTCGTATGATAATTAAGAGCTTTCTTGATAATCACTTTGCATGATAATTAAGAAATCACTATCGTAACCTAATGATATTCCTTTAACTATCGAAACTTAATTTAAAAGATCTTATTAGACGAAAAAAAAATTTAGATTTCCTTCTATGTTTCTAAAACACACTGAATTAATTCGTTCGCTTGTTTCTTCTTCTTATGAGTAACTAAAAGAAATTTCCTATCGAAACTTTCACAAAAAGATAAAATGTACGCAAGATCGTTCAATTTATTGAAAAGTCCAAGTGCGTTTGGTGATCCAAGTTTCCGTTAGAAAAAATAAAAGATAATCTTATTTTACCATTTGCTATGAGGTAAACTAAATCTAATTAAGGCTCAATGATTATTTCGGTGTGATATATAACAAATTAAATTATTCAACTATAGCTCTTGGTATTAAAATAAGAATTTGTTTTAACTGTATGTGAAATATTTCTCTATTAAATTAAAAAATGTACTATTGCTGTTGTTTTCTGAGATATATATTCGCTCTTTTAATATATTTATATTGTAACGGGATAACTTTATAACGGAAATTTAAATTAATTTTAAACTGATTAAATTCAGAAGCTTGGTCTAATATAATTATCATTCAAATGAGATATTTCGTAAGAATTCACAAGAAAAATTCTGCAACGTATTTAACGTGTAATTTAATTGGTTCTGCTTATAGATAATTTTGCATTGATATGTTTTTTAGTGTTATAAGTTTTAACTTAAATTATTGAGTGAGAAATCTTTATTAATAGAGTTATAAAATTATTATTTTTGTTTTTAAGTTATTAAATGTTTTATCATAATAATATAAAGTGTATACCAGTAGTATTTGTTAAAATATTTTCAAAATTATTCATTTTTATTTGTTTTCAAAAATCGTGAATTTTCTAGAATTTATATAGAACACAAGAAAAAATAAAATTGAAATTTTTAGATAATTTAATAATTAGCAAAACTACATTAGTATTAGTTGCTTTCTAATAATTTCTAAGCGACGATTAATATTTTGAAATATTTCTGTAAATAAATTATTCAAACATTTTCTGAAGTTATGTGTATTCCCTAAAAAATAGTCATTTGAACGTACTGAGTCACTCATATGCATTTTTAACTGAACAGATTTCATATCAGATCCAACTTCCTTATGTATTTGACGACTGTAATACATCAAAATTTAACTATGTTATGTATGTATGTTATATGTTATGTTATGTATGTATATGTTATGTATGTATGTATGTATGTATGTTATGTATGTATGTATGTTATGTATATGTATGTATGTGTTATGTAACTATGTTATGTATGTATGTTATGTTATGTAACTATGTTATGTATGTATGTTATGTTATGTAACTATGTTATGTTATGTATTTTATCAATACAGTAAAAAATAACTTTAATTGTAACTATTATTATTATTATTATTATTATTTTACAAAAAAAGCTATATATCACATTTTAACCTTCACGTTGATTAAATAATAATATCCACCAATTCAAAAATTTTGCTGTATTATTCCTATTCTCTTGAATATCCGTCTTTAATTAAAAAGTGTAATAAAACATACTCTCATGAAACTTCAAAAAATTAATTAAAAATTAAGAACAATTCTTTCATTGATATCTTTAACAAAGATTATTTTAAACTAACTTTTGTTTTGTTCTTACAGATGATGAGTATTTTTGTATTTCATCTGATTTTAGTTAATAAAAATAATAATGAAAGTAAATAAATATGACTATGATGATTTAATCTTATTATATTATTATATTTCCCTATATTAATTTTATTATCTCAATACATATTCAGTGAAGGAAAGCTATAATATTATAATACAGCTGTCTTGCTCTCTGTAATTTTCACTTGATTAGCAACGTCAAGTGTTGTAACGGTTTATAAATATATATATGTGTGTGTGTCTTTAATTATTTATTTATTTATATATTCGGAGAGAATAGCATATATGTATTCCATATCAGAAAATCTGGAATTCCTATAAGAACAGGACATATAATTTGTTGAAGAATATTACATACTGCTTTAGATTAAAGCTTTATAAAGAATGAAAAAATGAATATAATCTTAATTAAAGATAAATATTCAAACTTAATTTCTTAATCACTGGAACAATTATTATCACAAATTGATAAGTTGTTCCGTTGTTCCTGATAATAATGATAAGTTGTTCCTGTTGTTAAACAATTCATTGTTTAGGATATTCATAGAAATTTAATTCCCACATTGGTTTTGTTAATCGCATATATTCACATGGATTGAGATTTTATTATTCTTATATATATATTTAAATATATAGATATATCCCTTATTAGAAATTTTTAGTAGAAAACCGTAATTAAAAGCAATACTTCGATAATTAAAAAAATTTCTTAACCTTTTTTAATAAATATAAATATGACTATAAATTCAGTGTACTAATAAATTCAGATATCAAATAAAATATCACATACTTTCTATTAAGTATGACACATATAAAATATAAAATTTACAAGAAAAGCAATAAAATTATCTAACAACAAGTATTAAAATTATTTTAAAAGGCATTTATTGAAACTTAACTAATACAAATGTCAAATCCATTTTATATAATCGCATTTCTAAATTATTAAAATAAATACATAACTTGAAGCAACTATCATACTTTTATATGTTACCAAAATAAGATTACAAAAGGCTGCACTTTTTGAATAGTATTAAACTAATTCATCAGTATTATTTGTTCGATATGGACCGAATCTCAGAATAAGCAAAAAGGAACGTTAAACCTTATATTTCAGCATTCCATTAAAAGGCAGACCACATTATTTCCTGGCATAGTTCGATTTATTCTTCTTTTTAACATTCTGATGTCTTCTCTAAGTCTGAGTGACTGGCTTTATTTCTTTTCTATTCGTTTTATACATTCTTTCTTTTCATATTTCACAACTTTCGTTGCTGTGTTTTTTTTTCCTTTATCTTTGTGGAACTCACGACCTTTTAAATTTGTATCATTGGATTTTATTTGTTATTTTCTCTACATTTCTACTTTAATCTAAGGAGATTATATTTAAATTTAATTTCTTTTACTGTTATCTAATTCCTAGAATTAGTATATTTTAAAAGTATAGCGTAATATTACTTTATCAATAAATAAAAGTACATGTGTTTAAGAAATTTATTTATTATTATGCATAATGAAAAAAGGTAAATAGCTTTATATACATTACAGCTAAGTTAAAATTTTTATTTAATCCTTATTTCGGAATTTAAATATTCATTATTTATTCTTGTTTCATTTTTAAATGTTATCCTTTTCGAAAGAAAATATTATTTTAAGGCAATGCATCTTTGCATGATATTTATTTAAGTAATAAAGAGTTATTTTATTTAGTCAAATATGGCTTTTGCATTTATTATTATTTACAAAAATTACTTTTTAGTGAAAATTTTAGTTTGCTCATATTTTATAAATTCATGAGAATTGTTTAGATTTGTTTTTGGATATGATGCAATGTTTTAATAAAAAATATCCCTTCAAAAATCTGTATTTTAAAATAATAGAAGTAAAAATCAGGAGATGATATATTTAACTATAAATCCAAAGTTAATTATACAAAAACGGGAAAAAAAATTAACAGAAATTTTCTTTCACGGTTTAATTCAAAAAAGAATTATTGTAGACGGAGTAATTTTGGATAAATATTAGATATGCCACTGGGTTTTCAATTTCAATTTAAAATCAGAGTTTAATAAAGTAAAATATCACATACTTTCTATTTATGTATGAAATAAAACGAAATATAAAATTTACGAGAAAAGCAGTAAAATTATTTAATTGTTCAAAAAATCAATTCATCTCCTATAAAATTATTTTACCAGACATTTATTGAAAACTAATTCATACAAATATTAAATCCATTTTGTATAATCGCATTTCTAAATTATTACAATAAGTGCATAACTTGAAGCAAACTATCAAACTTTTTATATGTTACAAAACGAAGATTACAAATGCCTACATATTTTAAATATTATTAAACTAATTCATCAGTATTATTTATTTTATATGGACCGAATCTCAGAATAAGGAAAAAGGAATGTTTAACCTTATATTTCAGCATTCCATTAAAAGACAGACCCCATTATTTCATGGCATAGTTCGATTTATTCTTCTTTTTAACATTCTGATGTCTTCTCTAAGTCTGAGTGACTGGCTTTATTTCTTTTCTATTCATTTTATACATTCTTTCTTTTTCATATTTCGCAGCTTTCGTGGCTGTGTTTTTTCCCTTTATCGTTGTGGAACTCACGCCTTTTGGATTTGTATCATTGGATTTTATTTGTTCTTTCCACTAAATTTCTACTTTAATCTAAGGAGATTATATTTAAATTTAATTTCTTTCACTGTTATCTAATTCCTGAAATCTGCATATTTTAAAGGTATTATGTAATATTACTTTTATTACTTTATCAGTAAACTACATATGTTAAATTAAATTATTTATTATTATGCATAACGAAAAAAGGTAAATGGTTTTATATACGTTATAGCTAAGTTAAAAAGTTTAATTTAATCCTTATTTCAGAATTTAACTATTGATTATTTATTCTTGTTTCATTTTTAAATGTTATTCTTTTCAAGGGAAAATATTATTTTAAGGCGATGCCTGTTTGTATGATATTTATTTAAATAATAAAGAGGGTTTTTTTATTTAGTCAAATATGGCTTTTGCATTTAATCTTATTTGCAAAAATTACTTTTTAGTTGAAATTTTAGCGCATATTTTTTAGATTCATGAGGACAAATAAAGATAGCTATCAGAAATTTTTATAATTTTGTATATTTTTTTTAAGATTTGCTCTTGGATATAAAGTAACATTTTTAATAAAAATATTACCCCAAAAAGTCGGTTCTTAAAATAATAGAAGTAAAGATCAGCAGATGTTATATTTAATTACAAATCCAAAGTTAATTATGCAAAAATAAATTAATAGAAATTTTCTTTCAGTGTTTAATTCATTAAAAAAGAATTATTGGGAAAAGTAGTAATTTTATATAAATCTTAGAGATGCCACTGGGTTTTCAATTTCAATAATTTAATTTTTGCATAATTTTTGCATAAAATTTATGCATGATATAAATTGAAATTTATACTATCTTTTGGATATGAAAAAAAATTTTTTTGCTGTAAAAGAATTTCGTTAAATATACGTCAGAATTTTATTTTATTATTGTGTTTTTAATTTTTGGTTTTAGTGAGAATGAATATTTCTGGCCACGACAAGTTCTTGATCTGATTCCCGCTAGATGTTTTTTTTTCTAAAAATTGTCCTTTTAAATATATTTCACTTAATATATATGCTAATGTAAGGGAGGTAATATATCAATGCAAGTTATTTCTTTAAAAACTTTTTTCAAAACTTTCCTTCCGGAATTTTTTAAAGAAACAGACTGGACGAAACTAAGTTCAAGTCTTTATTTGTTTCGGAAATAATCACAAAAAAAGCAATAGCTAATAATTCATAACCGTAGATAAAAAAAAATAACTGTGCCAAGATTTCAGTTTAATTCTCATGGTATTCTATTAAAATAATTTTAAAGTGAAACTAAATTTGGTACTTACGTATTAACGGTACCTTGGCGACAGACTTGGCGGTTTTTAAATGTCGCCAACCTTTATTATTTGGAATAAAAATATTTTGAAAGCGTTTTGATTTTAAATGAAGTGTTTCATATATATTTTATTATTTGGAACAAAAATTTTAAATGTAGATTGGCGCCAAATCTGTAGCTGCGGTTGAAGCGTGTGTTCTTTATTGGCGCAACTGTCGCCAAGGTACCGTTAATACGTAAGTACCCTAAATTTTTTCAGAACTTGAATAAGCTTATAAAATTAATAACTATTCAATTTTGTTATAAAAATAATTTCATATTTTTACTACACTGTGATGGCAGCCAATTTTGAAACATTCTGTTCCAAGATCATGCCTTTTAATTGTCAGTTAAGTAATTTAATTAGTAGTTGATGCTACTGAATGATAGCAGATTCGGCGTTATCTAGAATATATCACAGCAGTCTGTCAGAATGTATCACAGCACTACATAACAAATAGAGGTACTGGATGAGATGATAATGGAATAATTTACAAAGGCAATTACCTAAAATTTATGAGCCGTATTGATAAAGCTCGTTAAGTCAAATGAAGCCCTTCAATTATATTCTGTCACAATTTCTACCAAATTTATTATTTTTTTCAGTGAGCATAAATCACTGCATATTCTGAAAACAAAATTTCGGATTCTTGCACACTAATTACCATGTACTACTGTAAGGGTAATTGTGATTACAATTTTAAAATTGATTGAATTGATAAGGACAAAAAATGCATGAATCTGAATAATAATAAAGGAATCTTTTGATTTTATTTGAAAAAGTATGGAAATCTGAAAATAATTATTGATGATGAAAGAACTATATTTGTTTGAAAAAAACAACAACCACATACTAATATCAAACCACAAGAAAATGGAATATATTGCATGCATTTTGATCCATATGTGATCAGAATTAAATGAAATAGAGTAAAATTGTTTATCTAATTTGCATTGTTTTAATTCTTTAAGGTCAACTTAGGTCATACAATGTTTTATTAGCTATATCTCAAATAAATTAATCAAGGTATGCTCGATACACTTTGTTAGTTAAGACATATATAATATGTGATATCCTCATTTGTGAAATTATTTGCCATGATCCAATCGCCCAGAGTATCATTACTATTGACTCAAGTGTCAGAGCCAATCTGGCTAACATTACTAATAGCTTTTCCCTATTTTCACATATGATTTGTCAATGTTATTCATTGCAAATTAAAATTAAAATAATAAATTTATATTCTCATTTACTATCATTGTTTATATGTAAATGTTTCCCATCTATAATTGTACAAGTTAAATTCATTGAATTAGATTAGTTTTTTACAAAAAAAAAATGCACTTACCATTCAGTAAAAACTAATTATGCACAGATTAGAAAAATCAAGTTTCTTGAGAAATAAGATTAATAAGTCGATTTGAAAAAATTTACCTGTGTTAAAATTCATTGGTTTCCAATAATAAAGGAAATATGAGAAAAATAGCATAAAAAACGGCATTAAATTAATTAACAACAGCGATTTTTTTTAAAAATTGTTAGATACGAAATTTATGTATGTTGTTAAAAAAAGAAGATTCTAAATGAAACCGGAATATGCTTTGAAATCGGAAAGCATGATCTACAAGTAACATAAAAATGAATTTTAAGATAAAGACTGTAGATTTCGCTGTGACAATATGGTCAGAAATCTCAAATAATCCATTCTTTACAATCATAACTAGGGTTGCAATATTGGGAGGTTACAGGCACACCATACTCATACAGAAATGGTCAGATTGTTTAATGTCAGTATTTCTGTAGTTAATAGAACAACAACAACTTGGCAACAATTTCAAACCGACATCCAGAAGTTTAAAACAAGGAGGACAAGAAGTACGTTTAAAACCAATGACCAATATTTGCAGTTATGCCCGAGTGACTACAAAGTCAAATCCAACCCAATTTTGGCTTTGCCTTGTTACAGAAACCGAAAGGACAGAGTCAACTTCTATCATATGTAAAAGGCTTCATAAGATAGGACCATACGCGAGATCATCAACTGTTTGTGTGTTCCTCATCAAGTGTCACAGGTGAAAGCGTTTGAGGCGGGCAAGTCAGAGTGTGTACTGGAATGCAGATTAAAAGTTTTATTGACGAATAAGTTCATATTTAACTTACAAAGCTATAGCAGATGTTTCTTTATTTGAAAAGTATGATAGAACTTGTTATCATCCATTAAGCAATTCTGAAAAGGATTTTTTATGAACGATAATATGGAGTGGTATACGTGTATACGTGTATACGTGTTGTATACTTTGGCCCAGATTCATTAAAACCAACATATAGCTCTTTGAAGTTTGGCAACTTTTGTGATTAACTGAAGGAAATCAGTGTAAAATAAATAAGAATTTTAAATTACTTTTATAATGAAGCACGAACAAAATATTAAATAAAATTATATGAAACAAGATACTGCTATAAAGATAATATGGAGTGGCCAACTTGGTCTCCAGGTCTGAATTCTATCGAGGATGTTTGGAATGCCCTTAGAGATCTGTGTTACTACCTTTAATTTTCTTCTCCAGATCATTGTCATGTGTAGAGAATGACTACCAAGGATAAAAGCTGGAACCATGAAAGAATAATGACTGTCGCTTCCTACTGGTATCATGCCGCATAATGGACAGCATTGCTCATTGCTGTATTGTTATAGTGCAGCTCAAAATGGTCTCACTCTATATTGAAGATACTTTTACTGTACTAAATGACTCGTCCTATTTTTAAATTTCGTTCATATTCTAATTACTAAAATATCACATTTATCAGATAATTTGTTTTCATATTATCTTACACCTTACTACGTGTTGTATACTTTGGTTCAGATTCATTAAAACCAACAAATAGCTCTTTGAATTTTGGCAACTTTTGTGATTAATTGAAGGAAATTAGTGTAAAATAAATAAAAATTTTAAATTACTTTTATAATGAAGCACGAACAAAATATTAAAAAAAAATTATATGAAACAAAATACTGCTTTTTATAACATTCTCTTCTGGAAGCCATTGTTGTATTAAATTGAATTATGCCAAAAAAAGGCATTTGAAATTTCTGTTATAATGGAACATTAATTATATTTGTCAATCTAACATCCCGTTTTAAATCGTTTATATCTAAAAGTTTGAATGAGAAAAAATAAACTTATCGCCCATGAATTGTGAAGTTCGAACCTATCCTTTATTCGATTATATTGGGGCAAATAAAACAATTCTGAAGATAATTAATTTTGCCTGTGACATTAATAGAGCACATTTTAATAGGTAATAAATTCTATCTTACAAGAATGAGTTAACGAGTTTGATTAGGTAGCATAGCAAAAACTATTAAACTCTTAAAAAAGGAAAGCTTCATTAAAAATGAAGCTACAATAATAACATATTTTTAAATTGTTTGTATTTAAATAATTAATAGTATTTAAATGCGAGTAAAATATATTGAAGATTTATTTTGTTATATTATTTGCCAATTTTTATTCAAACCTTTTTATAAAGAAAAATTTTTACAAATTATTTTACTATACTATACTTTAACTATAAATTATATTAACTTTTATAATTACAACAAAATTTATGTAAACCGTATTTGATCAGTAAAGATACTTAATTTGATGGACGCATTGTTTTTTAAATATTGCATCCAATCATTTCATTATTTAACACAAAAGTAACTATTTTTTAATAATTTTCAATTAATTATTACATTTATAAGATTTTATTCAAATACATATCTGTTAAACCAACAGAATAATTTTTAAAATTTGAAATCCATGTAAACTTTTTTATTTATCGGTATATCTAATATTATATTGCTTAACAATCTTAAATGACAATTTTATCTGTTAAGCAACTTTTGGGGAGTATATTCAAATTTGTTTTTTTAGTGCATTGCGACAGCACAATAATAAGTTCAAATGTAATCTTTAAATTGCAATCGTATTTTCCTTCCTATAATGTATTTTGCTGCACACTTTTTTTCATGCACTGCAAAAAAAATTGTATAAAAATAATCTCATAAAAAGACAGCACTGATATTTGAGTTCCTCTTAAATTCTCATGAAAAAACTTTTCTAAGATATATGACCGAATGACGATCAAAATTTAAATTTATAAACAGTTAAGACCTGCAAACTTTTGTATCATTTAGCAACAACGTTACTGTCTGGAGTCTGAGGCGAAACTCTATAAAGACTAGCAACCTACCAGTAGTTTGTGCAGACCACTTTCAGTAAATCATATCAAAAATCTCTGTTATCCATTTTAAAAAAGTAGCCTAAAGATATTGAGAAAACCTTTTAGAATTTTTTCCAATGTTCTATAGCGTTTTTCCTATATAATAAGAATGTCAAGGACAAGATAAAAGAACTTTCTAAGCCAGAGGAATTGATTCTAAGTTTTTGAAGTGTCTAAGATTTTTCATTTTCAAGTAAAGTTTTCATGAAAGCATATCATAGCATCTGTCATCTGATTTTCTTTTGTTAGCTTTTGATGCAAGAGTCAAAGTAATATTATGTTGGGGTCTACAATAATAATAAGAATACTTTGATGTTAGAATCTACTGTAAGTTCCTATAAGGCACTACATGTGTTTTATAAATATTAGAATATACATATAAGTATTTAAAATATGCAATGTAAAATATTTGGCTTTAAAAACAACTAACTAATTATTTTATTTTGTGAACTTCAAATAATTATATTGCAGCTTTATAAGTGATTATGATAGAGCAAAATAAATAGAAGAGATTTCCCAAATCTAAAATGATACATCATTTTTTTAGAAATTTAATACAAAATTGGGATAGTTGACTTTCAATATTAAGTTTTGTAAAAAAGCTAAAACACTAAATAAAAATAACGAAATACATTGTTGTATGATGTGGGATTTTTTAAAAAATTGTACTTTAATTTGGGATAATACAATTTAAATAAATAAATATGAATGTCAAATGTTAGTAATATGCATTATATTGGTACAACTTTAAGTCGCTAACGCTTTAATTCCTCTGCAGGGCTCTAAAGTGTGTGAAGTTTTCCAAATCGTAGTGTTCTCTGGACATAAATGGACATCCTTTATACGTTTTCTAAATCGTAGTTACACAGCAGAAGAACATACAACACTAAAACATATCTTCTGTAAATTAGTAATAATATAAGCATTAAAAAAGTAAAATGTGTAAAAAAATATATTAAAAAAGCATAATAAGTTCGAGGATTCATGGGTCAAATAGGAAGAAGTATAGAAAAAAATCCTAATTTTGTAAAAAAAATCCATTCTTGAAAAAAAGTGACCTTGGAAATAAAATCCACATTTAATTTGTGAGCTAATGCTAATCGTTACTGTATTTCTTTTAAGCGTAATGGTAATTAATGCATAAAATGCTTGAGTTTGTAATTAAGTTGTTTCTAAGGTTGTAAAGTCATTTTTTGTTAATTATTTTAAAATTTAAAACAAAACATGAATAATAATAAGTTGTCTTTTTTTTCTGCAAAAGAAAAATAATAATTTTCAGAAAATTTTGCTAAGTAATGAAAACATTTCGAATAAACATAATGAATTGTCCCTGTGAACCATAGTACTTTATCGTATTGATCGATATGAGTCGATTGAAATTGCACAACCGATAGAAGGACAATAATACAATTGCTCAAAAATGTCTAACTATCAGTAAGTATATATTAGAATAATGGGACATTGCAGTTTGTTCATAGGAACTTATTCATTATCACTTTGTATCAGACATTCACATTACACTCTGGGGATTTCACTTCATTTGACGTTCAAAATATAATGGAATGGAATAGTTGAACTAATGTTTTCGTGATTAATGGTCTGAGAATCATTCAAGAATAAAGAATTATCAAGAGATGGAAATTGCCATGAAATGGAAATCCATCTCTCTACAGACATAGTTGTCGTTGGTTGTAACACTTTAATCAAAGGAATTGCTGAAGTTAAGTATCACAAAGTTCTTGCATTATTTTCCCTGCTGATGATGCCTATTTTAAGGGTTCTTTCCTCAGATTTATGGTTCTATTTAGATGTATGAGTACATGGACACAAAATGAGTCCTTATTGGGACAGCTAAAATATTAATTCATTGAGTAATGATTAATACCTGTAAGAGTGAAATATTAAAATGGCTTCATCACGAATAGCAGTCTGGAAAAGTTTTTGTCACACAAAACAGTGAAATAGAAATGCATAAAGAGCTATGACGCAATTTCCCATAAAATAAAACATTTAGAACAAAACAACAGAACAGAACCAAAAAAAAATATATTAAAAACGCCTAGGGCCATCTGGTGACATTAACAATAGAAATTGTTAAATTAAATTTAAATAAACCCATAAGAATCGTTACGTATTTTTGGCTACAAGCTAATTAAAAAGTAATTAATTTTAAAAAATGACTTTTAATTGTTGTATTTATCAAATTTTAAAATATTCTGACTGGCAAAAAAATATTTTGCTGTATGCAGAGATAGATAATTAATAACTTTTGAAAGTCAAATTTTTTCCGTAAATATCAATATAAGAATTAAGAAATACTCAACAAAGTACACTAACCTATTCCCTTTAAATTTTTGAGTTATACAACATGCAGCTTTTTTAACTTCAGTTTCATGTCGTTTTTTGTCGAAATACAAATAGTTATTGTACTTTAGCAATGATTATCATCAGGTTTATTTTTGAAACTACTGACGATGACCCGAGCACATAGCGTCACTTTTGAAACACCCTGACTGTGATTCGTTTGACAGAGAAATCTCGTCTCAAATATCACACCCATTTCCTTTCACGTGTGATACCCTTCCTTAGGCTACTTGCTGAATCATCGGGAGTTTTCTAAATGAAGGGCTCTACTCAAACTCAGTTGAAAGTTCAGTAAACGATCGTCTTTCACTTGAGGCAATGAAGTGGTGATCTAAACTGCAGAAACAATGATTATTGTCATCGTGAATGCTGGAGAAGTCTTCGAATTATTCTTTAGCTGATCGATTCCGAAATGCCAATACTCACTGCTATTAAAGCAGTATGCTGGGCAAAAAATTTATAAAATATTTTCTCGTAACCTTATTGTAGGATGGAATTTAATTCCCATGTATTAAAATTAACTTTTAAATCTAAAACGACAGTAACTTATATAAAAGACTTTATAACATACTATATAATATACTTTATAACTTCTGTATTTCTTACGTTTGTGTTTGTATATCTGTAGATATGTTTGCTTATTTTTGACTAATTTAATTCATAAATTAAATGTGTAAAAAATTAATTTAATCACTTTTTTTACAAAATTATGAATATAAATAAATAAACAGAAAAATGTTTTTATAAAAATTTGAAAAAAATAATTATTAAATCTATCATTACATAAGTAATAATTGATAAATTTATCATAATTTATCACTTCATTAATAAATAATTAAAATATTTTTATATTTGAAGAATTCTCAAACGGTTGTTATACACATTATTTTTGAATTTTTAATTCATATTTACATGCGTATTTAAATATTATTATTGAGTTCGAAAACCTTGAACTAACTATGTAATAATTAAATACATAAATATGAAACTTTTAATTAAAACGTGGGAAAATGATTGAAGTGCTGATTAAAGAAATATAGTTGTATTTTGTAAAATTTTTCATAAATAAATACATAAATTACAAGTAATTTCGGAAGTGAATTTTTATCTTAAAAAGAAAGACAAAAGACATTTTTGAATATATTCCATATAGTTAACAATTCTTTTTCACTATAAATTTTTAAGGATGGAGAACTTTATAGGCTTTCGAATATAGTTCAAATTTTAATACTTGGGATTAAACTTTGTAATAAACTCTCTACGATCTTATTACTTAGTAAAAAGTAATTAATATTTTTTGAAAAGTGTAAAAATATCAAACAGAATGTTGTACTGAAAATATGCATTTTTTTCATTAAGAAAAAAAATTCATACTGACATTTTATTTATTTACATAAAAAAAGTTGTAGAAGAACTAAAAATTTATGTTTGGTGAAATTAGACTTTGTTTCTACTTTTTAAAATCTGTTTTTCTGTATTTCATTCATTCAAAAAAAAAAATTTTTATATCTCGCATTTCAAGAGTTGTAGTCTTTTGTACTGTTTAATGTGTAAGGCTCATTTTAATATTTTTGTTCTATTTTTACTCTTAGATCTTCTTTTTGTTTTTTTTCCAAGTTTGTGCATTTTAAATTTTATTTTCTCTGCATCTGTGATCAAATTTGATTTTCGTTCCAATGGAAAACTTGCAAACAAAAACATGAAATGCTTTTCTTTTAGTTAAGGTTATTTGAGATTCAATTTTTAAAAAAATCATATAAAAATACCTATATATGTGCTTGAAAGCAATACAAAATAAAAATAAAAATAAAATTTATATTTTATACTTCATGAGTGGTTGTATATCCATATTTCTCAAGTGCATAATGTTCGTAAAATCATATTTTAAATGTGTTATATACCCATTTCTAAATATATGATTTATATCAATAAGTGAAATATCTCGAGCCAAGAATATAAAGATGCAGCATTTAAGTTTTATCGGCATCATATTGAAGAGATATACACTAATTTTTCTATCTTTTGTTATTTATTACATTATCAGCGTCATAATTATATCTGAAGTAAAATAACTAAAATAATGATTAAATAAGAGAGACGTATATATTTTTTCAATGTATATTTTTGGTTATTTCTTTTATTGTAAAATGTTAGTTTATCTAAACAAGTAAAATAAAAAAAATTTAAAATTTAAGTCAATTCCTACTTTTTTTTCACTATATTGCAGAAAGTCCTTTATAAATAATTTTCATTCATGTTTTTAAGTTTATTTGGTGCCATCTATTGGTAGATATATGCAACTTAAATCTAAAAAAAAACTAAAATGAATTAATTAAATTTAATTAATGAATTAATATTTGAAAAAACTGTATTAACATCAAGTGTCATCCACTACAAGTTCAAAAAAAAATGTATTTGAACTTGAGTGGATGAATAAAAAGTAGTTTATGAACGATTGAAAATTTGAACAAGATATATATAGGGAGAGTATGAGCTAATAGAAGGAATTGAAAAATATATTTTTAATAAGTAAATATATGATTAATCAAACAATATTTTTTTATATATTTTTTTTTCAACTTTCGCGCATTGTCTTTTAGTAAGCGCAATATAAAGTATATCTCTCAAATACATATTTCTCACAAATATGTATTTCTCAGGTACATAATGTTCATAAAAACATTATGTATCTGCATGTCATGTTTTTAAATGCTTGGCATAACCAATCTAAATACATGATTTATTTCAATAAGTGAAATACTTCGATCCAAGAATATAAATGCTGGATTTAAGTTTTGTCGATATCATGTTAAAGAAAGGTTCACTCAAAATAATGATTAAATAAGAGAAACGTATATATTTTTAGTTATTTCTTTTATTGTTACATTATCTAAAATGTATATTTTTAATAAGTAAACATTTGATTAATCATATAATCTTTTTTTTTTTAACTTTAATTTATTTTCTTTTATTAAGCACCATATAAAATATGTCTCAAATACATATTTCTCAATTGCATAATATTCGTAAAAGTATTATGCATCTACATGCCACATTTTTAAATACTTGATGTAGTCAATCTGAACAGATGATTTATTTCAATAAATAAAATAAAGCCAAGAATATAATGATGCAGAATTTAAGTTTGATGGGCATCATATCGAAAAAGATACACTAATTTTTCTCGTTTTTGTTATTTGTTAAATCTCATGTAATCTCATATATCTCATGTAAAAAAACCAAAATAGTGATTAAATAAAAGAGAGGTATATAATTTTGGTTATTTCTTATATTGTACAATGTTAGATTATCTAAAAAATATATTATTAATAAGTAAATATTTGATTAATCAAATAATCTTTCTTTATTTTTTCAACTTTCGTGCATTGTCTTTTAGTAAGCGCCATGCTAAGTTCAAAGTAAGCTGGAGTCTTTTAAAGGTTCTACTGATATGTAAATCTTAATCACAATTTTATTCTGCTGACACCAATTTTTCTGCATGTCATTCGTGTCTCGTCTGACTTCTCTCGTCTTACAGAATTCAAAGTAGTCTCCTAACGATCCACGAACTCTAAGTGATGCATGAAATTTTTCTACAGTGGAGATTTTAATATTATTTCAAATGCACTTATTTTGATATATATATATATATATATATTCTTCTGGCATCATATATTAATATCTTAAAAAGCTTTTTAGATTTCTCACAAATTCTGTGATAGTAAACAAAATTTAACAGCGTGGTGGTAAATGCCAATACTTTTGACTTTCAACATATATATGCTCTTTCGAAATATATATCTCAACAAATTATGAATTCTCATTTTGAATGAATAGGACGTTGTGATTGTAATGCAATTTGAATAATATTAAATAGATTAAATGGGGGGAAAAAAGGGGAAAAAAAGAAAGTTATATGATTATGTTTTCTCTAAAATGTAGGAGACTTTATACAATTTGTAGTTGGAATCTTAAATATGAGTCTGAGAAAAAAACGTACTATTAGCCATCGGATTTAAACTGAAATTTAAATAAATCTTGAAGTAACATCATTTGTGTCACATCTTTAAAAAATGATTTTTTTCCGTAATAAATAAAAAAGTTGAGTTTTTAAAATATATGTAAAGGATTTCAGCAAAGAAAATCATTTTTATGTTGTAGAAGTGCACGAAAAACTAATTTAATACCACATGTTAAAGAAATAAAAACTAAAACTAGAAATATTGCAACTAAATCTTAAAGTTCTTCCTAATACCATAAAAAATTTCAATCATCTCTTAGTTATTAATGGTCTCTATTAATATTTACTAATAAAAGTCACACCTTTTAGCATAAAATTAAAATTAATGTGTCATTTTCATTATTTATTGATTTTTTTTCCCCAAAACTTGGCAAATATTTTGTTATTTCATTTCTTGAAAAATAAAAATAATTAGCTTAAAATTTTGAAACCATGTTTTATTAGTTATAGCAAAAGGCATACCAGTTTCATAAAATACAATATATTTATATTTGCTTTAAATTAATTGACGTAGTCAGATGTTTTTAAAAATGACAGTAATGATTTTCAAATCAAATATGGATATTAAATATAATTTGCTTTTAACAATCTTTCAAATATTATTTCAAATATAAATTGTGTGTATTCAATTTCAGACTTAAATAAGGATATTGTTTAATTCATTTCTGATTTTGCCATTTATTTTGTTTGAAGTATGTAATATAAATTTAAACTTTATTATTTTATTTTCCAGGTTGATTGGCGTTTCATAATTATAGCACTAAATTTAGCCAAGCTATGTTTATTTATAATACATACGTATATCAGCATTTCATAAAGATAATAATATATTTTTTTGAGAAAGCATATATTGTTACGAATAATATATCTGTTAAATGGGAGGAATCAGTCTTTCTATTTATTTATTGCTTTCCTATTTTTTGACTAAAAAGGTATTTTGTTGATTCCTTTAACGCTATAAATTAAGAACATTTACAAGATAAATTCAAAGTACATAATCTAATATATTTAATTTTATATCGCTACAAATAAAAATAAGTAAAGAAACCAATATATGCTTTTTACATACTTTGTTAAGTTTATTTCTGAAGTAATCTAAACAAAGAATACTTCAGAAGTAAATAAAACTGAATTCTTCGGCAGCATGAAATATTGAAAATCTATACACCTATAAAAATAATAATTGAAGTGTATAACAATCGCGATAAACCTTTGTGCATTTTTCTGATTTGGTATTCAGTTATCATAGCATGACGAATGAATTCAACAAAAGCATCAATACAACAATTGATTACCTATAGCGTTACCTATCTTAAAATTCTTTAATTTATTGAATAAGATATGCTAAAATAAACAATATTCATACAAGACAACCTTTGTTATAGCATTTTCTGTTGAACTAACAGCCGATATTACAGTATTTTTTTTTTTTTTACTTTACGATTCAGTTAACATGTCTTTACATTTGACTGACATAGTGAATTAAAAAATTATGACACATTTTCATTAAAAAAATTATGACACATTCATTTAAAAATTTTTACACATAAATCATTATTTTACTTTTCATGGCATTTTATGTTGCTCAAATTCTTATGATTATTTATCTTTAACAGGTTAAATAATTAAAAATGGATTGTCGTAAAAAAGGGTAGTTTATACAAATAAAAAGACATAGTTATCATGCATAGAATTTTTTAGCCATAAAAATATCATTTATTACAAAATGTTATATTTTTTTTATTGTTCATTTCTTATATCTGTGCATCACATTTCCTCTAAAAAATCTACTTAATAGGAAATTTAAAACATTCTAATAAATAAGATAGAGTATGTCCAGAAATTGGAATTGTACAAAAAAAAGAATACCATAGTTTAGTTGTCTCACGGGAAAACAAGTGTAGAATAAGAAAGAAAACAAAAAACAATTAAAGAAACATATAAATGGGGAATGATATTATATAGCATTATTTTTATTTTATTTATTTTTTTAAATTTTGCACTCTGGTAGAATTCTTCTGAGAATATGATGTTCGTTAATTAAACGTTAACAATTTTAAATTAATAAAAAATATTGAATAAATAATTTGAAGGAATTTTTGATCATTTATCTTGACTTTTTTAATGTTATTTTCATTATTGTACTATTATTATATATAATTTCAAGCACATCTTTTTCCTAAAGCAGTGAAAAAAATCTTCATGTTGTTATGCATAATTTGATAGCAAATTCTAACATGTTACAGCATCTTTCTAAAAATGCATAAGCTACATAAAGCTGCTATAAAAATTCAAAACAATTTCATTCCTATATACTGTTGTTTCAATCAACTACATGTCCTCATCTATTACCTAATGAAAATTTGGAAATACTTATATTATATAAAAAACAATTAGTAGCTTGGTAACATTACATTTTTTAACAACAACCTCATTTTTATTTATTGAACGTATTCTTTTCTTAACTCTTTGTGCATGCTATTTAAAATCCATTTACTGAGATAAACTCATGCACAAAATATATTTTCTTGTTAAATTAATCGGATTCTTTATTATACGAAAAAAGTAACAGCTAAACAGATACTTCATTTATTTAACTTATCACTTTCTAAGCTCATTATCGATGCCATGTTAAATCAATGTCGCTGAAATAAATTCATGTTCAAGGTAATATTTCCAAATCATCTAGAACTTTGCAACTCCAAATTGATTATTGGAATTCTAGATTTCAGGGTTCAATTAACAGAAGAGCTGCCCCAGACAGAAGACCAATCCTATCATGTTTCTTACAGAACGTTGTAAAATCACTTTTAAACTCGTTAATCTGTAACAGTTTGAGGACATTCCACTAATTGGGTCTGATTTATTACTCTGTCTTGAATGATTATAAGTTAGAAAAGACTTCCCGCATTAGACAGACTTCAGTATTAATTTATGTACGGTATAATTACGTATAGTTTTAATTAGTATAAAGAATGCATAGTTTTTGTAACATTCCTTCTTACGTGAAGAGATAATTAATAATCCATGAAGAAATATTGTTTACAATAAAACTGACTTTATTGAAAGTAAAATTTTAGAATTTTCAGACTAGGAAAAAATAACAATAGTTTTAATAAGAGGGTGTTAGAAAACGAACTAAGATGCAAAGAAAATTTTTAAATTAATGCCCGAATTAATTTCAATTGAATTACGATCAATTTTTAAAATTGAGAATATTTATTTCATACATTTATTAAATCTGAGAACTTATCTTTACACTTTTTCTATTTTTAACATCCTCAACTTTTTCAATCTTCATAAATGCATTGAAGAACATGTTTTTAAAGTCTTTAAAATTCTAATAATGATGGTTATGTCGAGGATTTGATATTTTAACTGGTTTTTTTATTTAAATGTGGCATAAGATTAAGTTAATTATGCTTTTACTAGACTTACATATCTTTTTTCCATATCAAAAATTACGCAGTAAACCATCGTTGATGATGTTGGATGATGGTTATGTCGATGATTTTATATTTTAACTGGTTTTAGAGAAATGTATTGAAAAAATATCCAATAACATAAATAAAACTATTGTTTGGTTTTGATTTTAAATGACTCGTGGTAAAAAAAAAAAATTCTGAATTTAAAACATAAAATAATATTTATAGTAGATATAATAATTAATCGTATACTGAGAATAAACAGGAGTTGAAAATTTTATCTTATTAAAAGTAAAATTCCTGATCTAAATTGTACTATTAAAAGTATTTTATGGAAAATATATTAAGTGTTTTTATTTAAATGTTGTGTAGATCCAACATAAAAGAACTTAATTATGTTTTTACAAGACGTAGATGTCTTTTTCCCATATAAAAAATAACACAATCGAAGGGATTTCATATCCTAATAATAAATTTAATTTTTGACAAAAGCCTTTAATCGATTCAAATTTAAAGTAACGCATGAAAATCTCAAATATGTCAGTAAAGGAACATAAAACATATGACATATTTAAAAAAGCTACATATTAAAAATACTTAAATATTTTACGGATATCAATCATTGGAAAGGAAATAAAAATTACTTAAATTGCCCAAAATTGTCTTATTTCAATTTATTACTATCTAATTATTTGTTTATTTGCTTTTTGTCAGTTTGTGTCTTTAAAGGAAAATTTAGTTAGAAACATTTTTTTAAAGTTCTTCTGTATATTTTGTATTGTTCTTAGTAGAGTAATATACACTGAAGTGACAAAAGTCATGGGATAGCAATATGCAAATTTTCAGATGGCAGTATCATCGCGTAGAACAGGTATAAATGCGCAGTGCTTTCATTTCTGTTCAAGTTATTCATGTGAAGAGGTTTTGACGTGATGATGACCGCACGACGGGAATTAACAGACTTTGAAGGCGGAATGTTAGTTGGAGCTAGACGCATGGGTCATGCCATTTCGGAAATCGTTAGGGAATTCAACATTCCCAGATCCACTGTGTCAAGAGTGTGCCGAGAGTATGAAATTGCAGGCATAACATCCCACCATGGATAACGCAGTGGTCGACCGCCTGCACTTAACGACCGAGACCGGCGACTTCTGCAAAGAGTCGTAAATTCTAACAGACAAGCAACACAGCGTCAAATAACCGCAGAAATCAATGTAGGACGTACAAGGGGCTTGTCTGTTAGAACTGGCTTTCTTGACTATTCCAGCAGAAGACCGACTCGAGCGCCTTTACTGACAGAACGACATCGCTTGCAGCGACTCTCGTGAGCACGTGAGCATATCGGTTAGTCCCTAGATGAATGGAAAACCGGGGCCTGGTCCGATGAGTCACGATTTCAGTTGGTAAGTGCTGATGGTAGGGTTCGAGTGTGGCGCAGACCCCACGAAGCCATGGACCCAAACTGTGAGCAAGGCACTGTTCAAGCTGGTGGTGGCTCCGTAATGGTGTGGGCTGTTTCTTCATGGCATGGACTTGGTCCTCTGGTGCGACTGTACCGAACATTGACTGGAAATGCTTATGTTCAGCTACTTGGAGATCACTTGCAGCCATTCATGGACTTCATGTACCCAAACAACGATGGGATTTTTATGGATGCAATGCGCCATGTCACCGGGCCACAACTGTTCGCGATTGGTTTGAAGAACATTCTGGACAATTCCAACGAATGATCTGGCCACCTAGATCGCCCGACATGAATCCCATCGAGCATTTATGGGACATTATCGAGAGGTCTGTCCGTGCCCAAAATCCTGCACCATCAACGCTTTCACAATTATGGACGTCTATCGAGACAGCATGGCTCAATATTCCTGCAGAAGACTTCCAACGACTTGTTGAGTCCATGCCACGTCGAGTTGCTGCACTTCGCCGGGCTAAAGGAGGGCCGACACGATATTAAGAGGTATCCCATGACTTTTTTCACTTCAGTGTATAAAATAGTACAACTTCATTAATGAAATAATAGCAAATAGTTCAGTTTTTCAAACATAAATTATTATTTAATGTTTACGAAAATTTTAACTGTACTTAAAATTATTTGTTCACTTGTATATAATATTCTTATGTTTATAATATAAGCAAATGAAAACAATTGACAAATGACAATTTCTAGATAATTTCTATTTCTTTCAAAGAAAATTTCTTCTATTTTTTTCTTATCTAAAAACTTGTTCGTTAGCGAAATAAATTTTCTTTTCTGCCATGTATGAACAATTACTCTGACTTTGTATATATAAAATATTTCATTAATAGATCTTTCTACAGAGACGATATAATCGATTTTCTACTGGAACCTTTTGAATGTATATTCTGTATTTTTATGCTTATTTGATATATTTAAAGCTGGAATTTATAAAAATATTTTTAAATAATTGTAAACATATTTCTATTTTTCATTTTTTTTTTTTAAATCTCGTTCGTTTAAATCAAACTCAATATGAATATCTATTTAAAAATGAAATAAGCTTTTTCTCGTACTATCTGAATAAATGAAATAAAATTATTTTAATGGAATAACTTCTATTTATTAGAGAGTTTTTGCATGCCGTATTTTGAACGTCCGTTAGCTTTTTCCCCCTAGCTCGCATGCTCATAGGAAATTGCGCATGCGTATCTGTAATAATATTTCCTATGAGCATGCGCTAGGGGGAAAAAGCTAACGGACGTCCAAAATACGGTATGCAAAAACTCTCTATTAACTTCATTTTAATGAATAATTTCTCAAAAGCCTAATAAATTATTTTAATGAACAGAAATCTATCTAGTGAACTATATCTATAAAATTTAATTAATTCAATAAAGTAATATAAAAACTTCTTTGAATAATAGAACATATCAAAATAAAAGTGAAAAATAATAGCAAATATGTCAAAATCGCCATACCTTCCTCAGGCAGATCTTTAATGTTTCCAAAATCGCAGAGGCCTATAATATAAGAAAATATATATATATTTTGTAATCTAAGAAAAAAGACTAGAAAAGAATTATTTAATTTGATTATTATTAACATTATTTCATCAAATACAACAAAACGTTTTTTCAAACTATTAAAGGCACTAATGTACTTCTAATTAACATCTGCTTTTCAGCAAGAAGAGTATTTATTATTAACATTTTGTTTCGATGTTGCTGGTGGTTAAAAAAAAATCTTTTAATTTGAAATTGATATTTTATTTCTTAAGATTAAAAAAAAAATTTTGTTATAAAATAATTTATTAAATATTTAAAAAAAGAAAACTTTCGTAATACATCGTAAAACGGTTTATCATTATATAATAGAAGATATATTTATGGATGGATAGTATTGCCAAGGAATAAAAAATTAATTTTGCATTTAATTGTTTTTAAATATCTTAATAAATATTTCAATGGGGTTTAGGGTTTTTGATAATTCATGAAAGTGGGAAATATTTATAATGGACGAAACAACTTTGATTTGTGCACAAAAAATAACCTTAATAGAACATTATATGAAATGCTTAATTTTTTAAACAAAACATTATAATTATGTACTTTGAAAAATTTTAATTAATAGATTTATTAAAAAAATTAAATAATTAATATTACAGCCATAAAAATCTAGTTATAAGCACAGTTATAAGTTCTAGTTATAAGAACAGTTATAAGTTCTAGTTATAAGCACACATTAGCACCTTATTAAATTTTTAATAATTTCCTTTAAGTTATATGCATTTCCAAAGTCTCAAAATTCAAAATATTTATTATTTTAAAAACATTATTGTTACTTTTTTATTTGTCATGACTTTAAAATATACTTCTAACTTAAAGTATAATTTTATTATAAGGTTCAATTACAATAATGCTGATATTCTTAAGTTAATTTAAATTGAAAAACATTATTTCAGAAATCTATTTGAATTCATTACAAATAGATCATATTCTTTTTAATATATAGATTTGTTATCATGAGTTTATACTTTGACCTTTAGTATTACTTTACGGTAAATCTGAGTTTAAGGTAAATCTTTTAGGGCCATTCTGAATGATTCTGCCAGATAGTAACTACCTTCAATACCCAAACTGAATTCCACAAATAGCCATTGATATTTCAGATGATTTTCGAAACACTTCATTAATTTCAGCTGCTTCTGGCATTCAATAGCTATTTCGTCACACACAAATTTGAAACGTTAGCTAGAGCAAAGCGGAAATAAAACCGAATGATAGCTTTTACCCTATCATAGTCAGAACTAGTTCGAATTCAAGAAATATATCTTTCTTAAAAGTTTTCTCTTGAGAAGATATCCGATATAAGTGTATGTATGTAGGGGTTTGTTTCAATCGTTAAGCTTCCAATAAAATCAGTAATATCTGAAGTCAAATATTAAATAATAATTTTGTGGGCGAATGTGCTTTGCTTTTACAAACGTTACACTCTGAATAATGGTAATAATGTTTGTAACAGTTTTCATGAAAAAACTAGTTTCAAAACTAGCCTAACTTTCATTCTCTAATTTTTATATTATATATTACTACAATTTATATGTTTTTATATCTGATTAAATAAAACGATTTACATTAATTCGCTTTAAATGACTATAAATAAATTTATTATGATATATAACTATATTTTATTACATTACAAATTTTCTGAAATTTTTAATTTTATTGATTTTATCAAGAATATCTTAATTACAGTACAGTTTTTGATAGCATATAAGCGTGATATATTTTTAAATATTCTGGAAAAGTACATGAATATAAATAATTTTACTGATTTTATCAATCGTACCTTAATTACAGTACATATTTTGATAATTTAGAAACGTAATATATTTTTAAATATTCTGAAAAAGTACATGAATAATTAAATTAACCGCAAAATAAGTCCATTTAAATTTATATTTTGTTATGAGATTACTTAACATAAGTTATTTTTGTCAAATAATTCTTTCAAAGTTTTACACAATTAAGTAAAATTAAGTAATTGAATCTTATATTCAAATCAAGATAATCAAATGAACTAGCTTAGAAATTTAACATGCATAAGCGAATTTTGTTAAAAATATTACTGATAAATATTTCAACTTTAGGTACATACATAAAATATAAATAATTTTTTCTATTTTGAAATCGCTAATTTCCTTCCTTGATCCTTTGTTAACTTTGTTTAATTGCATAATCCATTTATGTCTGCACCATGCTTTTATTTTGTTTCATTATGAGAAAAATTTGTAACATAAAAATAGTTACACAATTTCTTTATTTTTTTAATGTCCTAAGAGTTGATTGAATTTAATTACTTGAAACTCAAATCTTGATTCCGCGATTACATTTTCTTTGAATAAATTTAAGTTAATTTACTCGATGAAGAAAACATCTCGTTAAATAAGTATAACCAAATCAGATGTCAAAGCTGGAAGATTGCTGAACAATTGTGAAGAAATAAAAAATAAAATTATGTGTTTTGAAATTTACATTTATTTAAAAATTATATTATATACATACTTTATATAATATACAAAATCTAAGTTTCATATTGATTCGAATAAAATACAACATTTCAATATCCCAAAAGAAATTAAAAATAAAAAACGATAAATGTTCTTATATATTACAAAAGGAATAAAATTAAAATGATAAATTTCATGATGTCTTTTGGCTAAATATGTGATTTAACAAAAGGCAAATATAAATTTTGCTTTTTTATTTATTAATTTTTTTTATTTATTTATTAATTTTTTATTTATTTTTTATTTATTTATTAATATTTATTTTCATTAATTTTTTATTTATTTATTAATATTTATTTTTATTTATTTTTTGTTGTTTTTTCAATTATTATTTTGCTTTTTTTATTTATAATTTTTTTATTTATTTTGTATTGTTTTTATTTATTTATTTTTTCTTTTATTTCTTATCCATTTAATTACAAATAAGCTGGGTCCAAATGGCTTATTAAATTTAAATTTATTTGCTTTGAAGCATACATTTTACATTATTTTCATTCGTTCATTATTTAAACTATAAAAATTCATATAAAAGTGTCTATGATTCAAGAAAAAAACATTTGTTACTTTAAAAATGAATACGTTCCCATAAATAAAATATACAATTATATTACGAATATATACAATTATATATTCTGTTATATTACAAATAAATACACAATTACAATAAAAATTCTGTAATTACTATTCTAAGAAAATTTTATTTTTGCATATCTATTGAAATGCACATTTATTTTAAAATTCCTTTTGTATGTATATCTTTTTAAAATTCCATTCGTATTTCTATTATGTTTTTCGATAATTTATGGATGAGTTACTAGCATTGTTCATTATAAGTACAGGAAATGAATAATAAAAAAAGAAATTTAATTTACCGTACAAGTTTTGTTTATAAAATATTCAATTCCCTGATTAAATAATGAAATATCTTTTCTCGCGTTTTCTCTATTTGCCTTAAGAAAAATACTTTTTTTTTCGCTAATAAATGTTGTTCATTTTCAAAAATGAGCAAAAAAACTTGAAAATTATATATTTATTCAAGGAAAAAATATATTTTCTTCTTATGTAATCATCTTTTTTTGAATAATAAAACAGAATTATGAGGAAGGAAATAAAAATTCGTAGTAGAAAAATTATTTTGTTGCAAATAAAGAAAGGGAACGCATGTTTTTTTAATGGAAAATGTATTTGTTTAATAAAATATTATTCCTTAAATTATTACCTTAATCATAAGATAATGCCGATAGCTATTAAAAATTATTTTTATAATTGTTTATTCTCCCATTTTTATTTGTATATAAAAAATTATTTTTGTGGTTTGGGAGTTCTAAATAATTTAAAACCTAAAGGAAATGTCTGTATAAAAGTAAGAATGTTATTAAATTAATAAACTAAATAATTATAATAATCAGAAAATACCTAACCGTATTGTTGCAAATCACACTTACAAAGACACGTTAGCCGAGACATACAGAGTATAAAATATAATACTTACGAATATATATATAATACTCGCGAATTTTTAATACGCTTTTATTAGTTTCCCCTGTATGTTTGTTTGTTTGTTTGTAACTGACTCTTTGGGCTTGATTTTGCAATACTTTAAGCGATCAGATTTAATTTAAACATTATAGACTTATCAAAGACCGACGACAATAAAATATTTTGATAAGTTTATTATATCATCATGATTAAGATCGCCAGGATTAGTGATTTTATTTTAACTTATGAAGAGCAATTTAACCCATGTAGAATGAAAGTACCTAAGATATTTCAACCTTCGTGGGACAGTGGCACAACGGATAACGCACCTGACTACGGATGAGGAGACTCTCTGTACGAATCCTGGCTGACTCGCCATATTCGCATTTAGCCTTTGTTTTATTCACAATTAAATTATTGTAAGAACTATTATTATTGTGAGAAATTATTGTAGTTCCAGTCCTCTAAATATTATAGTTTAAAAACACTAAAAAACACGCTTTCAGAGTTAATAAAAGTAAAAAAATTGTAGTTTAAACATTCGCTTTTAGAGTTAATCAAACTAAAAAGTAAAAAAATTATAGTTTATGAAAACTTAAAAACGCGCTTTTAGAGTGAATCAAACTAAAAAGTAAAAAATAATTGTTAACGTAAGAATAAAATTACTGACGTGAAAATGAATGTCACTGTTCTAAAAGCGTGGGGTGCTCGATATCAATCGTTATAAATTTTCACTAGTTTCATTCCGAAATGCAGAGTTAGTTTAAAAATGTCACACAAAGCACCCCACACTTTTAGAACAGTGACATTCATTTTCTCGTCAGTAATTTTATTCTTATGTTAACAATTATTTTTTACTTTTTAGTTTGATTAACTCTAAAAGCGTGTTTTTTAGTTTTTTTAAATTATAATTTATTCAATATTAATAAGATGGAACACACTGAAAAAGATTTTCGGCTTATGGCATAATGCTCGCTCATGTTTCTAGTTTCTTATGCAATCGGAATGGTGTTTGTGAAAAACGTCACAATCTTGTGCTAACATTTTCAAATGAAAAGAACGAGTTTCCGAAGTATAATGTTCTCAGAAGAAAGAAAATATCTTCCAAGTTTCAAAACGGATTACGATGGCGTGCATATAAATTTCTCTTCACTTCGATTTATATAAGTTTCGTAGTGATGCATAATATAGCAGATACTATTGAAATTACATTACAATATGAATAGCAGCATTGGTTGAAGTTATATTCCTTTAAATGTTTTTCATTATTGTTATGTAGTTGTTAAAATTTGCTACTTGTACGTTATTCAAAAGTAATTTAATTATTTTTAAAAATTTATTGCTAATACATTTGTAATTTTTTTCTGCATTTTGTTAAGTCTACTTTTCATTATTGTTCATGCATATATGAGTATAAATTGTTGCACTAAAATAGATTGTTTCAAATCTTCTATTTTCTAATGCATTCTGTGCATCTAAATTTAGATTCATATTTATACCTTTAAACATCGATGTTAATAAAATAAGCTCGTCTGTCGAAATACATTAATATCATTTCCATTATGTCTATTTTAGTCCAATAGCAATATAAATGAAAGCACTTTAAATGTTAATAGAGTCTCTATGACGTAGAAAATTGGTAATGGGTACTTATATATCTCACGTATTTATTCAGAGGAAGCTATTTTAAAACAGGGATTATTTCACAAGATATCACTTAGCTTACAGATACTTAGTAAAATTTTTAAAACGTCGGACATGTTCTTAAAGGCTTAGATAAATATAGCAGAGATATGTGATACGATAATGGACCTTTTCCTGTTGTCTTAACTTGAACTCATTTTAAAATGATAGATCTAAGACAATCCCTTAATCATCATTTGTGAGCAAAGAATTAAATATCATACTTTGAATAGAATTAGTTCAATAAAACGAATTACTTCAATAAAATTATTTACAAGGAATAATTAAATTAAATATTTCTGGTTAAGTCTTGAAAATATGAGTGGACAAGGGATTTAGCGTTGCAAAAAACAAGTAATATACAAAAAAAAAATTTTAAGTCAATTCCTTCTTTTTTTTTCACTATATTGCAGAAAGTCCTTTACAAATAATTTTCATTCATTTTTTTAAATTATCTGGCGACATCTATTGGTAGATATATGCAACTTAAATCTAAAAAAAAGTAAGTAATTAAATTTAATTACTGAATTAATATTTGAAAAAACTGTATTAACATCAAGTGTCATCCACTACAAGTTAAAAAAAAATGTATTTGAACTTGAGTGGATGAATAAAAAGTGTTTTATTAACGATTGAAAATTTGAACAAGATATATATAGGGAGAGTGTGAGCTAATAGAAGGAATTGAAAAATAAAGAAGGGCTGACAAATTGCATCCCCATATTAGCACAACAAATTTGAACATATACCCTCCGGGATGTTATATCTGGATTTTCTTCCTTTTCTCCCCCTTCTAGAATCTAGTTAGAGGATGTTCTAATCCAGGGGTCTCCAAACTACGGCCAGCGACAGCGAATAGCTTATTGTTGCTGTAATAAGTTGGATAAATAAACACGGAATGATAATAACTCGGTTTTATTTATTTGCTAGGTAAAGCTTAATGACAACCATATAACAAATAATTGTAATGAATCCCACTAACATTATAAATTAGTGAACTTCTCGCGCTTACAATCGTAGTTATGTTGGGGTAAAGAGTATCGCATATGTATGTATATTAATGTTTGGAATGTATATATCCTGAATCCAACCTGTGATTTTTATCCTGAAATTCCTCCTGAAAGTAAAAGCTAAATTAACGCGAATGAAACCGCGGGGTATCCACTTGTAATGAGATTTATGTAATTGTGATTTTTCACTGACAATAGTTTGTAGTTGGGGATCAATTTTACCACTAGATGTCGTCAAGTGTCGCGGTCGTATCGATACACACAATAGTAATTGTAGTAATTGAACCCACGAATTTAGCAAGCGTATGCTCGCTCAGAGCGCGTAGTCGGTGACTAGTCTAGAAATTACAGATAATGGCAGAAAAATTAAAACGGTTTTGGCCCTTGGCACTTACTGGAGTAAACAGTATAGCCCTAAGGCTGGAAAGTTTGGAGACCCCTGTTCTAATCTATGAATTCATTATGCCGATCTCCGCCACAAACACTGCAGCTTTCAGCTAGACTTCACTTGGCGGGGTAACCTAGGCTTTCCTATTTCATAAGCTCAATCCATTATTCGCCAAACTTTACCATTTTATCTTGATATCCGCTAAAAAAAATTAATACTAAGTTTTCAAATAAAAGATTTATTTAAATTATTTTACATTTATTTAATACAACTGTCTAAACTATAGCCTCATTATATAGAACTTAAAATGAAATAACTGTTATTAAATGCATATACCTAATTGAAAATATATAAAAGTTCAATATATAAAAATGAGTATAATATGTTGCACATTTACCATATGCTTATAATGTCTTCTGGGACAGAGTGGCCTGATGGCTTCTGAGTTGCTTCTCTGAACAGGATTCTTGCTTTAAAAATCGACCAGAGATGCCGATCCAAAAAGTTTCGTGTCTAAGCTGGAGATGAGCATAATAAATCTGTATATCGACATATCTTTACAGTGTTCGGAGGAGGAGTATACGAATCCTCAGAAGTACTTTGAGGGGGTTTCACTCAATTTTTTTTCTAATGAAGCTGGCAAACACTTAGACAGCTGTCTTGGATTCCTTCAGGCAAGCTCTGCACAGACGTTACTCACTTTGCATTCCCCGCGGGGGGAGGCGTGTGTAACTTAAAGATAAACCACGGACGAGGAGTAACAATGCCACCGAAACGCTATACGATCATATTAGACCGGGATCTACGGTTTAAAGTGAATTTCGAACCACTACAAGCATCCATGGCACCGCCTGGACTCGAATACGAAACCCGTGGTACCGAGAGCCAGAGCGCTAGCCATTCGGCCATTCAGGCCCCTGTTTAACTCAAAATAGCGGAGCTAAAATGTGGGTGTAGTGTTGAACCCTCATCCCTTCCGTTCTACATCTGCTACATTCTGCCATTACAGTGTTGAATGACTTTAGATCATAGTGCCCGGCATTCTATAAATTACAAATTTCTTAATTCACATTTGATTATTAATGAAAATATCAACCATTTTTATTCAAAAATTGATGCAGAAACGTTTATCAAGTTGACATGACCTTATATAATATATAAAAAAATGTTTTAAAGAGATTCTCAAATAAAATTCCTCTCCTTTAGATTCTCCTCAAAATATTTAAAATAGATTCTCAAGGTTTGCAAATATTTAATATTCTTATATATAATAAAGGAAAATTTTACATTTAATAATTAAGAAATCTAAATAAAGAAATTTTTATGAATTATTTCCAAATAAACCAAACTCCTTTATTTAAAAAACTAATGAAACATTAATAATACAATACATTTGCGTGTTGAATGGTAAAACCTGTCTCTGTCACAGTCACCACCGAGTCTTCTCGCCTTTTAAAGTAATAACTACAGTGGATTGGAATCCGAGCCTTCCTACACTTTAGCTGCCCATATTGCACGAGTCGGACATTCACCAGACTGCTCCGATATTTTTTCTATTCCTTCTATTAGCTCACACTCTCCCTATATATATCTTGTTCAAATTTTCAATCGTTAATAAAATACTTTTTATTCATCCCCTCAAGTTCAAATACATTTTTTTTTAACATGTAGTGGATGACACTTGATGTTAATACAGTTTTTTCAAATACTAATTCAGTAATTAAATTTAATTAATTAATTTTAGTTTTTTTTTCAGATTTAATTTGCATATATCTACCAATAGATGGCGCCAGATAAACTTAAAAAAATGAAATAAAATTTATAAAGGACTTTTTGCAATATAGTGAAAAAAAAAGAAGGAATTGACTTAAAATTTTTTTTTTTTTAAATTACTTGTTCTCATTCAAAACCGGACCGAAATGTAGTACTCCGAATCGTGTTTACTAAATTCGCAATAAAAAAATATAAACTAGGTGTAAAAGTACTAAAGTGTACACTAAAGTACTACCAGTGACAAAAATAACAAATAAACAACAACAAGTAGAATTATATGACGACAGATTCGTTTTATTGAATGACCAATATTCGATTAAGTTAAACTTCAAATATTTATTAGTAACGAAGATTGATATTTTTTATGAACAAGTTTCTAAACAAGCTACTTTATCTAAAGGTACTTCGGAAAATACCTTATATCAGAAGGATAGAATAAATCCTGAGAGACATATCACCATGTATTTGTTTTTGTACCTGGCATAAACATTGACAATGATTGATCGAACTGTACCAAAGAGGCCGTTTCCGATCAATGCTTAGCATATATACTTCAAGACGAGATAATCAGAAATACTTCAATATAAAAATGTTGATTGCAGGGATTTAATCAGTTTTATTTGGTAAGTTGATATTTTTTAATATTATTTTCGACTTTAATAATAAAAGTTAAATGTCTTTCTTTCATTGAAATAGAAATAAATGACAGTAACTAATTCTGAATATATTTTTTGACGTATTAAGTCCAGTATATTTTAATGGCTGATTGAGATTTCAACAAATTTGTAAGTGTTTTTATACTTAGTTATTATTTACTATTTTAAAGTTATTATTAATTAGCATTAACTGTAAAATTATTACAATTGTAAATACTTTATTAATTGTTAAATTGTTAAAAGTACAAACAATTAATTAATTGTTAAATTGTTAAAAATGTAATAAAATAAAATTAATTCATTGTTAAATTGTTAAAATTGTAAACAACTAATTATTTGCTAAATTGTTAAAAATGTAATAAAATAAAATTAATTCATTGTTAAATTGTTAAAATTGTAAACAATTAATTATTTGCTAAATTGTTAAAATTGTAACCAAATAAGTAATTGTTAAATTGTTAAAATTGTAAACAATTAATTAATTGCTAAATTGTTAAATTTGTAATCAAATAAGTAATTGTTAAATTGTTAAATTGTTAAAATTGTAAACAATTAATTAATTGCTAAATTGTTAAACTTGTAATCAAATTAGTAATTGTTAAATTGTTAAAATAGTAGGCAATTAATTGTTAAATTGTAATTAATTAACTGTTAAATTGTTTAAATTGTTGTACATCTCATTCTAGTTTCTGGCATTCAGAAACAAAAATAAGCAAGACCTGATTTAAATCCGTTTCTGATTTTGTTAATCTACATTTTTATATGTAAAAAATCTTTAAAAATATCTTAATAATATTTTTTGTAATACATTCTGTTATAAATATTTTATCTGAATTCCAATAGTGGTTTAAATACATATCACCAACCGATATAAAATGTCAAATAATAATCTTATAAAAGTCATGATCACGTACATTACGTAGACTCGTTTGTTTCTCAGAAGACCACGTACATTACGTAGACTCGTTTGTTTCTCAGAAGACCACGTACTTTACGTAGACTCGTTTGTTTCTCAGAAGATCACGTACATTACGTATAATTACGTATAAAATCGGGGCAATATAAAAATTGTTGAACCCATTAACAATCAGATTTTTAAGATGAGAAAGTGTGAGAATTTACGTTGGAACATAATTTTCCCGACCGTCAATAGGTCAACGCGACTGTTTTATGCCCAGAACCGCTTCTACAGGCAGCTGAATGAGTTCAAAAAATGTTTGGCACAAGAAGTGATATATTTGGCGTGTATATTGCATAAATATACTACACTCTGCAGAGTTTGAATACAATACTTTTTTTTTTCCAATGCAGCTGGCAAACAGACATGGACGCCTTTGGATGTCAATGAGGGCCGCACCGACGCTACTCACTTTGCATTACCCAGGTGGCGCGTGTAACTTGATGGTAAGCCACGGACGCGGAGTAACAATGCCCCCGCAGCGCTCTACGATCCTATTAGGACCTACGGCTTTAAGCGGATTCCGAACCACTACAACACCCATGGGTAAAGCCGGGATTTGAACCCGATACCTATGGTGCCGAACGCCAGAGCGCTAGCCATTCGGCTATCAGGCCCCGTTGAATACAATACTATTATACAAAAATCTTCATTTAGAAGATTAAGCTGGAAAAGCAAACAAACTAAAATAATAAAAGTTTTTTAGTACAAGATTTTTTGAATTTTAATAGCCGATTGAGGAAAATTAACATTAAAATTAAAATTAAAAAAATTAACATTAAAATTAACATTAAATTAACACGTATCTGAAAAATGTGTATCTCGACACCAGTACCAAAATATATTGAAAACTAAATGGAGAGATAAATTCAAATGCAACAATTCTTTAAATGAAACCAAAATTTACATTAAATACCTGAATGGATGAAATTTTCAAACTAAAACCAACAAAATTACTAATACTGAAAACTTTTGCGTTACCTATGCAGGTAGACAAAAAGTTTGGTTTCATGATATTTAAAAATGTTCTTGTATATTTATATATGTAGGGGGTTCCAGAGAGAGAGAGACAAAAAGACAAAGTATACACATGCAAAAGAACTTTTAGATTAAAGTGTTATTACAGCTATTAGCACGTAATGCTAACTTTTAACTTTGCAATTGTCTCCGCTATTTAATTTTTTTTAATTTTATACTCATGTTTTCTTGCTTGGAATTGTTATAAACGGAAAAGATTTTCTGTATCATACCTTAAAACTATGTAGAACCCATTAAGGAATAGATAGATAAGAAAATATGTATAAGAAGGGATTATTCATGAATAAATAATTTATTCAACTAGCATGTTGATTGTTTAAGTTAAAAAGTAAGAAAAAACGCACACTGCAATTTAAATGGTGTCTTGTAATGAGAAAAGGATTTTTCAGATTTGCTTATACTTTTGCATACAAGAAAATTATGTTTATTTTTAAATTGATATAGCTGAAGACCTTAGCAAGATTTATATTGAAGTTGCTAAATTTCTGGAAAAATAATTTTATATTAACGAGAAGTTTAATTTCTTTTTCTGTTATCAAATGGGATGAATGTTAAGTTGGCGTCTTAATATGCAAAACTATTTGTAATAAAGGATTTATTCAGTATTCTTAAAAGTTTTAAAGTTAAACTGGTTAAGAAATATTATTTTAACAAAAACTTCGTTGAATTATTTAGTGATTTTTGGTTTTAGAAAAATGTAAAGTAATTCAACTGATAAAACTATTTGCATTTTATGCGCGAAATAGTTAAGATAAATATTAATCTTTATGAAAATTTTAGTAAAGAAAATAAAAAATATTTCAAAAATTTTTATTTTAAACAATTGTTTGTATAAGGTATAATTTTTTCTAAGCATTAGTTTCTCAGTTTAAGCACATTTCTGATTTTTTTCATCCATTAGTGTTCAGAAAATATCCTAACAAAAAAGTAGATATATAAACAAAGAGTAGTGTGTGATCTATTTAAAAGACTATTTTCAGGATAATCTTAAATTTAATAATATTTAATGTATTTCTTTTGAAAAAAAAAGTATTAATGAAATACGAATAAATAAATTTCATAAGAATTTATCACCTGTAGTGATTAATTTTAGTTCTTACAAAAAGTAAATTTTTTTAAAAAAAATATTTCCTCCTTTATTCTGAATAAGAATTTTATGAAAAATAAATACATTAGTAAAAGTCTGAATAAATCTTATTTAGACTTTTACTGCAATTAAATTATATTTATAAAACATTTTATCGTAAAATAATAATGAATTGTTCAAATACAAATATTTATCTTAAATTTTCTATATATTAGAAAATATAATAGAAATATTTTGAGTAAAATACTAAGCTTTTAAAATAAAATATATCTGACTTACAGAGAAAAATCGGTAGAATTTTTTTTATAATAAACTACTGTAATTCAATATTGTAAAAACTGTGTCATTTTTATTCTTTATTAATCTCGAAATATAATAAAATATTTACCAAAAGTATTGCATTTCCTTAAGAGACTTTTACATCAAAGTAAAAATACTACTTGAACTTGAATTTCTTTTTTAGTTCGAGGAACTTATATTTACTTTGGGAATCTTTTTTCGTGTAAATGAATTTGAGAAATCTCATTTTTTGAGAAATCCCATATTTTGATCCTATTCTGTGAGTAATCTCAACAGCACTTTGTACGATATAAATAAGAAACATATACTACTGTGTCCAAAAAGTAAAACCAGTTTTCAATTTAAATTTTCCTGGCATATGGTATTTCAATTTTTTTTTCTTTTTTAGATTGTTGGCACTGTCCTTGACATCTATGTGAAATTTTACGTCAAAATATTCATTAGTGCTTGATTTACGCTTGGTTTTGTGTGATGTTAAAACTGATTCTGGCAATTTTTGAAATGTCTCTTCATTCGACTCAAACCGGTGTCCCCGGAGTGGTCTTTTGAGTTAGGAAATAACCAAATTAGGTGAATACGGTGGTTGTGGAACGATATGGGTTTCATTTTTGGCGAAAAAGTCACTTAGAATCAACGCAGTGTGAGCTGGCGCATTCAGTGTTTCCAGTACCAATCATTTGAGGCCCAAAACATCTTTTAAAATGGAATTTTGAAATTCCAACATCAGCAGCAAGGTCTCTAATTGTAAATCGACGGTTTGCAAGCACCAAATCATTAATTTTTGGTCGTGAGCTTCGTCGGTTGAGGTTGGTTGTCGACCAGAGGACTGTTCGTCTTCAACGCGTTCTCTGCCTTCTTTGAACTGTTTTTACCACTTCTAAACATTTCTTTCTGATATAGCGATATAGGAATGCTCACCGAATGCCTTCTGCAACATTCTATACGTTTCTACAAACAAAATTTAACGCAAATTCTTGCTCAATTAATTCAGACATTTCAAAAATCACCGGAATCAGTTTCAGCATCTCACAAAACCAAACGTAACTCAAGCACTAATGAATATTTTGACGTAAAATTTCACAGATGTCAAGGACAGTGCCAACAACCTAAACAGAAAAGAAAATTTAAATACCATATGCCCAGGAAATTTAAATTGAAAACTGGTCTTACTTTTTGGACGCAGTAATATATAACATATTCAAAAATAATTATCTATAGTATACTCAAAAGTTATAAACCCAATTGATATTTTTATATATTAAATAAACTGTGGAAGTTAAGGTCCACGGTAACATTAATTCGTTTTCTTGTTGAAAGCAATATCAGACATTTGTGATCTTGTTTATTCTATAAGCCTGTGTAAAATAAACACATACCATCTTGTTAACTTTACATTTGCTTATAAAATAAACAAGTACCCAAATATACACAATGCATTAAATTTAGAAAAAAAAATTTTTTTTTTTTTATTTATTAATTCAGTTTTGAAGATAAAAAAAATGAGTAAACTATTGAATAAATGAATGAATAAATTACTGAATAAATCAATGAATAAACTGCTGAATCAATGCCTTTTTAATGTTATCTTTTCCCAGAATATTAGTGTTTCGATAGTCAACATGTTTTTTATTTTATTGGGAGTACAAGAGCATTTGTTCCGTGAGAAGTAAATTAAAATATGAATATGCATAATTAAGATAACTTACAGCGACTTTTCATAATCAGAAAAAAAAAATATAAGTGTTCATGAAATTCTGTTTAAATTAGAAATAATTAAGGCATGAATATTTAATGAAAGTAAATCTGATGTTAAAAAGTTTATTTTAGCATTTTTTTAAAAGTTATCAATAGGTTGCTTAAATTATTCTTTTGACGAATACAAATTTATTGTGGTTTGTAATCATCAAATGCATTTCCATAGATTTTTTCGCTTTACTTTCTAAAAATTAAAAGCATTTTTAAATGAAGCTTATGACAGTGTTATATAATTAAACGCTTAATTTATTTTGTCGCATAAATTTCTCTTACATTCTCTGAGCATTCATAGGTATGATTAATGCATTTTAATAATCAGCGACACACAGGTGGGGTGAATAAAGATAAAATTAATGATTAGCAAACAGGTTGAATTATTGGGAATAAATATTGTTGCCGAGCATGTTTCTGTTTCGACACATTTTTCCCCAGGGTATCATAAAAAAGGGGACTTAAATATTTAAAATGACGAAAATAAAATGAAAAAATTTAATTTTCATCAAAATTCATTAAAAATATTTATTAGAATAATAAAAAGCCATTTAAAATGCATGAGGACAAATAAAATTATGCATTATGCTTGTAAGATTTCTTTAAAATCTATAGAAAGTGTTTTGATGTTCCACGTCAAAGGTATTTATTATTTATTTAAAAATAAAATAATAATTTTCATCATAAAATATCTGTCACTTTATGACACGTTTACTATACTATGCTAAATCAGCATTTGCATAAATTTTGCTTTAAAGAATATTAAAAAAAAGGACTGTATCTCTAAACAACAACTATTTACATTGCTGTAACAAAATATAGTGTTACTTAAGGGAATACTGTTTATGTCAGTATTTAAATTAGTACAGTTTTGTTGGTTAAGAAATTTTGGCATTGCCAAAGCATGCAATGAAATTTTATGTATGGAAAATTAAAGTAAATCATAAAAGATGTCTTAAAACTTCCAATAATCGAAAAATAAATTATGCTTATGTCAATTAATTTTAAGGAAAGATGTCTAAGCAAAATTATTTATTAAGTCCCTGGTGTTTTAAAACTTAAAAAGTTTTTAAATAGCCAAGCGTAATATAAAAGTAGCATATGTTTTTGAAAAATAAAAAAAAATTTACTTTTAAGCAAAAATAGCTTTTAAGAACTTATGCATTGATGTTAGAATTTTCTAAAATATATTGTTTCTATCTGTAATATTTATCACAAAATTTCTAAGTAGAAATAACTTTTAGCAAAAAACATTTTAACTTTGTGTATTTAGGCTCAAATAATATTATTTTTCCAAAACTTTAATGTCTTTATTTAAAATTTTCTATGCATCCATATTTTCTTATAGAGGTCGTTTTACTCAATTACTTTATCCATTCTTCGAAACTGAAACAATAAATAAAAAATAAGTTAGTAAAACATTTTTTCTAAATTAAATGCGTGGTGTATATTTGGGATCTTGCTTATGATGATACTTGACAATAGCAAAATTTTTCTTAAAATACACTTCTTCAATAGTAATCAGTTGTGGAAAGATAAAATTCCCTGAATAATATTTTTGTGAACTGAAAATACATTTCTTATGAATTTCCAATTTAAAGAAAGGTTCTAAATATAATTTTCGTAAAGTTATTTACCAATATATTGCCTTCCACGAAAAATATTATTTTAGAGATAAATCACATTTTCTGAAAATTAGTTATCCATTTTTGTTTCAAAAGGTTAAAGTTAAATCATTTATTGTTGAACTTGTGATATAAAGAGAAAATTGAATTGAGTGTATTGTGTTTTGTTCATTTTTTAACAATCAAAATTTATCTTTAATCATTATACTCTCGATTTGGTTTCACATTAATTTTTGGAATACAGTATAATTTTATAGTTACTTTTAGTGACTTATAATATTTATTTTTTTAATTTTTGGTATAAAAGTCAAGAAATATACAACAAAGGCATTAACTAGTTTATGTTATTCTATCTCGTTTAATGTTATTAGTTAGTTTTAATGACACAAACTAGTTTTTTTTTTTAAATTTTGGTATGAACGTCAGCAAACATACAATAAAAGCATTTGCGAGACATGGATATTGATATTCACCATAGACTTCTAACGTTAGAAAATTTAAAATAATGAAGCAAAAAAACTGCATTTAAAACATATGTGAAAAGCTGATTATCTTTAGAAGAGCTCAATATAAGCTATAAATTTAAATAAATTCTGAAAGAAACTAAGTGTTAATAAAGGTTACTGGAATTCGAAAAAATGATTAAGGAATTTGTTTTTCATAAATAGCTAATTGCACAAATGTCTTTTAATGATTTTTATTAAGAGTTTGCAAATGGTAACATGTAACCATAAAAACAATAATTAATTTAAATATTTAAATATGTTTCGTAAACTTAAAGGCATTGATATAATTGCTGATTACAGAAACAGTGAAAAATTTAATAGCAACATGGAGAATGTATCCCTCCTGATTAGCATAAAAGAGCAAGCAACATTTACTATTTCGCTTATAAGGTTCAGAAAATTACTCTTTTGGGAAAAAGGCGTACAAAGGCTGAATCGTGGGTAATTTAATTTCCATTCCGCAGTTAATATTCCGAAAGTAACAATTACTAATGAAACAAATCAAAATAAATATGTGCTATTAAAAATTCATCTAAAAAAAAAATATGTTGCTAACTGAGAAATTAGATTTAATAGCTCTTTTTTTTGAAAGAATACTTTTATTATGAGAATTTATTTATTTCTACTTATTTATTATTTATTTATTTATTTTTACTTATTTGATATTTATTTATTAATTTCTACTTGTTTATTATTTAGTTCTTCATTTTTATTTATTTATTCATTTTTAATTTGAAATGAATGGGAAAAATTTGGTATTAGTATTAATTTCCAATGATTATTTAAATCAAGCAAAATTATTTTTAAATATTTTGTGTGATTATTTTTTAACTTTCAATCGATATACCAGGATATAAACTATAGTTCTTAATAATTTGCAGCTTAACTTTGATTGCAAATCTTATGATCTTGCTTTTATTATTATATCATTGTTTACTTTACTGAGTTCTTTGAATTACTTCAAATAAAGTGTAAAATTATTTCATATTTCTACTTTGAAACGGTTAAGATTTAAGGGGTAAATTATTACCAACTCCTCTATAATATCCCATTATACAAGCTATTATATGAATCTGTGTATTGTAATGTGATCACTTACGACCTATTAATTAATGGAAACGGCCGCTAAAATCTATCAATATCTTCTATACCATATAGAGGCAATTAAACCCTCATCTATTTTGTGTACATAGTCAACCATCAACATAATTATGGTCTAATAAATTCTAACAAACACAGGTTGGGAAAATATTGATTTGAGTTCTAAAAACAAATGAAATTTTTTCATTAAATATTAAAAATATTTTCTTCAAAAGATTATTTATCAATTTAATTATAAAATAATTATTCCTTGTTTAACAATTAAGCTAAAAATAATTGTCTTTTAAGTAAGAATCTATCGTTGATTATCCGTCCCTATCATATTCCTCACCAGAGACGAAAATGTTTTTGTAAAAAAAATGAAGTAAATTAAATAAGAAATCAAATTTTATCGATTTAATTGAAAAAAATTGCTTTATATAAAAATATGATCAAATAAACCTACAAATAATAAATAAATTGTAATAAATTGTAATTTGCAAATATAAATTACCATTCCATAAATAATTTATAATGGCATACTTTCAAATATTTTCCGAGAGCATGATTCAAATTGTTTGAGACAAATATAACAAAATTCTGATTTAATTCATTGTTGCTGAAATTAGATAATTTTTAAATCATGTTTTATTGAATTTCAATTGGCAAATTTATAAGAATAACTATTTTTTGCAGCTTATTTTAAGCCTAAAGTAGATATTTTTAATTAACTATTAGCTAAACGTAAGCTATTTTTTGCAGCTTATTTCAAGCTTAAAGGATTAATCGAAATTCATTATAAAAAAAAAATTCATATTCCCTCAATGCATTATGAAAAGATATGTTCACAGTTTACTATGAATGATGTGAATAAGACATGTTTGGTTCCATGCGATAGTGAAAATTTGTGGCCTTCATTTCCGTCCAATTACTATTTATTCATTGCTGACTATAAAGCAATCAGGATGACGTAATAACGAAGCTATACAAATCGTCTCAGAATGAGACAGACTATGCCCTATGGCAACTTATGTGCCATCTGTCTTACGTATTTTCTCTGTAAATAATGACAATATCTATCGTTATTGGTACTGTTTTATTCTGATAAAGTGTTACAATGCAAGAAACAAAATATTATTTCTATGAATTCTTTTATAATTTCAAATATTCCATGCATAGATGGCAAATGAAGGAATTTATTTGAATTAATATACTGTAACATATTATTCTAATAAAGGTAACTTGTGTATTATTCTGTAAATATAATAAAACAAACTTTTATATTTCCATCAAAATTCTTTAAATAATCTCAAAAAAATGGTTGTCAGTTTATTGCATTTAACAATCTAGTTGCTCTGACGATTAGACGAAAGAAATATTTTCATTTGGATTAAAATAATAAACATAAGTGCAATATTTTAAAAAACTAACAATTCATTTCTAAATCTGAAGCAATGTAGATACCGTATTTTTTCAGAATGTGCTGAATATACATTTCCATACTTTTCAAGTAATTAATTTCCAAATATTTTCTGTTGCCATTGTTATTATTATTATTAATAAAGTTTTCAGATGATGTAAAACAGTATAAGAAATTACTTACTGATCGAAATTCAGTGACAATTTTAAATATTTATATACAGATGATGAATGAATAAAGTTGATATTTCAAAGTTAATGACATAATTTCTGATGAATATCTAGAATATATTATTTAAAACTGCTGTGAATATATAATTACATAACTCTAAAGAACACAACATGTGCTCTATTAAAAATAATGTCAAATCTATCTAGTAGTAGAATTATGTAAGATCTATCTAAAGTTTTGGTGAATGAAATTAGAAATTTTCTGTATAATATTCATTTATTTTGTAAGTTAATCTCAGTGTATTAAAAATGAACAAAAATGAATGTTTTTGGTTGAAGTTAGCTAATATTATCTGGTCTAATGGTATAAAACAAACATCAACTTTAAAAGGTTTCCTAAGTAAAGGTTCTTGTGAAAGAAAAGCCCTAAATAAATGCATAAAAATGGAAAAAAATTAAAAAATGATGTTACACATAGAATTTGCCTGGTTTTGCTTTAATTTAACATATTTTTTTAATAACTTTTTAAACTTTTAACAACTTAATAAATTCTTAGGTCAGTTTCATTCTACAATTTTGCCGTATAAAGCAGTTTTACTCATCCAATTCATTCTTGAATAATGTAATATTTTGTGCTATAATTCGTGATTAATTTCTACTACTAATGCATATTAAACGTATGAATTTAATAAAATTGTAAATTATAAATGATAAGATTATAATTATATTAATTTAATTAACTTTATAAAATTATAATTTATATATATATATATATATATATATATATATATATATATATATATATAAATGCTAATATATAAACTGCTTTATATTTATATATATATATATAATAAAATTATGTATAAATTATAAATAATAACATTATTATTAATAAAAATTATAATAGGAAATATTAATAAATCTGGATAAAACATTTAAGATATAATAGGATTATTAATTATTTCCTTTATAATAAAATATTCAAAATTAACGTTTTATTAAAGGATAAGGATAAAAGATAAATGTAAACTTTATTTAAAAATTTAACACATGTTATTGTAATTAGGAAAGAAATTGTGGTGCTGATATTAATTGGGAAATAGAAGTTATGAATCACGAGCTAGCTTCAGATTAACTAAATACAATGACTGTTAAAAAATCAAACAATATTTTGATAAAACTTAAACAATCAATTCTTCCTTCCAGAGAAAAATACTTCAGACTCATCATAATGGAAATGGAAACATACTCAAGACTATTTCAAAATTGTTCACATGATTGAACTAAATGAAAAACTGTTATTTAAATTTAAAATTAATTAAGTCCATCCTAGTAATATATTACAAACAATTATGCGTAATTGTTGATTTCATTAATTAATTCATTCCTCATACTTTATATTTAGTGTTTTCAATGGTTTCCTTGTTCGTACAATTAACTCGGTATTGCTTAAAATGTAAATTAATTTAACATTGTAAATCATAATGAGTAATGACAATGCTCTAATGAAAAATATATTATCTAATTTCCTTGTTCATGGTATGAATGCTTCTCTTAATAAATGGATTTTCTATTTACAAATAATTCCTGAAAAGGACCCTGTTGATTTAAATATACTTTATTCAGTTAAATCTAATTAAATAATAGAAATAAATTCTTTAAATATTAAATTATTAAAACGAGTGAATAATTGTTATTAATGAAATTTAAGTTAAAAAATTAATTTTCTTTTATTAATAAAATCAACATTGTAAATTGTCCTGAATAGTGGTATTAATTATAATTTTACTTAAAATCTTACTAGCAAACTAAATAATTCAATTTTATGGTGTCAAATTTGAAAAGACGAAAATTTAAATTTTATTAGCTAGCAAAAATGCATAATTTAATTTATCTTTTTGAGAATATAAATTCTTATTCATGTAAAAACATTTAATAATATAATTGTATCTCATACGGATTCAATATAATAGGGCCAATATAATGATAAATGAAAAAAATATTTTATATTGAATTACGAATTAATACTTATAAAAAATTATATTAAAAAAGTAATCACTTTCTGCCGTACCATTCAATAATATATGGTATACAAGTTATGTTAATAAAATCAGTATTACCATTCTTTACATAAATTGTCCTGAGTAATGATATTAATTATAATTATACATACAATTCTACTTTCAAACTAAATAATTCAATTTTATAATATCAATTTCGAAAAATTTAAAATTTAAATTTTATTAGCTAGCAAAAATGCATAACTTAATTTATCTCATTGAGAATGCAAATTTATTATGTATGTTAAAGTATTGATTAACATATTTGTATGTATACGGATTCAAAATAATAATAGCAGATACAACGATAAATGAAAAAATGGTTTATATTGAAGTATGAATTAATACTTATAAAAAATTATATTAACACAATGATAAAAAAATATTTTACACTGAAGTACAAATTAATACTTATACAAATTATATTAATACAATAATAAATGAAAAAATACTTTATATTGAAGTACGAATTAATACTTATACAAATTATATTAATACAATAATAAATGAAAAAATATTTTATATTGAAGTGCCAATTAATACTTATACAAAATTATATGAAATAAACTATTGACTTTCTGCCATCACTGAATAATATATACTACTGTGTCCAAAAAGTAAGGCCAAATTTTAATTTAAAATTCCCGGGACTTATGGAATTTCAATTTTTTTTTTCCTTTTTAGACTGCTGGCACTGTCCTCGACATCTTTGTCATATTATTCATCACTCAAAATATTCATTAATGTTTGAGTTACGCTTGGTTTTGTGAGACGCTAAAACTGAATCCGGCGATTTTTGAAATGTCTGAATTAATTGAGCAAAAAACTTGCATTAAATTTTGTTTGTGGAAACGTTTAGAAAGCTGTAGAAGGCATTCGGTGAGCATTCCTATATCGGAAAGAAATGTTTAGAAGTAGTATAAACAGTTAAAAGATGGCAAAGAAATCGTTGAAGACGAAGATCCCTCTGGTCGACCATCAACTTCAACCGACGAAACCCAAGTCCAAAAAATTAAATATTTGCTGCTTGCAAACCGTCGATTTACAATTAAAGACCTTGCTGATGATGTTGGAATTTCAAAAGGATCGGTCAATTCCATTTTGGGCTTCAAGCGCGTCAAATCTCTATTAGTACCGAAAACACTGAATGAGGCAGCTCCCATTACATTGTTTATTCGTGACTTCAAAAAATGAATCCATATCGTTCCACAACCACCGTATTCACATCGTGCGACTTCTAGCTATACTCTAAACTCCCAGGACACCGTTGTGGGTCTATTGAAGAGATTCAACGTGAATCGCCGCGCGTTTTGAAGATCATCCCTGCCGATGACTTTTTAGCAGGCATTGAGGATTGGAAAATAAGTTGGCGTAAGTGCATTGTGTCCGGAGGGGATAACTTTGAAGACGATTGGAAAAAATTTGGAAGAATAAATAAGGAGTTTTTTGAAAAATTAAAATAATTGGTCTTACTTTTTGGGCACAGTAGCACAAGTTGTGATTGATATTATTTATTATGAATCTCATAACAAAATATGTTAGTTGATCGAATTTTATTTGTTTTTGTATGTTCATTTTTTTTCTCGTTTAATTATTTAGGAACAGCTGAAAGTCAAATTAATACCCTGAAAATGAAATCTCTTTTTTTCACCTGGCTAATAATTTTTTCTCATTTCAGAGCTTTATTAATATGAAACCTGTCACAACTCAGCGGTTTATCCCCTTCTAAATTATTACTCCAATTAAAAATCTCATTATGACCAGAAAAAATAATCTCTGCAAAAAAGCTTTCTTTTATTTCGCTGATGTTTGAGATTCTAATGCTTCTTTGCTCCTTTTTCTGCACATGTGGGGTTAACGATCTAACCTTTTTTACAAGTGCAAATGAATATGCGTTTGCTAAAACTGTGCTTTAATTTAATACAGCAATTACACACTGATAATGAAACACAATGATTTAAATATTAATGATTTTTTTGGGGGGGAATTAAGGTAATCAAAATTGATTAAACTATTATTTAAGAGAATGTTAAATTCTGTTGAAAAAAATATGCATAGTTGTAGTTGTAAAATATACTTACAATAATTTACTGTTAATTGACAATTTAATGCAACTGTTTAATAATTTTTTTTTTTTTTCGAAAATTAAAAAAAATTTAAAAAATGGGAAAAAAATTCTTAAACAGCAATAATTTAAAAATATGCTTTATTTTATGTATATTTTTAATTATTTTTTATTTACAATTTTTTTTTTTTAATTTATGAAAAAGTTATTTCGAGACATTATATTACATGTTATTAAGAGGCAAATGAAATATTTTTTTTTTTTTTTTTTGTAAACAATATATAAAGAATAGATTTCACTTCAATTTCAAAGAAAAGGAAATGAAGATATAAAATTATTACTTTCATATTCTTCTATTCCCAATGATATTCATTTTTAAAAAACAAGTTCATTCCACGATATTCAATAATATAGTAAAATAAATAGATTAAAAGGAATTTTCGCAGAGTCAATGTGTACACAATATGTAAAGCATAAAAGATAGCATTTAGGGGTGGACATTTTCATCAAGTTGACTATAAAAAATTTGTAGTATTCTGGATTAATAATATTATGCTATTGATATAACACTAATATAATATAATATTGATGTAATACTGCTACTGATATAAAATTGACTATAAAGGGAAATTTAGAACAAAGGTTTACTCCACTTTGTACGTATGTACGTAATAAATCAACTTTACTTAAAGCATGATTGATTCACTGCAATGTTAAGAGGTAACAGTCATAGAAAGTTAAAAACGTAACATAATGAGTCTTACCCAAGATACAAGCCGATAGACCTATTATCTTGCACCTATATTATCTGAACGCTATTTTGAATGAACTCTTAAAAGGGAATCTTGGTAGTTCCCACCCTTCTTCTCAAAAACAATGGAAGAATGATAAATTATAGTGCCAATCCTAGTTATAATTATTTATGCCTGCAAATTTATACTGTCAATCGCCAACATAAATTTGAAAACTTTTGGTTCGGTATCGCTTGTCAAGTTCTGAACCAAAGAACCTTTATCTACCAGGTTACTCCGGACCATGTGCAGAATATTAGGCCCCAAAATAAACTAATTGCTTAAAAGTAGTCAATTTCACTTTATTTTCAATGAAGTATTACTTCATACACAAGCATTTAATTTTCTTTCTTAATAAAACAAGTATTTAATTTTTCTTTCTTAAATAAAACACGTTTTAAAATATGTAAATTCAGTGTAACTGATGGCTCTGTTTTTAAGAATAGATTTTTTTTTACAGTATAAATAAACATCGTAAATGTGATAACTAAATTCTTTTGAAACTTTTAATTTTTAATTATTCCTACAATTCACAGCAATATAAGCAAAAAAATTCAAATGCCATGTAAATATGTCATTGTAAAAGATATCAATGCATTTTGCCTCAGGTTCTAGAATTGCATTTCAAAGTGCATTTTAAATTACGACAAAAACAGCTACATAAATTTACTTTTAAAAAAGTATCAAGCAGAAGATTAATTAGTCGTTTTTTGCTCAATTATATTCTGCAAATGCAATGCTGTTAAAAAAGAAAATTTCGTTACTTCAAAACAATCAGAGTGCTGTTTCTGACATAAGCTTCTTTGTAGTTAGCTAAAAGAGTAATTATTAGTCTTTTTAAAATTCCTAACAATTTAACCTGCATTCGTCACAAAGTTTTTCCATTTTTTTTTATGTTTATTTAGGATAACATTGAAGTTTGCTTTTTATAGTTCTTTTAAAACAATTTTTATTTAGTTTGGAAATATTTTTATTACTTTAAGTGTACTAAAATAATACATAAAGTATCTAGTTACCCATTTGTGAAAAGCATGTTGCTACTCTAATTTAATCTATCTAATCCACTCTCATGGAGGTTATGTATCCCAATTTGAAAATCACAATCGTGTTATATATTCAAGGACATATATGGTGGGTACAGTGATAAAAAGTATTTTTACAAAAAAATATTTTTTAAGTATTCCCTAAATTTCAGATGTACCTCGTTTCACATATTTTTTTTTTCAATTTTTATTTGCTTAACATGACAAATTTAAACCTTGTTACATTATTCAGAATTTTTCGAATAAGTATAACATTTTGTGTTATTTAGTTTTGTTTATTTAGGATAAAATTAAAAATTTTTATTTATTAATTCTATAAGAACAATTTTATCTAGTTCGGAAATTTTTTTATTACTTCAAGTTTATTGAAACATACATAAATTATCTAGTTACCTATCTCTGAAAAACATGTTTTTCCTCCAATTTAATCCATCCAAATCACTTTCGTGGAGGATATGTACCCCATTTTGAAAATCATAATTGGAGGGTACAATCATATGGAGGGTACAGAGATGAAAAGTATTTTTACAAAAATATATTTAAGTATCACATAAATTATAGATGCATCTCGTTTCACATATTTTTTTTTCAATTTTTATTTGCTTAACATGACAAATTTAAACCACGTTACAATATTTTTTTTTTGTGTTATGATCAATATATATTTATTTAGATGAAATAAATTTTATATTCACATTTTCTTCAGTAATTCATTCATTATATATTTCTTTCATTTTTTCTTACTTATTTCTTTATTTTTCTTCAGCAATAAAGGATATTTGTAATTGATTAAAAGAAATTTAAATATTTCTCAAAAATATAATTCTCTTCGTATTCCTATGGTATTGAGATATTAATATTAAATTATTTAACATTAATTATATTCCAACTAACAATACTGAAACTTTTGAATTACTTTAAAAAAAATTTTATTATTCAAATTTATTTATTTTAAAGAACTTTCATTCATTTTGTACTTAGGAGTTTGAATTCTTGATATTTTTAAGCATGAACTGAAATGTTTAAATAATGATAAATGTATGTAAATTATTTACAGAAAATTATTGAATGCACAGCCAAGCAAAATTCTTTAGATCTTTTAAAAAAGGAAAATAATATTTAACGAATCATTTTGAAATATGTTAAACTTTATGCCAACCAATTTTCATTCATGCCGATCAAAGAGTATATAATTTAAATTGCAATTTTATTAAGACCTTTTCTATATAAAAATAGCATTTCTCATTTTACGTTTCAAGGAACACTGACTTTCGATAAAATTTCAGGCAAAAGATGAAATTCTGATAAATTTAAATATTATAATACTCTGTTTTTGTGTTTTTAATGTATGCAAAGGGCTTTTACAAATATAGTTTTAAGAATTCTCAATTCGACTATTTATCTCTCTGAGGAAAATTCTTGTGTTCGCAACTCATTTGAAGTTACAGTTAAGCCATTATGTTTCACTACCATTGATTATTTAAAAAATAATTTATTTATTATTTAATTGCATCAAAAACAAAAGGAACTTCCCTTTAATATATTTTTATTACTTCAACAAAAAAAAAATATCTCAACCTGTCAGAACTAGCAATTCATGTTTTACTTCCTTTCATAACAACACATTTGGGCAAAGCAGGACTTTCATAATATACTGCAACATAATAAAAATGCAGAAATTGACTCAGCTCTGCATGGGATATGAGAATTTGACTTTTTAATATTGTGCCTGACATTAAAGGGAGTGTTATTCAAAGACCCATAACCCTTCAAGTCATTAAACACTTGATTGATTATCTTTTTTTTGTTGTTGTTTATTTGCTTATCGTTTTCAAGACTTCTATTTGGCATAAACAAAATTTCATAATAAATGTTTATTTTACTTTTCAATGGTATACTTATTCACTTTATTTGTTATTAAAACTAAAAAAATACAAAAAACCCCGAACCATTAAAATTTTAGAAATTACCAATTACCAACGGAAGTACCATAGACTTGGTATTTTGTATTAGGAATTACTATTAGTCTATTAGTCTATTGTAAAAAAGAGTATTTTGAGAAACGATGCTCTAAAACATATAATATTTTATTAATTGTTTTATTGTTCATATAAATAGTGTTAAGAATTCTCAATTCAACTATTAATCTCTCTGATGACAATTATTGTGTTCGGAATTCATTTGAAGTTACAATCAAGCCATTATGTTTTACTACCTTTGATTATGTAAAAACTAATTTATTTATTATTGAACTGCAACAAAAGGAACTTCTCTTTAATATATTTTTATTACTTCAACAAAAAAAAATATCTCAACCTGTCAGAACTAGCAATTCATGTTTTACTTCCTTTCATAACAACAGATTTGGGCAAAGCAGGACTTTCATAATATACTGCAACATAATAAAAATGCAGAAATTGACTCAGCTCTGCATGGGATATGAGAATTTGACTCTTTAATATTGTGCCTGGCATTAAAGGAAGTCAAAGATCCCTATTCATAACCCTTCAAGTCATTAAACACTTGATCGATTATCCATTTTTATTTTTGGTTTGTTGTTCCTTTGCTGATAGTTTTCAAGAGTTCTATTTGACATAAACAAAATTTTGTAACAAATGTATATTTTACTTTTTATTGGTATACTTATTTACTTTATTTGTTATTAAGACTGAAAAAATACAAAAAAAAAAACGAAGTATTAAGATTTTAGGAATTGTCAAATGTTTCACAATATAATAGGTTGATAAATAATGCTCTAAAAATATTTTTATTAACTGCTTTATTGTACATATACTTATACAGAAAATACTACTTTTAGTTATTTTATGTGACCCTCGCACTAATATTTATATGAACCCTTGAAAGATAAGGTAGCTCCTAAATTGAAAAATTGCAAAAAATACGAACCATTAAAATTTTAGGAATTGTCAAGTATTTCATAATACGATAGGTTGAGAAACGATGCTCTAACACAAATAACATTTTATTAACTATTTTATTGTTCTTATACCTACATATAAAATACTATTTTTAGTTGTTTTATGCGATCCTCTCACTAATATTTACACGGACCCTTGAAGAGTAAGCAAGCTCCTAAATTGAAAAACTTTTCTCTAAACATTTTTTGTTTCATAGTTACAAGGGACTTTAGTTTAGGTACACTAGATTGAAATTTATTTTTGTTGAGTTGTTGCTGATTGTTCAGTGGGATATTCTGACACGTATCTTAATGTATACTTATCTCACACTTTTCTAGGGAAAAAATCATTTTAAACGAGAAACTTTGGTCTAAAAATTCTCAATAGTAGTTAATATCACAATCTAGCTTCATAATAAGATTATATATTTTAACTAAATACGAAAATTATTAATTATAGCATAAAGCAGTCTGAATGTTTATTTCCACTTTATGCATTCCTCACTTCTATGATTGTTATTTTATTTAAATTTTCTTTTTATGAAATTAATAAAAAAAAATAAACAATTTATGAAAATAAAATTGATAATTCATTTAATTATAAATTTGATATAGAAATAAAAGAATAAAGAATTAGAATATGGAAATTTTTTACATTTTTAACTATAAAAAGTTGATTGTAGGATTGTACTAAAACGAATTGGTATAGTATTGAAAGTATAATTGTACTAAAACGAATTTCTACTATTGTACTAAAGAAACTGTACTATGTATTATTGAAAGTATGATTGTACTAAAACGAATTGGTATTTTTGCCATCAACATGACACAATCTAAAAATGTCTAACGTTGTAGGCCATGAGCAGAAACAAAATTAATTTTATCAAAATGAAATAAATAATTGAAGGTAGCTCTAGAAAAATAAGGTAATGAATGTATTCTGAAGGTAATTTATGTAAAATATTAAATAAAACAATTTATATGTAAAAAATCTGAACAGTAAATTAAGCTAAAATTAAAATATTATGCAATCTATGTAAAAACATTATCTAAATATCTCCAATATCAAGGTAACAGTAGAACCATAAATGGAAATTTGGAGAAAAAGAAAAATAATAATGGATTACTTATGAATACAGAAAATAAAGTTCATACTCTTAAACAAATATTAATTTCGAACATTGTATTATTATGTACGTATTATACTAAGTTGTTTTATATAAATAAATGTATATAAATTTTAAATAAAAATAAATGTCAGAACTAAACATAATTTTGCAAAGTTTGTAGAAACCAGAGGAGCTAAGCAATAAGAAATTAATACCAGATAATAAAACATTATTTAATTTTTTAAAATTATTTTACACTATTAATAGTCCTCGAGAACGAATTCTTTTACTTTTAACCTTTTGTATTTAATTAGTGCTCATCAATTTTTTTTTTATTGTATTTAAAAAAAATATAGAGATTCTGCTTATAAAGCTTTTTAACTATACTTTTATACATGAGGGCTTATTTCTTCTGCTATTTTTTGTGAATATTACTTTTAATCTCATGGTTTTTTTTTAACCTTTCTTCGTGAAATTGCATGGGAATATTATATATGGGATTATATTTTCCCCCTCATTCTAATTTAAAATTAATATACCCTTGATAGATTGTAAAGTATAAAAATTTCCAAAATAATGTTGTTTTCGTGCTTCCTAATTATTGCAAAATTGCTTCGTTGCTGGCACGTATAATTGAAAATCTTTATTAACATTTGCCTTAGGGGCAGTTTAATTGTAAATAGAAAATAATCGCATGTCTCATATTAAAATACAATGTATTGATTTTTGAGATATACCTCAAATTTGATATACAGTAGTTCTTATTTGTATGATATAATAAATATTAGCAAAAATTGCATTGCGTTGTCCGGATGCAGAACATAAATTTTTTTTTTAGTCTTGGTAAATTTTATTAAAAAATAATATTGGTGAAATGTGCAAAGAAACCATAAGAAAATCTCAGTAACAAATATAAACTATATGATGACCATCGTTTGGAAAGTTATAAAAGAAACATCATTGTGAATCACTACGCATAAATAAAGAGATTTTTAAATGTAAAAAAAAAAAAAAAATGAACAGTCTGTATAACAGAACAGTTGAAACAAAGAAGACAAAAGTCTCCCATAAACTCCAGAAAATTTCCACTTTAGTAACAAGATAATTTAAAAAATAAATAAAAAATAATATACGGAAGCGATTACGGCATATGATCGATAAGTGATACGGTGATTACGGCTTGCCATGACAACACCAGATGGCGCTAGGCGTTATGAATAAAATTTGCTATTTAATAATAAAAATTAAGGTTTTTTGCTTAATAAAAAATAACTGCTGATAACTATTTCACGATTTTCAGCAGTGCACAAAATAAAAAACTATAAATGTACGGAAAAAAATTTTTTTACAGTTTTAGTTAAGCTAAAGCATACACTTATACGACTGTGCCCAAAGAGTAAGACCAATTTTTTTTTTCAAAAACTCTTTATTTATTCTTTCAAATTTATTTCATCACCTTCAAAGTAATCCCCTCCGGACACAATGCACTTCGGGCAACTTTTTTTAATCCTTGCTAAAATGTTATCAGCAGGGATGGCCATCAAAGCGCGCGGCGATTCACGTTGAATCTCTTCAATCGACTCAGAACGGTGTCCCCGGAGTGGTCAGTGTTTTCGGTACCAATCGAGATTTGAAGCCCAAAATGGAATTAACCGATCCTTTTTAAATTCCAACATCATCAATAAGGTCTCTAATTGTAAATAGACGGTTTGCAAGCACCAAATCTTAAATTTTTTGGATCTGAGTTTCGTCGGTTGAGGTTTATGTTCGCTAGAGGGCTCTTCGTCTTCAACGCGATCTCTGCCTTCTTTGAACTGTTTATACCACTTGAAAATATTTCTTTCCGATATAGGAATGCTCCCTGAATGCCTTCTGCAACATTCTATACGTTTCCTAAAACAAAATTTAATTCAAGTTCTTTGCTCAATTAAATCAGACATTTCAAAAATCGCCGGAATCAGTTTTAGCGTCTCACAAACCCAAGCGTAACTTAAACACTAATGAATATTTTGACGTCAAATTTCACACATATGTCAAGGACAGTGCCAGTAACCTAAAAAAGAAAAAAAATTGAAATTCCATAAGCCCCGGGAATTTTAAATTGAAAATTGTTCTACACTCATGTCCATAAATTAAGGATAATGAAGTTCAGGCAAAGAAAGAGACAGAAGCAAAAGGAATGTTACACCACTCATCAAGCAATGCCCTCCGAAGTTCCGGTTGACAGGTGGGAGGGGGTTGACGGGCTGCAATTAGTCGGCCAAGCATATCCCACACATGCTCTAATGGATTCAAATCCGGTGAGTATGCTGGCCAATCCATACGGGTGATATACTCCAATTGAAGGCATTCGTCTACAATGTTTGCACGGTGAGGACGGGCGTTGTCATCCATAAACAGAAATTCAGCAACCATGGCGCCCCGAAACAAACATACACGTTGTTCCAGAATGACATCCCGATAGATGTGGGCTGTCATCGTTACACTCTGAACATGCAGGTCAGTTCTGGAACAAAGAATAATTCCTCCCCAAACGAGCTATCCTGCACCACCGTAACGGTGTCGTTCAATGGTGTTCTCTTGGTGGTAACGGGTACCTGGCACTCTCCATATGAAAGTCCGGCGAGAATCAGACTGCAAACTAAACCTGGACTCGTCGGAAAACATCACACCAGACCACTGTTGCGGTGTCCACAATGCATGCTCTCTACTCCAGGTTAATCGCAGGCGACAGTGAGTTGCGGTAAGTGAAACACATCTGACTTGACTACGGGCATATAGACCAATGTGCCCTAAGCGTCTGTACACGGTCTGCCTTGAAACTGTCGTACCGGTAGCTGAAGAGAGCTGGCAAGACAAGCCTGATGCTGTGCTCCGTCTGTTTCTTTTGGCAGTTACTGCTAAATACCGGTCCTCATTCAGCGTTGTAACTCGGGGGCGACCTGTGCTGTAACATCTACTCACATTACCATCATCTTGGAATCGTTGCCAAAGCCTGGAGATGACACTCTGGGCGAATCCCAGTTCCTCGGATACTTCCAGCTGGGTACGTCTACATTCCAGTCGTCCGATAATTCTACCACATAAAAAATCATCCAAATGCTTCCTTTGTGCCATAACTATGCGGTTATTGCACTGAAAGGCTTTTAAAGCGCTTGTGAACAATTTTACTTCTTTGCCACCATTCCTTATATACCCCTCTCTTACACTCTCGTCATTGTGACGTACTATCCGCGCCATCTGGTGATTTCCTGTAATTTGCATATTCTTCTTCAAGATGTGTGTGATAATTCTACAGGTGAAATTTTTATTTTAGAGTTCAATTTCTGTGTTATTCTGAATTATCCTTAATTTATGGGCATGAGTGTATATATATATATATTGCAATCGTACTGCCTCCTATGCACTGCAAGAGCACCTCCTGTGACGTTCCTGAGAAATAGTCAGTAGGCCTCTAGACTCTCACCCGAGAAAGTACAGTTCAACGGCGCTGCCACTGAGAAACATTTAGTACAGAGCAATCACGAGCTTCTGTTGAGAAAAGTTTAGTTTGCAATCTCTCATTCTGAGAACACAACCCTCTGTATTTGTTGGCCTACAAACTCTCACCCGGAAAGGAAATATATTTCACGCATTCAACGCGTGCCTGAGTATCTTTATTTTCGGGTTATTCAGGAAATCCTTTCACGAATCTATAATTATACGTCTTTAAATGTGTTAAATATTGTCTGTAGTTAACTGTATGTGTGTGCTGTTGGTGCGTGTGTAAATAAAGCTGTGAGTTCTCAAATCTGTGTCTCAAGTCTCAACCCAAACCACACCCAGTTACAATCCAGCTGCACGACCCACGACCCACGACCCACAACTTTACAATATATATATACATATATATATATATATATATATATACAACCTTATGTCTGGAAAACTCTGACCCTCTCCTAGAGTCAAAATGTAAAACAAACTCTTCTGTAAGTCAATGAAGAACTAGTAAGGAGTTAAACATCAAAAAGAATGCTTTTCGCTTAACATCAATAAACCGTTAAGAACATTTGTTTGGTAAAAATAAGGTCTGCGAATGCCTCCCGTTACTGATATGGAACTTGTCATCTTCAGTCCCATTGTTCAGCTAAGCGTAGCCAAAGCAGGGTTTACATTTTAGATCGGCGGATATGGAAAGAAAAATGCAAAATACTTTGTCGATCCGGTTACGGGGTTTGGTTTTTCGGAATAAAATAACTTCTTTCGTGAAATTTAAAATGGTCTTAGCACCAAAATAATCGAAACGACTTTCCATTTAAATTCGAAGAAAATAGTAATTTGATATTTATTTTTATTTTTCTGGTTTGATTTAGTAAGCGCTGATTTTGTTTTAAAAAGATTTCGCGTAAAAGATGAAATATAATTGAGCATATATATTATACAACTGATAATATTTTAAATTTATTTTTTCTTTATTATATAACTCTCTGAAATCTACTTTGTTAAATTATAAAACTGTAATGCCTTGTAACATGAGCTCTTAAAATGTTTTATATATTGTACATTTCAGTGTGATATAATTCAGAAATAAGTAAGAAATTAATTTTTCAGAGTTTTGAAGAATGAACTTTTTATGATAAATTGTAAAATTCTTCGTTGGTTATATTTTATTCAAATAAATAAGTTTTTATCATATGAAAGCATTAAGCTCTTGATAGCGATAATTTTAACTTGTATATATTAAAAAAATGAATCTAGTATATACAAATTTAATGAAACACTGTTGCAAATACATGCACATTACACAAAACGATTATAAATAAATAGAATTGCCACGATTATTCAGTTGGTTGTCAGTACTGTGCTTCTGAACTCAAGGAAATTAATTCAAATACCAACAAGTGCCATAAAACAATCCCCATACGCATGCTGGATATGGGCTGTTAAATCTGTACCCCGTAAAGTTCTTTCATAGTGTTTCAGGAGTTGATGGAGAAAGGAAGCCAAATAATTGAAGTTGGAGGGTAAGAACTCTTCTGATCAAGTTTGGAATGCAGATGAAAATGTTTTTGTAAAAGAATGCCTAACAGAACTTACGTAGCAAATGTGCAGAAAAGGGATGGTGGTTTTAAGGTAGCTAAGGATCGTGTGATCTTGTTTTTTGTCCTATCTTGTCCAATGCTTCAGGAGATCATATATTGAATCTCTGTTGGTAAATCGAACCCTAAAGCCGCATACAATGAAAGGTGTATTTGAATAAACTGCCAATTCACTAGATGGCACACAAAATAGCTTGGGTTTCCACAGATATCTTTACTAAATGGTTTAATAAATGTTTTGTCACAGAAGTTAGATGCTATATGAACATCAAGGGTCTCGAATTTAGAGTTCTTTTGATTATAGACAATGCACCCGGCCATCGGGTCTTAGAACATCGAAACGAACAATTTTGTTGTCTATTGCCTAATACTATATCTTTGATACAACAGTTAGATCAAGATATAATTTGTACATTTAAAACATACTACATAAAGTGAACATTTCAGTACGTTTTGGACAAATTGAATGATGAAACACGAACAGTTGTTGATGTGTGGAAGAAATTTTCAATTTTGGATTGCATAAAGCAAATCAAATTAGCGCTGACTGAATTAAGACCATCAACTTTTAATGTATGTTGGAAAGCTGTTTGGCCAGAATGTATCAAAAACAAAGATCCTGTCATGTCCTGTCCTTACACGACTGAATTTTCTAACATCATAACTTTGACTCATGCAATTGGCAGAGAAGGATTCGAGGATCTATCGTGTGAAGATATCGATGAATTATTAATTGATAAAGCCCTAACTAAGAGAAGATGGAATAATAGAAGTTGTCCTTGAAACTTTTGATCCCAAAGATCATTGTGATAAAGACAAAGAAGATCCTGTTATAAATGCAGATTTAATTAAAGAAGATCTTGAACTGGCCTGTAAATTGGGTAATCATTTTGTTAAACATGATTCTAATGATTAACTAGCTAGGAAGTTTAAACGTGATCGGAAGTCATTAATGTCCTTTCACAGAGAATTATACAATGGCCAACCCAAAACACAAACACAACGATTAATTAATGAATTCGTTCGTTAATCCACTGAAACATCGGCACCACAGGAGGTTAGTTCTAATTTTGTTAAAGAGATTACAGAAAGAATTACACCAACGGAACATGAAGACAATAATCAAGGATATTTCTAATGACAGCAGTAATATTGTAGTCTTATGCAAACATATGCGCTTATTGCTAGAAAGTGACAACTAATAAAATCTTTTTATGCGTAACTCATATTAATTTGCCTAATTGTTATGTTCATGAATAAAGGGCATGTTTTTTCCCTTTTCAAATGTTAATTTACTTTGTATGATATATGTGCAATCTTAATGAAATAAAATGTTTAAGATCCTAACATGAAAACTCGTAGTTTATTGTGTTGTTTTTGCTGATTTTTAGGACCTGGACCAATCTTCTAATTTTTCCAAAGATACAATTTTTTTTCTTACGCGAATTTTGTACACATATTCTTCGGGAACTTATCTATCGTATCAAAATAGGATTAGGTGTATATTTCTGTAATAATACAATGGAACAACGGTGAATCACCAAAATTGAGTCTATTAAGAAGTGATCAAAATTCTAAATAAGTACTTGGGGAAAACTTTAATAAACATGAGAATTTGGTAGAAATAACAAAAATATCATTGAAAAGTTAAATTTTGCGTGACTCCAGACTTTGTGGTAACATGCGCAACTAACAGGTAGGATTTAATGCCCTGGGGCCATACGTTGCTTTCACTGTTTTCAGAAATCACGAAATTCGAAGGTTATTAGGACAACCTGAGTAAAACGTTTAGCATCAATAGCAAGATTGCCTGGAGGGAGTTTTCTGGGTTTTCTTCCATATCACTCGCCAATGAGTCGAAGTTATCCCTAAAATTCCTCCTGGAAGACAATAGAGAGTTTTTGCATACCGTGCATTAGTTACCGTAGGACGTCCGTTAGCTTTTTCTCCCTAGCGCGCATGCTCACAGGAATCTGAGCATGCGCGCTAGGGAGAAAACGCTAACGACGTCCTACGGTAACTAACGTACGGTATGCGAAAACTCTAATGTCCTCTTCTCATTGCCCATCAAGGGGCTTTTAATGCCGTACATATATAGAAACCACCGATGTTCTTATAGTTCAGTAAAAAAAAAAAAAAAACTTAAATTTTGAGACACCTTTTTAAATACCAGATGAAATAATCTAAAAAATTATTAAATTAATTATTTTTTATTTCATTAAAACACATTTTATTAAAAAAAGAGTTAATATTATGAGTACTTAGAAACACGAGACTTCACATTCTTGTGTAAATAAATCTCATATTTGTCATAGATTGCTAATAAAGTTCTTTTTTATAATTTTTCTAACCCTAATTGAAATTGAAATAATGTATTCATAATTTTTTTTTCACTTTTCAAGAAGAGATCTTAACCAAGTAATTTAATATCTCCCTCGTTAAAAAATCGTACAAAAAAAATCATTTATATATGTTTGGTTACGATTTGACTAATTTAAATAACTCCAAATTACTGCCATTAACTAAGGGAATAAAGTTACGCAATCTTTTGAATATTCATAAAAACGATTAAGAGAACGATTTGTTGTCTAAGCAAATATAAAGAAAAAAATCTCAGTTAATTGCAAGAATTTCGTTCTAGAAAGAGAATTCCAATAATAAAAGTTTATCTAGTTACAGCTATGCATAGCTTTCGAATCAATTCTAGTTAAATGCTGAAAATATTATATCGTCAAATAACGTATTAAAGAATGCGATCTCATTAAACATATATTTTTAGTTTTGTGGAATAAAAAACATCAATATTTGCAAAAAGGATTTTTCTAACAACTGAATTAAATGTGGTGGTGTATGAAAATTTCATATTAAGAAATGTCATTAAATGAGTGCTAGTTAAAGAGATTCAACCCCATTTTTATATGCCTTAATTAATAAATATAAAGAAATAATATATGTTTCTTATGGAGCTCGCAATATCAAATAATAAACGCAACACACAATAACTCAGTTGGAATTTGTAGTAAATCTACATATAAATATTTATATTCAAATCAATTTTGATAAAAAGCTTTTATTATTCCTCATAAACGATTGTGTATATATATATATGCACAATCGATACATATATACGATATGATACATATATATATATATTTATATATATATATGATACAGGGTGATTATAATTAAAGTCCCACTTTTAAAATGTTGTAAAAAAAAAAACCACTCATCGCAATGAGTTCAAATTTTAACTGAAGATACTTGAAGAAAGAATAAACGCTATGGAATCAAAAAAAAAAGTTATAACGATTTTTCCCATCCAATTTGTTATGACCTTGCCGTGGTGGATGGGCTTTCCACAAACAGTGTCCCAACTGTTGAATGACTTGGAAATAATTTTCCTTCAAAAAAACGATACAATCAAGAACATTGAACACTACAGTTGGCTTAATGTGCAAGTCATACCAAATACGTTATAGTTTTGATTCAAAATGTCACTTGCAGCCGAATTCACTTTCTTTATGCCGCTTACAGTGCCATTTATTAATACACTTTGGAACTTTTTTTATGTCTTATCATTTACCCCTTCTTCAATGTATATCTTCAGTTCAAATTTGAATTCATTGTGAAGAGTGGCTCTTTTTTACAGCATTTTGAAAGTGGGACTTATAACCACCCTGTATATTATTACAAATGAAATTATTGCCGAATTATGAAATTATTGTATATTTCATTCTTATTAAAAAATAATTTTATAAGTTTTTTTATGTTATTTTAAAAAGCTTGCCTGAAGTCTGCTGCAAAGTGTAATCTAAAGCCAAGTGAAATCAGCAGACAAATGAATTGCCATGTGTCGTTTTACCATTTTATTAATATTGAAGGGAGTTTGAAGAATTGAGATCTAGCCTAGGAAGACAATAGGGAATATTTGAAGTCAGAGAGAAAGGCAGTCAAAACCAATCATTAAGAGTGTTATTATATTGCAGAGTGTGAGGGATGAAGAAACGAAGCCTTAACATGGCACACGAAGAGAAATTTTAAGTTCTAATCTAGCCTAGTTAAGTTTAGATCTAGTCTAGGAAGACAATAGGGAATATTTGAAGTCAGAGAGAAAGGCAGTCAAAACCAATCATTAAGAGTGTTATTATATTGCAGAGTGTGAGGGATGAAGAAACGAAGCCTTAACATGGCACACGAAGAGAAATTTTAAGTTCTAATCTAGCCTAGTTAAGTTTAGATCTAGCCTAGGAAGACAATAGGGAATATTTGAAGTCAGAGAGAAAGGCAGTCAAAACCAATCATTAAGAGTGTTATTATATTGCAGAGTGTGAGGGATGAAGAAACGAAGCCTTAACATGGCACACGAAGAGAAATTTTAAGTTCTAATCTAGCCTAGTTAAGTTTAGATCTAGCCTAGGAAGACAATAGGGAATATTTGAAGTCAGAGAGAAAGGCAGTCAAAACCAATCATTAAGAGTGTTATTATATTGCAGAGTGTGAGGATGAAGAAACAAGCCTTAACATGGCACACGAAGAGAAATTTTAAGTTCTAATCTAGCCTAGTTAAGTTTAGATCTAGTCTAGGAAGACAATAGGGAATATTTGAAGTCAGAGAGAAAGGCAGTCAAAACCAATCATTAAGAGTGTTATTATATTGCAGAGTGTGAGGGATGAAGAAACGAAGCCTTAACATGGCACACGAAGAGAAATTTTAAGTTCTAATCTAGCCTAGTTAAGTTTAGATCTAGTCTAGGAAGACAATAGGGAATATTTGAAGTCAGAGAGAAAGGCAGTCAAAACCAATCATTAAGAGTGTTATTATATTGCAGAGTGTGAGGGATGAAGAAACGAAGCCTTAACATGGCACACGAAGAGAAATTTTAAGTTCTAATCTAGCCTAAGTTCTAATCTAGCCTAGTTAAGTTTAGATCTAGCCTAGGAAAACAATAGGGAATATTTGAAGTCAGAGAGAAAGGCAGTCAAAACCAATCATTAAGAGTGTTATTATATTGCAGAGAGTGAGGGATGAAGAAACGAAGCCTTAACATGGCACACGAAGAGAAATTTTAAGTTCTAATCTAGCCTAGTTAAGTTTAGATCTAGCCTAGGAAAACAATAGGGAATATTTGAAGTCAGAGAGAAAGGCAGTCAAAACCAATCATTAAGAGTGTTATTATATTGCAGAGTGTGAGGGATGAAGAAACGAAGCCTTAACATGGCACACGAAGAGAAATTTTAAGTTCTAATCTAGCCTAGTTAAGTTTAGATCTAGCCTAGGAAACAATAGGGAATATTTGAAGTCAGAGAGAAAGGCAGTCAAAACCAATCATTAAGAGTGTTATTATATTGCAGAGTGTGAGGGATGAAGAAACGAAGCCTTAACATGGCACACGAAGAGAAATTTTAAGTTCTAATCTAGCCTAGTTAAGTTTAGATCTAGTCTAGGAAAACAATAGGGAATATTTGAAGTCAGAGAGAAAGGCAGTCAAAACCAATCATTAAGGGTGTTATTATATTGCAGAGTGTGAGGGATGAAGAAACGAAGCCTTAACATGGCACACGAAGAGAAATTTTAAGTTCTAATCTAGCCTAGTTAAGTTTAGATCTAGCCTAGGAAGACAATAGGGAATATTTGAAGTCAGAGAGAAAGGCAGTCAAAACCAATCATTAAGAGTGTTATTATATTGCAGAGCGTGAGGAATGAAGAAACGAAGCATTAACATGGCACACGAAGAGATATTTTAAGTTAGTGACTATTGAGAAGACATGAAGCGGTTGATGTGAAAAATGTGATGCAGGGTTAGTGCAACAACTGAATTTGTAATACGTAGGTAGTGAATTTCAGTAAATGGAGCCCGATGTTTGAGGTATATTACATATATAATTCATTATATTTGTATTTCTTGTAATTATATATATTTATAGGCATATATTGCATTTCTAGGAAATGCAATGTAAAGAGAGAATAGAAAAAGAAAGATTAAATCTAATCACGAAATAAGAAGAATTTAAAATAATATCAGACATAACATTGTTGCATAATGTTTCTACTCGAGAAACAGTTTAGTTAAAAAAATTCATCTTAATCTGGGTCAAAGAAAGGCTTAGAATAACTGAGAAACTCCGTAATCTGGATTTTTTCGAAAGGAATTAAAGAATATTGTCGAGGATGAGGTTAAAAGTAAAAAGCAAATATAAAACGCTAAATAAGAAAGCTCTTAAAGAGACTCCTTCAAGTACAGAAGCATTAGAAAGTGACGAATGTACAGAGAAGCTGGTAGTGCATATATATATATATATATATATATATATAGCTTCTAGGGGACAATCAAATATATGACCAAATATTAGAACTATGTATTAGATTATATTAGAAATATGACCAACATGTCAGAGTGGTAACTGATGTCGGAACCATTAGCTTTCCATTTATATAAAGTATTATGAGCGGTGCGTGTACCCAAAGTATGCTAGTGTGCATGTGTTCAAACTTGGCTTGATATATTAAAGTTTTGGGGGGAGTTACATAACAGCTGTTTAGAGGGAAGGTTATATTATTAATTTAATTAGATAAATAATAGATGGACATGAGTTTTTGTATATTCTTCGACGTCGTTTGGTGGATAGTGTTGAAAATTTCTTGATTTTTTCAAGGACTCAACACAAATAAAATCTTGTAACATATTTTGCGAGGCAGTTACCCTTACCAAGATCTTCAGTAATACCTCCTGTCATTTAGTGGGTGTAGTGCAAGATTTTTAGAAGCATCCTAAATAGCTCTGAATCTACCAAAAATTCTCCATAACAATTTGGAATTATGGCACATTATTTCTTTAATGTAAAACATTTCGTTAGTTTTATTGGACTAGCATACGTGATAGATTTTCTCTGAGAAATAACTTACTTGTATTAATATTTTTTGTAGACTTTTTCCATTATGGTTCAGTTTGCAATACTTTTACAACATTTCTTTCAAAACAATTGACTTTCGTAATTTTTTCGCAGAAAATATTCATCTTTTATATTTATTTCTGTAGAAAACAATTCTTTGCAACATATTATACGTTATGAGAAAAAAAAACCGGTTTCTCATTAGGCAAAAAAAAAATTAAATTCATGAGGATTTCATTTGTTATTACGTAGTTTCGTTAAGCAGGAATTTGGAGTCATTAAATTCCTATTTTCCATTTTAAAACTTTTATTTATTGAAAACTTACACAACTAATGATTATGAAATCAATAAAAAGATACTTGCTAACTAAATTACTAATTGGAAAAAAAAAACACCATAAAAATTTCTAACAATCAGTTATAAGTATTATCATACAATAATACAATTTCAATTATTAATTTTTTATAGTTTGAAACTTCAATGCTTTTGTTTTTAGTCATTTGTGAATAAAATTCTGTACTTGATTTTTATTTTTTATTAATATTAAAAAGACTTTGGTACGCTTCACAATTTGTCAAATTAGCAAATATGAATTTCTTGGCTTTATTCATGTGTAACATAAATTTTTATCAGTTATACATAAGACCTCCAAAAAAAAAATTAAACAAAAACAAACAGATACATAAAATAGAATTCCTTTGATAATAGATTTAGACTCGTTAATAATATTAACACCCCCTGACTCGGTAATAATAATAATACTCCCTGACTTGGTAATAATATTAATACCCCTCAACATTAACAGTTTTCCATTATGACTTATATGCCGTAATGAAAAAAAAAAAAAAATTTTCTTGAAAGTTCTTCCATAATGCATTATTTCAATCTACTCTCAGATAATAATTTTTACCTATACAGTTGGTGTTCTATTTTTAAAATGATCAATACCAATGATCAATATGTTGTGTGCCAAGGTGGCTTGGTGGTTAGCATGCTGGCCCAACAAAAAAGTCAAAATGAAAGTTTTCGTGTTTCTTCCAGGAATGATGATGTAAATCTGTAGATCAGAAACCTATCCCCCCTGACTCGTGGCTCAGTGGTAACGCGCACAGCTAGAATACAGGAGGACTTAGGTTCGATTCCGCTGGCGGCATCGTTGTAATCAATGCTTTCAGAGACGAAGAGACTCTATGGCTATTGTCACAGTATGTGTGTAAAACCGTCTCGCATTCAAAGCCAGGCTGCTTGGTGGGAGTTTTCCGGGCATTTATCCCTAAAAGTTCTTCCTGAAGACACTGTCCTTCACCAGTCGGTGGGCTGTTTACATAAGGTCCACCGATGATCCCCCCCCTCGCCTTTCTAACTGGTAGCGGGCTACATAGATAAAGACATGAAGTGCAGAGAAAAGAAAAGACCTGGGCCTTTGGCTGGTCAAGTGGCTAGCGCTCTGGCCCTCGGCACAGGTTTCGGGTTCAAGTCTCGGCGGTGTCATGGATATCTGTAGTGGTTCGGAATCCACTTTAATCTGTAGGTCCCGGTCTGTTACGCCCTCGTGTGCAGAAGATGACCGTAGAGCGGCAAACCAAGCCGAAAAGACCTTTCACTGTGCACCAAAAGCGAAAGTTTATTACAACCCCTTCAAATGCCACTCTTAAGCGTGCAAAAACCAAATTTAATGGCGAAGGGTAGGTGTAGTATAGCCATTTTCCGCCCCTTTTTAATTATACGTCCATAAAAATGTTTTTTTAGAAATCTTTTAAGAAAGACATGAAAATAAAAACAAATGAAAAGGTAAAGTAAATGCATACCGAATTACAAGAAAAGCTGGATTTTTCTTGTAATTATAAGTAAAAAAATAAACAACCATTAAAAAAGTAATAGCTAACCAAATTTATATGGAGGCTCTTACACAAACAATTAGAGATGAAACCAGACTGGAAAAAAATCGCTCGATTCAGGATCCTAAAGCCTAAAAGATTATTTGTATTACCTTGGAACCTATTTCCTAAATGCCAAGAAATAGCATGAAAGGATTGCGGATTCCGAGTCGAAAATAAACAGATAAAAAGGAATGAGAGAAACGAAAAGGGGTAGATGCATCTGCTAATTAAATACCTTTCATCCTTGAAGAAACAAATTATTTTTGCATTTTGTCACAGAGATTAAACATAATACCTGTAACTTGGTTAAAGTCTTTAAAGGTGTGTGGCGAATTATTTGCAAGGAATTATATAATATCATATCAGCTGCATCACAGATTTCTGATAAATAATTGTAGTTCGTAATATTTTGAGAGGCTCTTATTTAATTTGTTCCACCATGCCCTTATCATATCACGCCAGTATTTTTTATGTCAAGTTATTAAATCGCAAGGTTTGAATTGTACGACTTAAACTTAAAGCATTTTTAATTTTGTGAAAATAAATTCTTCAGGAAAATATAATAAATTCAAATACCTCCATAAAGGAAAATTAATTTGACTGCCATGTAAGACAATGAGAGTTTAATCGCAGAAAGTTGGCGTGTGCTTCAAAAACTGCCTACTGACTATTGAATTAATATCAAAGAGTCTGGCATCGAAAGTTGGGTTTTTCCGAGTTTACTTTAATACAAAGCCCAAATTTACTAAACTTTCTCTAATGCTTTACAATTACCCTAAAAATCCCATGAGAAGGCTTTCTTCCATGAAACCCACGGAACAATATCTATAGAAATTATATTAACCATTATAAAAATGACTAACAAATTGGCATATTCAGAAGCCCAGTTGACCGAAAATATAAAAATATAGTTAATAAAAATATATATTTTATATAAATATAAAATATAATTTTGATAATGGAACAAAAATGAATACTATCTTAAGTCTAATCATGATTTGGTAAAACACAAATTGGTACTGGAATACTGTTTCTAAAGAATTCCATAAACTCACTTCTACTTGCCTTTTTCCACAAGAGACCATGAGATTGTTTAATTATTATTCAGGATCTGATTTGGCAAACTTTAGCTGCATTTGTTAGGAAAGTAATTTGTGCAGTGAATTATCAATTACTAAATTTTGTTCAATTGATCTATTAAATCCTCTACGAATACCTCCATTTCTTTCCTACAACTATTGTCATAGGAAGAATATTGATGCGCAAAGTGAATTGAAGCTCACGTGACCGAAAATGTAAAAATATAAGAGTAATAATGTAACAAAAAAAAATGAATACTAATCTTAAATATAGTCATAATTTGGTAAGACCAAATTTAGTACTCGAATACTTTTTCTATAAACGCACTTATATTTGCCTTTCTACATAAGAGACCATGAGTTATAATGAGTTAGACCATAATTGTTTTTCATGATCTGATTAAGCTGCATTTTTTGGCAATAGTTTGACTATTATAAAAACAAATTTGGGCAGCAATTTATCAATTACTAAATTTTGCTCAAATTATCTAAATCCTCTACGGATACCTTCATTTCTCTCCTAAGACTAACATAGTCGAGGACAATTATTGATGCAAGAATGCTTTCATCAAGTCAATAAGTAATAACCTGAGCTAGATTTCGTAGAGTATTAGTCTATTTGTGTCCATTTAAATGATATTCAATTAGACTGTTTCCTTAACATGCTTAGTTGTTTACTTTTATGCTATTTCGCCATAAAATTTAAAGTACCTTATTCCCAGTTTATGTCGGTTCCTCTTTCTTCGTCTTTAAAAGCTAATAAGAAAATGTATTTCCTTACCAACTAGCTCTTTGATCGTCTTACCCATCCTAAGTATCCATAATGATACGAAATGCACTTTGTTATTTCGTAATGACATTAAAAGCTGTTGCAAAATAAGAGAGCGGGAGCAAAATGGATTATGCAAATGATACTGTGGCTCTAATCGTTTAACAGTATAAACTTTGCTTTTCAACTTTTACTTTATAAAAATGGTACAAGCCTCCATAATTAATTCAAAATGGGCAAGCATTCGATTGATTGACTTGGTTTTAAGAATAATTTTGTTAAATATTCATACATTTTAAAGACTGATTAATATTGCACATCAATAATCTAACCTTAGTTTTAAATATAAAAAGTTAATAAAAAGAAGTCCAAATAGTTTCAAGAAGTTTAAAGAAGAACTCCAAGAAGTTTAAATATAAAAGAATTGTAATATAAACATATTTTTACAATACTTCAACATATTAAAATTAACGCCAACGATACGAAATAATCACCATGTAAACCAGAACTTTAGCTGTGTTGTGAAATATTATTTTTAAGGTAATTTAGAAAGTGGTTAAAATATTTTAGCATATTAAAAGTATCTTGTTCTAGTAAAACATCAATTACCAAAACATTGTTTCATTTTAGTTCGTCTCAGCTACTAAGATCAATGGAATGAGTCTTATTCTTAGCAAAACAAGTATCTCCTTATATTTCAAAGGATTTTATTTACCTTACACTAAACAAAAAGCTACTTTATTTCCTTAAAACTCTTTTTCAAAAGATTTACGGATTTTGAAAGTGATTTTCTTTTGTTATTCTTGAAAAAAAAATTTAATTCAAAGTACAACTGAAAAACATTCGCCAGATGCAGATTCGATGCTTTTCAAGTGTTTATAAGATTTAAAATGCCATTGTGCTGAAGAAGGATAAAACTACTTTCATTTTTTTTTTTTGAATGATTCTCTTGAAGTAATTTTTTCTTTCAATTTGCTGGTCTTTTGGAAAATAAAGCATTTTGTAAAGTGTGTACTTTTTCCGATTGAAATTCCTGATGTTTTATATTAAAAATCTTCTGTGATTAGTTATAAGAAACTGTGGCGGGATCCAATTCACTAAAATGTAAATAAAAATAATATAAATTTTCCAATAAAATTTTTTAATTCAAAGTCAAAACATTGTATCATTCTATCTGAAAGCGTTTGGAATTATTAATCGAAAACGTTAAATGCATTAAATCATAGGAAAACCAAAAATTATCTTTATTATAGACTCACTGTAATTCAGACAAAGATCTTAGAATACACGTTCTTCCTCCAACAAAAAATGAATCACTGATGGTATTGTATTATTTCAAAGAATTATGAGTTGTCCCTAAACATCCAGTTAATCCACTGATTGACTACAAGCTCTAAACATAAACAAATCGTATTTGAGTCACGATATTTAATATTGTTAAATAAAGCGCATTGAGTATCGTCAGTTTAATCTTGTCTATCAATTTTTTAAAAGTATAATTTTAATTTTATGTATCCATATTATAAATGTTTTGATAGCTAAACTTTCAATACTTATGACATGAATTCAGGAGCTTGCTAACAGCTTCACAACGATAGATACTATTTCTGTGTCAATGTCATCTCTTAGAATTGATCAGCAATATTTTTCGAAAAGACTTTTATGAATATCTACCCAGTATTTGTTTGCTGTATAGGCGTAAATCAGAAACCTTCAACTAGACAATCAACTGTCGATATGAGACACTGTCCAATATTCACTACTTATTTTACACGCTTTTCAAAACAATGTAGCGTTCTCTTAGTATAGTCAAACTACAACAGCTTGCACACTTGAAGCGCATACAATTTGTCGACCACGAATATGCGGTACAGAAAGGGCTGCATTTTCTGTTGACGCCAACAATTATATTATAAGCCAAATATTTCTTTCGCTTACCAAATAAAATTGATATAAGAAAACTTAACAAACATTAGAGCAACTCAAATTGTCCTTAATTTTCTAATTTACAGCTTGCCTATATATTACCACAAAACTGATTTTTATACTTCCCCTATAACATATTACAATATCTGAGAATATACAATTCTAGATAGAAGTTAACAGCTCCCTAGATCTAAGTCCCATCCTATTTCGTTTAATAACGAAAGATTGAGCATGTACCATTAATGAAGGATAATTAAAACTCATATGCATGTATTTTATCTATTCTCTTATCCAGTAATAGGAGGATATAACTTATATTATACAAATTACTTCAATATTTTTGTGGTACAGAGTTCATACTGAAATATCATGATATTTACTTTACAATACATCATGTTTGATCTCTGTATTCATAACCCGAAAGACCTCACTGTCCCATAAAAATTATAAACGTGAAAATGCAAACTGAAGAATGCTTTACTGACGGAATCTTATGATGAATTGGTTATATGTGAATCATATGATGGTAAAACCAGAAATTATATCCAACAAGCCAGCTTAACAACGACTAATCTACGACTATTGTTGAAGTATTTGTCAGTCTATCATCTTAATGGATCTAGTTAAGCCATAACAATAATGAACTATAATCTATTTCTCTGAATTATTACGAATATTGTTTCCTATAACGCTATATTTACCAACCTACTACACTGTACTACCTCATTGACCCTAGAGTTGAAGTGCTGGAATTGACATAGATGAAAATGCGCTTATGCATTGGAGATGCATTGGAATACAATAAGTACTTTGAAATATTATGGCTAAAATATGTGACACAATGAAATAAAGATCTAAACTTGAATTTTTAAAAAAAAAAAAAGATTTCGAAGAACAGAATTTCCATGAATGAAGGAAAGTAAGGGAAAATATTCGTAATATGTAAAAATATGAGGAAGAATATTGGTAAATTCTGGACAGCATTCATTTTGGAGTTTAATTGCCAGGATAATTCCCAAGCAGATTTCAGAGGGATTTGAAATCTCTTCACCACTTTATTTAACAAATAGATTTTAATTAAAGTTACTGAAACACATCACATTTAAATTGAATGCAATGCAGAAATATTTATTCAACGGATAACACTAAGTAATCAGAAAATATTGAGTTGAATATATGACTATTTTCGAGATGATTACAGGAATAAATGTAATCACATTGTATTATAAGTTATGTTGAATATTTTATGGAATTCTAGAAGGTAATTTGCCAACATACAAATTGAATTTTTAGAATAAAATAAGCGAAAGGAACGAAACACACAATTCATTTGGCGCACAATTGAAATACAATTGAATGTGGGCGGCAGAAAATCATGGTTACACGGAAAACAAAACAAGGTTAGGAAAAACAAATAAAAGGGAAATAATTACTTTCAGAAAAGCTAGCAGATAGATAAAAAATAGCGAAGTTCAATATATAATGGAACATTTAAAACATATTTAAAAATTATAATTAAATGTAATTTTGACTGTTAATATTAGCTGTATACACTTATGCATAACAAATAATTAAAAAAAAAAAAAGCAGATAGATAATAGTGAAGCACAATACATAATGGAACATTTAAAATATCGTTAGAAATTTATAATATAATAATTTTTTGTCTTTTAATGATAGCTGTATACACTTATACATGGATGTTGACAGAAATTAAAGCACTTAATTTAACCCAGAATTAAAATGATTATATCTCATTTTCTAGATTATACGTGCCAATTTCTAGAATAGGTTATTCAAACGAAATTCTTTAAAATTTTCATTTATTGTACTCCAAATTAAATAAAATTACAAAACTAAACAAATGAACTTTTTTGCAAAAATTGTCCCTCTATCTTTCAAAAACACGTATTTATTGTATGGTTTGGTAATAGGCTCGTCATGTTACTGAAACAAAGGAACGGGGTTTGAACCACAATAGTCATCAAATAGTTCTCAGAATCAGTCTACGCCGGATATTATTAAAATAAATATTCAGACCAGAAAGGCCTCTATAGGATTTGAAAGTATGATTAAAAAGTATGATTCCTCAGATGCCACCTATTGGAGTGTTTGTTTTAAATTGTGGTGGTACCATTGAAGAACGAAGACGAAATGGTGCTCCCTTTATAATGGGGTCAACAAGTGTTTTGAGTAAACGTGACTAAACTTAAGTACCTCCGCATTGGAAAAAAATGATTTTTGATTAATATCATCAAGATTAATAATGTTAAAGTCATGTGACTTTCAACATTTCTAAGTATTAAAAGGCTACATTTAAACATTAATCAAAACGTTCAGAGAATTTTTAAATAATACTAAAGTATTTAATCTAAGAATGAAATTTTTTAAAAAACTGGTTTTATTATTAATTCCATGATAATTTACCAATAAAAATTATGTCTATATAAATAATACTTCAGAAAAATCAGTAATAACAAACAAAATATCCTGCCTTTAATCATTTGCTTTCAACCTTTAACAGTAGTATTAATCAAATAAAATACTAAAAGCAGAACAGCTCTAGAGACCTTTCAAAGAAGCCTAGAAGCAGTAACAAATAGATTGACATTAGAAACTATTTTTCATTAGAAGCTTTTAAGAACCTCTTTTAAAAGCTATCGTCCCCGACTTTATAAACAACTAATTTTATTGTCAATCGCAGTGACAATTTTATCGCTGGTATTAAAGGCTAAGGTACTATAAGCCAATCAACATCACTTGCTTTCGTTAGCTTTTCAATTCCTTACTCCAATGCCTTGTTAGGTATGTCTCTTTTTATGAGGTGTTTGTTATTTTTTATTCCTATTACATCAATATTAATGTATTTCTTAGCAATCCAGAGATCTATTGGCAACATTTATAAATAATAAAATGCAACCATATGTTCAGATAATCAATGGCCTGACCAAAATAACTTAATACATCTCATTTAATCATAAATAAGTATATTTTTCATAAACCTTGACAGCTGAAATTCTCATCATACAAAGAAAATGTCTACGTATCTTTTAAAGTTCTGCAAAAACACGATCTGCAATAAAAGTAATGATGAAACCAAATCTGATTTGGGAACTTTTTTAACACATCTATGTGGAGATATAAAGCATATAATCTTAAAACCTGACATTAATGTAAATAACATAGATTATATGCACGTAAATGAAAATTAATTATTTATACACGATGAGAACAGAATTTTTAATAAGCCACGCGATGCTATTCATTAAAAATGTATGAATGACAACGAATAAACAACACGATTACAACAGGCTTAAAGAACATTTTATTTTGATAATAACATTAAACCACGATAGAAATGTTAGAAACCTATCTATTTTAAAATTCTAATGAAAACATTTATTCGTTAACATAAATATGATTACCCTAAAAACAATTATTTTATATATTATGCTATTTAATTCCATCTTAATTTGATTAACGTTAACACTCATTTTCTTAAACCTGCTGCTTTATATATTTAACTATAAGCAGTATCATAGTAGGGCACAGTAGTATAAGTTTGTATATATACTACTGTGCCCAAAAAGTAAGACCAATTTTCAATTTAAAATTCAAGGGGCTTATAGAATTTCAATTTTTTTTTTTTTTAGGTTGCTGCCACTGTTCTTGACATCTGTCAAATTATTCATTAGTGTTTGAGTTACGCTTAGCTTTGTATGACGCTAAAACTGATTCCGGCGATTTTTGAAATGACTGAATTAATTGAGCAAAGAACTTGCATTAAATTTTGTTTGTCGAAACGTATAGAATGTTGCAGAAGGCATTCGGTGAACATTTCTATATCGGAAAGAAATGTTTAGAAGTGGTATGAACAGTTCAAAGAAGGAAGAGAATGCGTTAAAGACGAAGAGTCCTTTGATCGACCATCAATCTCAACCAACGAAGCTCAGGTCCAAAAAATTGAAGATTTGGTGCTTAAAAACCGTCGATTTAGAATTAGAGATCTTGCTGGTAATGTTGGAATTTCAAAAGTATGGGTCAATTTCATTTTGGGCATCAAACACTTCAAATCTCGATTAGTACCGAAAACACTGAATGCGCCAGCTCACACTGCATTGATTCTTCATGACTTTTTCCCCAAAAATGAACCCCATATCGCTCCACAACCACCGTATTCACACCGTGCGACTTCTGGCTATTCCCTAAACTCAAAAGACCACTCCGGGGACACCGTTTTAAGTCGATTGAAGTGATTCAACGTGAATCGCCGAGTGCTTTGAAGGCCATCCCTGCCGATGACTTTTTAGCATGCATTGAGGAATGGAAAAAAAGTTGGCATAATTAAATTGTGTCCGGAGCGGATTACTTTGAAGGCGATGAAATAAATTTGTAAGAATAAATAAAAAGTTTTTGAAAAAAAAATAATTGGTCCTAATTTTTGGGCACAGTAGTAAACAACACGATTACAACAGGCTTAAAAAACATTTTCTTTTGATAATAACACTAAAGCACGATAAATATATTAGAAACCCATCTATTTCATAATTATAATAAAAACATTTATTCGTTAACATAAATATGATTACCCTAAACACGATTATTTGATAAAGTATGCTATTTAATTCCATCTTAATTTGTTTAACGCTAACATTCATTTTCTTAAACCTGTTGCTTTATATACTTAACTATATGTATGTATAAAAAATAATAGATAAGTAACACAAAACTGCATAATAAACTTTATCTGAAGCTGCAAGTTAATAAAAAAATAAGTTTTATTTTAGCTATCACCGTTGAACTGTTTTACGATTATGAAGACTAACCAATCTTTATAACCATGAAATGGTTCCGTATAGTAAGGGCAGTAAATTATTTGGCATATGGTGTCTCCCGTTTTATGCGGTCCCTCGATTACAGAGCAAATAATTGTATTAATTTTAACAATTCTCAAAGGCCTTTTATTTCGTATTTATATGTCTTCTCTTGTTATAATATGCGTACTTACTGTTTTATATTCTATTCTATTTTTTTCTCCCTGCTTTTGTATTTCGTAGTTGTTCTGTTAAAACGAGGGATATTATTCTCTATTCTTTTTAATTCTATTAGCACTTTATCCGTTAAATGTACAATTTTGTTCCTGAAACAATCTAAAAGGTTTTTCTTCTTACAGAAAAAGAAACACTTTGTTTCTAAAGCTACGACGCTTATTTTTTAACTATGTGTAAACTGACTGTTCTCTTTATTTGTTATATTGTTTGTTATCGTTATTTTTTATCCCTCTTATCAAGATAGTGTTAAGAGAATAGTGATTCACACTGGATAGTGATTTTTTGATCATGTTATAAGAATTCAATTTTTTATCCCTGTTATAAGCATTTAATATTTTTATCCATGTTATAAGAATTGAATTTATTTATCCATTTTATAAGAATTTAATTTTTTTATCCATGTTAATTAGAATGTGTTTTGAAAAGTTATCTTTCATTTAGTAATTACAGAAATGTTTTTTTTTTCGTTCTAATAGGTTTATGTTTTCAATGACAAAATATTTTCTGCATTTAAAAAATTAGAAATTTCTTTGTGTTTTATATAATTAATTTATTAAATACTGAATTTTTTCTATATGACTTCTTAGAAATCTGAAATATTTCGTATTGTGCCAATTTTTTAATGTTGGACAATTGGCTTGACGCCATTCATCATTAATCCCATAGACATGGGAGTCCTGCTACATTATATCAACATGAGAGTACGAAGGGGTAATACTGTCTGAAAATCTTTTTAATGGTAATTGGCTAAAATATATGTTGCACATTAGTTAAATTTGGAAACAGAGACGCGACTAACTCGATGACAGTGAAACTTGATATTGAAATGATAAGAAGTCTTGAGAAACTGTAAGTCTGCTTATCATTTAAAATGGCTCCAGAAGAATGAAAGTACATATAACTCTTAACATCTCCTTAATAGCCATAGTCTTTTAACTCATCGACTAATCAGCCCATGGTAAGACATATTTGAGACATGACGTGTGCTTATTGCCATGATTGCATACGCCTTACGTCTGTTTACATCTCTATATACGTGTTTATAAATTTATCTAAAATCAATTTTTATGAAATTATGCATAAAGGAAGCATAAAACTTATAAAAGGTGTGTTTTTATATCTTAATGCAGTTTTTCATAATAATGCGTGATGAAAAACAAAAAATAAAGAACGAAATAAATTACAGCCTTTTAGAATAATAAAATGCATCAAGCTTTTGTTAAATAAAGAGGAATTTTTACAGTACTGATTTTAATCAATGAATTTCTTTTAACCAAAATTTCTCTGGAAAATGACATAAAAAGCAACAGAAATTTCTGTTCAATTTAATTGATTTAAAGAGCTAGTTCCCATTTGGGTAATACCGAATGCAGATAAAAGGAAATTCCAATTATTTCAATCAAGCAGCCAGTTACAGTGAAGCAATTGCTAACAATGAATTGTCACCCTAATGAATCAACTTAAAAATCAGGGGAAAATTATATCAAATGTAATTTTGCAACTGAAGATAATAAAAAACTGGCTTCGATTATAAAGTGATTACCAAGATTAAATATTATTTTAAGGCATTAAAATCTATGTATTTTGTAAAATTAACTAAGTATTTATAGAATATTTAGTTGCTATCATGATTTTATAAAATATTTTTCATAAAAATTCTCAGAAATTATTAAGAAAGTTAACCGAGAATATTTCTAAAAATGCTTAAATTAAATCTGTAGAAGACAAAAATCATAAGTCTTACTTTAAAAATAATAAACTTAAGAATATAGAGAAATACGTCACTTAATTGCAATGACACTATGTTTTTAATTGGCTAACGAAGACAGATAGAAGCTCAATGGTTATAAATTTGATACTACTTCATATTCACAAGTTTTTTTTATCAGAAATTTTGTACTCAGCATAGTATACCGTAAACAACCTTTGATGGGCAAAGATGGAAGATACCTTCTTGGTAAACCTTCATGAATAATATTTCTGTATTTGAATGCCCTATTAGATAACTCCAAGTAGGTAGTTGATTGTCGATTCGACATGTTCACCCATCCAGTCACAATCATCATTCAATATCATCATTTATAAAAGCAGTGACTGAAATGAACATCAACAATGGATTCAAGCCTTCGATCTCTTGAACCTTAGCTTAAGTATGTTAACATTTTTTTTACATCGGCAAGCCCTGTATTCAATTTAAGAATGCTCTAATAACCGACAAACGGAGATGATGGGAAGACATTACCTTCATATAGGGTTAACTTTCCCGCGGTATTAGAAGAATACTAATACGTATAAAAAAATACTGAAAATCCCTCATATATATAATTTACACATCTTATATTAAGTCTGCCCGTTGCAGGAAACAGTGACTTCAACGGACTCTGCAAACAGATTTGAACCTGATTCCTCGTGGACACTAGCTATTCACGTTACCACTAAGCCACCAGTCAGGCCACGTGCTAAAGTTGAGCCATGAGTCGTACCAATAAAGCCATTTAGAATACTAAACTGAATTACTCTCCAAACAATACTTCGCTATACGAGATGACTATGTGGCGTCTTTGTTAATTGTTTTCATTGTTGTTTCACAAACCTAATTCGTTTCATTAAAAAAATTCTTTTGTGTAATTTCTCCTTTCTTAATATAACTAGTAAAGTAATGAATTCCTGTGACCTTCGTTCTCTGTAGTTTCTAGGACTAAGGAATAATTCACGAGCATCATCATGTTAAATAAAAAATTAATGCTTTTAAAGTGTGTTCGCATAACTTTTTCTTGCCAAATGAGTGCACTAAAAATTAATTATAACTTCTCAAATGCTTAATCTTTTGACTTTAATAAAATAGATAATCTTTTTTTTTTTTTTTTTTTTTCACTAATTTTTTTTATGTCGAAATTGTTAAGAAACATTTAAGTAAAAATAAGAAATCATTATTTTTATATAAATTACTAAAAAACGCATATAATCTGCATTTTGAGACTTATTTCATTTTATAATCTCGCTTTCTGTTAAACCTTCACATATAGAGACGATATATAGGTTCATAAGAATAAAACTCCCATTAAAATGGATAGAGGGTCTATTATATTAAGAGGACATTCAATAGATAGATTCATAGGATATTTAATATTATGAATAGATTCAATATTATTAGGGTTCATAGAATATTCAATATTACATCTAGGATGTAAATGAACATCTGGATTAGATTTTATGAAGAATTGTAAAGAAAATAAGATGCTTTTCTTGAGAAGAAAAAGAACTGAAGCCTAGAATTGAAACTTTAAGACGTTTAAGAAAAAATTTTGAAGCATCTTATAGGAATACAGACAAAACCATAGCTCTACCATATTATTTTCTTAAGAAAATAAAACTACATTTTATAAAAGTACAATATCAACAGTACAAAAATATTGCAGCAATAACATATGTCAAACAACTAGACATGCAGTGACGTATTACTGACAACAACTAAGCGTTGAAATGTTCTTTTCTAGATCTCGCTCTTTAAAAAGACAACAGATACAAAAACATTTTTAAGCCCCAGATAGAGTTGTAAATTTTATATTAACACTTTATTTCTCGAAAAAATGTTAGAAATTCTGTATTATCGTAAATAGGTTTAGAATAAAGGAAAACTATACATCTTGAAATAAACAGTTTTTCACTTATAAAAACAATCATTATTTCTTTAAAAAGAATTGTACCCACTTTATCACACTTTTCTAGAAAATATTGCAAGCATATCAGATGTAAAAATCCATTAATTAAAACAATATATGTTTTAAAAATATATTGTTTCCTTCATGCATTTTTAATTAATTTCACTAATATGATACATTTTATATCTTTTATATTTTAATAAATAAGGTTTATTAAAGATACTTTTTTATTTTTAACAATTTTTCAAAAGCATTTTGCATTGCTCAATAGCTTTAAATCTCACATTCATTTTATAATCATTAGATATAAAAATGTATTACATTCAAAAACACATTTGTTATTACTTATGCAACAATATTTAATTAATTTTACAGTTATAGACATTGTCTAAATAATATAAATGAAAATAATTGAAAATACACCTACAGAAAATCATCAAAACTGATTAAGAAATTCAATATTTGTATTTTTAAAATATTTTATATTTCTGTATTTTATATACTTCTATTTAGCAGAAAAAAATCAATTTTTAAAAAGTTTATATATTTTATAAACATATTTATTAAGTCATTTTTTTCTTCTAAAGTATATAACAACAAAGAAAAATAATCAGAATCGAATTATCTTTATATAATTGTTTGAAAATACATGTCATTTGGTTATACAATTTTGTTTAAAAAATATAAAATACTAAATTTTCTGTTTTGAATACAGGCAGAAAATTCTCAATTTATGAGAAATAAATTTAAAAATCGAAGATTGAGATTTATCTATAAAAAATAAAATGTATTACTAAATGAAATTCGCAATTATGAAAAACGATTAAATTGAAGTAATATATTATTAAATGTCTTTGATCAAAACTTTTACGTTACTTTCTCTTAATGAAAAATACTGATTATTCTTAATTCGAAAGCTTCTTATTTTTATAAAGAAAAGAATTTTATTCTTAAGTTTTATTTTTATTAATCTGAGAGAGTAAAGCTCATAAATGATTTAAAAATTAAAAATTTATCTTAATTAATTTTAAAACATTTACTTTTTATGAAGACGAAAAAATATTACTTCCTTGCAGTAGAAATTTTCAATTTTTTCGACAAAAAACTAACATTAATTTGAAAAAAATATTTATATCTATAAAACTGAATTAAATAAAAATTCAAGTTCGTTCCGAACAATAAAATGAATTTCACAATTTTTTTCAATAGCTTTGAAATCACCCTTTAATTTACACGAAACAAACATTTAACGAATCTTAACACGAATAAAATCAACACGAATTAAAAATTTACGAAAATTTTGAATTTCTTAAACTTTCATATAAATAACTCTGAACCAACATTAAAAAAATTAATCGATTAAAAAAAGAAAAAAATTTTCTTCAATCCAAAGAGCAAAACGAATTCGCAATTTTTTTTCAAAAATTTTGAAGTTACCGTTTAATTTACACAAAACAAAATTAAACATTTACGAAAATTCTGAATTTCTAAAAATTAAACTTTCATATAAACAATGTTGTAAATTTTTTAATTAACTTTTATAATAAGCATTTTGTAACAATAAATAAAAGAAAAGATATAAACGCTAAAATAAAGATTCAAAACAGATTAAGGCTTGATATAAAAAATTAAAGTTTAAAAATAAATTAAAGATTGATGTAAAATACAGGTTATAAACAATAAAAGAAAAGATACATTTAAGAGTTAAATTTTTTTGCATCTTTATTAAATTTAAAAATATAATTTGATTCTATATTTGCAATATAAAAAAAAATTGCTTCCATACGTTTTTGAACTTTATACCATCATAAATAAAAATTATAATTTAACATATTTATATAGTATTAAAATAAAATTAAAAATTTCTACTTCTTCATTTCAAGACACAAATACAAGTGCCTCGACAATTTTAAATCATCTTTTAAATTATATCTAATTAAATAAAATTTTACGCAGAATGTTTCCTACAAACTTAATATTTTAATAAGTTGTTGTTTTGTTATGTTTTTACCAACAAACTTTAGATAAGAGTATAAAATAAAAATAAACATACTCTTTATGAAGGAGAAAAAATATTCCTTTCTTACAGTAGAAATTTTCAATTTTTTCATCGAAAAACTAGCTAACTCGCAAAAAATATTTTATCTCTATAAAACTAAATTTAAAAAAAAAAATCATACTTCAATCAAAACAACAAAACGAAATGAGCAATTTTTTTATATTTTAATATATACAAAACAAAATCAAACATTTACGAAAATTCTGAACTTCTAAAAATTAAATTCATTATATCATATAAATAACGTAATATAATTTTACAACTAACTTTTGTAACAAATATTTTATCATTCAATAAAAGAAAAAGTTAATTACAAATTAAATTTTTTTAATATCTTTATTAAATTTATAAAGATAATTTAATTCTATATTTGCGAGATAAAAAAAAATTGCTTCCATACGGTACAAGTTTTGATCTTTATACCACCATAAATATAAACATTATAATTTAATATATACATATATAGTATTAAAATAAAATTAAAAATTTCTACTGTTTCATAAATACAAGTTAGTCGCCAATTTTAAATCATCTTTTAATTTATATCCAATTGAATAAAATTTAACACAAGTTTTCGCTACAAACTTCTAAATAATTTAATTGCTTTGTTGTTTTATTTTTTTCAGCAATAAACTTTAGAAAAGAGAAATAAAATAAGAATAAACGTACTCTTTATAAAGGAGAAAAAATATTTCGTTCTTACAGTAGAAATTTTTAATTTATTCCTCTAAAAATTAACTAACTCTCAAAAAAAAAAAAAAAAAAAAAAAAAAAAAAAAAAAAAATGTTATGTCTATAAAGATGATTAAAAAGAATTCCATCTTCGATACAAACAACAAAACGAATTTCGTAATTTTTTTCAATAATTTTGAATCACCCTTTAAATATGTGAAACAAAATCAAACATTTACGAAAATTCTGAATTTCTAAAAATTAAACTCATTATATCATATAAATAATATGATGCATTTTAAAACTAACTTTTCTAACAAACATTTTGTTATAGAATAAATGAAAAGTACATTTAAGATTCAAATTTTTTAACATATTTATTAAATATAAAATGATAATTTAATTCTATATATGCGAGATAAAAAAAATTGCTTCCATACGGTACAAGTTTTGAACTTTATACCATCATAAATATAAAAATTATAATTTAATATATGCATATAATATTAAAATTAAATAAATTAAAAATTTCTACTGTTTCAATTCAAGACACAAATATAATTTACTCTACAATTTTAAATCAACTTTTAATTTATACCAATTGAATAAAAATTAACACTGAATTTTTCTACAAACTTCTAAACAATTTAATGAGTTTTATTTTTTTATGTTTTTAGAACTAAACTTTAGAAAGGAGAAATAAAATAAAAAAAGCATACTTATTCAACAGGAGAATGTCCGGAGAAGTTCGCAGTACGGAGAGAGAGAGGAGAAGTTGGAAAGCGAAACCGGGGAATCTCTGTGTGGCTTCGGTCTCCTCGGAGCGAAGCTTTAAAACCGCGCTGAGACACTAGCGCCTCCTACAACCGCACATCTCTTCGTCCCAAACTTGGAAAACCACAATTGAATTACATTTAAGATCATACTCATCAAAATTAAGTACAAAAAATAAATCCATTAGAATAACGTTTCTTCCGTTCAAAAAAAGGTTAATTTTGTAGGAATTCAAAAAATAATACTCTTTTATTGACATTTTTTTTTCATTTATTGTTGGTGTTATAATATTAATGTACTGAGCACATTAAAATTAAATTTTTATTTGTTTTATTTTAAGGGGTTTTGCCTTAAAAAAATTGTAAAATTTTGTTTCATGTCATTTACTTTCTTTTTGAGATTTTAAATTTTAAGCTTAGTTCTCTTTGTAATAACATTATAAAACTATATGATATACTATAACTATATATATAACTATAACTTTGACTATAACTATATATATATATATATATATAACTATGACTATAACTATATATATAACTATGACTATAACTATATATATAACTATGACTATAACTATATATATAACTATGAATGATATTAAAATCGCGCTGTTCTTGCCGAGACACTAGCGCCTCCTACAACCGCACATCTCTTCGTCCCAAACTTGGAAAACCATAATTGAATTAGATTTAACATTATACTCATCAAAATTAAGTATAAAAATATATCCATTAGAATAACGTTTCTTCCGTTCAAAAAAAGGTTAATTTTGTAGGAATTAAAAAAAAAAATACTCTTTTATAGCCATAATTTTTTTTCCGTTTATTCTTGGTGGTAAAACATTTAATTAATATTTTTTTTGTTTTATTTTAAGGGGCATTGCCTTAAAAAAATTATAAAATTTTGTTTTATGTCATGAACCTGAATGACCACCGACTAGCGCTCTGGTGGCTCTGTTCAGTACCACAGGTTTCGGGTTCGACTCCCGGCGGTGCCGTGGACGTTTGTAGTAGTTCGGAATCCACTTTGAACCGTAGGTCCCTTTCTAATATGATCGTAGAACGTTGCGGAGGTATTGTTACTCTATACTGCTCTACTACTGTTGTTAGCTTATCTTCAAGCTACACGCACCTCCTGGGTAGTGCCAAGTGAGTAACATCGGTGCGGCGCTTGCCTTAAGGCATAAAAGATTATTTTCTAAGTGTTTGCCAGCCGCTTTAGAACAAAAAAAAAATGTTTCATGAAATTTACTTTCTTTTTGAGATTTTAAAATTAAAAATAAATAAAATTATTTGTCCCAGAGATTTTAAGCTTATTTTTTTATTTTAATAATATTATACAATTATAATCATTCATTATTACTATGAAAGATGGATAGTACAGTTATTTAATAATTTCTCCAATAATACACATCCTTCTCTTAAAACCTGTTGCTGCAGCAATAATGATATCCCTAGACTAATTCTCGTACCGAGTTTTATAATGGTTTTTGAGACACATCTCATAATTAATCACTGTTTTCATCATCGTTAAGGTGCCACAAACAAAATTAACACATTTTAACTTCGTTTCAATACTAATATGCTATTCACAGCAGCTTACAGCACAGTGTTAGGAATAAAATTATCACATTCTAACTTCGTTTCAATTCTAATATGTTATTCACGGCAGCTTACAGCACAGTGTTAGAAATAAAATTACCACATTCTAACTTCGTTTTAATACTACAGTAGAACCTCTGTAAGTCGAACTTCAAGGGAGACGCCAAATAATTCGAGTTATAGAGTTTTCGACTTATGGAAGGTTTCGACTTATGGAAGGTTTCGACTTAAGCGGATTTTGTAACGAAATATTCGACTTGAAGAGGTTTAGATTCTTTCTAAATTATTTTGAGTTAAAGAGGTAAAATAAATAAAAATTCAAGTTACAGAGGTAATAAACATGTTTATTTGCAACTTAAAAATTATATTATGTACAATAATAAAATAATCAAAATAATTGCAAAACAACCTTAAAATTAAAATATTATGTATTAAAAAAGTCAATTATTATTATTATTTTATTTTTTTTTTTTTTTTTTTTTTTTTTTTTTTTTTTTTTTTGCTTTAGACAATTCGATCGTTCTCTATCTATAGCATTATCTAAGCTATAAAGAGCAGAAAATTCTTTTTCTTCCGAGTTGCTATTTCATAGATTTGGTTATTCTATTTACTATATACTCATACATTGTTTTCTAAGAAGCAATGACGTGCATAGTCGGCAAATCCTTAAAGTTGGTAACTTATTTTTCTTCAAGCTATAGAGGTAATTAGTTTGAAATGATCGAGTTGTAAAGGTTGTAAAAAAGATTGTAAAATCAAACATTGCTAACGTTCGAGATACAGAGGTTAAATTTTTTTTTTCGAGTTACGGAGGGAAAATATATACCAAAATGGCTTGTGGGGATTGACTAATTATTTCGACTTATAGAGGGTTGAAATTTCGAGTAATGGAGGCTTTGGGGCTTGAAGGGAAGGGAACAAAAGTTCGTCGAGTTGTGGAGGTTTTCGACTTATCGAGGTTCGACTTAAAAAGGTTCTACTGTAATATGTTATTCACAGCAGTAACTGTTTTAATTAATTTCAATCCCTTTGAAATCGTTATAAATTAATAGAATTAACTATAAATTAATAATAAAAATTTATAATTAATTATAAATTAATAATAAATTAATAGAATAAAAACGTAAAAGGACAACAATTTGACATTATGGCTAAACAAGCCTGAAATTTTACAAATTTATTTGCATTTTTCGAAATTTAAATAAGATATAAAAAATATTAAATTAAATAAAAGAGCAACCAATTTAAATTTACAGATTTATAGAAATTATTTTTTTAAATTGCACAAACTGAGCTAATATTTTAATAAAAATTTAAAGAAAAGAATCAAAGATTATGTTTATATTGACGCTATTTATCATTAAACTTATAGGAAGAGTAAATAATTGAACTATTTTTTTTTTCTAAAATAATGATGGAAAAACCACCAATATGTGAAGTCTTAAATAATAAGTATAGACAAAGTATGTATAGCTATGGCATTTCATTTCCAAATATATGCCTCAAATTTATATTTAGAGGTTTGATATATGGTGAACTTTCTCATAGGAATATTGTTGGCTATTGCTTTTTTGGCAATAATTAATTGAAAAGATTATTTTTATAAGCAATGAATAAGATCAATTTTTGCTGTTATTTATTAATTATAACAACCGTAAGCAACTGAAGATAGGTAAGAATTTATGTAATTAAATTTAAATTAATATTATTTCAACTAATTAAAACTTCGTTTTTGTGTAATTCAAACAAATAAAGCGTAGATGAGTATCAATCTTGAGCCTGCATGTGAAGAATAAAAGCAAATTTAAATTAATATTATTTCCACCAATTAATACTTCGTTTTTGTGTAATTCAAACAAGATGACCTGGTATCAAATTATGGTTTTTTGGAAGAAAAGAATACTGATGAGCAATGGAGCAACGATTAAGCATGCAAGCAACTGAAGATAGATAAGAATTTATGTAATCAAATTTAAATTAATATTATTTCCACTCATTAAAACTTCGTTTTTGTGTAATTCAAACAAGTCCAAACATGACTTGGAAGAATAGAGCATTGATGAATGTCGAATTATGCGTTTTTAGTAGAAAAGAATAGTGATGAACACGTTTTTTAACAAAGTGGTTTGATGTCGCCGAACTGGCCACATGAATTATTCCTTGTTTTATTAAAGTGTAGCATAACTATTCGTGAGTTACTCTCAGAAAGGCCTCCAAATAAGGCATCCCTCCTCACTCTTTTCCTTTTGTGGGTATTGTATAGCATATTTTCCATGGTACCCAGTTTATATTTTGTTATCATTATTAATTGGACTTCTGCAGTCTACATTTTCAAAACATTGCATAACTATCATGTTCTTCAACGAAAAATCTATGACGTATTTCTTCATGGTTGCTTCATTATTTTAAGAATAATATGATTTTAATGGTTGCTTCATTATTTTAAGATAATGACACTCAGTAATTAATTGAGGCAGTCGCTAAGTAACTGATGTCACTCAGTTTCAATTTGATTGTTATCCACGACAATGTTATAAGACTCATTATTTTTAACAACATTTGTCTGCACATATCTAACAATCATATGTTTCGGTCATTTTTTGTTTGATCTTACAGTCACGAAGTACATCATTATTATTATCTTAATTATGCAGTAACTTTTGAAATGAAATTAATTTCTTACTTCAATAGTTTTAGATTAGGAATTGAATTTATCACAATCTTTTAACACGTGCGAAAAAAAAATTAAATTTTTCTTTGAAATAATTTAATTATTTTTAATTTAATTGTGCTTTTAAAGTTTATATATTGAATTACTTAAATTTTCCTTTTTGTGATTAAAGAATTGTGTTTGCTGAAGAGAAGAAATCAGAATTGTATAAAATATTTCCCATATATAACATATTTTCTAGAAAATATATTTGCCCTTTTCATGAATATTTACCCGAAAAGTAGATGAAAAATATATTGTTTTTGCCTTTTATGTTAATAAAAATAATAATACTTTAATACAATATAAACCTACAACAAAAATATTATCACTCAATAGTAATAATACAAATTGAACGCACCTAAGCTTTCAACATGTTAAAATTCATTGTTTCAAGCAAAGATAAAATACTGTAGAAAAAATTCCCATTAAGATGCACCGAATAGCCAAACCTATCTTTCCGAACTCATGATAAAACTAGAACATCTTTTCTATAATTCCTTTTTTTTTTTTTATGGAAACTTTGGCCCTCTAGTACTTTTTAAGATGATTCATTTTGTAATATATGTAAGTATGTGTATGATGTGTATTTAAATATGCGACTGCTCTCCTGGCCAGTACGTCCTCCAAATCTGTCACCAATTGAGAATACCTTATCAATGGTAGCCGAGAGGCTGACACACTAATACTGGATGTCGGTATAATTTATGTATTCTAGTGGAGTTACAGACATATGAGTACTGGACACAGATCTGCCATTCAAACATTCAACTCGATGCTGAACAGGATAAGGGTTGTTATTGCTGCTAAAGGCGATTATTTTGAGTAGTGGTAATTTATGCATGTTTTGAACATGAAAGTTTAATGTAAATTTTGTCAAATCTTCTTACTATCATACTCTACATGCACAATAAATGACTTCACTATTTACAATCATTTTAAACCACTTCTTTTATCCTTATTTTTGAAATAATAATGAAATTTAGCAATTTTTCGTCAACAGCAGTTTCCAAAAAAATATTTTCACTAATTATCTATTAAAACTTAATTAAACTTTTCATCAATTTTAATTTTACTCCCCGTTAGTAACAGGAAAAATGGGTGCAACTACTTATTTTTTTTATTCAAAACTCGGTTTAAATTCTCAACACAAAAGAAAATTCACCACTATTATATTTACAGTGTTATCTTTAAAAATCTTTACACTTTGTTATATTAACAATTTATACAATATTAAAAACTAGTTTATATTTATAATATCACAACTAGGTCAAAAGTTTTGAAAAATATTTACTTATTGCCATCTTTACCAGAACAGTAAATCCAATTTTCTTATTTTATAGAAATGATTAAGATAATGAAAATCTAATTTTAGAAAAATGCTAATCTCAATTCTTTTCTTATAAACACTAGAACTGTTCTATGTATTGGGAAAATTAGATTTCTTGCTACTAGAAAACTGACAGATAATGTGATTTTTTTTGCTAAACAATTTTTTTTACTGCATTTTATTGAATGGAAGAGCATATTCGTGTATTTTTAAATTAACTTTCACTATCCTTCTGAAAGAATAAAAAGAATATCTAACATACATTTAAAAAACACCATACATTGAATTTAAAAATCACCATACATTGATGTTACATTGGAAAAAAACACTATACATTGATGTAAAAAACACCATACATTGGATTTTAAAAACACTATACATTGATGTAAAAAACACCATACATTGGATTTTAAAAAACACTATACATTGATGTAAAAAACACCATACATTGGATTTTAAAAAACACTATACATTGATGTAAAAAACACCATACATTGAATTTAAAAACACCATACATTGATGTAAAAAACACCATACATTGGATTTTAAAAAACAAATAACATCCCTTCTTGCAAAAATTCCACTGAATAATTGTATAAAAATTTCCGCAATTTCTTTCTTCAAATTTTTAAATATTTCAACTCATATGCTTGTATAAGATTTTAAAATCGTCAGTAGCAACATCTGTTTTATTTATTTATTTTTTATTAAAAACAAAAAATAAATTTGAGGAAAGGCCTTCATGTGTCTTTATTTCATACTTCTTCTTCAAAGAAGTATTTTTCTCTGCCAGAAATATATTCTATGAAATAAAGAGAAATATTTTTAGAACGTCAGGAAAAAAACATTCATGACATTTCTGAAAAAAATTTAAAATTTTAATGACTAATTAAGAACCATTAACGACAATTTTTATGCACATCGCATTCCAATTCTCTGAAAATAAAAAGAATATTCCTTTTTAATGAATCTTTAACATACTTTAATGACGTAAAAGTAATTCGACGAAATAGACATGAGTTCTTCAGTTAAAAATTAAAACAGAAAAAGTAAGGAATTTTCCTAGAAAACTGGAAATACTTTTGTTGAACTGAAAACAGGATATCTTAAGAAGAAAAAAAGATAGCGTGGGAATATTTGCAGTGATTTTTTTCTTCTTATTACTCTTTCATTATTTTTAAAATTAACCTAGCAGAGAAAGGTTTAAAAATTAGCATTAGATATTAAATAGAAATGACTCTTCAAAAAGAGAGTAGAGAAAGTTAATTTAAAAAAGAGACTTACTCGTACGTGATGCATGAAAATTGAATGTTTTTATTTTTATTTCTATTTCTACATTTTTAATTCATATTTGTTCTCTCTATACTCCATACAAATAAATACATTTTAAATGAACTATAAGAGTATAGATGCAAAAAGATTCATTTCATCAGATGAATTGCACAATGAAGAATAAGGTATCTAATTCCTTCTCATCTGCGTGTGGGTCATGGACTTATTTAAGATTTCTAATATCATTTATATAATAATAATAAATGCATTATTATTATGTAAATGATATTAGAATTCATAAATAAAATTAATCAAGAATTAAGAATTACTTCATAAATCATTGTTGTTGTTATCGTGTCCCTCATGGAAGGAGGGAAGAAGGGTGCAGCTTCTATTCTGATGGAGCACCCGTAGGTAGAAGTCTGACTTCTGCTCCGTGACGCCCTAACAGTCATAGGAGACCGAGACCTACGGCTTAAAGTGGATTCCGAACCACTACAAACATCCATGGCACCGCCGGGACTCGAACCCGAAACCTGGGGCACCGAGCGCTAGACACTCGGCCAATTAGGCCATTCATAAATCATTAATCAAGAATTAAGAATCTGGGCCTGATGGCCGAGGGACTAGAGCTCTGGCACTCGGTACGACGGTTCGAGTACCCGAAGTGTCATGAATGTTTGTAGAGGTTCGGAATCCAGGTCTAATATGAATATTTGACGTAGGGCTGACAACCCTGCCGCGTAAAAAGAAATCATCTCATGTCTCGAAATCTACCAGCAGGCAGAAGACCTTGGCCCACCACGGGGCTCCTATGCCAATGTAAAAGAATTAATAATCTGCAATGTTTCACAAAAATTGAAAAAAATAATAATAAACTCCGATTAATGCATCCTATCATCTTGAAATTTTATACGCAAATTTCTTTATCCTGCAACTACGAATAGCTAAATTTAATTGATCATTGAATTTTAACTTTGATAAAAGCGTGCGTTTTTATTTCGTAGCTAGTATCTACAAAACAGCTAGCAATTGCTGAACGTTATAACTTTCTAGTAGCCGTCGTTACAGTATTTTAAAAGCACATCCGCTAATACCGTTACCATGCACTTCAAGGCCCTAGAGACAATTAGGATGGACAAAAGAATCAAACAGTTTGGATGCGTGAAGTGGGCAAATCAAATTAAGCAAGAGGATGCCCCCATTTGACATTAGGAACATGGCTTTACAAAAGGTCTGGTAGAAGCTGTTGCTGTAAGGCACGCTTTGTCTACAGAAAGCTCTGGAAGGCCAAGAATGGCATACAAGACCAACACATGCAATAAATGGATAGGATACAAGGTGGACTGATTCTGTGACTGACGCAAATTGAAGTAATCATTGTCCAGCATACAAAGACCTTTTTTTTCCTACCACAACTATCGTTTTGCCGCTCTTGGATTAGTTTACCTGCTTGTCTCTCCTTTAGGCGTCTAATTTTAACATCTCCAACAAACTTCATGTGCAATAAGTGATGTGCTTTATTATGATAGTTGTCAACATATTATCACCCCATAAAGTTCAATTATGAGTCTCGTTTCAAACGTGGAACAGATGATTATCTCTTTCACGTGTGAAAAATGTCGGACAGATCTTTCAAGAAGACTTACTTTGAAAAACACTAATCCATTATTCCGTGGAGAGATGCACGCCATCCTGCAATCTTGCATGACATTCTTCAATATTTGTATTACTCTTGAGGACACGTCCTCCTGAATAATTTTACAACAGGGCGATGCAAACAGCTAATATACATATAGCTACATATTACTCGCAAACCTATGGATTGCCCACTTGTTGTCCAAACTCTTTTTTGGCCATTTAAATCTTTAGGTCATTTTCCAATTGAACATGTATAACAGATTCCTACAACAATATTTATCAAAGATCTGAAACATCAATTGTCTTAAAAAATTGCTTGTAGGATAACATCATATTCTTTACTTATCCGTATGCAAGCATGCATCGGAGCAAGAAGACGATTTATTATTTAGTGATTATAATTTCATTACCTGAGTAAAGGCTTTAGGTATATTTAATTTCAATACAAATTGACACTTTTTTCACGGTGTTTAATTTTTTATGCAAAAGAATGCGCTTAAATAAATTATAACTATTTTTTTTATTTATAAAAATAGTACGTGTATTAAAATTATTTTAATTGCGCACTTTTTGTTTACACATGTATTACATTTTTTTGCCTCTTAATATTTATGATGCATAATGATACAACCGTATGATACACGGTTTTTTTTTCAAGCAAAATATTTTAGAACAATAATTTAAACATTTTTATATTCGTCTTTAAAAATAATTCCATGCTACACATGTGGAAGTCTGATTCCAGTATATATTTATTCATATAGTTATTTGTTTTCATATCTTGCATTCAAATGACTTCTTTCATATCTTGTATTCAGATCACATTTTCTATCATATTTTGTATTCAATTCACGTCGTTTTTCATATCTTTATTTAACTTTTTAATACATTTAATATAATACATTATTGTATTATAAAGATGAAAGGTAATATTGTTTTGCATACTAAAAATTTAAATATTTAGATCACTATACCCACATCACTACATTAGACTATACTATACCCCTATCCCTACATTAGACTGCACTATACCCACATCACTACATTAGACTGCACTATACCCCATCACTACATTAGACTATACTATACCCCCATCACTGCATTAGACTGCACTATACCCACATCACTACATTAGACTGCACTATACCCACATCCCTACATTAGACTACACTATACCCACAAAAGATAAAGTATATATTCCAACTTTGGGGCTGCCTTAAGAAGAATTGAACATCGTTTGTGTTATTGTGATTGGTCAACATCCGAAGACAAAGTCAAGACACGGAAACGAACCCATAATTTTTTTCTAATATTACCATCATTCAGTTATGAAAAAAAGTTCTTCATGTGAGACCAAATTATCATATTACAAAAAGAATATCCTTGTGATGTTATTAACGAAATCTCCACGATCTTCTATTTAGCTCGAACATAATACACACTTTTATTATTCAATACCCCATTATTTATCTTATGTAAGAATTAAAAGTTTAAAAAAAAGATACATTTTAAAACCCCTTGGGAAATTACTAATTTCCTTGTTTAAAGAGATTGCATACATTAATCATAATCTATTCAACGAATATTAAGTACTTAATTATTATGTTTGACTTTTGTGTTAAATTACAAAGCGAACACGGAGATTATAAAATCAGCCGCACGAAAAATTGAATAATCAAAAAGAAAAGAAGATTAATTCTTTCAAACGCAAACGAGGAAAATTATTCATACCTGAATTTAAGTTTTTAAATATTTTGGTTGAAAATAAAATGACATTTCGAAATATATTATCATTACCTTATGTGTAATATTTTAGCATTTACTGAAGCATGAAAAAATGCTTCTTTGTTAAATTTACGTTTTAATCTAATACCAGACCAATCATTAATCTTTCGAATCGATTCTTTGCAAGTGGTTGCAGTTAAGATTTAATAGATATTTTACTGATAAATAGAAATAAGATTGCACTAAGAAAGATCCATAAAGCCTTCGAGACACTTTTATTAGTCGCAACGCCATCGTTTAACTATTATTTATATCATACGGAAGAAGACATAACGTCTTTCTACGGTCCTTATTCTCAAAATTCGTCCTATCTTCCCATCCTTAAATAGCACACTTATATGATCAAAGTAGCGGCAGCCACATAGTGTCAAAGGGAGACAGGTAGAATTTAAAGATAGGAACTTTTTATTCAACTGTTTCATGAAACTTAGGAAGGATCGGCAAAATAATATTGCATAATTTCTTTTTATTTGTAAACATTTAACACTCTTACAAATAAAAATAAATTATGCAATGTTTCTTTGTTAGTTTGTTTCTTTTTATTCAATAAATTGAACAAAAAGTTTTTTACAACTGTGAATTTTATACAAAGCATGAATTCGAAAAACTAAAAATTATGGAAGCTATTAAAAAAAGAACATTTAATTCTTTGCTAAATGAAAAAATCCTTATTTCTATAAAATTTTAAAAACATTTTGATCTAAACATAGTTTATGGATTCGAATATGGGTCCAAACAGACTCGGTTTTTGGATTCGACATTTAACTCACTTAAGTGTATAAAGTATTTAAGTATTAAGTAATAAATATTAAATATTAAGTATATATGAAGTATTAAGTATATTTAAATATTACTCATTTTAAGTATTAAGTGTTAACTTAAAAGATTAAAAATAACTTATTTTGTGGGATTGTGATTAAAATCCGAACTTTAAATGTAGAATAAACATTTGCAATATGTTTCAAATTTTTGTTCTAAGGATTGAATATTATTTATAATTTGCTATAAATTGGAAAAATTCTTATCCAAAAGATTTAGTAAATAATATTTCATTTTGCATTCTACATAATATAGTTCCTTAATTTTCCTTACATAAATTTTTCCTAGTTTTTTTACTACTAACACAAATATGGATCAATTACTTTAAGTCAATATCTTTGTAACATAATCTTATGACTGCCTCTATCGTGTTATGTAATGGAAAAAAAAGTAATCCTTAAATAAAAAAATTAGGAAAGCTTTATTCTAAAGAAAAAGGCAAATATAAACGAAATATTATATAAATAGACTAATAAAAATATTCCATAAATAGACTAATAAAAATATTCTATAAATAGACTAATAAAAATATTCTATAAATAAACTAATAAAAATATTTACAAGACATATTTTAAGCAATATTTCATTTTTCATTCTGCATAATTTTATTGATAGTTAAATCGGTAAATTATCCAGCTGACTTCTGACATCACGTTGTATAATTTATGATTTGAATATCCCTTTCCTACAGCACTTAATGCTGCAACTGAATCCCTTTTCTACTCAAGACCTAGTAAGGATCAAAATCGATATTAAGAGATATATCTACCTAGAATACACCAAATTAAAACTCGTTTATGTAACATTTCAATGCAAGTTAATGAATGCAGCTCTTTACTGCTACCGAACTGCTCTTTACTACTAGTCTTTACTTTTCAAAATCTTGTACCAAAGATTAACTCCTAGATTATGTAAAATTAGTTGCTCGACTTGATAGGGTTTTATTCCAAGTTACTGCCCAATGTGTTTCTATAATAGATAACCCTATATTTTATTAAATAGCAAATTAATTTTTAAATATTTCCATTTTTTGAGTTTCAATACAATAAAGGATTTAAACATTCAAGGGTATTTTTTTCAAAAGATATAATGGATTCATAAAATGGAGTTCTTTTTTTTTAAATTTTCAATTGTAATTATGAATAAATGCAGCTTTAAAAATTGCTTTATATATTGAGTCAAAATAGACCAACACAAAATTTTTATATTCACGCAATAAAATGTAACACGACATGTAATTCATGTTATAAAGATAAATTTCTTCGATCCTCAATCTTTTAAATAATTGAAAGTGAAGTAATTTACAGTTATCTTGTAAATATTTCACAATCCAATAACGTACAAAAAAATTAGGTTTAGTGTGGAAATTTGTTTACGTTAAAAGAAATTTGTAACTATAATTTCTATTATAATAATTAAACTATTTGTAACTATAATTTCTATTATAATAACTAAACTATTTGTAACTATAATTCATATTATAATAACTAAATTAATTGTAACTATAATTTCTATTATAATAACTAAACTATTTGTAACTATAATTTCTATTATAATAACTAAACTATTTGTAACTATAATTTCTATTATAATAACTAAACTATTTGTAACTATAATTTCTATTATAATAACTAAACTATTTGTAACTATAATTTCTATTATAATAACTAAACTATTTGTAACTATAATTTCTATTATAATAACTAAGTTATTTGTAACTATAATTTCTATTATAATAACTAAACTATTTGTAACTATAACTTCTATTATAATAACTAAACTATTTGTAACTATAATTCCTATTATGATAACTAAACTATTTGTAACTATAATTTCTATTATGATAACTAAACTATTTGTAACTATAATTTCTATTATGATAACTAAACTATTTGTAACTATAATTTCTATTATGATAACTAAACTATTTGTAACTATAATTTCTATTATGATAACTAAACTATTTGTAACTATAATTTCTATTATGATAACTACACTATTTGTAACTATAATTTCTATTATGATAACTAAACTATTTGTAACTATAATTTCTATTATGATAACTAAACTATTTGTAACTATAATTTCTATTATGATAACTAAACTATTTGTAACTATAATTTCTATTATGATAACTAAACTATTTGTAACTATAATTTCTATTATGATAACTAAACTATTTGTAACTATAATTTCTATTATGATAACTAAACTATTTGTAACTATAATTTCTATTATGATAACTAAACTATTTGTAACTATAATTTCTATTATAATAACTAAACTATTTGTAACTATAATTTCTATTATAATAACTAAACTATTTGTAACTATAATTTCTATTATAATAACTAAACTATTTGTAACTATAATTTCTATTATAATAACTAAACTATTTGTAACTATAATTTCTATTATAATAACTAAACTATTTGTAACTATAATTTCTATTATAATAACTAAACTATTTGTAACTATAATTTCTATTATAATAACTAAACTATTTGTAACTATAATTTCTATTATAATAACTAAACTATTTGTAACTATAATTTCTATTATAATAACTAAACTATTTGTAACTATAATATCAAAACTAAGTCCGTTACTTTCACTCTGGTATTCGACTATTGAATACAATTTCAAATCTTTCTTATTATTGGAAATGTTTTGAACAAATGCGTTATGTATCTATTTTTCTATATAAAAATATGCAAATTAGATACAGCAAATATATATATGTATATATATATATATATATATATAATTAAAAACAAATTAATTCTTACAAAGAAATGCAGTCTTGCGGTCTACGATACCCTAAGCTGATGTTTAAAGTATATTTTACTCTTTCTCCCGCCATGTAGAAACAATTACTACTATCTATGACGAATGCAACTCAGCATAGAGTAATGCTCTAGTAGAGTATCCATGATGTGAATAATAGAATATGCAAAGAATTAATTAGCAGTGACTGCTTTCTAAAATATGAAACACTAGAATAATTTTAGAATCGATAGATTTAATGTAGTTTAATATCACAATTTTACATTTTTATGTATAATAATTTTCATATTTAAAAAAGGAAAATCCGTTAAACAAATTACTAAAGACTTTATAAAAAAGACTTTATACGTAAGGTAGCTATGCTAATATATTTAATCCTTTATTCGCATTATGAATGTTTTATACGATAATAAGATAATTATTACATTTGTCAGAATTTGAATAAAATTTTTAGATTACTAGAAGTTATTAATGCATACAGTAACAAGCATTTTTTTAAAATATTTACATATTTTTTTAATTTTTGAATTAAATTATATTTTGTGAGTGGTTTTAAAGTTTCCATGAATGCCTTTATCAAAATAAATATTTATATTTCATTGAATCCATGGTAGAATTGAATTGCAAAAGTAAATTATATATATATATATTTTAATTTCGAGAAAAGAGTATGATTTTAAGTAATTGTTGGGAAAATTCAATTGAAAAGGAACATTTACAATAAATTCTGAAAATGTAAATTTTTAAAGTATGTAAAATAAATAAAATATATTATATAAGCCCTATTGTAAATATATATATATATATATATATATATATATACATTTGTATTACCAAACTTCAAATTTCATCTTTTTATTGTGAATAACTTATATCAAATTTAAGGTAACGTTATTCGGAAATTAAATATTCAAAATTAAGGACAAATTTCCCTCATATTGATGTTTTATCTTTTGCTAGATAAGAAGAAACTCAGAAAAAAATTTACATGTAGCATAAATTTTGCAAAACACTTCAAATACCACAGCTCATTTCAAACCCAATTAAATAAAATGATAATAAAACCATATTTATACTTTATTTGGGAAAATTTTAAATTTTTGTACAGAAACTAAAACAGCAATTTTTGACAGAAGAAACCTTTAACAATATATTGATCCAACGTACTTTATTTGTAAGTTTTTTTTTAAATTTATTTCAATTAACATTGTATTTGTCATCTATAAAAATTAATTTTTAAAACTATGATTGTTTTATGAAAATTCTAATGAAAAAGCGAAATTTTTATTTTTTAAAAAATGTCCTACTAAATATAGAATTTTGAAATGTCTATTAAAGAAATGTCAATTACATGTCCACATCAAAATAAATGTTAACAGAGTTTGTGTTGACAGGATTAATATATGTTCGAATGTAATAACTGCAATTCGAAATTTTACTTACAAAAACTATTTTTTATTAATGTTTTCAAATTGTTTCTTTTGAAAAATTGTGTGGAAAATTCGTCAGAAGCATTTCAAATCATTAAAAAAAAAAGATTAATCAAAATAATAAGCCTACAGGATTTTATTAAATGAAAATCATTCAGTCACAATCAATCACACTAAAAACCATACTACAAACTCAATCGATCATCTTAGAGTCGTATATGCTCTTTTTTATTAGAACTGTATTTTTTTAATATTTACCGAAGTTGACGTATTACATCGTCTATCTTATTAGCATTCAATTTTCTATTCTTGAAAAGATCTATTACAGTAGAAAACTTTGCAAAAAAAATTTTTTTGTTTCAGTCCATAATCAATTAATGAAGAAATATTTTTGTAAAAAGAACAAAATGGAAGGGATGCAAAATTGAGAGTGTGTTCACTACTTTCATATTATTAAGGTAGAATTATATCTGAATCTATTTTTTTATTTAATAGATAAATAGATGAGATTCGAGATAAAAGAATGATCTTGTTAAGACCGATGGGGTTAGAATGGAATTTTTGCTTACTGCGAAAATAAAAATAAAAATAATAACGAAAAATTTCAAATATCTTTCACAGTTTTAGGAAACTTCTAAGTTGGTTTTAATGAAGTAGTTTTTTTAGTTTTACTCTTAAAAAATATCGACATATATATTTAAAAGAAATTTTTAGTGTTGTATTAAATAAAATTTATCATTGTAAACTTAAAATTAAATTTAAACTCTTGATTATAAACATGAGTGAGCACAAACTCTTTCCATCTTAATAAAAATTTATTGTGAAAAACTATTATAATTAAACATATATTTGTTTGGTTTGGTCTGTCATTGTTTGCATGCTTTAGCTCATTAAACCTGGACCTACAGTTTAACGTGAATTCCGAGCCACTAACAAACATCCAAGCCACAGCCACTATTTAAACAGGAAGTCTGTGGTACCATCTACCAGAGCGTTAGCCAATTGACCATCAGACCGCTGATTGTTTGGATACATCGTAAGTAATGTTATAAAAGTTTTAATTATATTACGTGTTTCAGTAGATTTCAACGTGTGCTCCCCAAGTAGCTCGGAGAATGTAAAAGTGGTTCTGGCCATGTGTTCTTTAAAATGAGGTCTATAATAGCACACATAGAATCTTATATCTTAGCCTTCAGTTCTTCAACGTCAGCACCTGGTGAGATGAAACTCTGTCCTTGATGTAGCCCACAAAACAAAATCAGGAGGAGTAATATCAGTAGGTCATGGTGTTAATCAACCTTTCCAATCCATCGGACTTGAAATTTCTCATCTACAAACTCACGAAATAAGGAAATCCAGTGAAAAGGTGTTTCACCTTGCTGATAAATAATCCATAATTGAAATTCTTATTATTTAGGTGCAATGAGTAATTTCAATAAGTTTAAGTAAAAGTTATTTTGATGTTTTTTGATGTGAAGAAAAACTGACCAACAATATTGTTATACAGCAGTTAATACCCAACATTAACTTAAGGGTTGTCTCTGACTATGGCTATTACTATTACCGTTACTATTTCTATTACTATTACTATTACTGTTAGCTATCACTGTTACTATAGCTATCTCTCATATGAATTCTCTGATCCCCAGATAAAGTCGTTATGTTTATTTATCTTTCCGCAGACATGTAAGATTGATTCATAAGAAAAACAAACAAGATTTAAATCATCGTTTTTGACATCAATTCAGTTCAGATCTAATTTCAAAGAAAACAAATAAAATGAAGTACACAAGGACAATAAAATTACATTACTAAATTCAACTGTTATTTTGTAATAATATTTTATAATCAAGGCAGTACTTTGTGCTCACTCTGTATACTGTATGTGAAAATATAAGAATTTTTTACTACATTTAATACTTCATAAAGTGAAAAAAAATGAAAGGTTCATCAAAGTTTTATGCGGTATTCAATATGCTTTTAATATATGAAATCATATATATAAACAAAATAATTAAATTCATTATGTGTACCATATCCAATGCATTATATATTAAATATTCTTATGGAATAAAATACAAAAATTGAAATTTTACTAATTTTTGGTTATTTTTTCTTTAGTATTACATTTGTGGTTCTTTAATATTATTATTATTGATACATATTTTCCTTTGTTTGGATTGTTTAAATAAAAGTCAAATACGACAAGCTCTAAATAGCTTCACAGAAATGTGTTTCCTTTGAACTTTTAATGTTTGAATACAGTCTAATTCAATAGCATAAACTCTTTTACGTAACTCTTTCTTCTTTTCTTCATAGTCTGCTTGCAGTTTATTAAGAAAATATTTAAACTAGAAGATATCAACGAGTGGCATTTTAAGAAAAATCAAAAATCAGTTTGAGTTAAAGCAATTGCTTAAAAAACAAATCTTCGACTACATTTAATTAGCAATAAAGAATAAATACATTCTTTTAGTAGACATCTGATACTTTCTATATTAACTTAGTCTCCACGACCTTTAAAACTTAGAAATACTTTAAGAAACCGAGTAGAAACTTACAAAGCGCCAGGAAAGCACAAATCTAGTTAAATTATACCGAAATTAAATTAGTTTAGAGAACAGGATAAATAATTGAGGAACAACAAAGGAAATGGATTTCCTAAAATGGGAATGAGCTCCCTGTCTTTCCAAAGAAACTAAAAGACAAATCTAGACCAAATCGGAGCATTCCTCAGCTTCTAAATACACGAATCAATTTGGACAGTGCTAAGCTCTTTAGAGATAAGAGGAGTAACTTGCGCAGGAAGGAAAACTAATGCACAAAGTATTAGCAGTAGTGTATGTTTCAAACTCTATACACAAAACATCTTATTCTTTTTTAGTTAAGGGTACACAATAGGTAATTATATTTATCATAGCAATAGACATAAATAGTAGCATATGAAATAAAATTTTTGAAAAGTCGAGTTTAATTTTGTTCAAAAAAGGAATATTTCTATTGACAACGAGATATGCCATAGCCTGATATATATGGTTTAAAAAAGAAATATATGCTTTTGAAATAAACTATATATAAAATATTTTTCTTTGCATAGGTTGCTATGTTATTCTATATATATATATCATTCTTTTCTTATTGTAACTCTGCCTACCGCACTGACAGTCAGATTTCATGATTTGCGAATTTTCTCCAATATGATATGCATATGAAAGGCAGATACCCGGAAAGTCAGCCCTGCCTTACAAAAAGCATTACTCTGCTCCCCACCACCTGATGAGCATTTGGCTAGCACTCTGGTCATTGATACCAAAGGCTTCAGGTTCAAATCCTGGAAGTAGCATGGATGTTTGTTAGTGGTTCGGAATCCACATCAAACTGTAGGCCCCTGTCTAAATAGTCCAAATTGTATAAAAAATTACCGTAGAGCGACAAACCAAACCTCACCATTACTTATCTATTAAACAACGTTGATCTACTGAAATAATGTTTTGAATTATACTATAATTCTCTCAACAAGCTTAGTGAAACTAATATGACAAATAATAAGTATACTCCTGTTAGAACAGGAAAGAATTAAAAAACAAACATTATGTTTTACAAAATATTTGTCTTAATAAAGTTGAGGATTAACCATTTATAAAATTTTAAAAATCGTAACTCAGTATATGATTTCAAAATTAAGGATATTATTTTAAAATTACGAACATGATTTCAAAATTAAGAATATTATTTCAAAATTAAGGATATTATTTTAAAACTACGAACATGATTTCAAAATTAAGAATATTATTTCAAAATTAAGGATATTATTGCAAAATTTAGAACATAATTTCAAAATTAAGGATATGATTGATGATATGACTGTCAAATATTACACGAATACTTACTGAAATCGAACAGAAAAATTACTGAACTGAACCACCTTAACTGAAGAATTTCAATTCCTATAAATGTAGAATGAAGCCAAAACTTTTTCAACGATTCCATTGTGCTGCTACTCATACGTAGAGTTTTTTACCCTGGCAACATTCAATCATCTTTTCAATGGATGCTGATTTTGAGTACGACTTTTCACTGTGAAAAAAGAATGATTTTTCTCATTCTGAGAGGTTGGCTCGCTTTCTGACTTTTCTGATTTGATAACAACTTTCTTTTCCAGTTCGTTCCTTAATTTTTTATACCTTGAGGGCCTTTTTCTAAGACCAAATTTATCTACTCCGAAATTTTTACGAATCATATTTCTTTCTTTTTTATTTTGCCAGCTTTTTTCCCCCTCTAAAACTCGGTGCATGTAATTTGTTAAAGAAAAACAAATGGAATCAAAAGCTCTGTATGAATAGAAAGATATTCGCAAACATGTAAATTTTAATGTTTTTTATCTTTCAAATGTTTTCTATAAAAATAGTATCTTATGAAGGCGAAGTATTTGTAATAATCAAAGCATTTGTAGAAGATGAATCATAGCTGCTCTGAAAAGGAGGTTATCGCATCACTCACATCTTCATCTTCATTAGAGCAACAGTCCTATGTTGGGCCAAGGTTGTCTGTCTTACTGAAAGATAATTCATAAAGCTAGAGTAACTTAAATAATAAACTAGTGTTGTAGTGAGAATCTTTCATTGTATCTCTCAAACGGGCCCCTAGCGTGGATTTCTTCAAGTTTATTACAAATTGAGAATAACTTCTCATGAGAAAGTCTCCAGGATACCATTCCTCTTCTTTCCTTCATATCTAGAATGTTTTTTATGGCACCTCCTGAGTAACACTGCAACAAATTTGCCACAACAGTTGTAAATGACTATAAATTAATTGTTCAACAATAAAAAAAATTACGAACTACAAAAATGAGAGATTGGTTAACTATTCTCCACCCTTTAATTCTTTGAGTGTTTTCTTGCAGCAGTAAAAAGATAAAATTTTGTTTGAAACTCATGTTTGCAAACACAGTTGGAAAATTAAACAGTATAATTGTAAGCAATGTGATTTTCTTAAAACTTAGACCTAAAAAATTAAACTTTAGAACTTAAAATTGGCATGAATTGTTTGGCCTTTTATCATGTTATTTTAAGCAGCAAATAAAAATAAAAATAATAAAACGGGAAGACAATTAAAAATGTAACAATGTAATAAAAATGTAACAAGATAAAAATGTAAAATACAAATGTAATAAAACAAGACAATTAAAAATGTAACTCCAGTGTTACATTAAAAAGCATATTTGATTTCGGCAAGACAGCTTCTATTCTGTTCATAATTCACGAATAAAACTGACACATATGAATTAAAATTATAATAAATGCATTTAACATTTAATTAGTAGTATAAGATACAGCTTGAAATAGTTTAGCTCAATTTATTAAACTGTGACTTAACATTCATAAATAAACATTCGTGTTGATATATAAAATATCTCAGTAAACGATAGACTATTATTTTATTATTTTCGTTCAGTTGATTCATATATATATTTTTAAGCTTTCTGTTTCAACAAACACATGAACAGAAACAGATAAATATTTCTGTGAGAAAACAATTGAATTTGGAAAGCATTAATACTGCTTTTTTACCAATCTCTGTTATTCACAAACATCTATATTTTAAACATCTGTATTATAGAAAGTTTAATTTAAAAAAAAAATAAATGGCCTGATCATAGGAAAAAGATATTTCAGCATTTTGATTATAAAATATCGTTTTGTTAAAAGTTTTCACAAAGAAGGTATTTTATCATAAAATTTTTAACATTAATTAAATTTTGTGCAAACTAAAAAAAATATTCATCATAATTTCAGAAATATTTAACAATGACCCGACAATCGAAGTGTTCTTACGCTACTTTTTATTTTATTTTATTTTTAATAAGCAAAAGAAATTGAATTGGATTATTCACCAAAAAGAGCATCTACAATTGCTAGTTCAATTTGAAAAATTATCAACAAAACCATATAAACACTTTCCATGAATTTGAAAATTGTTTTCAAGCAGTCTTGACACTTAACGCTTAATCTAAGCTAGTCCATTATATAGGAAAAACAACTTCGTATTCAAATATACCCAATTGGGGATACACAAATAGATCGTGGATGTTGTGGATAATTAACAACGTTCGTTGTCTTTTTCTGAAAGAAAAAGAGTCTATTAACAGACAGACCATTACGTTTCTGGGAACATAGAAAGTGCTCTCATCAGACAATAAATTTGTCTCAGGAGACAAATCTATTTGTCACTTTCCCGTACCTCCAGCATCCTAGCAAGCCGTTTAACATGATCACCTTGGGTTATGTGATGGATTATCCATAGTTTGTTTGTTGTATTCGCAATATGTTACGTAAATACATTTTAAGTATAGACCACATATAAATAGCTAGTAGAAATGTTTTTTCATCCATTCTTGGAAGTTACAAGGGTTCTATTTATCTTTAGAATTTTCAGTAATATTTAAAGAAACTATATCTCTGAAAGGACTTTTCTAGTTGAATTGATATATTTGGAACTTAGTATGATGGTCTAACCTAGAACTGTAATTCCATCAAAACTTTTTAATACCGAGTTTTAAAAATATTTTAAGATTCTGTAATTCTTTTCACAGTTCACATAATTCTTTTTCTAATTCAATATATTTCAATGTGTAATTTTATGATATAGAAAAATCTTATTGTCTGTACTTGTATTCAAATTTGTGTTAATTTGTGAATCGCAGAATTAGAAAAAATGTAATAAAAAAAAAGTGAAAGCAGGCTCTATCTATTGGTTTTCTTTTAAACTTATAGAACTTGAATTGATTAATACCTCATTAAAAATTTTAATTTCATGTCATTCTTTCTCAGATAGCAATAAATTAACTTTTTGTTATCAAAAACACCGACTGTTATGTTAAAGTAAATTATAAATGATTATTACAAATATAAACTATATTTATTTACTTATATATTGAAAATATCATGCAACTCTTCTCTTTTCATAACTCTTGTTTAATATTACAATAAAATTATAAGAATCTCAGATGCTTATGTGCTTTGTTCACTCTCATAATGCAGAACAAGACTTCAAAAGTCTAATCAAAAACTTTGTGAAAAAAGTTGAAAATTTTTTTTTTTAGCTTTCAAGTGCAATTTGTGTAAAAATGGCATTTTTAGAAACTCTAGTTTTCAAGTAAAAATAAAATCTACAAGACTCAATAATTAAAACACATCATGTTTTGAATAAAAGAAAGTTGTCACTGAAAAAAATATTTTGAGTTTTTAACTCTGAAGTTGTTTTCTGACTGTAAGTTTCTAAAAACTGAATATTCCTTTGTCTTTTCTCAGTCTTTGGCCAGTTTCAAAATAGTTCTTGACATTTCTTATCGTTGTAGAGTTATGGGGTTCAACTTTTGTTTCAGCTTTTATTCAAAGATTTCCAAAGTAGTTTTTGAAAGGATGTAACGTAAAGTTCTTTTTTCAAAAACTTCTTTTTTTCTTTTTTTTTCTGAGAAACAAAAATTGCTTCTGACTAAGATTGAGAAAGTTTTTCTGTTTTATTCAATGACTAAAATTGAAGATCGGTTTTTTTTAATTCTATTAAAGAAACTAAGAAATTATCTCCTTAAATGTATAATGATGTATTTTCCACATTCGAAGAAGATTTTTGAGCTGTGTTTCCTTTAAAACTTTTATCTTTACGTAAAGAAAGTTAATTTATTGAGAACTTTTAAAAGATGTATTATATGATCATCAAATTCCTTTTAGAGTTAATTTAGAAAAGCTGTCATTTGCAAGTTTTGTCCATTGGAAAGCATTCATATATGTAATAAAAGTAAGAAAAAATTAAAAAATTAGGAGTGAAAAGTAATTGACTCTATATGTAATATATAAGAATGATATTTTACATTATTTTGAATCATTGGAAAAATGCTTTGTTAATAAATTTTTAATCAGTAAAATATTTTGCATTATAACTTAAATGTGTTAGTAAAATATTAATTTTTAGCTTAAATATATTTTTTAATTATTAATTTATCTTTTTAAATTTTAGCTTAAATATATTTTTTAATTATTCATTTATCTTTTTAAATTTTAGCTTAAATATATTTTTTAATTATTCATTTATCTTTTTAAATTTTAGCTTAAATATATTTTTTCAATCAATAAAATAAAAAGTTTGTTACAAAAAGGGAAACTGCCAATGTTATCACATCAACTTTGACAATAATGTGCTTCATTTTCCTATTCGCCTCTATTATTTTAACATTTTTAAACTATTAAAATAAAAAAAATACTTAAAATTATTTTTCTTCTTAATATCAAAAATATTGGATAGAAGGGGTTTTTTTATATTCTATTTAAATTCAATTTTTATCAATATTATTGTTGTCGTCAATAGCTCTGACACATGTTTTCTTTCTCAAGCGGACTGTATTACACTGACACCCTTACACAATAAGTTATCACAATGCAAACTTAACAACACTTTATTTACATGACAGTCACAGCCACTCGCAGCCGTGATGTTCACTCTTGCCTCTCTGGCATTACACTGAAGACTCACACTTATGCGCTCGCTGGCGCATGCGTACACACACTATTTTCGCCGCTAGGGGTATACTTGCGCGTTGGCACGAACAATTATTTTCCAAAAAATTTACGTTTTACGTTATTATATAGCACTTACCGGAACACAATGCATGCATTATTTGCAGATATAAGCTAGTCTTTCTTATTCAATGTATCACTAAGTGAAATATCTATTATCCCTTCGTTAGAGATACTTATTTACTTAATTAAATATAATAAGTATTTCATACTAAATTATATTCTAAATTTAGCAGTACATTTGAAAGTCATCGTCGAATTGAAAGAGAGACGTAGGCTGTACAATATTTAAAATACATTTAAATCATTGGTAATTGACTTACTCTCTCATTACAATCAAAAGCATATGTCTGCTATATGTATACGACTATTATAATATCACTGATCATCATAAAAATATACTTTTATCTGATACAAGTAATTTATAAATATATATACTTTGAGACAGTTAAAACAAATGAAATTAGTAGAAAAGGGGTTCATACATACAATTAATTCCAGGAATACAATTAATTATATTTGCTTTAAATAGAAAAATAATGTTGACTATCATTATTATTATTATGAAAGGTCTTGAATATATATTTGAGTTTTCTTGACTTGAATTTTAATTTATTCTCCAATAGACAGTATCAGGGATCAAGTTTAAACAATAAAATTGAATTTTTATAAAATTTTTAGAATTATTATTTTTGCAATAAAACGAAAATTTATTTAAAGTTCGAAATATATATACTCATTTCTATATTAGTTTTATTAATAGCCAATTTGTATAGTTTTTATGTTAATTTATTGCTAAAGTAACCACAAATATTTTTACAATGTTAAACATCAAATTGAATAATTATTTTTTATATGAGTCTTATTTTTATCATTCTTTTTAATTTTATAGCAATTTCTTTTAAAATCTTTTATAAATTTTATAGCTATTTCTTTAAGATGTATGTGACGAAATCTCATTTCATTTGTAAAAAATAAATATTTTTTTATCATCTTTATATACATAAAACAATGCCTCGTTTGAAGATTTTTTTCTAAAATTAAGCTTCATGGTATATGTAAGCATCACAAATCCAATAACATGTTTTTTTTTTAAAATCATATAATTATCCAATTTAGAAAAGAGTATAAATATTAATTACCACCAAGCGAATATTCACTGAATACATTTTTTCATAATATACTATCGATAAATTTTATAATTTATTTCAGTGTCTGATTAAACAGTTTAATTAGTTTTAGAATTGTCAGTAAACATAGGAAAAGAAAATGAGTTCAGGGCTTCAAGCTTCAAAGTTAATTTTTTCTCCAATAAACAGCATGAGGGATCAAATTTGAGAATTATAATTCCCAGAATTATAATTTTACATTAAAAAGAAAATTTATTTAAAGTTCTCAATATATATATACTCAATTCTATATTAGTTTTAATTAGTTATTATTTAATTTTTTCTCCAATAAATATCATCAGCGATCAAATTCCCAGAATTATTAACTTTACAATAAAACGAAAAATTATTTAAAGTTTGCAATATATATATTCAATTCTATATTAGTTTTATTTAATAGCCAATTTGTATAGTTTTTATGTTAATTTATTGCTAAAGTAACCACAAATATTTTTACAATGTTAAACATCAAATTGAATAATTATTTTTTATATGAGTATTCTTATTTTTATCATTCTTTTTAATTTTATAGCAATTTCTTTTAAAATCTTTTATAAATTTTATAGCAATTTCATTAAGATGTATGTGACGAAATCTCATTTCATTTGTAGAAAGTTAAATGTTCTTTTACCATCTTTATGTATATAAAACAATGTCTCACTAGAAGAATTTTTCTAAAATTAAGCTTTATGGTATATGTAAAGAATCACAAATCCAATAACATTTTTTTAAAAAAATTCATATAATTATCCAATTTAGAAAAGAGTATGAATATTAATTACCACAAAGCATATATTCACTGAATACATTTTTTCATAATATGCTATCAATAAATTTTATAATTTATTTCAATGTCTGATTAAACAGCTTAATTAGTTATTAGAACTGTCAGTAAACATAGTAAAAAATTAAAGCTGTAAAAAACAGGCGTTAAAGCTGTTAAAAAAGTACAAACAGCTTTAAGGCCTGTTTTAAAAACTGGTTTTTTTTATAAGAAAATGTATAGCTGAACAGAAACTCAGTTATAATTAAAAAGGAATTACAATTTGCAAAAAAACGAACGTTTCTTGTGAATCATCCAGCTGAAATTAATACATTGTCATGAGATAATTAAAGTTTAAAAAATATTTTTTTTTTATTCAAATCAATTTTAAAACTCATTGAAATGAAAATTCTTCATTGAATTGTTAATTAAAAATTTCTATTTTTGTACGCTATAAATCATTTTTTAATTTTTGCTTTTTTTTGTCATTTTAATTTGAAGTCGAAAAAAATAAAAGCTACAGAAATATAAATCAACAACACTAGGGAAATACATCAATGAAACATAGAATACAATTTATAAATTATATTTTTTGGAGGTGAATGAGAATTGTAAAACAAATTCAGGCAATTTAATCATTATTTTTATGTATAAAAAATATCGTTGTTTAAAAAGATAGAAATATAACTGTAATGTTTTTTTTTGACATAGAATTAAATACACTGAAGTGACAAAAGTCATGGGATACATCTTAATATCGTGTCGGCCCTCCTTTCGCCCGGCGAAGTGCAGCAACTCGACGTGGCATGGACTCAACAAGTCGTCGGAAGTCTTCTGCAGGAATATTGAGCCATGCTGTCTCGATAGACGTCCATAATTGTGAAAGCGTTGATGGTGCAGGATTTTGGGCACGAACAGACCTCTCGATGATGTCCCATAAATGCTCGATGGGATTCATGTCGGGCAATCTAGGTGGCCAGATCAATCGTTGGAATTGTCCAGAATGTTCTTCAAACCAATCGCGAACAGTTGCGGCCCGGTGACATGGCGCATTGTCATCCATAAAAATCCCACCGTTGTTTGGGTACATGAAGTCCATGAATGGCTGCAAGTGATCTCCAAGTAGCTGAACATAAGCATTTCCAGTCAATGTTCGGTCCAGTCGCACCAGAGGACCAAGTCCATGAAATGAAAAAACAGCCCACACTATTACGGAGCCACCACCAGCTTGAACAGTGCCTTGCTGACAGTTTGGGTCCATGGCTTCGTGGGGTCTGCGCCACACTCGAACCCTACCATCAGCTCTTACCAACTGAAATCGTGACTCATCTGACCAGGTCATGGTTTTCCATTCATCTAGGGACCAACCGATATGCTCACGTGCCCACGAGAGTCGCTGCAAACGATGTCGTTCTGTCAGTAAAGGCACTCGAGTCGGTCTTCTGCTGGAATAGCCCAAGAAAGCCAAATTTCTCCGCACAGTTCTAACAGACAAGTCCCTTGTACGTCTCACATTTATTTCTGCGGTTATTTGACGCAGTGTTGCTTGTCTGTTAGAATTTACGACTCTTTGCAGACGTCGCCGGTCTCGGTCGTTAAGTGCAGGCGGTCGACCACTGCGCTGTCCATGGTGGGATGTTATGCCTGAAATTTCATACTCTCGGCACACTCTTGACACAGTGGATCTGGGAATGTTGAATTCCCTAACGATTTCCGAAATGGCATGACCCATGCGTCTAGCTCCAACTAACATTCCGCGTTCAAAGTCTGTTAAATCCCGTCGTGCGGTCATCATCACGTCAAAACCTCTTCACATGAGTAACTTGAACAGAAATGAAAGCACTGCGCATTTATACCTGTTCTACGCGATGCTACTGCCATCTGAAAATTTACATATTGCTATCCCATGACTTTTGTCACTTCAGTGTATATAAGAATATATTTAGTTTTTCTCAATTTTTTAAAACCTTCTAAAAATTTTTAATGTTTTTATTAGTTAATTGTAATTATAAATGTGTAATGGAAAACTCTAATCCGCATTATTTCTGCTCATTAGAAAATTAACTTTAGTCAAATGTATCTGAAGTTAGATTAATAATGCTACAAAGAATAACAATTTTATTAATAGCAACGCTTGGATAATTAGATGGTAATTAAATAGTTAAATTGAATTAAAACACGTGATTTATTTTTATTTGTCATGATTCATTTATATAGCAAAACAACTCAGATGGAAATCATTTACAAGTTAACATTTTTTAACATGTCATGAGTCATTTATACATTGTTATATATCAGTTGGAAATGAATAGATATAAAAAAACATAAATATATACATATAAACAAATCTATGTAAGTCCCTCACAAAACTATTGATATATGACTTTCATTTAAAAAGTTTGCATTTATTTTTAATATTTCTTTTTCCGAAAAAAACTATTTAATTCCTTTTGCAAAAATTACACGTATTATTATGTTTATGTGAATTTGTTAATCAATGCTGGTCTGCAAAAATAGTAAACATCTTCAGAGATACTGATGTCTTACAAAGTATGTTTAATTTGCTTAGATTTCTACATGGAAGAAAATCCAAACTTTCGATTATATCCGATAGAAAACCTGTTTTCATGAAAAAGGATGAGCTCAGCGTTTTTTTTTTTTTTTTTTTTTTTTTTTTTTTTTGTTGTTGTTGTTGTTGTTGCTGTTGTTGTTATTGTTTTTCTGTGTCGATACTCTGGAATATTGGCATACATGATCTCTTTTTTCATCCCAGCTATTGTGGAAAAAATTGCCTTTGCTTACAATACTCTTCTATTTCAGCATAGGAATACTTGGAGATATTTTCACTAAGACACAATATTCCCAGCTTTGTGTTCAAATAGTACCAACGTCATAAATTAGGTCATGATTGGAAAATTTAAATGAACTAACAATTTACAGTATTAAGGTTTATTGGTTTGCAACTTGCAAACCAATAAACCTAATAATCTTAAATAAAATCCTAGATAACTAAATTAAATGGAACAATCGTATTGATAATAATTCATTTAAATGTGAAAAAAATATTGATTGGTTTCTTCCATAATGCAAGGAGTGCATATGAAGTTCGATGTAATGCAATAAAATTACTATCTTTTATAAGTTACGGATCTCATATATGTCTCATCAACCAAAGAAAACTACAAAAATATCGGAAAAGAATCCTTTTGAGACTTCTAAAGAACATTTAGTACGATGCTCTTTATGCTTTAACAAAAATTTCAGTTCCACTTATAGACCTCTTGTACAAAAATGAAGTGAATGTTTCTTTTTTTGCCAACCAATTGGACTTCGTGGATTACTCTTATAATAAGGTTTTACTTCATAACTACTCTCATCCATCCACTATCAAACAAATCAAGAGTATTGAGTATGGTACTCTAGACGAAAGTAATTCTGGAAATATTTGCTTCGTTGATTGTAGCAAGAAGAACAATAGAATAGGTCTTGCTTTTGTTATTTTAGAAAGAGGTTTGGAAGCCTATACAGAATTATTACGTGCAAATATTGCTATTAAATGGTTCAAAGAAAATGGTACTTCATCTTTGGAATGTCTTATCTATTCAGTCTCTCTCTCAGATAATTTCTATCACTGAAAAATATTTTAAGTAAAGAAAAATTAGTCATTGAAACCCTTCTAATTTTTATCTCTTCAGAAACCTAGGTATTCAATCGTCACATATCCATAGGCATTGTGGAATAAATGGTAATGAAAAGCTGATTTCTTTTCAAAAAACGCTTTGAGGCTTGATGTTGATGAGGAAAATGAGTATACTAAAGTGCTACTTCAAACGAATCCACTTTCAAAATTTATTAAGGTCCTGGAATAATGAGTACCTAGCATCTAGCATTACTGCTATAATAAAAGTTCTTCCCAACTATTTTTAGTAGGATAAAAACAAATTCTTTTTTTCTATTTTTTATTGCCCAATATCTGAATGGCCATGGAAAATTTGGTACTTACTTAAAGAGTTTTTGTGAATTACGCATTTGATCCGTGGAGAGTATTCCAGATCGAGGTCTAAGATCTAAGAAAAAAACTTCATGAAAATTACCATTTCACCAATTACTAATTTGAAGATTCAATGAGCAATTATCATTTCATTTCGAAAAAATGACAAAATGACGAAATGATATCATTACCATTGATATCACTTCGTCACCTAGATATGGTTTATGTATATTTCTTTTCAATAAAAGCTATCACTTCTTTCATAATGCTTTGGGGTTTTTTTTTGTCTCAATATACTTGGTTTACTATTATCCTTGTTTAATATATTATACACAATAATTATAATAATGGAAAGATTACTTTCTATGCCATTTATTGTGAATTTATCTAAGGGTTCTTTACTTGAGAGGTAATAGAAATGATTCTTTACTATGGGTTCTTTACTTTTTTAAATAAACTATTGACCCAATGCCTAATCATTTACTACATAATATGCATAATTTCGAATTAATGGGATCTTTACGATTTCTTCCTTCGTTTATCACATGATTTTTGAATACTTAAAATGTTTTCATAAACTACAAATTAATGTTAACACTGAAATATATGATAATATGTTAAGCACTTTAATAACTTTGTCATATCAAATATTTTTAAAGTTGCAAAATCAACTTGAAGTAAAAATACATGTTGTTATTAAAGTTGATTGGAAATTTCAAGGCCTTTGTTTCGGTTTTCTTTATTTCCTAGACGTTGCAAAAATAATATTATACAGAATTTTTAAATATTCTATAATTACGGTAGGAGGCTCCTACTCCACAAGTATGGAGATAAACTGTAAAAATAATTACCATTACTGTGTTAAAATGTAAGGAGGAGGAAAAGGAAAACGAAAAAGAAAAGCAATGAAAAAAAAGGCCATGAAAGGAAAAGCAATGCAAAGGGCATAGAATATCATCGACATATCACCGTTATTTGAGAGATAATATAATTAAAAGAAAATGAACATTTCCAAAACAATAAAATAAAATTCAAAATTTCATCAATAGCTTTATTAACCTAAATTCATTTGCTGCACTTTCTTTTTAAATATATTTGTTCTAAAATAGTTGGTGCATTTCTTTTTTGCATGTAGATAGTGTATGGAAATGATTTTCTACAAGCTTCTGGCACAAATCCCTTATACATTTGAAACTCCATTTTTTTTTTTTTTTTTTCACGCTTATAATAAAACAATATCTGAAATAAAGTATGTGGTCTATGTTATGTAAAGGTCTATTGCTTGAACTATGTATTTATAAGGCTCATGTATATTCATATTCTCGTGAATTATCATATACCAAATATTGGAATCTGACCATTGTTAAGCTTTCTCTGAAAGAACTTAAACTTATACGTACACAAAACAATATAATCAGGACATGATTACTGGATAATTTACTCATTCCATTATGCTTAGAGCTCCTTGTAGATATTCATGATAAATTATGAGATATTCTACATAAATCATGAGTAAGTCATCCTCCCATAAAACAATAATCTTTACAATGCATTTTTGATCTCAGCACGTATCCCGTGAACCTGGCTAAATTTTTAAAATCATAACGGTGATCGCATCACTTAAATGCTCAAGCGTCGTTTTGTGGATGGAAAGTCAGGGGATGTTGGGGAAAATTGTGGATAGAAAGTCAGAATTTCAAGATTAAGTGCCTCTCCTTTGCATGTCGTATTTGAGAAAACCCGGGGAGACCAGTCAGTCTGACTATTGATGTAAGCTTCTGTCACTTCACCACAGAGTTAACTCGTTTTTGCTTGTTTCTTTCACGGTGACTGTAAGAATGACAGCATCGACTTCAGGACAGAGTCATTTTGAATTCATGAGGGACGTGACATTGTCGAAAAAGTTATGTAAACTTCTATTTATTCGAAAACATTTTAACTTTTATAAGAGGTAACGCATGATAAACAAAAGCTACCAATGTTATAAAAAATACATTTTTAAATTCGTTTTTAAAGACGTTCTTGTCAAAAGCATCATTATTTTTTCTTTGTTCTTTTGTTCTTTTCTGCTCAATATGTTGCTATTCAGTGACACTTGCAATAAAAGGAAAATGGTTAGCTTGAATTTTAAAAGACTAAATATGTGAGTTTTTATGTTCAATTTACCATCAAATTCATTGTGGTGCATATAGCTGTTAATATCTACCATCGTGATTGGTGTGGAGGAATGTTTAACAGTTCTCCGAATGAATTTTTTCATGTTAAAATTGTACGTTAAGTGAATACAATTCTTCATCTTGTTTACTCAGAGCCACGGGCGTTGTTAGCTGACGTCATGCTTAAGAGAGTCTGCGAAATAGCGTATGCAAACAGGGAAAGATGTTCATTCAATCTTCTTTCTTTCAAGCCACTCTTTCCTTTACTTTTTTGTGCTTTTGGAGCAGAACATAATAGTTTTTACTTTAAAATTTTTATTTTTTGTTACAGTTTAAAGTATCTCATATGACAGTTATTTTAACTCTTAGTTTTTACATGTTAAAAAATAGTTTTTCGAAATGAATTTAAGTAACATTGCATTGTTTTGTCAAAACACTTGGAGATAAAATTATAAATGAGGAGTATAAATTAATAGAGTACTTTAAACAATGTGTCCTAAACTCATTTATTTTTCAATGTGAACATCCTAATTTATGATTTACATACAACTTCGATTATGTAATATTGACTTTACATTATGAGTAACTAACGTAAGTATGATTTATTAAAATATGAATAATTAACAACAAATGTCTAGTATTTCTTTCAATTTCTACGATATTTTTGTACATATAATTTTTCATAAAATTTTGAGATATTCTTCCTAAAAAATAAAATGTTGTTGTTATTGCTTATCCCCTTGATTTAGAATCCTAAACCAAGTCCAGTAGATCATGCTGCATCAATAGATCGTAAACTGTCCTCCCCTCATTCAACAGTTGCCTCACAGAGGCACCAATACAATCGATGAGATGAGAGGGAGATGCGATTGTCGAACAATGACAAAGGGCATATGTCTTCTCGTCTCCATTGAAGGTCAAACTCTTAATGTGGCCAGTCCTTAGTCTAGCTAAAGCCGTCTGAGCAGGTCTAGGACGGCTTTAGCTAGACTTATATATTTAAACTTATATCTGTAAATATAGATATAAGTAATTGACAAGTGTTAATCAACTTCTTGTGATAGTCAAAAATGCTCATCTAGCTGTATCAAACGAATTTATATTCATGAAATTTTGTTGTTTTCTTTTAAAACAAAATCCCTCACAATAATCGCTTTCGCAAAATAAATTAACCAGCAAAATCTAAATTAGCCATCTTAAAGCACTACAGTTCAGAGTAAATCCTTTGAAAATTCCACAATCAGAAATGTGGTATAACTTTTCAAAATACGTAAAATAAATGAATTAAGTATTAAAAATCAATAGCTACTTTACTTGCTTTTTATTTCAGTTTCCAAATTAATTCATTCTTGTTTGTAGTTTATTATTGTTTTTTTCTATCATTCTAAAAAAATTCAGTAAAAGCAGATAATCGTGAGGTTTAAATCGGCAATTGAACGAACTGATTTTCTCAAACTGCTCTTGCTTAAGCTTAGTTAAATGTTAGGATTAGAGGGCACATTACAATAAATAAATGTTCAGATTTAAAAAGTGATTCAAATAAATTTTGAAGGGATAAGATAGTAAAAATAACATGATTCTACGATATTTTACAGTGGTTTTACTTCTAAACAAACACACACAAAAATATCAGTGTACATCTTATAAAATTACATTATACATCTTACTTTTCTCATTCGAATAACATTATCCAAAAAAACATATATGCATTATTATATAAATAAGCTTCAAAGGAAAAAGATAATAGAAATAAAATGGTGCTGTGATAAATCTGGTTTTACAATGGTTTTATTTCTAGACAAAATCACACACAAAAAAAAATATCAGTGTACCCCCTATACTTTTCTCTTTCGAATAACATTATCAAATAAGAAAAAATATTCAACATAATATTTAACTATACATATATATATATATATATATACATTGCTATACTAATAAACTTTGAAGTCTAAAGATAATATAATTTAAATGATGTTATGATAAATCTGTTTTTACGTACATTGTCTTTATTTCTAAATAAACACACACACAGAAAAAAAAATATCAGTGCACCTCCTAAACTTTTCTCTTTCGAGTACATTATCAAAAAAAAAATAATAATAATACTCTTTTACTATACATACATATATATATATATATATATATATATATATATATATATATATATATATATATATATATATATATATGCATTACTATACAAATAAACTTTGAAGGAAAAAGATAATAGAAATAAAAGTATGCTATGATAAATCTGATTTTACAGTGATTTTATTTCTAGATAAAACACACACAAAAAAAATATCAATGTACCTCCTAATTTTTTTTTCTCTTTCCATTAACATTATCAAAAAATATCTAATATTTAACTATACATAGAAATATATAGCCATTACTATATTAAGTTATGATGATACTTTGTGATAACCTAAATGCATTAGAACTTACTCAATAACTACTCCTATAAAGATTATTTCAAGAAACAAAAGTAGAAGATAACGTTGTAAAAAGTTAAGTTTCGTATCCGCAACACATAAAATGGTTATGAAAACTATGAATAGTTAACTTTAATAATATTACTCCTGTTGTATTTCATATGAACTTTTAGTTCTGTTTGTTTTTCCGGGGTTTTTTTAATGACATATATATTTGTTTTTATTCTTAACTTTTTTTTTAATGTTAAAAATAACATAGTGATAGTTTCATGCATGAATTCAATAATATGTATCATTGACAGTTATTGTAAAAAGTGATCGCAAATCACTAAAGTCGTAATAAACTTTTATATAACATTTACGACATTCGTTTTATATAGCCGAATAAGTATTCATAAAATTATTAAAATAACTATATGTACATAAATAAATACTTCATTTACATGAAATGGGATCATTAATCCTGAAATTGCCTTTTTGTTTAAATTTTTATTTATTTACTTATATATTTGTTGACGTTGTGATTTAGTTATGTATATTTTTATTTTATATAGTCTTTAGTTTTGGTTAGTTACCAATGTAAAAATAATATCAGTGATTCAAATTTATACTGAATGTACTTAAATATCCTTTTCTTTCGAAACAAAAAAATATCCTCTGCTTAAATCCCATAGTATAGCATTATTTTTTTCACAAGTTTTTTGTACTGATAATTTATGTTCATTTCTATCCAACATGTTACAGTTGCAAAAATGGTTTACAGTACAAACAATTTTTATGGATAGTATAGTTTATTTTTCAAGCTATTTTTATTTTGCATTCTTTTTATTCTGGAATAAAAAAGAAACAATTCATTTTTTGCTTTAATGTTCTATAAATTTTAAAACTAAACATATGTAAAACTATAAGACAGCAAAAAGCATTTTAGTGTGTTCTAAAATAAAATTAATTGAATATGCATTTATTCTAGTATAAAAAGAATGCAAAACGCTGTATACGTGAAAAAGGAAATGCGATGAACTAAGACATTTTCTGAAACAAATATTTATATTATTTAATGCAATAGCTGCAAAGACCACCATCATCAAAAAAACATTGGAATAAAATAGAATATATATCAGTTCCCAACAAAAATTGATTTATTTCATGTAATTTAGTGCATAAAATAAGAAAGCATTTCAATATATAGATGTGAATCCCGAATTTATAATTTTTTTTCTGTTAATCCTTACAGGAGACACAAAGCTAAGGTGGAACAGATGAAGGAGAAGTATTTATCGAATTAATAACGAGAAACATTTGAAATAAATATGTTTTCATACTTATTTTGTCAAAATGTTTATATAGCATAAATTTGGCTGTAACAAATGTTACGTTTTTGTAATAAATTCAGTGTTCTTAAGTACATATTTTTTAATAGAAATTCTTCTTTTAGTTACACTGCTGTTTCATTTTTAGTTTTTATAAAGGTTTTGGCTACTAATGCACAATAACTGTAGCAGATCCAGTGTTTTCCAGAGTTAAAGAAAAGTCTAACCAATATAAGGTTACGGTGGAAAATGTCTTCAAAGAAAGCTTTCAGAGATCATTTCATATTTGCATGTCTACAGAAAACAAAAATAGAAAGTTGACAGTCAATCGTCCATGTGATACGTCATAATCTCCCCTAATTCTACTCTTGTTTCAAAGCAGTGAGGTTTTGCATATCACCAACGGGAAACGAACCCTCTTTATCTTGCATGTGCTCCAACATATGATACTGCTCCTCCTTGAGTCATGCTCACATTTCTAAATAAAACTTTAGTAAAATGCATTAAAATGCAGTAATTAAAATGCATTAAAATTTTCATTTTAATTCTCACAAGAAATTTAAAAATTATTTATAGATAACTTCATCTTTTGTGTTATTGAGTTGTTGTTAACATTTAATTACATTTTTCATCGGGGTTCTACAAAATCTTCTTAAATCTTTTTAAATTAATGAAATTCAACAAAAAAAATTTTATAAGTTTATTAATAATCACAAATTTTAATTATTGCAAATTTCATAATTATTAATAATAAACTCCTAAGGTAAAAAAAAAATTCCTGATTTAAAATATAAATGGATTTCTTTCATTATTTTATTTTCCTTTTAATTTGGCTGTAGGATGGGTTTTTTTTTCCTTCTCTTTTTTTTTCTTCTCACAAATCATAATTGAAAATAAATTATTTATTGATTATTTAAAGAGAATGGTTTTTAAAATCACGCTAACTGTTCTATTCATAGCTCAGGACAAAACTCGTGTCGTTTTTTGCAATAAGAAATTAAATATTTGTAGTTAACTTTTATTAATAATAAAAAAGGTTAATTGCAAATATAAAAAAATGGATAGTTTGGAAAAACATAAAACCTTGCTATTCAAATGCTTTAAAAATCAGGCATGCTATGGTATCTAAAGAAATTTCCCAAAAATTCTTTTGGAGAACAATATACTCGGTGGTCGACACAATCACATTGAGAAATATTAAATATTTTGCCAAAGAACTGTAAAAATCTTATTACATAAATTAAGTATTAATTTAAAATTTAAAACAATCGAGAGTTTTAAAGGGGGAGGGCAGAATGTATTATAACAACTTCTTAACGAATTTTTTACATACATAGCTGTTTTCCGTAATTTAGTAATATCAAAATTTATACCATGAAATATTATGATTGATGTACTTTGTTATATTAAATGTTTATATTATTCAAGCGAAATCATTCTTTTAACAGTAAATCCTTCTGTTCACGCTAACACAACAAAGTTGAAATAGTGTATGAGCCGGATGGCCAAATTACTAGCACTCTGCTCGGTGTCACAGATTTCGGGTTCGAGTCCCTGCGATGCTATTGATGTTTGTAGTGGTTCAGAATCCATTTTAAGCAGTAGGTCCCGGTATAATATGACTGTTGGGCGTAGGGCTGACAACCCTCCCTTTAAAAAGTCTGCGTCATGGAGCCAAATCAGACTTCTACCTACATTTAGGTTTAGTTTGTCACTCTACGGTCATCTTGTGCCCACTGTAGGCTAAACATACAGGGATCTACAGTTTAATGTGGATTACGAACCACCAACAAACTGCCACTGCCAAACATCCATGCCACTGCCAGGATTCGAACCTTAAGCCTTCGGTACCAATGACAGAGCGCTATCCAGTTGACCATCACTAGTTGGCAGCACTTCTACCTTCAGAAGTACCTACAGAAGCTACTTCTACCTACAGAAGTACTTCTACCTTCTACCAGGTGCTCCATCACAACAGAAGCAACCTCTCCTTTCCCTCCTTCCATGAACTCACGTGGATTCTTGGACTTGGTCTAGATGCTGCTGTCTACCAAGGGGAATAAGAAATAACAACAAAACAAGTTAAAATGTTAACTATCAGATTGCATTGTATTGAAATTAGACTGCTGAATGGGACAGACCACATATTGTCTTTAACTGGGCACAATTAATCCTCTTATTCCATAAATATCCTCTACTATTGAGTAAAAACCTTCTATCCGAGGTTCCAAAATACTATGAGGGAAAAAAAACACTTTCCACAAATTTTGAAAGTCAAAAGGGTGCTTTGCAACTTCCTTTCTTTTCATTCCATTTCGTCACGTGTTTTCATCTTGTAGAACAATAATTAGTTCTACATCCAACTTTTGACACTCACCTTTTCTATAGATAAATAATGTAAACGAATGTGTCCAAAAAGTACGATACTCAAGAGATTAGAATCTCTGCAACTTTCGAAGTGTCTTTCTTAAAATGTCAGGATTTTTGTGGATTCCTCGTATTTAATTGGATTTTTGATCCTCAGTTAATTTGATATTTAAAAATAACTTCTCAGAGAACATAAAGGTAAAACGTTTGAGAGTCACCGACGTGATCATTTTATCTTTTCTGTTAATTCGGGTTTGATATATTATGCAATTATTAACTTCGTCCTTTGCCACTTTTCTTGTCTTTCTCGTCTTCCTTAATAAATAAAGGCAATTGTGTCCCTTGAATGCCTAGTATTAAGCAACTAGGACTCACTTGTACATAATTGAAGTGATACACTGACAGAGATAGACATGAATGTTTTAACACCTGAAAATTACCTGTTTCTCGCGTAATCTCTTTAGGTTCTAGTGGTCACATACCAATTTGATTTCTGAATGTACTCACGATATTCATTGTTCAAACAAATCAGATAAAAACATCATTTACTTTATAACTGATAATTTACATGCTTTTATTTATAGCGTTATTATTGTTTTAGTGTTATCAATGTAGGTCAATTCTTTAATTTGTAAAAATAACAAAACAAAATCCACTCTTTGGCATTCAGATATGACTGACAGTGCAGGTATCTAACTAAATTATGACATAAAGAAGAGAAATGTACTTCATGTAAAAAAGATAGTTATTTTAAGTATATCATGAGTAATGCTAAGCAATTACCCATGAAATAGTTACTCAAGTAAAAGACAAAAATCTCCAACAACATAATTATCTCAAGTATTCTACTAATTATCTTCCGCCAATACATGCCATAGAATATGACTAATAAAATTTATTCTTTATTTGAACATTCTTTAAATACCATTCTATTTATAAAAGAATTTTACTGCTAAACTGAATCCAAAATAATAAATTTTATTTTGAATACATAAGTTTCATTATTTATTTTTACATGATTCTAGCTATCAGCCTTTATATTAATTCTAAATCAATATCTCGGTAAAAATATTTGTCACAAGATCAAACAACCATTTAATCAAGAACATTAAAACAAGATCAAGTTCCATCGCAAGTTTTATCAACATCAACTTAAAAGCTATTTTAATCATTTCTAATGAAAAAATAAAATTCCTCAGAATGGAGCTTCTAGATTTTCCGGAAAAGATCTCTCAAATAAATAATTGAATCCCAAGATCGTAAAAATAACCAAGAATGCACTAAAAAGCATTTAATGTCTTGATATTTCTTCCTAAATTACCAGCCATGAAATAAATATTGAATTTCCGAGCTTCAATGAAGTAAATATTGATCTGGTTAAGTGTGCATCTCACGATCGAAATCAATGAAAGTGATGGGTGAACGAAAAGATAGCTGACAAAAAATAATCTCAGGATAATTAAAAATATTAAAACGAAAAGATCATAAAAAATTGGCATGCACAAAATGAAAAGAGATTAATGAACGATCGAAGAAAAAATTTTAACTCGGGGCATGTCGTAACCCACTGAGAAGGCACTCATCCCTATCAAAAATACCAAAGATGGGGGTCGACCCCCATGGTGGAAAGTTAAGAAAATTATGAAACTTTTGTAATAAACCCCTCAATCCACAAAGGTTGGTAACCTAATACTTTCAGGGTAAAGCTTTCAAAAAATGATTTAAAAAAAAAAGACCTGAAAATTTATTACTTTGTGTGAAATCCTTTTTTTTTTTTCATCAAAAAAAAAATGCTTTAAAGTTTTTTGAAAAAAGAAAGCTTGAGTTCCGGTATTTAAATTGACGTTTTTCAGAAAAGTTTTTTTTTTTTTTTTTTATGATTCATTTGAAGGGTAATAAGGTTCGTAAAATTTACGATACAGTTTTCAGTAAACAAGTTTCTGTCAAGAATAATTTTAGCAACAAAAGTAATATGTTAATAAGGTTTAGGAAAAAATGTTTCTCAAATTATTTCAAACTTCTGCTTGTAGTCGTGGTGTACAATGATTGAACAAGTTTGATTAGATCTTGAAAAAAATTAAATAAATTTTTAGGACCTATCTATATCATAATCTTAAGAACTTTATCTTTTTTCTATTTATCCACTCTTATTTTTAAATTTGTATGCGTTTATTTTTTTTCTTTCTATTATAATCTTACAGTTCTTCATCTTTCTTTAAGTTTACAAACTATTTTAATACTGTCAGTAATAAACTAGTCTAATCTTTTATTTAACTTTTTTTTACACATAATGCTTTTTCTTCTATCATAACCTTGTCAAAACTTTTATTTCAAATTTTTAAATTTTAAAACTATTTTTTTGTTTACATAATTTTCAATTTAACCAAGAATTCATGAAAGGAAAATCCTCAAATTTCTTGACTAGTGAATGAAGAGATTTCAAAACTTACTTCCAGTTGCTTGCAGTATGGAGATATTTTTAATTATAGACTGAAAATGTTTTAATAGCATTTTAAATATTTTAACTACATTTTCACTTAACAAATGAGAAAGGAAATAAACAAGCGAGAATGTTTTACTTCTAAATTCTAGTCAAAAGTATATTCGAGGTATTTCTAAAATTGATCTTCTTAAGTGTGCATCTCACGATCGAAATCAATGAAAGTGATGGGTGGACGAAAAGATAGCTGACAAAAAATAATCTCAGGATAATTAAAAATATTAAAACGAAAAGATCATAAAAAATTGACATGCACAAAATGAAAAGAGATTAATGAACGATCGAAGAAAAAATTTTAACTCGGGGCATGTCGTAACCCACTGAGAAGGCACTCATCACTATCAAAAATACCAAGGATGGGGTCGACCCCATGGTGGAAAGTTAAGAAAATTATGAAACTTTTGTAATAAACACCTCAATCCACAAAGATTGGTAACCTAATACTTTCAGGGTAAAGCTTTCAAAAAATGATTTTAAAAAAAAGACCTGAAAATTTATTACTTTATGTGAAATCCTTTTTTTTTTTTTTTTTTCCCATCAAAAACAACGATGCTTTAAAGTTTTTTGAAAAAAGAAAGCTTGAGTTCCGGTATTTAAATTGACGTTTTTTAGAAAAGGTTTTTTTATGATTCATTTGAAGGGTAATAAGGTTCGTAAAATTTACGATACAGTTTTCAGTAAACAAGTTTCTGTCAAGAATAATTTTAGCAACAAAAGTAATATGTTAAATGTAGACTTAATTTAGTTTAGAAATAAAGTTTAGGAAAAAATGTTTCTCAAATTATTACAACTTCTGCTTGTAGGCGTGGTGTATAATTATTAAACAAGTTGGATTAGATCTTGAAAAAAATTAAATAAATTTTTAGGACCTATCTATATCATAATCTTAAGAACTTTATCTTTTTTCTATTTATCCCCTCTTATTTTTAAATTTGTAAGCGTTTATTTTTTTTTCTTTCTATTATAATCTTACAGTTCTTCATCTTTCTTTAAGTTTACAAACTATTTTAATACTGTAAGTAATAAACTAGTATAATCTTTTATTTAACTTTTTTTACACATAATGCTTTTTCTTCTATCATAACCTAGTAAAAACTTTTATTTCAATTTTTTAAATTTTAAAACTATTTTTTTGTTTACATAATTTTAAATTTTTAACCAAGAATTCATAAAAGGAAAATCCTCAAATTTCTTGGCTAGTGAATGTAGAGACTTCAAAACTTATTTCCAGTGCGTACAGTATGGAGATATTTTTAATTATAGACTGAAAATGTTTTAATAGCATTTTAAATATTTTAACTACATTTTCACTTAACAAATGAGAAAGGAAATAAACAAGCGAGAATGTTTTACTTCTAAATTCTAGTCAAAAGTATATTCGAGGTATTTCTAAAATTGATCTTCTTAAGTGTGCATCTCACGATCGAAATCAATGAAAGTGATGGGTGGACGAAAAGATAGCTGACAAAAAATAATGTCAGGATAATTAAAAATATTAAAACGGAAAGATCATAAAAAATTGACATGCACAAAATGAAAAGAGATTAATGAACGATCGAAGAAAAAATTTGAACTCGGGGCATGTCGTAACCCACTGAGAAGGCACTCATCCCTATCAAAAATACCAAAGATGGGGGTCGACCCCCATGGTGGAAAGTTAAGAAAATTATGAAACTTTTGTAATAAACCCCTCAATCCACAAAGGTTGGTAACCTAATACTTTCAGGGTAAAGCTTTCAAAAAATGATTTGAAAAAAAAAGACCTGAAAATTTATTACTTTGTGTGAAATCCTTTTTTTTTTTCATCAAAAACAACGATGCTTTAAAGTTTTTTGAAAAAAGAAAGCTTGAGTTCCGGTATTTAAATTGACGTTTTTGAGAAAAGGTTTTTTTTTATGATTCATTTGAAGGGTAATAAGGTTCGTAAAATTTACGATACAGTTTTCAGTAAACAAGTTTCTGTCAAGAATAATTTTAGCAACAAAAGTAATATGTTAAATGTAGACTTAATTTAGTTTAGAAATAAAGTTTAGGAAAAAATGTTTCTCAAATTATTACAAACTTCTGCTTGTAGGCGTGGTGTACAATGATTGAACAAGTTTGATTAGATCTTGAAAAAAATTAAATAAATTTTTAGGACCTATCTATATCATAATCTTAAGAACTTTATCTTTTTTCTATTTATCCCCTCTTATTTTTAAATTTGTATGCGTTTATTTTTTTTCTTTCTATTATAATCTTACAGTTCTTCATCTTTCTTTAAGTTTACAAGCTATTTTAATACTGTAAGTAATAAACTAGTATAATCTTTTATTTAACTTTTTTTACACATAATGCTTTTTCTTCTATCATAACCTAGTAAAAACTTTTATTTCAATTTTTTAAATTTTAAAACTATTTTTTTGTTTACATAATTTTAAATTTTTAACCAAGAATTCATAAAAGGAAAGTCCTCAAATTTCTTGGCTAGTGAATGTCGAGACTTCAAAACTTATTTCCAGTGCGTACAGTATGGAGATATTTTTAATTATAGACTGAAAATGTTTTAATAGCATTTTAAATATTTTAACTACATTTTCACTTAACAAATGAGAAAGGAAATAAAGAAGCGAGAATTTTTCACTTATAAATTCTAGTCAAAAGTATATTCGAGGTATTTCTAAAATTGATCTTCTTAAGTGTGCATCTCACGATCGAAATCAATGAAAGTGATGGGTGGACGAAAAGATAGCTGACAAAAAATAATCTCAGGATAATTAAAAATATTAAAACGAAAAGATCATAAAAAATTGACATGCACAAAATGAAAAGAGATTAATGAACGATCGAAGAAAAAATTTTAACTCGGGGCATGTCGTAACCCACTGAGAAGGCACTCATCACTATCAAAAATACCAAGGATGGGGGTCGACCCCCATGGTGGAAAGTTAAGAAAATTATGAAACTTTTGTAATAAACACCTCAATCCACAAAGATTGGTAACCTAATACTTTCAGGGTAAAGCTTTCAAAAAATAATTTTAAAAAAAAGACCTGAAAATTTATTACTTTATGTGAAATCCTTTTTTTTTTTTTTTTTTTTTTTTCCCATCAAAAACAACGATGCTTTAAAGTTTTTTGAAAAAAGAAAGCTTGAGTTCCGGTATTTAAATTGACGTTTTTTAGAAAAGGTTTTTTTTTTATGATTCATTTGAAGGGTAATAAGGTTCGTAAAATTTACGATACAGTTTTCAGTAAACAAGTTTCTGTCAAGAATAATTTTAGCAACAAAAGTAATATGTTAAATGTAGACTTAATTTAGTTTAGAAATAAAGTTTAGGAAAAAATGTTTCTCAAATTATTACAAGCTTCTGCTTATAGGCGTGGTGTATAATTATTAAACAAGTTTTATTAGATATTGAAAACGATTAAATAAATTTTTAGAACATACATGTATCATGCACTTAAAAAACTTTATCTTTTTTCTGTTTATCCACTCTTATTTTCTAAATTTATAAACACTTATTTTTGTATTTTTTTTTTTTTTTGTTATAATCTAATAAATATTTTTTTTTTCTTTTCCAGCAACTAGCAATTTAAAGGATGTGAGACTCTCAATTTTCTTAGCTTTAAAGGGATCTAAAATCTAACGTCTCATAGAGTTATCGTTAGTTATAGATTAATCGCTTTATTCAAAATTATAATGAATATTCTTACTAAAGTTTCTAAACATTTTACTTAAAATTTTACAAATTATTTTAATACTGTGAGTAATAAGCTAATCTAATTTTTTTAGCCAATTTAACTTTTATTTTTTACACATAATACTTTTTTCTTTTATAGTCTTGTAAAAAATTTTATTTAAAATTTTAAAATTATTTTTTTAACATAACTTTCAACTTTTAACTAAGAGTTTAAGAAATGGGAAATCCTCAAGTTTCTTAACTCTTGAATGAAGAAACTGCAAAACTTATTTCCAGTGCCTTGCAGTATGGAGATATTTTTAATTATAGACTGAAAATGCTTTAATAACATTTTGAATAGTTTAACTACGTTTTCACTTAACAAATGAGAAATTAAATAAAGAAAAGAATTTTTTTACTTCTAAATTCCAGTCAAAAGTATATTCGAAGTATTTCTAATTATGTTGTGTCTAGACATGTTTTTTTTTTTTCTTCACGCGTTTCGTCTTTTTGATACAATGAATGCATATACTATGCATTTTAAAAATTCAAACAATAAAATTTTAATTAAACATTTAGAATCGATTATTTCTTTTGTTTTAAGTAACTCAGTTAACTATTTTTTTACTACATCCTAACAAAAACATATCCTAGCTACATTTGAATGTTTTACTAGGATAAAGATTTTATTTTACAGTACATTACATATACATAAACAGATATCAATCTGTTAAAGTGAAAATTGGAAAACTATCCTAACTAATCATTCTAAAAATAAAACACTGAATTGCAGCACAGTCGATAATCGTATTAAAAAAAATAACATTTCCATAGTTAAAAATAGATTCTAAACTACAAAATGTTTAATTTAAATAAAGTATTTTATTCTTTCAAATATGTATAAAAGTGAATATGAAAATAATGTTTTTTTAATAAGTGCATGTTTTTGTTTCGCCAACAGTTTTTATAAAAGCAATTTTGTTTTTTATTACTGATGAAAATCTCGCTATTGATTTGTTGTTAAATATATCATTGGTTCAATATCAAAGCTTTTTTTTAAAGGAGATATTTAGTTTGTGTTTCTTTGCTAGATTTATTTGAAACGACTCTATCTTACTCAACAAATCCCACTGTGTTTGGATAGACTTAGGATAGTTTTTCAGTTTTTACTTTAACAGATTGATATATGTTCATGTATATGTAGTGTACTGTAATGTAATGCTCATGTATATGTAGTGTACTGTAATGTAATGTTCATGTATGCATATGATATATGTGCATGTTTTTGTCTCACCAAACAGCTTTTATGAAAGTAATTTTGTTTTCTATTACGTATGAAAATCTCACTGTTGATTTGTTGTTAAATATATCATTAGTTCAATATTATAGTTTGTTTCGAAGAAGATATTTAGTTGGTGTTTCTTCGCTAGATTTGTTTGAAATGACTCTATCTTACTCAGCAAATCTCTTTACTGTGTATTCCACATATCTTTGACTGGATACAGAACCTCCTTCAAAAGATAGGCAGCTCAATATTGCCATTTTTGATGATTCCTTCCCAAACCATAAAACTGTTCCCATGGAAACGGAATCTTTCATGAACAAAGAGCTGACAGTTTTGTGCAACTCATTCCCTGTAGATCGAGACATATTTCAGGCTATATTTGAACTCGTCAATAAATAGTACACTATCCATACCTCGGAGCTCCACTGAATATGACGACGACATTAATTAAACGCATCTCTTTGGAAGACGGAATGATCAGGGGCTTATATTGTATGATATATTACATGTGAGTTATATTATATGTATGCTATATTATTATATTGCTTAATATATTATTAGAAATTTTGTGTTAATATTTGAGGATAGTTAATATTTTTAAACTATTTAGAAACTATTGTTAAAACTGTTCTCAGTTTTTACTATTTTATTTCCCAAATAGGCTTTTGCTTGATATTTATTAGATTCTCTAAGAATGGCAAATAAAATAGCCTTATCATCTGAATCTTTGAAAATAAAGTGTATATAGTGGTGTTATATTAATTAGTGAATTTTAAAATTTTGTCACGAATGTGATTCCTGTATTAACTATCCTTTTTATAATTATTCTTGTATAATTATCCTATATTATATGTTATTTTTCCAGAGCAATAGACTGATTCATAATTCATTCATTCACCACTGATTCATTCATTTACGAAGTAAAAATATTAATGATGTCTTTATCCTTAACTATCACCTAAGCCCTTCAATTTGGATGTCCTGCTCTTTAATTATGTATTTAGTGTGTACAAGCATTTTATCTCTATATTTTTTCAATTCCTTCTATTAGCTCACACTCTCCCTATATATATCTTGTTCAAATTTTCAATTGTTCATAAAATACTTTTTATTCATCCACTTAAGTTCAAATACATTTTTTTTAACTTGTAGTGGATGATACTTGATGTGAATACAGTTTTTTCAAATATTAATTCATTAATTAAATTTAATTAATTAATTTTAGTTTTTTTTTTTTATTTATTTAAGTTGCATATATCTACCAATAGATGGTGTCAGATAAACTTTAAAAAATGAAGTAAAATTATTTATAAAGAACTTTCTGTAATATAGTGAAAAAAAAGTAGGAATTGACTTTAAAATTTTTTTTTTATATTGCTTGTTTTAATGTGCATAGGTTTTCCACGTGTTCTATTTATGTATACCACGCACAGCTCGCCGATGGGTAATGATGTTGACTTTTAAGAGAACTTTTAGGATGAGCTGTTCCTCGTTTGTCACAAAACACAGAAACTTTTAACATTCAACCAGGTGAGATGGTAATACACGCATTTATCAACAAACACCCTCGTTTCTTATAGCAGTGACTGCAATAGACGTCACTAGCAGAATCGAACTTCAGAATTTCTACAAGTACGTTACAACTGGTACATGAGTTGGACTTTCTCTACATTAAGAATTGAAGAATTTTCGTAATATATATTGATTTAATTATATTCAAATGCTTAATCTGAACATAAAAAAGCCTAATTACATTGCATTGATCGTGACATCCTATTTATGATAGATTATTTGCAATTGATTATTGAGTTCAATATTATCTAAAGAACTGCAGAATTTATCAAGATATTTGCTGTCATTACGTATTTTCTTAATTCATAGTTTGGTGAAATATTCCAGATACACCATAATAACTCAACAGACCCATTCAATTATTTTTTTTCAACTCAGCTTTTTTATTCAATATGATGGTCATCTAATAACATGGCAGCGTTTGTTTAAGGAAAGATAATCGATTATGGAGGTCACGTTGAGTGGTTTTCGTGATTATCCAAGCAAACCTTGAGTGATTTCTTCTTCTGGAATTGTTTGGAAAAAAACTGTAGAATCTTCAAGATGTATTGCTGTTTATGAGAGTATGAAATCCATTGAGTTAGCAGGCTGGTAACATGATGTTTTCTTCTCCCTATTAATGCGAAAAGTAGTAGAAGCTAACTAATTTTTTAAGTTAAATTAATTAAAGTTAATTTTAAGTTAATTAATTTAACTAATTTTAAATTAAATTAATTAAAATTAATTTTAAGTTGAATTAATTAAAAATAATTTTAAGTTAATTAAGTTAACTAATTTAAGTTAAATTAAATTTAAATTAATTAAAGTTAATTTTAAGTTAATTAAGTTTACTAATTTAAGTTAAATTAATTAAAGTTTACTAATTTAAGTTAAATTAATTAAATTTTATTTTATGGTAATTAAGTTAACTAATTTAAGGTAAATTAATTAAAGTTTACTAATTTAAGTTAAATTAATTAAAGTTTACTAATTTAAGTTAAATTAATTAAATTTTATTTTAAGTTAATTAAGTTAACTAATTTAAGGTAAATTAATTAAAGTTTACTAATTTAAGTTAATTAATTAAAGTTTACTAATTTAAGTTAAATTAATTAAAGTTTACTAATTTAAGTTAATTAATTAAATTTTATTTTAAGTTAATTACGTTAACTAATTTAAGTTAAATTAGTTAAATTAAATTTTAAGTTAATTACGTTAAATAAATTAAGTTAAATTAATTAACGCTAATTTTAAGTTCATTAAATTAACTAATTTAAGTTAAGTTAATTAAAGTTAATTTTAAGTTAATTAAGTTAACTAATTAAAGGTAAATTAATTAAAATTAATTTTAAGTTATTTAAATTAATTAATTTAAATTAAACTTATTAATGGTTAAATATCGCTTATGATATTTGTTGAAATTTTTTTTGTGTGTATGTGACAAGTTTTACAATCGTTTATTTAATTGATTATTGTGGAGAAAAAAAATCAATTCCTATAAACTTCACTGTTTTGAGTTTTAAAAGAATACGTTTTTCTCATGAATAATGAAATGAAAATCATAATAAGCAATCCATAGTTTTGTTGCAATAACTATTTTAATTTCTCCGGATGTGCAATATTGGTTGATTAACAGAAAGCTACTGAATACATTAAACCTCTTTTTGAAAGTTCATTCAAATAGATTCCACTAATGTTCTTACTATTGAAGACATATATCCTTAAATGTAAAGTTTTCACATGTCAAAATAAAATTAATAGAAGCAATATTCGGGAAAGAAGACTGAAAAATAAAAGCTCTCTTCTTATGTTGAATGCATTATTTCCCAATTCGACCAGTTTTTCTTCTGCGTCTCCTTCTCAATTTATTTTAAATCATAATTGTCGACAATACGACTTAATACTTACTTCTTAATTAGGCGTCATATATTGCAATCAAGAATGTCTCTTTCTTCTACAAAAATAAAAAGATGCAATGCATCTTCCTACACACTGACAAGAGCGCCCCTGTGGCGTTCATGAAAAATAGTCATTAGGCCTCGAGACTCGCACCATAGAAGAAGTACAGCGCACCCACGCGCTTCTGTTGAGAAACGTTTCGTTTAGTCTCTCACCCAGAGAGGAAATATATTTAGCACAACCCTGTGTATTAGATGGCTTACAGATTTTCACCTGGAGAGGAAGGTATTAGAGGGAAGGCAGGAGAGGTATGCATCTTGTAGAGTATCGAGTTTTCGGCTTAGAAGAGGAATTTTTCCAAGAATCTATTATTATCTGTCTTTAAATGTGTTAAATATTGTACAACTTTAATCGTATATGTGTGGTAATTGTGCTTGTGTAAATGAAGTTATGAGTCATCCAACCTGTGCCTCAAGTATCTCAATTCAACCGGTTACAATCCTTTACACTATAAACGTACTTTATGCGTTGTCGATTATGTCATTTAGAGATACGTTAAATCTAAGAGACGCGTTACGTCTTAAAAGATACGACATATAAGTGTTTCTAATAAAAAGAAAATGAGTGTTAAATTTTTAAAATAGATTCTATCCAAGGTCAAATCAACCTGCTGGATAGCGCAAATAGTGTTCCGAATTTAAAGAGCCCAATTGGAAACCTGAGAAGAAAGGTAAACCGAAAGCTCGCTTTCTATGCCGGAGAGAAGCACAATAAATCCATCAACCAGAAATTGATTCTTTTGTGTTCGAGGAAGGAGAAGCGAGTTGAACGCCACTCCCAGCTGCCAATAATGAGGATGTTCGTTCAAAATCGTTGTGACGAAAAGATGATGCACTGTAACACGTGCCCAATGGATCGCAGCATGTATAACGCTGAATCTGTTATATATCTGCCTCTCTAACGGTGAATAGCATCAGATCAAATTGCCCCGCATTAAGAAACATCATTAACATTATTTTACTAATATATCACTTTGATTGCGAATCATTATAACTCAATTAGTATACTGAATACTGCAAAATAAGATTTCTAATGCTTTCTTAATAAATTTATTTTAATTTTGGCTAAAGCAGAACAAACACAAATGCATTAAAAATATTGATAAAATAAATTCCTAATTAAGATAGAGAACTTCTAATGGAATATAAACACCACATTGTAAAATTAATCAAGACTTTACTTTTGGAAAAATATGTTCGAAGTGCAAAGACTTTTAGAGAATTTCATAGAATTAGACTTTTATAGACTTCAATAGAACTGCGATTCTCTCTAATGGATGTCAACTAATGAAACTTATACTCATTGTTTATTAATTGATTGAAACAAATAGAAAGAGTAATTGGGGTTAAAATGAATTAACTGTAAGAAACTACAGATTAAAGCTAAGAAAGCGAGAAGAAAATCTTTAATAACTATGATAAGTAATGGAAGAGAGAAATTTTAATGAAAGAAACCTAGAATATCTTGTTGCTAATTGAAAGAGATTTGATATCTTTTTTTATGCAGAATGCAATTTTATATACGTTTAGAATTTCTTCATTTTGAATACTCTACAGTACATTACAAATATTTTTAACAATAGAATCTTTAAAAAATCTATAAAAAGTGTATTTTATTCTTTATGCTTTTTTTCACTTAAAGTTAAAAATGAGACTATTATAAATATTTGTTACTAAGCAAATGGAATAAATGATCTTCTTATTATTATCGTCGAAGTTTGATTGTATTATTGAATTGTTTTGATTTTATTCGTTTATTATTTTATGTCATACTTTTTAATGTGATTTAACAAATTATGCATGGACAATAAATTAACAAATACTAAATGTTCAAATGATAAAACCTTAATTTATTTATTAATAATTTAAAAGTTTAAAAATCGCAATAACCTTATAGGTGACTTCCTCTGTTCAGAAAAACTACAGTTTAAAATGATGCATATCAGTTAAATTAAATTATCATTTACTTAAAAAAATTGATTGATGAACATCAAAAGTTAAATTACTGCATAAAACAGTATAAAGTGGAATGAAATGATTCAAATCATTACAGAACAGGAGTGTTTTGTTTTATTTGGATTTTTCTTCAAAGATATAATTTTTAATAGTTAAAAAGATTATTAATTTGCCGTGTCTTTGACTTTATATAGAAAAATAACTTTATTTTAAATCCCCATCTCGTTTAAAAGCCAGTTTACAAACAAACTGTAGGAATTTCTAACTCCTAATTTAGACATTCTTTCAACATTTTTTTGAGTAAACGAAGTGCTATTCCAGTGAAAACAAAATACGTTTTAAATAAATAGAAGCGGGTTTCTTTTTTTAAAGTGAAAAGAAAAATAAATTAAAAAGTTAATAGTGTTCAGTTTACAAATAATTTCTGAATTCTTACAAAAAAAAAAAACATATTGGCTTAATAAAAGGTTCAATCACTCTTTTTTTTTCTATTACTATTGCTACTGTTACTATTAATCAGAAAGCACAAAATAGTTAGAATGTGTAACAAGACATCGATCATATTCGATCCCCATGGTGCATGTTTCTGAGGGTTTTTTTCATCGAAGCTATGTTACAAGACCTTTTCCTTGTTGCCAGAGTATCTTAATAGCCAAACTCCATTCAGTCTTCTGTGTAGTGAAAACTTTTACATTATTATTTTATTTTCTGCTTAATTCAATTAGTTAATTAATTTAACTGTTCCTTAAAAAAATTAAAATTAAAGTGGATTAACTAATTTAAGTGTTCCTTAAAAAATTAAAATTAAATAATTAATTTAACTGTTCCTTAAGAACAGGCATAGATTCATATTTTTTTTTATTTTAATTTATCTGAGGATTTTTATTGCTAGTTGATTCTGATATTTGTTTTACAATTTTTATCCACAACAAATAAAGCTTAAATAATACCCAGGCATAGCAATAACTATGTGGTTTTTATTTTTATTATTTAAATGGAAATTTAATGTTGGTCCATGTTTCGAAATTTCATATGGTTTCAGTTCTTAAAAATAGAAAGTTATATCGTTTAATCTTATAAACCCATGTCTTTTTGCTTTATATGGAGCAGTTCTGAAATCTATATATTGATTGCTAACGCTATCCAAAGCTTCATTAAAAAATAGAAAATTAAAATGCATTAACGTTTATTTACAGTGCACTTTATTAGTTCTGCGTCCTACACATTGCTTCTTAAAATGTACTCATGAAAACGTCTTGATATATTAGTGTACTAAAATACATTTACAGAAAATGCAGGTCTTAAATTAAATACTCGTATCAACGTGCTTCGTGTTTGCTCTCGTAGCAACCTGCTTCCAGAAATTAAGTGACTGTAAGCTACTAAAGACACCTGTTACATGTCAGACAAAATGAACTAATTTTAAATAAGGAAAGGCAATGCAAATAAATTTCGTCGTGCTTTCATGCCTTAGTTGCGCAATTTCAAAATGTGAAACTTTTTCTTGTTTACCTCAAGAAGTGATGAGACAAGATATTGCGTGTCCCGCAGAACTTTTTGACGCTATTACAAGAAAGATCGTTCTTAGTAATTCTGTTGCTTATTCAAAACTGGTACGATTTATAATAATTATTAAAAACTACCATAAGTATCTTTTGAACAATTTCTTTAAATGCAAACATCATATTTCATGTTGCAAATGCAGTGATATATTAATTCTCAAAAAGTGATGAGATCAGATATTGCGTGTCAAGCAAAACCTTTTTTGCACGATTGCAATAAAGATTGCTCTTATTAACCCCGTTGCTTATTCAAAACTTGAACGGGGTTTAATAATTATTAAGAAGGTGTTTAATAATAATCCATAAGTAACTTTTAAATAATTTCTTTAACATATTTCATATTATAAATGCACGGATAAAGTAATTCTTTTTTCACAATGAAAAATGTGCTAATTATTCTTTTTTTTTGGGGGTATCTGAAAAAGACATTTCTTAACTAATATTTGTTAAAAGTTCTACGGTATCATGAAATTAGCTCTAAAACATTTTAAGAATTTCATATAGTTAAATAAATATAACAAATTACCAACTCACGTATCCAACTTATCGTATCACGTGCACTATTTTACCTCCATAAAAATAAGGCATGTGATAGCACAATGCATATTAATACGTTTAATTTATCTTTATAATAAGAATCTTTATTTTAATCATATCATAAATACCCAATATTTTGACATCACACGTATAACTTACCAATATTTTCTTATCACACATTAAAAATCTTAGCTTCTTTTCATAATCAATAGTTGAGAAAATGTATGCATTAATAATAGATTGTTATGACAAATAAACATTCTTTTATAAATAATTTCTTAAAATCGGTTGATGATTTAGTTGGGGTGTATAATTACCAATACATTAGTAAAAGTTTAAATGCCACTATCAAAAATTATTTTTATATGACACCAAGAGAGAAATCCTTTTATAGTGAAACACCTTGGAAATTGTTATATCTATACGAGTTATAATGGTATTATAAAGCGACTATGTCCTATCAAATCTTACCAATAGTAAAGCCACTATTAGCGAAATAATACCGCCATTAAAAAATCGAAAATGAAAAGAGATAAAGAAAAATTTTCAGCTATAAATTTGTAAAGTATCAAGTAATTAGCACGAAATGAGGGGTGATTCACACGGAGGAGATAAATTTCCAACAGTATATCCTTAAAGGTCCAAAACGGAAGTGCTCTATTTTTTTTTCGCTTGAATATAATATTCAAGGTATAAACAAATGCACACAATTGTTCTTATAATTACTTATGTACAACAGCAATACAAATTTAATACAATAAGGATTTATTTACGCCAGGCAAGATAAGTTCAAAAAATTGAAATCAAATCAGTAATAAAATTCAAATTCGCAAATGACCAAATAATTTATTTGGCCATGATGCACATTTGTGGTCATGATAGTATCTGCAAATAAATACTCATCAGAATGGAAAATTTCCCACATTTTCAAGCATTTGTAATACGTCTACGTAAATGCAACACACTTGTAAATGTTGTCGATAATATTTGATTATCCCTATATTCTCAGAAGAAGAAATCTACTGGAGTAAAGTCAGGTGATATGAGGGATATAGTATTCAGCAGCACCACCATACACAATGATTTATTAATAAAAATAATCTGTGAGAAATAAGTAGGGGATCAGAAAAAACAATTTGTCTCATTTGAGTGAAAAAATTATTCAAATATTTATATCTTGAAAAATATTAATTATTTTATATTTGTTGATAATTATTTATAATTGATACTGTACAGTATCATTTTAAACACGTAAGAATTATTTATATATCGGAAAGTATTATGCTTGGGATTGAATCCAGACAACAATAATTTTTCTACTGAACTAAATGTTGTGACAACTACTGTTTCTCAACATTATTTTTACATTTCAGACTTCATAAATTTATTATTAATAAATTGCTTGATTTGTACTAATTATTTGGATTAATTACTTGATATTCTTTGATATTTTTATTTAATAACTGAACATTTTGATTTAAACCGTACCAAACACTAGAGATGATTTATCGGTTGTATTAGAATAATCTTCGACGCTTTACTTTTACGTTATCTCATTTACAAACACATAAATTGCATTATAGATATACGTAGCTGTAGCTCTCATTATTCGCAAATTATTCCAGAACAAAAGAGTTTTACTATGCATTTTTTATATATATTTATATACATATCAGTGATAATTAATCTATTTAGACAATTAAGACGATATCCATTGACTTCTTATTTTCCATATTTTCTATTCATTTTGAATAATAAATAGGATTATTCAATATCCTCGGGTATTATCTAACTCTAATTTAAATTATTAAGAATTTATTCAAACTCTAATCGGCCTATAAATTAGTATTTATAAGCCAATATTTTCTTTTCTAATGATTTATTAAAATTCACTTCTCTATGAAGAGAAGATTATTAAGCGAAAAAAGGTAAAATTAAAATAATTAATATTTATCAAGATTAATATATTTAAATAAATATTTTGGATACTCATTCAATTTATTAAAAAAATAAATAAAAACTATGTGTTAAGTTTCAAGGAATCTTACAATTGTTTGTTTTTATCTATTTTGAACATCGATTCAATTTATAAAATAATTGAAAATCGATTCAAAGAACCGTCAAATGTCTGCAAACCGTTTTACTCGATTTAAATTTCAGTCTGAACCTTTTCTTTTAGTTAAATACAGACTTATTTCTTACTATTGATTACTTTGGAACTCGTCAAACACTACTTCATTCGTACTTCCATGCTTATTTGCGAAGACCACGTTCAGTTATTTTCAGTCTACTTCAAAAATTCTTCGGTGTAAATTTATCTACATTAAATTACTTTCGGTTTTCTTTGTTCTGAAAAGGTTTAGAATTTACGCTGTTTATCAAGGATATAGTCAAACTCATGTAGATAAATTTCGTTATTATCGATAAAATTGATGCTGTAGAATAGCATTTTAAACGTGCAATAATTACTTTTGTATTGGAAAGTATTATAGTTGGGATTGAATCTTTACAACAATAATTCTTCCACTGAACTAAATGTTTTGATAACTGTTGTTTTTCATTTTTATTTTCAAATTTAAATTTTTCTAAATTTATTATTAATACTGTAATAATGTTGCTCTATATTTCTGCTTTTTTTTAACAATAAATGTTACTTTGCATGAAATCAAAATGTGTTTTGAAAAAAAAAGCTGTATTTTCTTTAAGCAATACAAGCTTGAAAAAATTATTATTTTTTAATCTAATTGGGGCATTTTGAATCTAGAATTTTTTTAGCTTAAGGCAACAATAAATAAGTTTTAATTTGGATATAAAATTAATCTCTTCTTCTTATTAATTAATCATTCCTTCTTTAAGGTTTAACCAATTACTTTTTTATTCTAAAAAATATCTACATTTGTTTGTGACAAACACCAGTAATATATTGCATTTCATCAAACACATAAATTCACAAAACATTAGTTTCGAATTAAATCTTATAAAATTTTATTTTGATAATCACATAATCAAATATAGAATACTTAATTATCATTACTCAAATTACAATAATAGAATTACAATAATCTATGGTATCTGCATGAAATAAGTTTAAGTTTTTTCTACTTGTTAGGGTTGATAAAATATTAGCAGTCTAAATGTGTAAAAAAAACTTATCTTTACTTAACATTATAAAATAACAGCACTACATATCGCTAAACACTCTTGTAATTAATAAGCACACACAATAAAATTTTCAGCCAAATCGGTAAAATATTTTTTGAGTATATAATAGGTTACACACATACGAATATTACCTTTTATTGATATAGATTATTTATAGAGATAAAAATAACAGCGCTATCTATCGGATTTCGTTCAAACTACTCCTAAACACTTTTAGCCATAATAAGAACAAATGACGAAATTTTCAGCAAAATCGATTGAGTAATTTTTGAGTCTACAGGCGCACTCATACGAACATTAATTTTCATTTTTATAGATAATATATTTTTTATTTTAACTAAAATTTAACTTTCTAATTTATACACCATTATTTACCACTATTAATACGCCATTATCATTTTTATATAAATAATATGGACAATAATTTAAATTAACTAAAACGTACAAATAAAGTAAAAGTTCTCCCTGCTTATTAATAGAACACTTTAACACTTTACACTGAAGTGACAAAAGTCATGGGATACCTCTTAATATCGTGTCGGCCCTCCTTTCGTCCGGCGAAGGGCAGCAACTCGACGTGGCATGGACTCAACAAGTCGTTGGAAGTCTTCTGCAGGAATATTGAGCCATGCTGTCTCGATAGACGTCCATAATTGTGAAAGCGTTGATGGTGCAGGATTTTGGGCACGAACAGACCTCTCGATGATGTCCCATAAATCCTCGATGGGAATCATGTCGGGCGATCTAGGTGGCCAGATCATTCGTTGGAATTGTCCAGAATGTTCTTCAAACCAATCGCGAACAGTTGTGGCCCGGTGACGTGGCTCATTGTCATCCATAAAAATCCCATCGTTGTTTGGGTACATGAAGTCCATGAATGGCTGCAAGTGATCTCCAAGTAGTTGAACATAAGCATTTCCAGTCAATGTTCGGTCCAGTCGCACCAGAGACCAAGTCCATGCCATGAAAAAATAGCCCACACCATTACGGAGCCACCACCAACTTGAACAGTGCCTTGCTGACAGTTTGGGTCCATGGCTTCGTGGGGTCTGCGCCACACTCGAACCCTACCATCAGCTCTTACCAACTGAAATCGTGACTCATCGGACCAGGCCACGGTTTTCCATTCATCTAGGGACCAACCGATATGCTCACGTGCCCACGAGAGTCGCTGCAAGCGATGTCGTTCTGTCAGTAAAGGCACTCGAGTCGGTCTTCTGCTGGAATAGCCCAAGAAAGCCAAATTTCTCCGCACAGTTCTAACAGACAAGTCCCTTGTACGTCCCACATTGATTTCTGCGGTTATTTGACGCAGTGTTGCTCGTCTGTTAGAATTTACGACTCTTTGCAGACGTCGCCGGTCTCGGTCGTTAAGTGCAGGCGGTCGACCACTGCGCTGTCCATGGTGGGATGTTATGCCTGAAATTTCATACTCGGCACACTCTGACACAGTGGATCTGGGAATGTTGAATTCCCTAACGATTTCCGAAATGGCATGACCCATGCGTCTAGCTCCGACTAACATTCCGCGTTCAAAGTCTGTTAATTCCCGTCGTGCGGTCATCATCACGTCAAAACCTCTTCACGTGAATAACTTGAACAGAAATGAAAGCTCTGCGCATTTATACCTGTTCTACGCGATGCTACTGCCATCTGAAAATTTGCATATTGCTATCCCATGACTTTTGTCACTTCAGTGTATATGTAATAGTAATAAAAATATTAGAGTACACGAATTAAATTAGGCAGATAAAAGTAAAATTTTATTTATTATTCTGCAATAGTTTGAAAAATCTAAAGGAAAGAATATTTTTATTTTACTAGATAGATATTGGGAAGATGGATAAAGTTTATATATTTCGAAATGGTGATCCATATTTTTTTATTAAATATCATTTCAATTAAATATCTATAAAATATCAACTACAATAAAAAAGAACATAACAAAAAGAGATACTATAATTACTGCAATAAGTAATACAACTATATATGATTAAAAGTAAGAAAAACTGGGGATAAACAAAAAATATCATGATGCCAAGTGATATATAATTTAAAGATACATGTGATTTTATATTCTTTGAAAAAGCTTGTTGTAAAGTATCTATTGTCTTTAATTTGAGTTTTCAATTATAATTATTAATTTATTAATCAAATAAAAAGTTTTATTTTAATATTTTCAATTAAATTTTAATAAAAAATGCATTTCAAAAAGCCTTTGGGCATCTCTTTCTGGGTCAATTTCTGCACCTCATTATAATGCAAGACATCTTATATTTTAGTAAAGAATGGAAAGAATGTAATTTTAAAGAAAGAATAATCAGTTGGATTTTTAAAAATAATTCATTTTGAATACGTGTATATTCTATACCCATCTAAATGTATATTATATAGTTATCTTAATCCATTATAACATTTTAGGATATTTATAAGATCTTTATAGAATACAAATCTCCAGTTAAGTTAAAATAAAATATTTTCGATTAAACATTAATAAAAAATTCATTTCGAAAAGCCTTTTATCTTATCAAAGCATCTCTTTCTAGGTTCTAAAGAATGGAAAAAACATAATTTTAAAGAAATAATAAGTTGGATTTTTAAAAATAATTAATCTGAATATGTGTATATTCTATAATCTAAATGTTTATTATATAGTTATCTAAGCCCTTTATAATATTTTAGGTTATTTAAAATCACTTTATAGAATACAATTCTCCATTTAAGTTAAAATAAAATAAGTTTCATTTCTAAGTGAATTCATCTAATAATTCTTGTTCGTCTACCAGCATTGCTTCAGTGGCTCACTATTTGAAAGTGTCCTCGTAACCGCACCTCGCAGTTCTGCAATGGTTTGAAAAATCTAAAATACAGAATATTTTTATTTCACTATTGGGAAGATGGATAAAAATCATATTCTTCGATATGGTGTTCCAGAATATTTTAATAGATGTCATTTCAATCAAATATCTAGAAAAAAATGACATAGCAAAAAGAAATACTATAATAACTGCAACAAGTAATACAACTATGTATGATTAAAAGTAAGAAAAACTGAAGATGAGCAAAAAAATATCATTATGCTAAGTGGTATATAATTTAAAGATAACATGTGATTTTATGTCCTTTGAAAATGCTTGTTGTAAAGTATTTATTTATTTTTTATTTTGAATTTTCAATTATAGCATTAGGAATTTTTGCATTATTCAATTTTGAATTTTCAATTATAGTATTACGAATTTTTACAATATTCAATTATAGTATTATGAATTTTTACATTATTCAATTATAGCATTATTAATTTATTAATCAAATGAAAAGATGTTTTTTAATATTTTCGATTAAACATTAATAAAAAATGCATTTCAAAAAGCCTTTGGACTTATATCAAAGCATCTCTTTCTGGGCCAATTTATACCCTTCACTGTAAAGCAAGACGTATATACTAAAAAAATAATAATATAAAAGATATAAAAATAATATATATATATATATAATATATATATAAAGCAGACTTAAATTTTAGTAAAGAATGGAAAGAGTGTAATTTTAAAGAACGAATAATAAGTTGGATTTTTAAAAATAATTAATATATATCCATCTAAATGTTTATTATATAGTCATCTAAATTCTACATAATATTTTAGGATATTTATAAGCACTTTACAGAATACAAATCTCCATTTAAGTTAAAATAAAATAAGTTTCATTTCTAAGTGAATTCATCTAATAATTCTTGTTCGTCTACCAGCATTGCTTCAGTGGCTCAGTATTTGAAAGTGTCGGCGTAATCGCACCTCGCAGTAATGACACAAACACTTTATCTTGCTCGTGTTCCGCTCTTTCCCCCACGAGACGTTTCTGAAATCGCCATTTTGAACATGTTTCTGCAACGTAATTCGGGAAGGACGTAATGGAGTTACATGCCCTTGAAGCGGAAAACCTGGAAATCGGATCTTCTGATTGGTTTGTTTTCCTTTGCTGCTCTTTCATTTCGCAGACTCTCAACTCCTACAGTTCTCTTTGGAACTTCTATTTTAAAAGAAAACATGTATCACCTTTTGTGTAACGAAAGGGAAATATAAAGTGTATCAAGTAAATTACAAACTTTACCAGGAAGAAACTTAAATAAAATGTCACAATGTTTAGAAAAGAAAAGAATTCAAATAAATATATTATAACAGTAACTACATTCATTGGTTTTGTTTATTATGTTTGTATTCGTGGCCTAGTGATAATTTGCATAAACTATCATTCAAAATGACATGCTTTTATTTCCGTTACAATCACCGCTTTAAAAAAAAGTAGAGTTACTGGTGAATTTGTCTAAATGTCTCACAATAATAATTGAACTATCTGATTGGAGTTAATAGTTTTCGAAAATATTATTCATAATAAAACAATTGAGAACAATTACCTATGAAGACTCTTCTCAAAATATTACAGCCCCCCCCAACACACACACCAAATATCATCTGTTCTAAGGAATGATGTTCACACATCAAAACGATGTCAGATATTATAAATATGCCAACAATTTAGCTCATTCACGACCTATGTACTAAGTGGACAAGTGACCCCACATTGTAAAATCGAACCTTCACCTTCTATGCATATACAAATACTGACACCAGTTCTAAGAAACGACGTTGACACGTCAAAATGATGTCCACATCATAAATATACCAACAACTTAGCTCACTGATCACCTCTGTGCTAAGTAGAAAAGTAACCCCAGATTTGAAATTTGAACCTTCACCTTCTATACACACACAAATACCAGCAAACAGTTCTAAAGAATGACGTTGAAACATCAAAATGATGTCCAACTGATGTATGAACAAATGATGTATGATCATAATTAGGCTCATGACCTATTGATTCATGACCTATTCATTCATGACCTACGTGCTAAATGGACAAATGGTCTCACATTTGAAAATCGAACCTTTCAGTTCTACACACTTAAAAGAAAGAAAGAAAGAAAGTCGCTAGATCGAAAGGCTGTCCATCATCATAAAAGTACCAATAACCTAGTTCATGCATGGACTATGTGTTATGTACACAAGTAGATTCGAAGTTGAATAAAATTGTTTTATTTGTTAGATTTGTATAACTAGTAATATGACTAAAATTTAACATTAAATTATTCTGTAGTTTAAGCTCATTTCAGATAAAAATAGAAGTATTTTCGAAGAAATGATCATATTCTTATCAATAGCAATGTATCTGTAAATTATTAACATCCCTCGAGAGAAAATTTGAAAGGAAACATAGGAAATTTAATTATTTTTCATATTTAATACTATTTACGAATAAATATAAATTCTGAAATTTAAGTAAGAAAAATATTAAGGCAGAGAATTAATAATTTTGTGTAGCTTTCAACTCCAAATTACTATAATCTCAAAAGATATAAGTAATAATAATTTATATGATTAACTAAAATTCAACTATAAACTATAAACAGCAAACACAACTCTATGAAAATGGCCATTTTCTTGGAATTTAAAATAAATACTCGTATGAAATCTTTATGCTGTTTACAAAAAGGAAATATTTTTATAGAAATATTGAACAAAATACTAATATAATTAAAATTTTGCAATTTCTTTAAAATTGGATGTATTTTTGCAAGAATTCTTAGACAATCTTACTGTAAAAGAAATAGCTTTGAAATGATTCAGCATGATTTTTTCGAAATACTTTAACTTTGAAGTAATTTATTTTGAATAATAATTTTCCAATTTAATCTCATCCCTAAATGGACTGATGATATCAAAGTTGAATAGAAATAAGTTTCAGAAAACAACTGAATTATTCATAATTATTTCCATGCCAATCGAGATTTCACAAGGTTGGATGATTTTAATGATATTTGTAGTTTTATTTATTTATAAATGAAATACATCCAAATGTATTTATTATTTGTAAGTTAGCTCTTCAGTAACAATTCCAAGAAATAACAAATACGAAGGGTATTCTGAAAAGTTCCCGACCTGAATTCAGACAACATATTATTAAATTTTATTTATATACAGATTAGATGCATGTTATGTTATTTTTAAATAAAAGAAATAAAATTATTTATTTTGATCAATTGAATAAGTTTAATATGAAAAAATTAACGTACTAATATTAATAATTAACATACCAGTATATGCTTATATAGCATTCATTTTATTCTTAGACGCTGGTGAGCACATTATTAAAGAGATAAAAACAGTACAAGACTAATTTTTTTAAGTTTAAATTTTAATGTTAACATCAAAAATAGTTTTTATATAGTATCTATATTTACTTCATGTATGTTCAGTCACAGTGTGCCCTAGTGTAAGTCCAAAAGGAAAGGGAATTGATTCCCACTGGTGGCACGGACTACAATCATTGCTTTGAAAATATGTAAACTTGGAGAAGGGTGACACTGCATCAATAAGCAGACACTGGGGATATAGTTTTCCTGGTTTCTTCTAATTCTACATTGATTCATTGAATTGCATTGTTGTAAGCCTCGCATGGTACACCTTGGATAACGCTTCTATCGTTTACAAAATATACTGTTTCCGTGTCAAATAACTTCAGATCAAGTATATATTAGAATATCAAAAAAGCATTTTTCCATTTTGGAAAAGCAAGTCTTTCTTTCTCAAATATATGAAGTTGATGTCATAAATGTATCGCAGTTCTTAATATTTTTGTCATGTTAGTTGCCATTTATATTTTTAATAAATAATGTCTATTTTATTATATGTAGTTTGAAAATTTCAACTGTCAGCTGCAATTTTTACAATTTAAATGAATTTGAGGACCTTATTTATATCTTAATATGATATGACAGATTTCTTTTTGTAAGTCAGATCGAATAAAGTTGAATCTGTCACATTTATGACGAAAAACGTTAAGCCAAAATTAATTCACTTTGGAAAAAAAACTTGTTTATTTTTTCAATCAAACAAGCCTGAAGTGGCCTGGCTGTTCTATTATACATAGTATGAAAGTTTCAACTGTCAGCTACAATTGTTACAATTTAAACTTTATAATTTTAGGACATCATTACGACACATCTCTCTATGCGGTACACGTTTGGTAATGTTAAATCTGTCACAAATATGAGGATTGGTTTTAAGCAGAGATAAATTCATTTTAGAAAAAAATAATATGGTTGTATATTTCAACAAAATTAGGTATGAGGAAGAGGAGTTCAGTTGGAACAGCGTGGATTTGATTTGTCGCTCTACAGCTATTTTTTGCACACTTTAGCCTAATTAGACCGGGGCCTACAGTTTAACGTGGATTCCGAACCGCTAACAAACATCCATGCCACCGCCAGCATTCGAACCTGAAGCCTGTGGTACCAAAGCCCAGAGCGCTAACCAATTGGCCATCAAGCCACCTGAAACAGCATGGGAGTAAGTTGTGGAAAAAGGAAAGGGAACTGAAGTTGGGGTCAGAAAAATTGAAATAGATTTTAATTCAATTCCTTTCATTATCCTTTCCCATACAATTTCAACAATTAAAGTAGCTTAAACTAAAAATTAATTGCCCCGAAATTTTCAAACTTAAAGATAAATTTTTTTTTAAATCTGTTAAGATTCATAAAACAAAGTCTGAAGAATGCTTTTATAGCGCAAATTTTTAAAAGACAAGCAAACATTACAAATGTCTTAACAAATCTCTTTACGCTCTAAGAAATTCGCATTATTACGTTTATGTCAGACAATGTGTCTGCATTATTCATCTGCACATAAATTAAACTTCTTATTCTTGATCCAATGTAGTATAACTTGTCACAGTAGCGAATGTTAAAAAATAAAAAATTTATTCGTAAGATAAAACTTTTATCATTTATATGTCATAAAATATGACAATAATTTAAATGATTCGGAATAGTTGAAAAACAATAAAAATAGTTTTATGACAAAATTAGAGAGGTAAGTAGAAGCAGAGACATTAAAGATACGTACTATCCTGTGTAACATGTGTCATATATTCTCAAGCCTGGATTCATTTCCCTTCTCATGAAAAAAAAGTAACATTTTTCTATCAACATAATTTTTGAAACTCCTTCCGATGACGCATTATCTGTTCTTTTTCTGCATCCCATCATTTTTCTTGGGGCACCATGTATTTTGGATTAAATCACGCAACAAAGTTTGCTTTAGCAGGAAAAATGTTTTATCTTCAAGAATAGTAACACAATTTTACCCTCGAACAACATTAAACCTCTTCTAGATTTTTATAAGGCTTCGTAAATTATTTTGCTTCAACTTTTTTTCACTCAACGGATAACTGCAATTTATATTTTTTGACGTTTTTAACTTGATGCGTTCTTGTAGTGATAAAATTGAAAACTTGTTTCCCTAGTCAAATGAAATCTTTGAAGAGAAAATTATATTGTCCACTTATAATTTACTTTTACTGATCGATTCAATTGAATTTTTGCTTATATAACAACTATATAATGATTTTCAATATTGTTCACAAAAAACTTTCTTATGTAACTCATTATTAATTATGTTGTTGTCGTTTACAGAAGAATTTCTTTATCTTACAATAATCCTACTTGCTATACAATCCGAATATGACTTAATTAAAGAATCGTCATGAACTGGATCATGGTGTTTTCTGAAAGAAGAATGTACGAGCTCAATTACCATCTAACTAAGACACTTAGAATGGTAGACAGAAGACGGCTTTGGTAACCTGCGTGGTTGTTTTACTAATTTTTCTCAATTATCTTTTACCAATTATCTCAATTTTTCACAATTATCTTCAAAAGGTATTCTAGGAAAGCATTCTTTGTGTTCTTTCTCATGGGCAAAGTGTAACTGTACCCGATGGTAAATGGTGAATCTTCTACAAAATCTGCCTTGTTTGCACCTATTACGTATTTATGTGAAACAGACAACAGTTTTGAAATTGCAGCTTTTGTAATAGTTTTTGTACTTGGCAAATAATAATTGTCATTCTAAATGATATGCGTGAACAAAAGGTTTCAGGAAGATTATGTTCTTCCGAAAATGCTCTACTTTCATTGGTCATCAATTTCTTGTGAATAAACATGATTACTTATGTGCTTCTTATTAGCATTTTATGTATAATTTTCTTTTATATTTAAACTAATTTAAGTATATTAATCAAAATTACTGATTATAAATAATGACAAACCCCATGCAATAAATAAATATTAAATTCAACACAAATTTATATTTGATATTAATTTAAGACTGGAATCAACAATTCGCAAGATTTAAAACAATTTTAGGATGGTATTAAAAATTCACTCTTAAATTTTGATTATTTTATTTAGATGATTATAATGGAATACACGGGAAAGAAGAAACCAAATTTTTATCACATCACATTTTTCCTAATTAATAATATTTCACCGTTCTTTAGAAAATATATAATGGATAAATAACCTTGTGAAAAATTTGATGAATGTCGCATTAAAAACGTTCAAACAGGTAGAATTGTCTTTGTTTTCTATTTCATATCGCATTATGATATTCAATAAAGTATTATAGGAAAAATAAGCAAAGTCTTAATACGATGACATAAAAGTTAGAGAATTTAATTATGTTTAGATAGGATATGACAATATAAATATAAAATTACTATTCCATACAAATAAAAAAATGTAAAAAAGTTAATTGAATCCAGAGAGAAAAATAATATAAGAAATTCTAAGGCAAGTATAGATTAAGTTAAAGGGTATATATAGTATATATTTAAATAATAATTCACTTTTTAAATACTAAAACTAAAGAAAACTAATGCTGCCAAATCAAAACATTTACTGATATTTTATTGATAAATGCAAGGATTTCAAAATCTTTACATTCATCAATGTAATATTAATTTATTTTTTCTGCCGCATGCTCTTAAAATTCTAGATATAGATTCTGACCAATCTATAGATTTTTACAGACTCTATAGATTAAAAAAAATATTGAAAAAGGCAAATATTTTTTGAAATATTGACAAATTTATAAATATACAGAAGAACGAAACAACAATTAGAAAGTTTTATGTACTCAAAGATTTTGCAACTGTAAATTTGAAACTTTTTTCAGATATGAAAGAGAACTCCGAAACTAACATACATCCACAGTACGAAACATACTAATGTAATGTCTTTACAAGATGCGATATAGAGAAAAATTCCCTTAAGAAATTCTGGGAAAGTCCTGTGTCTCGGAAGTTATCAAAATGCCACAGTAGTTGAAAAAAGAAACACGTTCCCTATCCCTTCTAATCAGATGTCTCCCAAAATACAACCCCGAATAGGACAACCGATAAACCAGGAAATAACGCCTGGGTGAATGTCAATATCGCTCTAATTTCTGTATCATTTTCCTTTCAGAAGGACTCTTAATTAAGCCTTTTTATATGGCTCTTTCAGCTTTTCATTTTTTTTCACGCCGCTGTAATGAGTGTGTCTGATTCTCTGAAGAAGACAAAGTAAATCTTTGCAATGTACATTTATTGATAGATTCTGAAGACTTAGACAAGCCTGTTGCATTTCTTTACCATGCGTTACTCAAGAGTAACTTTATTTATTATATGTCTAAAGTGACATAGTAAAATTGTGATTGCTTGTCTCCTGGCAAATGAGTCTAGACAACAGCCTCCCCCTCCCCCATCATATGCAATGACTGTTCAACAAGTACCTACTGGAAGATTCAGTTGAATGTGTTAATCAATATAAAACAAGAAATCCATATGCTTCAAGGAATAAAATACTGCTTATTACTGTCTAGTCATTTTATTTCGCTTATTTAAAATAGTATGTGCCGTCATTATGCATTTTGCTAACAATATTCTTATAAAGAAACTTTATTTATTTCCTATCTAAAATTAAATACTCAGAATATGATAAATAAAAATTTTATTGCTAACCAACACTAGACATTAAAAATAAAATGAGTGAACTAGTCTTATCAATATTGAATAAGTACATATTAAGAAATATCAATTGAATAAATTAACCAGTATGAGATAAGAAGTATATATAAGTCAATAAAGATAGTAATGTCTTTAATAAACGCATAAAATCACAGCACATAAAATCATTTATGTGCTGAAACATCTTAACAAACCACTTGGGCCCAAGAATATAATGCGAAATGGACATTAACATATTTTTAATTTTGATTACTTTTTAATTAAACTTCTATTATAAAATATTATAACCTGCAACAATATCTTTTCTGAACAAATGTTTCTGTACAGAAGAAAAGATATGAAATAAAGTGCAAAATTATGTTGTAAATTTTCTACCAAAAAATGACATCCAAACAGTTACTTAAACTATGTAAATGTCTGAGCAATTTCTTTTATATTAAGTCTCATTTTTTTTTTAACTTTATAAGATTAAATATACATGAAATTAATATTAATAATACATTTTAAAATTAAATATACATTTTAAAAAGCCAAAATATTACTATTACAACTAATGTATTAAAATTATCGCAAAGTTTACTGTATTCATTTTTAATTACAGTTGCATAAACAGACTGAAAACTTTTTAATTGAAGGATTTCTTACATTTACTATGATCAATGATAAATAACATTAAAGTGTTAGTTAAAAAAATAATTGAATACTCTTTCTCGTTTCAATTTACATGTCAAAAGTATTACTTGAGGCTTACAGATATACAAAAAAGTAAAACAGTTAATAATTAAAATAAGTTAAAACTTCCACACCTCAAAAAGTAGGAAAATAATTTAAAAAAATTATGAAAAAATCAACGAAAATAATAATTGAGACAATTACAACATACTTGAAAAGAATTTTGTTTTTTAAGTTAAAAGACGCCAAGTTCATAAAAGTTTGGAGACCAATTATTTTGACGAAATTTTAATTTTTGTCTTCTTAAGTCTTTTTCTTTAACTTTAAAGCCTGAAGTAACAAAAAGTATGGAGTTTGGATTAAGAATTACAAACAATAAAAATATAAAACAATTTTGTTTGTGTTTTTCGCAAAATACAAAAAAAGGCTCTAAATTCTTTTTATCGTAATCAAGAAGAAGACAAATCTTTTATTCACAGTTGAGTCGGTTACTTTCTTCTGACAATTACAGTAAATAAGAAGCTGTCAAGAATGTATGTTGCTGTCACTGCATTATTAACAAAAAAACTAGATTGTTTTCCGGTGGTTATCCACCGTAAGTGTCAGGCAAAGAATCGTTGGTCAAACCCTTTCATATTAACGATTAACTTTATTATTGTCTGGGCAATTGATGCTACATTTTGATGCCAATAACTTTATCAACTCTCTACTTTCTTTCGTCAATTAAATTTCTTTACAGTAGGTTGTCAAACTACTAAAGCGAAACTGTTTCATGAGATAAATCAATTTCTAGTGATTAAAGATTTGAAATAAAATTATTGAAAATCTATATTAATTTTTTACAACCAAACGAATTTTAGATCACTGGTGGATTGCTTAAAGTTCCATTGTTTTAATATTTAAAGATTTTTAGACAAAATTGTTAAACCTTAACAATTAAAATAATTCAACAAGAGTTATAGAAGTAGTTGTGCAAAAAAGTATTAATGAGGTCGGATCGCCGAGTGACTAGCACTCTGGCGCTCGGTACCACTTATAAATTTATTAAACTTAAACTATAAAGTTATTAAACTATAAAAGTTATGAGGTTATTAATAATACTCTATTTTCTTCTTCATTGGCGAGTGGCCTGATGGCCATTTAGCTAGCTCTCTGTTCGATGGTAGCCCAGGCTTCAGGTTCGAGTCCCGGTGGTATCATGGATGTTTGTTTGGTTCGAAATCCACTGTAAACCGTAGATCCTGGTCTAATATGACTGTAGAGCTTTGACGTAAGGCTGACTACCCCACCCCATAAAAACACCATCTGATTTTTCGAAATTTGCCAGTAGGCAGACGGCCTTGACCCACCATGGGGCTGTTGTGACAATGAAAGTTGGCTTGATTTGTCGCTGTACAGTCATTTTCTGCACACTTTGGGCTAATTAGACCGGAACCTACAGTTTAACGTGGATTCCGAACCACTAACAAGCAACCATGCCCCCGGCAGGATTTGAATCTGAAACCTGTGGTACCAACAGCCAGAGAACTAGCCAATTGGCGTGCCTATGAAGAAGAAGATAGAGCATTAATAATAACTTTAAAAATTTCTAATGATAAGCCTTTAATAAAAATGCAAAAAAATTATTATGGCTTTTTTCAACTTATATGATTATTTGTGACTAAGTCATAACTAATATTAGCTTATATAAAAATATTTGTGAATTTTAACAATATATCTAATAAATAATCACATATTCACTTACAATTTTTAACGCTTATAAAAAGGTTAGTTGTCTTACATATCTACAGTTATTCACCAACCAATATTGATTAAATTTCTTTTCGAAAGAAATATATCCGAAAAATCAAAATACGCTATCAAAGCATCATCAGCCCAGTTAAAATGAGACCCGAATTGCTGGAATTCCTCTTCGAATCCTTTCAAAACCACCAGGGAGTAAACTGCTATAACATAATTATCCTCTCCTTAATCTCTAGTGATTTCCAGTCGATTTGCTGAAAGACATTGCCTTTAATGGCGGAATAAAGCTGCTGGATCGTTACGCTATCAGCCACGCTATTTTAAGTCTTAATTAAACCAGTAAACTCATATCGGCTTTATTCTTACGTTTCTTTTTTCGTCGAAATTCTTGGAAACTCTCAAAAACTATTGATTTATCAACGTGGAGGGTTTTATAGATGGAGAAATTCCTGGATGGTTAGATATTGGGATGATCTAATAATATAACATTGATAATAATTGACATAATAAATTAACATCATAATTAAAATAAATAAATAATAATAAAGGGCAAATATAACTATTTGATAATAGTTAACCACTCTGATTAAAACGTTGAGGTCAGAACACTCCTAAATTGCGTAAATTTGTTCATTCATTATCATTAAGGCCTAAATAAAAGGAAGGTTAGCAACAAAAGGAGGAAAAGCTTTCTTCTTGAGTTTCTCCTTTTGTTGAAATTCTTGGAAACTCTCAAAACTGTTGAAACTCAATGTGTTTTCTTGTATGGTTATATAGTATGGGGATATAATAATATAGCATTGAAGATAATTGAAAAATAAATTAACATCATAATTAAAATAAATAATAATAAAGGATAAATATATCATCATAACTAATCGACAATAATTAACTACTCTGATTAAAACGTTGAGGTCAGATGACTCCTAAATTGATGATAATGGACATAATAAATTAACATTATAATTAAAATAAATAAATAATAAATATAACATCATAGCTAATTAATAATAATCAACCACTCTGATTTGAGGACAGAACACTCCTAAATTGCTCCTATTTGCTCAGTCATTTATTATTAAGACCTAAGGAAAAGGAGGGTTATCAAAAAAAGCTGCGATCTTTGGTGGTTGGGAATGGATTAAGAAATAGAATAGAATTCAGATTCCTCCGAAATTAATACAGTTTTGAAAAAAAATGAGCAGATCAAATTAGGTTTAAGATAAAATCATTAAATTGTTAGATATTACTGTTTATGTAAGCTTATTGATAGTAAGCAAATAGTTTCAAAATTGAGGTCAAATAGATCCTGTGAGTCTTCTAACGGCAAAACTGTGACTGCATATGCTTCAGTTTTATAGTATTCCTTATTTGGAAAGCTACTCATTCTTCTTCATTGGCGCAACAGCCCTGTGGTGGGCCAAGGCCGTCTGCCTGCAGACAGATTTCGAGACAATAATTGTATTCTTTTTACGGGGTAGGGTTAGCAGTCCCACTCCCAATGTTCTATAGTCATATTAGACCGGGACCTAAGGTTTAAAGTGGATGCCAAACCACTACAAACACTCATGGCACCGCCGGAACTATAACCCGAAACCTGGGGCATGGAGCACCAGTCACTCGGCCATCGGTCCTTAAAGCTACTCCTACATAAACAATTTTAACGGGAATCAAATTTCTAATATCGATAACTAGAGCTGCTACAACCTAATTGATATAGAGTTGGTTTTCCGAAATGGAGAAACTCGGTTTGAAATATGACAAGAAAAGCTGAGTTGAATTCCTCGACGATAAATAAATAACCTGTCTTAGTTAGAGCATACTTACAAAATCGATTTCAATAGTTGCGTTTTACTCAATAGTAAAATTCGAGATGCACATAAGATCGATTTGCTGCATTTGAAATCGAAAGCAGATATTTTATTTACCAGAAGAACTACCGCTCTGAATGGTGTCAATTTTCAGGTAGGAATCAAAATGACTGACGACTGAATTATGAATCTTATGATTGATCTTTGAAATGTCGACTGAAGGCTCCTTCGCATGGGAAGATAGTAGAGCTTGTTTTTCGAGTTCAAACTGCAACTCTCTGGAAAACAAATGAACATTCGACCAAATATTTAAATCTAGACAAAACTAATGACGTATGCACTTTAAAGAAATCAATTCGATGGACTATCTTTTTTTAATATAACGTAAAAATGTGATGCATTTTTTAACTCCTTCCATAAAGTATCTTCTCCCAATATTTCCAGTGGCCTGATGGCCTACTAGGGTTGCGCTCTGGTTTTGGTACCACAGGCTTCAGATTCGAATCATGGCAGTGGCATGGATGTTTGTAAGTTGTTACGAATTCACTTTACGCTGTAGGTTCCGAACTAATTTACCTAAAGTGTGCACAAAATTACCGTAGAGTTACAAACCAAACTAAACCCATTATTACGATATGTATAAGAAATATGACATTGATTGAATAAAATTGATTAAATAAAAAAAATTTTTAAATGTTTCATAAAAATTTCCTAACTGTTTCAAATTTTATATAGGTTTTTATTGATGCTTTACACTACACAACTTAGATTTCAATCAATTTTTGACGAACAGAAGTGATATATTGCCATCATATCAGCAGCAATTTTCATTATGTTTATATTAAATCTTTAATAAATTAATATATTATATCATGTTTAATAAATACTAAATTTAATTTCAAAGTAACAGCTGAAATACCGGAAGCGCTTCATAGCAGCTTAGAAGAATATTAATTACATTATGCTTATTATGAACAACACTGAGATTAAATTATTTTAAAAAATCCCGTATCGATTTTAAAAATACATAAGGGAATTACGGATTATAAAAAATGGAAGAATTAGAATTGGAATTTCAAAATTAATTTCCAAAAAACGGAAAAAAATATTCATTTATTACGGTGAATTATAAAATAATTAACCATTCCTTGCCCTTACGTCAATTCCTTATTTCATCAATAATTCATTGCTCTTACGTAGATACCTTATTTTAGAGTAATACAAAGCCTTTTCTAATTGCTTTTGAGATTTAAAATATTATTTTTGAATTAATAAACTAATTATTACTTAAGTGTCAGGACACTTTTAATGTATGCCAGAGTACCTCAAGACATCCGAAATATTCGGAGTATATGAACTTATCTTTTTAATTAAATTTCTCGTGATGAATTCGCAGCCTTAATTAGAAAATGTCTTTGCCAAACTTCCCTAAATAATTAAAGTGACTGGTTTAAGTATCTTAGGTAATCAAAAAGTAATTACTTTTAATCCCTTTTTCTTGTCATAATAGATTTCCAATCTTTATATTATTAAGAAATAACTAATATGTTCGGGTATTTTCGAAATTTATTTCAGTACTGAAATAACAAAAAGGGACACAAATTTTTTTGCGTCAAATTAAATTTGCATTTTTTTATAAAGAATATTTTTTTTAATTTTTAATTTATCGCATTTTTATCGTTTAATTTCCTCTATTGATCTTGATGTCTTCCATAGGATTTAAATAAAAAAAAATATTGTAAATAAACTATTTAATCATAAATAACAGTTTCATTTTAAACTCTCATTAATCTCATTAGTGATGGAATAGTGTAAATTGATATAAATAAAAAATAAGGTACGTGAAAAAAAATTACTTCGCGTATTAGAGTATAAACTTATTAAAAATGAAGTATTAATGGCCTGGAGCCATCTAGTGATTAGAACTTAAAGCTTCCGAGTTGAGCTTTATTCGAAACCCGAAAAGCAAGCTTAACTGAAAGTTTTAGCATACAGATTTATCACGAAGGATACTTATAATTCTGTGTGCCTGGAGATCCACCATTAAATTTCAAAAAGGAGGTTTAATAGTACGAACCTCCACTGGAAGTTTTTTGTTTGTTTGTCGCTCTAAGGTCATTTTTATGCACACTTCAGGCAAATTACACCGAGACCTACAGTTTAACGTGGATTTCAAGCCACTAACAAACACCCATGCTACCGCCAAGATTCAAACCTGAAGCCTCTGGTACGAAAGGCCAGAGCGCTAGCCAATTGGCCATCAGGCCGCAGGAGTAGGGGAGGAGAAATGTGATAGTAGTATAACAGCCCTGTCCCTACTGTGGTACACCCTGAGTAAAGCTAGATCTGCTACATCTTGAGATCTAATGGCGAATGTACTCAGGTCAATGTCGGTATTCGAAAACAACATTTTAAAAATAAACGTATTTTATCTTTATAATTGCTAACATTAGTTATTCTTTACAGTTCTGTTAATATAGTAATTTATAAAAACTAAAATTGTTATTGTTGTTCTAATGTAGCTGGCAATAAAGAGACAGTTAATCTCCTAAATCATTATTTGATTATTCAAATTGTATTGCATTGAAATATTTATTTGTATGAAAACTGAAATTATAAATATATGAAGTTCTACTAATTTGTTATCAGATTGTGCTTGATAATGTTATTTGAACACTTGTAGTCAGGGCCGGATTTTCCTATAGGTTAACTAGGCTTCAGCCTAGGGCCTCAAGATCAAAGGGGGCCTACATTCAAATTGTTAGAAAAATTAGAAGCCAAGTGGATTCCAAGTGTGTATGTCAAGGATTAAACCATAGTCAGAAAGTCTTTCCAATGACTTGAGCAAAAGGATTCTATCGCTACATGCGGAAAATGCAATTGCGGTGACAAAATGGTTCTTCAGTATAGAAGATCTCCATGTGCAACCTAGATAAATCTGAATCTTCCACACATATACACCATTCTATTGGTAAATGATCTCAGTTCAAAATACCCAACATATAAAAACACTTTTATATTAATGGACGATTATCTACAAATATACATGATAAAAATTTAAGAATAATACCAAAATTTGTGTATACTAATAATACAGTAAAGTCCGGATTATCCGAGTCTGGAAACCTGTATAAAAGAACCTGGTGATGACAAATCTTTGTTAAGCCTGTCTCAAAGACTTGTTGCTTATAAAACTCTTACTGAAGAAGATATTACCGTGTGCATGAAAACTAGTGAACAGCAAGAAACTGGTGACTTACTGCAAATAAGGAAAATACTGTCTATTAGAAGAAAATGACGCATCCGAAAAGTCTATGTTCGATTGAAAGAACTATTGAGTAGAGCTATACTTACAATTCTGATGACACTCATACAATGGGGTAACATTACAACAGAATGTTATATTTAATGTTACTTTTACGTTTACGAAATGAAGTTTTACGTTTATCCTCCCATAAACAAAAAATAGCAAGAACATCTTCAAATAAACAATTTCGTTCCCCATTTTTATGAAAGCATTGAAAGTGAGCATGATAAGGACTTCAAGTACATATAGTACCATTAAAAATTACTAAATTGCGTGTAAATGTGTATTTCGTCTTCTTAATTAGTGGATGATTTATGTAAATCCAGTTTACCTGAAATTTTTACTTTTCAGAAGTGAGCTTAGTCTGGTGTATATTCATTTTTAAGTTTTAACTACTTTTATTTTATTTTAGTAATATATCTGAAATTAAAAATGTCAATTTACACATTATGTTTTTCAGTCATTTTTCTATTTTTTCCCTAATACTAATTCATTGTTATGCCTAAATAATAGGATACCAAACAGATTTATCCTAATAAAATAAAATTTTTAAATATCGTTATGTTAAGATAATTTAAACTGTTCACCCAAAATAAACAATATAATCCCAAGTTCATTCCGATTTAATCTGTACTCTATATTGCAAGCGTTTTTTTTACATCAATGTTGAAAATGAAATTATCAGTACTGAGTACTTTTAAGCTAATATATGATCATTACGTGTAGCATCTTTAAATAGGATTAAATAAAAAACCCTTCACATTAAACTTACGCAGCAAAAACACTTAAATTCGGGAAGACAGACAGATTTCTTTTCTTTTAATAAAGAAGAGATAAGAACTTTAAAACTAATTATATTCCCCATCTTTAAACTCAGTGATTTGATACTTGTTTTTAAGCTACATTATAATAATTTTTCTCATTGTATATATTTTTTAAACTATTTTGAATGAATGAAAATATACACTTTGGTTATCTTCTAAAGATTAATATGAATAAAATGTTATTTTAACTGCATAAAACTGTTTTTATATCAGATTTCTTGCTAAGCATTTAAGATTGGAGAATAATTATACATATTTTGTTTTTCTAAAAAATTATTTAAGTTTGTTTAGATAAAAATTAATTAGTTTGCAAAATAACAGAACACATTTATGCGTCAGATGCATAGATGCAGGTTTTCTTCTGTTTATAAAAAAAACAATAATTATGTATTTTTTTTATTTCCTTAATTAATTTTAATCGATTTTTTTTTCTGAATTGCAACCGTTTTCCGCACTTAAATTGCATTAATACTTTAATTGGGGCCTGAAAGCATGGTGAGTATTGTTTGGTGTCCCCAGGTTTTGGGTTCCGGTCAAGGCAGTGCCATGGATGTTTGTAGTGATTTGGAATCCACTTTAAAATGTAGGTCACGCTATAACCTGACTGCAGAGCGTTGGGCGTGTGACAGACAACCCTACCCCATAAAAAGAAAACATCTCGTGTTGCGAAATCTGCATATGTAGTAGGCAGACGGCCTTTGCCCACCTTGGGGCTGTTGCGCCATTAAAGATGGTTTGATTTTTCGCTTTACAACGAGGGCTAAACAAAAAGGGACATAGAGTTTAAAGTGGATACCGAACCACTAACAAACATCTATTCCACAGCCAGGATTCGAACCTGAAGCCTGTGGTATCAAAGGCCAGAGCGCAAGCAAATTGGCCACTAGGCGAGCCATTGAAGAGAATACGTTGTTCGCATTGTTGGTGAATAATGATGGCAACAACATTGAAGGAGGTCACATAACTAAATTGTTAAACATTCAGTTAGCGAGACAAATGTTTAGTTTGACTTAGTTTTGTATGAGTTAGTTTAGTACGACTTAGTTTTCAATTAGTTGACGCATTTAAAAAGCCTATACTATAAAACACAGAAAAGCTTTTAACTCCAACTTATACATTTATTAAAATGAATCATACTTTAATTTATATAACTAATTTTAATTTCACATAATTGTATTATTAAAATTTTAACAAGGTTCAAAAGCCTTTGTAACTTAAAGAAGACGCTTTATTAATTTAAAATGAAAATTATTTTCGATACTAGGTTGTTTAAAATAGCATTCTCTCGTAAAAAAACGCGGATTTAAATAACTTTTACCAAAATGAACCGATATTATTCCTTTTCGACAAAAATAGCTTCCTGTCATACTTTCTGAAAGAAACCGATCCACATATGCTGATTAAAACCACTGATTAAATTTTGTTTTTCATTAAAATTTTTCTTTTTTGAATATCATTAAGCATCCCGTTATATCGTTATAATATCATTAGAATATCGTGTTCCTCCTTAGAATATCGTTAAGCTTTAATAAGCGGGACTGATTCAGTTCTAAAATGCTGGATTGATTCAATTCTAAATACTCCACCAAAAATTAACTCTTACAATTACTCTGTGTAGACGACATTATGGACATGTTCCAAATATCAGTGCAAAAACATGCATTTTGCAAAATTATGTTGGAAATATAATATAAAAAGAATTGTATTATATCTAATGAGAAAAATTGTTATTACGAATTATTATTACTTTTTTTTTGTTGTTTGTTGTTTCTTATCCCACTTGGCTGGCCATACGTACTCATGATTGAAGAGGAAGGAAGCAGCTTCTGTTGTGATGGAGCACCCGTAGGTAGAAGTCTGACTTTGGCTCCGTAACGCTCTTACAGTCATAGGAGACCGGGACCTCCGGCTTAAAGTGGATTCCGAACCACTACAAACATCCATGGCACCGCCGGGATTCGAACCCGAAACCTGTGGCACCGAGCGCCAGAGCTCTAGACACTCGGCCATTCAGGTCCCAAATTTGTGAATGCCAACAGCAGGCGGTGTTCCCAGGTGGTCACCCACCCAAGTACTGACCGCGCCTAATGATGCTTGACTTCGGTGATCTAACGAGAACCGGTATATTCAGCATGGTATGGCCGTTGGCATTATTGTTACTAAGTATTATAATAAGGGGCCTGGTGGCCGAGTGACTGGCTCTCGGTATCACATGTTTCGGGTTCGAGTCTCGGACGGATATCGAGCCATGGATGTTTGTAGTGGTTCAGAATCCACTATAAACCGCTACAGACTTATAAGTCCCAGTCTCATATGTCTGTAGAGCGTTGGGCGTAGGTCTTATAACCCTCCCCCGTAAAAGAGAAAACCTCCCTCGTTTCGAAATCTGCTAGTAGGCAAACGGCCTTGGCCTACCAAGGGGTGTTGCGCCACTATTGATGATGATGATTGATTCTTCCTCAAAAAAATTTAGTTAATAAGAGAACTTTTATCGATAGTTGTAACAATTTCTTGTCGAATTAGTCTTTTGTTCTTAAAAAGTAGTTTGGAATAAAAAAGTTAAATTTTGAATTCTTTTTAGAAATATTATAATTACATTTAATAAAAAAAATGTGTGACATAAAAAGATTCTTATTTTCTTTTATGATCATTAATCTTTTGGTAGCTTCTAATCTATCTGGATTTCAGCATGAATTTTTCTAATTATAAGGTGTCTTGAAAACATGGATTCCATATTTATCAAAACATATTTTTTGCACTGCACAATATTTAATTCGTTGAAGAAAATATAGTTTATATTGTTGTTTGAAAAAAGCTGCGATCTTCATACTAACTATTAATTCACACCTATTAATTCATAGTCCCTTATTTTTGCATTATTCATTAATCACCTTAACATTTTATCCATGTATATACAGCTCTCATTTTGAAGATAATCAGACAACTAATAAGTTTTTAATTTTCTTTCTTGCTTTCTTAATAGAAGTTAAAATTAACTAATTTGATTAATTTACTAGAAAATTTCAGCTAAATATTTCCATTATCAAAAAATAAACAAGGTTATTATACATAGCTATGTGTGCAAGAAAATAATAGAAAGTATTTCGTATTCAAAGTAATAACATTTATTATCTTATACAAACTCATTGTCATTGCATAAATTAACATCAAAAGAAAGATCCTTTTGGTTATTATATTATATAACAACCAATTATACATAGCTATATGTCATTCATCATCAATAGCACGACAGCCCATAGTAAGCCAAGGCTTTCCTCTGGGTGACAATGGTCCTCCAATTCTTAACCTTCAGTACAGCAAAATCTTTTTCAACTGTGTCTATCCATAGCAACTTGGGTCGTCCTCTTCCTCTTTGTTCCTGTGGCTTTGCCTGAGCCTTTTTACAGGGATTAAATCATTTGTTCTAAATATATGAGCAGCCCAGTTTAATATATTGATCTTAATGAATTTTATAATATCTGGATTTTTATAGCATTTATAAATTTCTGAGTCGTACCCTCTTCTTCAACAACCACATTCTTTAACACCTCCAAGAATAGCTCTTAAAATCTTCCACTCAAATATATACCCAAATGGATACTAAAATGCAATCGGATACATAGCTATGTGTGTAAGATATTAATAGAAAGTATTTAAGTAAAGAAAATATTAACAATTATTAACTTATACAAACTCTTTGTCATTATATAAATTAACATCAAAAGAAAGATTCTTATGGATCTTTTCCCTAAAATCCATTTATATGTAAAAACAAAAAACTCGCGGTTCAATTTCTTTGAAATTCAACTTTAAAATATCAACCTTATTTTAAATAATATTATACTTTAATAAAGAAATTATTAGGTTAATATTCATAAATGCAGGAATGTTTTTTTCCATGTCTCGATTTCGTACCTCTTCTGTCGTAAATTCTGAACATCATTAAAGATAAAAAATCATACAATTTTTGAAAGTCAAAATCACTAACTATGATCTTAAAACAGGAAAGTTATTTTAATTGAATGCATTTTTAAAAAAGAATCACGCCAACCCTTTATTAGTTCCTGTATTAAATGAAGTTTAGAACACCAAGAACGTATTCAATTAAGGAACATTTTTGCAAGGTCTTCTCGCTTACGAATTTTAATTAAATGTAATCATTTAAAATGAAAAATTCTTCAAACATTTCAGAAATTAAAGGAATATTATGTTCGTTAATGAACGTCCAGTTTGAAGTCAGCCTTCAAGATGAGAGCTTATTGTTGTAGAATTAAAATTTTGTGCTTTTCGAGATGGTTTATTAAGAAGAGTGGGAAAGAATTATTAAAAATGGCCCAAAATGAGTTAACGATCTTAAATGAAATTAATTTTTCAAAGCATATTTTAAATTTTAAAAATATTTAAAATTTAAATTCATTTCATAATGTAGTGTTTAAAAAAATTAAATAATGAAGAAATACCACGCAAATATTTCTTACTTAGGGTTAACTGCAACCTGGTAAATGGAAAGGGAAGCTTCTGGTCTAAACGAGCAGTCTAACGAGGTCTAACGAGCATCTTAAGTAATTTTTTTTTTCAAAACATATTTTAAATTTTAAAAAATAGTTTAAATTTAAATTATTTCACAATAGTAGTGTTTAAAAAATTAATAAATGAAGATATAGCACACAAATATTTCTTACTTAGGGTTAATTACAACCTTGTATTTGGAATGGGAATCTTCTGGCCTAAACGAGCAGTCTAACGAATCCTAACGAGCATCTTAAGAATTTTTTTTAAAAAACGTATTTTAAATTTTAAAAATAGTTTTAATTTAAATTTATTTCAGAATGTAGAGTTTAAAAATGAATTAATGAAAAATTAGCACACAAATATGTCTTCCTTGGATTAACTACAACCTTGTAATTGAAATGTGGTGTTTCTTCCTTAAAAAGTTCACTTCGAAGCACAACAATCAAGTTGAAACAAAATCTTCTGTGTTTGCATTGGATCATCATAAATCAAAAGGGTGGAGTGGCCTGATAGCCAATTGGCTAGCTCTTTGGCGATTGGTACCACAAAGAATTCTTTTTTTTAATGTCAATCGATTTGGTGTTTTTATGGTAAGCTTTTAGTAGATTCAGCTATACTCAGCATAAGTAATAGAAGGAGGCTGCTATATTTCTAATGTTGTCTTCTTACAAAGAAGCTGGCTCCCATTTGTAAGAAATGTGAGAAAATTGGAAAAAAATATGTCAACAATCAGCTAGTCTTAAGGCAACTAAGCCTATTGACGAAGTTCGAAAAAATCTATCATTGTATTAGTAAAAGTTATGAAAAGACGGGAAACTAACTCGTAGTTTCTTTCTTCAAAATGTGGCCTAATGGCTAATTGGCTAGCTCTCTGACCCTTGTTACCACAGGCTTCAGGTTTCTAATCCTGGCGATGGCATCAATGCTTGTTAGCGGTTCAGATTCCACGTTAAACTGTATGCCCCGGTCTAATTAGCCCAAATTGTGCACGAAATGACCGTAGAGCGACACATCAAAAGGCTGAAAATTCTCTGAAGTTGATTCTAACAGAAGAGTTAACATTGAGCCCATCGTCTAACAATTCTCAAATGAAGTGGTACACAGTATTAACGTTGTCCCAATAAATTTGTGGTCTCTTTGCCAAGTTCTCAACAAGTTTCGTATTAATTACTTTTAATATAAATATAGTGTAAAATATTAATAATAATAATAAAATATAAAACTGAAAAGAAACTGCAACTTTTTAAATAAAGGGATGATATTATCATTTTTATTCAACTATTTCTTGTAAATTAGAATTTCCGCCAAAAGCTTTGTTGCCAAACATTGAGACTATTTTGATTGGTTTGTCGCTCTATAGTTATTTTTGGCACACTTTAGGCTAACTAGAGCGGGGCTTACAGTTTAACCTGGATTCTTAACCACTAACAAAAATCCATGCCACCGCCAAGATTCGAATCTGAAGCCTCTGGTACCAAAGACCAGAGCGCTAACCAATTGGCCATCAGGTCACATGTGACTATTTTGAAGTAATATTTGGTTTGATTTGTCACCTCTACGGTCATTTTGTGCACACTTTAGGTTAATTAGACAGGGACCTGCAGTTTAACGTGGATTCCGAACCACTAACAATCATCCATGCCACAGCCAAGATTCGAATCTGAAGTCTCTAGTACTAAAGCCTTGTTAGCAATTTGGCCATCCGGCCGCATATGACTATTTTGAAGAAAGAAGCTACATGTTAGTTTTCCGTCTTTTCTTAACTGTTACTTATAAAATGATAGATTAATTTGAACACTATCAGTAAGCTTAGTTGTCTTAGGACTGGCTGTTTGTTGGCATAGATTTTTTATAGGTTTTCTCACATTTCATACAAATTTGAGCCAATTACATTTCCTTTCATACAAATTTGAGCCAAGAAGACAATCAACCTCATTCAACCTATAGCAACCTTATTCTATGACGTATCCTGAGTATAGCTGAATCTACTGAAAACTTTTTCACAGCAACACCAAATCGACTGGCATTTAAAAAAATTCAATTTCTGAACATAGTTTTATCATGATTTATTCCAATTTAAGTTAATTTATTTAAAAAATAGATTGATTATAAATATCTTTCTTAGAAAATTAAAATCAATTATGAAAAAAATGAAAATATAAATTCTTAACCAGTTTTTTATGTAACTTTTTTTTACTCATTATATGAATTTTTTATTTATTTTATATTCTCTTTCAAGCTATAAAAAATATTCATTTCATAAAAAATTTTAATTAAGCAATTAAAAGCAAAAAAAGTTTTTTTCTCATAAAAATAAAAAAAGGAAAATTTATAAAGCAAATTGTTGCACAGATTGTTAATAGAATATAATTGGATATTTTTAACATAATTGCAATGCTCAAATAAATTAGATTTGTTTAAAAAATAACAGTATGTTTAATTTGAGAAGCTTCTTCAAAGAATCATAAAAAACATGTGTATGTGTGAAGTATAATTAAAGCAATTATAAGTTGTTTTATTATTTGATTTTCATTTGAACAAATTTATTTTAACCATGTTAAATTATTTTAATACTGTTATTTCATTTTTTTTTTTTTTTTTTTTTAAGTTTTACGAAGTAGATTTCTGTAATAATTCAATTAAAACTGAAATGAACTCGATTTGAATTAAATTATTTTTATAATAATTTAATTAAACCATTCAGAAAATAAATCTTTCAATACGATTCGAAAATAATGGTTCCTGACAAGTGAATAAAAATTTATTTTTCCACATAAAAATTCTAAACCAATTTATATAGAATTTTACAGCAATTTAGATGATCCCTGGAGTGTATCCCTTTCTCGCTCGAGAACTTTGAAGAAAATTCGTTTTTAACCAATAAAAATTATTTTCTTGCAAAGAAATAGATTTATAAAACGAAACGTTTTTATACTACGCTTTGGGATTTCCAGTTTATTTCGTACAATGCTACTGCTTAGATTTATAGACACAATTTCTTTCACAATTTTAGTATTTCTTTAAGAAAAACGGAGCGTTAAGTGCTTTTTGCAACTTAGGAAATATGGTATATTTACAGTAAATCCTCTCGTTAACGCCTACTCAAGGGATTCAAGATTTTTTACTAGAAATAATTCCCCCACTACATTTTTTCAAGATCTAAAATATTTAAAAGTTCTTTTTTTTTTGGAGGGGGAGGGGGGATTTATCATTAAAAGAGATTTAAAAGATCTTACTAAAATTTTGGAATTTCACAAAAAAGGCTTCACAAAAACTTCAGAGTTTTCTTTTTCAATAAAAGAAAAACTTTTTCCTATCGGATGGATTTCTCCGTTTGTAGAAAAAAAATTATTCTATTATTTCTAAGAGCCGATGAATTTATCTTTAACTTGTTTCTATAAAGTTATTTTTATAAATCAAAACATAATTTGTACTAGCAATTATGTTTTGCTAATAAATTATTAACAAATTCATATAGATGAAAAATAGCTAATTCATGTATTAGCTTATTCATTTTAGATGAAAATAGTGCAAAATCTTTTATTAAAAAAATATACCTAAAATATGTTTTTGTGTAAAATAAAAGTAAATAGAAGATCTTTTGTTAAAATTATAAGAAATTATCTATAAAAAGTTAAAGCACTTTTTGTTAAACATGTGACAATTTTTCATTATAAGTAATTATATAACAGTTATATTTAAAATAACTTATGGCAACTGGTGTATAATAAAGTTATTTTTTTATCCCATTTGGTAGACAGTAATTTCTAGAACAAGTCCAAGAACCCTTTTGGTCTCATGGAAGGTGGGAAAGGGGGACAACTTCTGTTGTGATGGAACATACTTAGGTAAAAGTCTGAAGAAGAAAGAGCCTTTCGAGAGGACTTTTAGGGGGAAATACCCCGTATTTCGTATCATATGGGAGAAAACCCGTTAAACTCCCCCCAGGTAATCCCACTAACGAGGCAAGAAGCTGAATATCATATACCTCATCAATTCCCCGTTTTTTGAAAGTGTCTACAACAAAGCAGCGAGAGGATTGAAAATCCACAATAATGCTCACCAGCAGCTATAATAATGTAATATTAGTTAGTTACCGTACGACGTCCGTTAGCTTTTTTTCCCTAGCGCGCATGCTCATAGGAAACATTACAGATACGCATGCGCAGTTTCCTATGAGCATGCGCGCTAGGGAGAAAAAGCTGACGGTCGTCCTACGGTAACTAACGTACGGTATGCAAAAACTCTCTATTATAAAACTCCTTCACGTGGTAAAACATCCTCTCAATACTACAGCCACCCTGAATAAAAAATATTTTAGGACAATTGTTCTCAAACTATAGAGAATTACTTTTAAACGGGTGCGATGTATTTTCCTCAAAAATTAAATCAAATAGAAAATCAACAAAAAAATGCTCATTGATTGGGAAAGAACTCATTGATTGGTACAAGCCACCGCAAATATTAAAATTTTTTATGATTATGGTCAATGGCTTAGGCTTAGGCTCTTGATCTCCAATTTAGCATCCGAAACAAAGGTGATATGCCTTTTTCACTAAAAAAGAGATGGAACCTTTTTGAACTTCAAATGCCACTTCTTCACATATACAGCAGAAGTTATTAGCAGAATTAACGCACTAAATGCATCATCACAGCTCTAAAACATTTAATGAGTTTAACTAAAAATCAAATTCATTATAAGACTTTTTTTTCTCTCACAAAACATTGTGTACAACTAACAATTATCATATTTTTTTATTTTTAGTGCAAAGTCGGGAAACAGCCTGCCAGTTTGACTGGCGTCCACCTCCTGCGTATTATGTAGTGCCAAAGATTTTATTCGAAAGTACCTATAAACTTTTTTTAAAAAAATTACTTAAAAATATCTTGGAAACCACGGAACCAATTAGTTTATAACGCCTTGATTTGATTTCTAGCAATTCAAGCAATTCATAGGTTAAGCAAAACTATTTAAGAAGCGAATCATTGGGAAGGGTCGTCTTCTATCTTGAGAGACATCACTAAACCATTGATGTCACAACAGAAAACAAGATTTTTTTATATTATAAAATATATTTTTATATTTCATTATCCAGATATTCTCATGACAATTGCGAAACGAAGTCATTCGAGCAACATCTTCCAGGACTAGATTCAAATTCAATTCAATCTCGCTGCAAATTACTATACCTTAGTCTTGGACTGCTCTAAATCTGTAACAAGGTTACTCAGTTCTTCTTGAAACAGAATGTGTGATGTAGGTGTTGCATAATCATTTTATTTAGCACTAGATTTAAAAAACTACAGAGCATCACATAAAATGGATTCTTGATCTTCTTCTGCATCAATGAAAATTCATTTGGAGTATTCGGAGCCACTTCACCAGGGAAATTAGTCGCATAGAAGATGTTATATTACGGTACTGGCTATCGATTTTTTTTCCTTGTGATTCCCCTTGCACAGAGGTAGGAACACGCAGAAGTAGCAATCATTTACGTAATTACTCTGTTCCCTTCAAATTATAGGAATCACAAATGGTATTGTTATTTTCGTTTTTGCCTCCTTGAACGAGAATTATAGCATATATGTGCTATAATTCTTGTCTTGATCTCCAATTTAGATCCGAAACAAAGGTGATATGCCTTTTTCACTAAAGAAGAGATGGAACCTTTTTGAACTTCAAATGCCACTTCTTCACATATACAGCAGAAGTTATTAGCAGAATTAACGCACTAAATGCATCATCACAGCTCTAAAATATGTAATGAGTTTAACTAAAAATCAAATTCATTGTAAGACTTTTTTTCTCTCACAAAACATTGTGTACAACTAACAACTATCATATTTTTTATTTTTAGTGCAAAGTCGAGAAACAGCCTGCCAGTTCGACTGGCGTCCACCTTCTGTGTATTATGTAGTGCCAAAGATTTTATTCGAAAGTACCTATAAACCTTTTTTAAAAATTACTTAAAAATATCTTGGAAACCACGTTTCTAAGTCTTACTTTTTCAGATATTTCATTTATATGTAATATAAAATAAAATTTACACATTTCATGTATATATGAGACGAAAATACGTTTATTTTTTAAAACTTCGCAATATTATTTTTAAAAAATTATAATTTGTTAGTTATATTATATAAATTTATATATTTTTATATTTCATTATTCCCCCATTTATTTCAATAAAACTGAAGGAAACAATTATCTCCATATCTTTTAAATAAGAGCAAAGTGTCAATTTTTACTTTAGTTTTTGTGTTCAGCATCCCAAAATTAGTAACAAATTACTATTTTCTTGTTTTAGAATATTTATGTGTTTCATAGAGAATGTAAAAAATAATGTTAAAGCAGTAATGTATCTATTTATAGAATTCGTTTGTTAATTTGCAGCTAAACATATATTAAATATAGATATAAAATAAAAAAATTAAAATATAATATTTTGAGCATATAATTTTAACAAGCACTGTATGTCAATACACCTTTATCTTATATTTATTGATTTTGACCCTTAACTTCTTTAGCTTTTGTTCCTTTTTTTTAATCCTTAACCTCTTTAGCATGAAAATTCTCTAATTTTTTATGTAAAGTAATCACAGTACATTTTTAGCTTAAAATCAATAAAAAATTAATAGAATTTCAAATTTTTGTTTTTATGTAACATTTATTTGTTACTTATTAATACAGGAAATTATAAATAGTTGAAACTTAATTATTAAAATATTCGCAATACTCATTTTTTAAAAACTACACGATTTTATTTGAAATATGGATCTGTATACTAAACTGTATTTTTCAATTCACTCATGTTTTAAGTGCTTCAAAATGATTATTTAAAAATTAAAAGTATAATAATTTTTCTATCAATATACATCTTTTTAATCATTTTTAAATACACAAACACACACACATATATATATATATTAAATTTTAAAATAAAGTTTAAAATAAAAGCTTTATATTTTTATTTTCTTTAAACAATCCAGACAAATCTTTTTTATTCAATAAAAAACCCAGACAAATCAATTCGATGTATAAAAGCTCAGATGCCTTGTTCTTTCGTTCAACATCGACGGACAAATAGAACATGAGTTTCTGTGTTACTTTCTGGAATTTCATCGGAAACATACGAAATTCAACCAATGCTGCATCGTAAATTTGTTCGAAACCTCGTATTTGTTTCTCGAACTTTTTCGTAATATGATTGCTTTCATTCTCTTATAGTATAGTATTACATCTAAGATATGAAAGAACAGTCAAATTTATGGCTTTAATTTGAAAGCAATATATTCAATAATTATTGAAGGCTTCAGTAATGGTAATTTCAATACAGTATAGAATTTTTGAAACCGTCTCTTCTAATAAAACGTTTAGAAACTAAATTAATTTTCCCACAATGATTTCTTAAAAAACATTTATCATTGAAATTGCTATCATCTATTTTTTACTGGACTTTTACTCTGGACTCATCATCTATCAACTGGACTTTTTTTACAGAAGCATCTTCAATATGATGATTTATTTTCACATAAGGGACCTGGCTTTCTTAATGGTAGATATTTCAGGGTTAATTGTTATGATATTAGGGAGAAAACTCTAAAAACTCCCTCCAGTCATCCTCGTCACCCAAAAGAAACGCTTTCACCTGCTATCAAGCTTGCACTGCTATCATCTTTTTCTAAAAGTGATTAAAATGCATGATGCTAACATGTAGTTTAGCGCTTTTCTTTCACATTTTTTGATTACACACATTACCACTGGGATACATATGAATTGTGCTAACATAATTTTTTTTAATCGTTTATCACAAGAAAAATTTAATGTAAACTTTAAAATAGCCGATTAAAAATCTGAACGATTGAATCTTTTAAATATCTCTTTTCAGTTTTCTAAAAAGAGTTCTCGTAATCATTGCAATACTTCACAAACCTATACCATTATAATGTGGTCTCACCATAGTACTCGAATTCTAATTAACAATAAATAAGAAATCAAATATCACCCAAACTTCTGTTTATTCAGTTATCTTGAAAACAAAGATAATTTGCATTTAAGATGAAAAGTTCCGCTTGTTTAAAGCAGGGGTCTCCAAACTTCCCAGCCTTAGGTCCATACTGTTTACTCCAGTAAGTACCAAGGGCCAAAGCCGTTTTATTTTTTCTGCCATTATCTATAATTTCTAGACTAGTCGCCGAGTACGTGCTCTGAGCGAGCATACGCTTGCTAAATTCGCTGGTTCAATTACTACAGTTACTATTGTGTGTATTGATACGACCGTGACACTTGACGACATCTAGTGGTTAAAAGCAGAAATAGTAGGTATAACTAGCGAGGATAACAGCGGGATGTTCACTAATTTATAATGTTAGTGGGATTCATTTCAATTATTTGTTAGTTGTTATGCTTAAGTTAATTTTTCTGCGTATTATGCTTGTCATTAAGCTTTACCTAGCAAGTCAATCAAACCGAGTTATTATCATTCTGTGTTTTTTTATCCAACTTATTACTGCAACAATAAACTATTCGCTGTCGCGGGCCGGATTGATGACACTGGAGGGCCGGATTTGGCCCGCGGGTTGTAGTTTGGAGACCCCTGGTTTAAAGGATTAACATTCTTTAAAACTTATGTGGTCATTGAAATTATACTTGAGATGAGTTTAAATTTTAACAAAAAAAATCTTTATTTTGGAGTTGTTTAGCAAATTTTTTATGAATAAAATGTTTGTAAATATTGGGTAAAGTTTAAATTTACTCAATATTTACAAACATTTTTATTGTATAGATATTAAACATATTTCAATATTATAAAATAAACCTTTACAATAAAATAAACACCTACCAAACTTTTCTTCACTAAATCTAAATCAAAATAATTAAATAACACACTTCACAGTTTTTCTTAAAATTGGTTTCTTATTTTATTTTTTTCAGTTTTTTTTTTTTTTTTACAAGATTTAATAAATATTATTATATAAGATAGTTAAACATTAAAAAATTTGAATCCTGTCGAAACCAATTTGATAATGAAACAAAAAATCAAAAATTTGACCAAATGCATAAATTATGCCAATTTATTCCAAAAATGATGACAAAAATACATCAATGGTATTACTTAACTTTACCCATAAATTATTAAATTAACGTTTTTAATATCGTTCCTTTGGCATTATTTCAATAGAAGTCCTCCATAATAATTAAATATTCAAGTAAATGGAAATCAAGGAAAATTTAATGGCATAAAACAGTCAAGGTATTGCAACAAGTAACGATTTTAATAGTTAGATCTTAATAAAGTAGACAATACAATATTTTATTAAGGCCTAAATGCTTCTGCTGAGACTAGAACCAACGAATCAATCCGTAGAACCAACAACCGAAGAACGCACCGACTGTTCCAGTTTAAGAATAATAATTTATTGATTTTCTGCTGTTTATCCATAGGATTCTACCTTTTCAGATACAAAACTGCATGAAGAACAAAAATTTTTGGCAAAGACATTGGCATCAGACACAGTAAGTTCTATATAGATCCACGGATTTATGAGCATAAACATTTAATATTTTTTTTATATTCTTATTGAAGCAACGAAAGTCTCTGGTGGTAGCATGTTGTCCCTACAGCAGAGACAAAGACTAAGCAGTGGAGCAGGCTTGAAACAAAGTAAAACACTAAGTTCGATATCGAACAGAACGCAACTGGCTACTATATTCCATTTTAACAATACTATATAAAGTGCTTTGTTTTCAGATTTATCGATATAAAGGGTTATCTGAAAACATGAAAAGCATAAAAAAATGAGAACATCCAGTTCTTTCTACAGAAATGCTCAGTGAGTAAACAATTCTTGTAACAAGAAAGGAGATTGAAAAGCATCGATACAAATATGACTTAGTGAATAATTCAAACTTAAAATTCGACTGTGCGTGTGTCTACCGAATAAATTCAAATTTTAAATAACATAAATCAAGTCGTATCAGAGCGCATTTTAAAGAATTAGCAATTAAATACTTAAAAGATAATTTTGTTTAAGGTACATAAAAGATATATCTATCGAAATTTCGCCGAAGTTTTATACCATACATAAAAAATAATGCATTGTTGAAAGCTTTTAATAGTTATTTAATCACATTAGTGTTTATATGTTAAAGACATCGAGAAAATACTGATTCATCTCGACTATATTTCTTACATTTCATAAGTACTACATGTTATACTATATACGATGTTATATTTCATATCAAAATGCCTAGAAAATTAATATTGATTTTCTCATAAAAAGGTAGTGGCCTGATGGGCAATTGGTTAGAATTCTGGCCTTTTGTACTTCAGGTTCGAATTCTAGCTGTGTCATGGATGTTTGTTAGTGTTACGGAATTCATGTTAAACTGTAGGCCCGGTCTAATTTGCCTTTCGTATACACAAAACTGAGCTTAGATCGACAAACCAAATCTTAAAAATGTAATAATCTACATCTACAATAATCTAATTTTCTACAAAAATGACTGCATATCCAATAATATATGACTATCAACAAATGAACCAACAGATTATACAGGGAATAACTTTTATTCAAAGAAAATAAATAAATCAAATTAAATTAACCTAATCAGGGAGTAATATTATATAATTCACGTATATAAATATACGCTATCAAATTTTTTAGATAAAATTAAATGCCCGATAATGCTTGGAGAATAATGCTTAAATTTTGATGTAATCTAAGTATGCATCGTATTTTCCAATCGATCTTTTTCAAACTATTTGAGTTTGAATTGTTTAATCTTTAATTGCTAATAATTATATGATATAATTGACTGGTAGTTATATTTTAAAATTTTCGAACTGCCTTTGAAAGAATTCTAAAAAATAAATTAATCGAGTTTAAAACTAATAAACGATACAAATCGTCATATGATTTTATTTAAAATGTAATTATGTTCTGCTAAATAAAATTAAATATTGCTGAAAATTTCTCAAAATATATAATTATTTCATCGTTACATTTATATTCCTCCAAGAATAGAAAAATATTTACAGATCCCTAATTCATTCAAAACAAACTGCATATTTAAATATGTTTAAAAGAATATTTATATAAATACAGTTAATTACATTCTTTGAATAGTTAGCATCTAAATTATTCCAACAGAACAGAATAATCATCTTTTTCAAGCAACATATTTCCATAATCATAATAAATTGTTGAATGAATTTGTTGAAGGTACTGAAATTCACAGATGAAAATCAAATGAGTACACAAAAAGAAATTGTTTCAATTTAAGTGTCAAAAAGAGCGATTGCATACCTTAGTTTAATACATCAAAAATGACAACTGTCTCGTACATGCTTCTTTCTTCCTCATTGCCCTCCAATTTTAAATTGTTGTTTTCTGTTGAGTTTTATTTTTTGTTACTATCTCTCCTTTTTCTTTTATCTTTATAAAGAAAATAAATCACTCAGTCCCTATCAATCTATTCTTAAAACATCTCTTTTTTTTCCCTAGATCTAAAATTAGAAAAGTACATTGATTCACTTAATATCTACTTCAGTCAATTAAATCAAAATAATATCTCAGAAAACTTTTATTGTTCGTTTTTGGAATTCTCAGAAGTACAAGTAATGCTATTAGTAATTTCTTAGATGGTTAAATATATATAAATAAACTGGCGGAAAATAAAATTCATACATCAAGAAGGAGATGTATTAGATAAACTAAATTTGAGAGGCTTGTTAGCACATCAAAAAGATGACGTCTTTTCAAATTCCGCGTAATAACTATAATTGTAGCACTAGTAGCATCACTATGAACATGAAAATCACGTTTGTTTTAAGTATACGATGTAAACTAATTGTAAACTATTTATTTACACGAAGGGGCTTTGTGACTTAGATTTGAGTTAAAAATTCCTTTAAGAAGAAGAAAAAGGCAGTATCAGCAAACTATTGAGTTTGAATGGGGCAGTGTCACAGGGTTAACGTAAGGAGGATTTTCTTTTCGTGATATTGCAGGAAGACTTGGCAGGGATGTATCCACTGTGCATGATTGGCGGCAGTAGTGTTAATGGGAAAGAACTGTCTCAAACAGACCAGGGTCCCACCGCACACGGGCTACTACTCAGAAGGACGATAGCCGTATTCGCCACATAGCTGTAACGTATCGTATTGGATCTGCAGTAGAAATTCGAGCTTATGTTAGCACCAGAATAACACAGCGAATGATAACAAAATGATTGCGTAGGAGACAACTCTGAGCCAGGCGTCCTGTAACGTTTATACCACTAACTCCAAATCAAGCACATTGGAGAACTGAATGGAAATTTATTGTGTTCTCAGATGACAACTATCTCTGTCTTGGTACCAATGATGGTCGTATGTTGGTTAGAAGGAAGTCAGGCGAGCGTTTGGAGCCAATCTGCCTGCGTCGTAGAGATACTGGACCTATATCAAGGTTTATGGTCTGGGGAGCAATATTCTGACAGTAGGAGCCTTCTCGCCGTTATCCACGTACCTTTACAACAAATTGGTAGGTCAGACAGATGATTGAACCGGTTGTGCTGCAATTTTCATCACTATTCCAGAAGGCATTTTCCAATAGGATAAAGCTCGTACCCATACCATTGCTGTCCCCCAACGCGCTCTTCGGAGTGTCGACATGTTGCCTTGGCCAGCGAGATCACAGGATGGGATTACGTATAGGGCATTATTGGACGACAAATCCAGCATCATCCATAACCAGCAAAGACAGTTGCTTATTTGATTGACCAAGTGCAACCTAAAACTGCATCCCACAAAATGACTTATGGCATCTTAACGACACAATGCATGCACTCTTGATTCAAATTATGATGACTTGATCATGACTTGATTTCAAATTACTCCTCCCATACATACTTTAATTCATGAACTTGAAACTCTAGTCAAATAAATATGATACCTAAGTAAATGCTTTGCCAAAATTTCATTTCTATTTTCATTGTTGGAATTTCATTTTCCACCAGTGTTCATGTAATATTCGCAACTTGAAAAATGAGGTGTTTTCTTTTATACTTGAACTTTGGGGTCCGATTGCTGTTCCTTTAGCAAATACATCTTAACTCATTTGGCATTAGGATTACAAAGGCAGAATGTAAATAATGAAGGTTGGGAATGAGGTTATTTTTATGTAGATCGAATTTACACCCCGTTAAACTCTGCATAAAAAATTAAATTAGAAATTCTGCAACCCTTGAAAAATAATGGTCTGACCAATTTCTTGGAGCCCAGATCTTGGAATCCTTGAAGACCAGATCTTGTATTTCTGAACTTTCTTTATATCGTTTCATCAAGATCATCGTGTTTATAGCGACATGATAGAGAATCTCTACCATCTACAAAATAGTATCACAATAGCAATTCCAACAGTAACTAAGTCAGAAGACAATAACAATAGATTGGTGACAATAGATTGGTTAGCCTTTTTTGAACAACAGAAGAAGTATAAATTGCGACATACAAAAATAAGTAAAATAAATAATTTAAATTTAATTTACTAACCATCGTCCAGTTGGCCTGCATGTATTGCAATGGAATGCTGGTGGCTTGTCTCAATAAAAAAGAACTGATCTAATGAGCATCTACATCGCATTGGGATTTTCGACCAGCCAAACTGCCCTCTTTGTGATTTGACAGAACTAATGAATAGAGCTCATTTCCATCGTTGCTTGACACTTCATGGCGAATTAGAGACGGCGATATACTGGAAAGCTTGAGAACTCTTAAGACAATGACTTCGGTCAACTTTGCTGAACTCTTTTGTGTGCATTTTCTTCTTTAATTTGTTATTTTCCCGTTTTTGTCTTGCTTTTCAATTAGAAATAAAAATAAAAAAACTTGAATACTTTAATTACATATTTATATAATTTTATAAAAAAATAATTTTATATAATAATAAAATAATAATTAAAATAATTTTATATAATAATATAATATAATTTTAATATAATATAATTAAAAAAATAATATAATTTTATTTTAAAAAACCTTACTTATTTTTATACTTTTTACTATATTTTTGTTCACTTAGTTACTTTTACCATTTATATAGATAGCATTTGATTTCCTATCATTGCACTGTTTTGAAACTTCTGTATTTTTTTTTTATAAAATTCATGAAAAATTTTTTTCTGGAATGTTATATAAAAGATTGAATTAATAATTATGTTCCCATCATGTTTGGAAAATCAAATTTCCCGTGTTTTTCGAGTAACATTTTAAATTATCTTAAAAGGCTGTGTTATTTCAAAAGCAGGCTATATTTTATTCTGTACTGTTAGTTAAAGTGTATTCACATTTAAAAGATGTTTAACTTTTGAAATACTGAGTAAATGAGCATTCATTAGAAATCAATTCTTTGCGATACTTAATTTCATTAAGGATTTCATTGAATTTCGTTCGTCTAGACTTTCTGCATTCTTTCATTACTCCGTCTACACTTAAGAAATTCTCCAAATTAAGGTTTTAGTACAGAAATTTTAAATTATTTCATTTAACTCTCTTAAACTAGTTTTAGTTAACTATAATTTGAAATTATTAATTTTAGATCAGAAATAATTATTTACATCTATTCACTGGCTGCTATGTTAATTTCGATATTACTCAGTACTTTTAGTTAAAGCCCATTTTTATAGTGACAAACTGCTTCCTAATAGTTAAATAAACGATATTACAAATATTGCGAAACTGAATAGTAATCAGAGAACAAGAGAGTAAATTCCTTCCAATTACATGCATTAATTCTGTTCGAATTCAGTTGTTAGTAAGTAACGCAAAATTCCTAAAACTTGTGTCTCTCTTATTTATGCTAGTTTGCATGTTTAGTAATTTACAGAACTCTAAAAGACATACGAAGTAAAATATTTCATTAGAAGATAATTTTTCGTCTGACTTCCTATTATCAAGTTCATTTTCTCAAGCATTTATATAAAGATATTCTAAAATCTCTTTATTTTAAACTAATCTACATATCCTCTCAAAGCGCTAATGTAACACCTTCGATGATAATGGTACAGTGTTGAATTATATTCTTGAAAAAGTTTTAATTGAGTTCTTGTAAATTGTTTTACAACTGAATTGTCTAAATTATTTTATAATTGAATGTTTCTTATTATTGTAATTATTTTACAATTGAATTGTTGTTACTATTGTAAGTATTTTATAATTGAATTGTTATTAGTATTGTAATCATTTGATTGAATTGTTGTTGTTATTGTAATTATTTTATAATCGAATTGTTGTTATTATTGTAAGTATTTTATAATTGAATTGTTGTTATTAATGTAATTATTTTATGATTGAATTATTGTTATTATTGTAATTATTTTATAATTGAATTGTTGTTATTATTGTAATTATTTTATAATTGAATTATTGTTATTATTTTAATTATTTTATAATTGATTTGAATTGTTGTAAATTATTTTATAATTAATTTTATGAATTCATTTTTGTTGTCTTTAACAACTTCTAGAGGCATAATGTAAACTTTTCTTTATACTTGCTCATATTCTCTTCATACTCATTGTGTTAATATCTATAATCTGATGTCCTTTATTTGAATTTCATTTTATCATGCGTAATATCATGTCTTTAGTTGATTTCATTTTATCATCACTAGTACGGTGCTTATTATATTCTTTGTTATTTCTTCGCACAAATTAAATAGATACAAATCGAATGTATTTAAAGATATATTCCAATAATATAAGGGACAGATTCAGTGAAGCACAAAACGGTATGGAATATAAATGCTATAGTATAATCACTCTTAGCCAGCTGTTGTGCAAGGAGCAAGTATTTATTGCTACTAGTGACGTTAACTCAATTGTTGTTTTTATAAAAGGATAGACTTAATGGAAATTTTGAACAATTGTTTAGCTCTGACTGTCTGAACACCTGAGGAATTTTAGAGTTTTTCTCCATCCAGTCATACAAATGTAAATAAATTATCTTTGAAAGTCACTAGAAACCCTTACTCCTTCCATCATTATTAAGGGAAAACGCTGTTTTCATGACGTTATTTTATCCATTATAAAATGGTGAGAAAATATTAAAGGATTCATAGGCATATATGTTACTATCGAGCCCCTTGCTCCTATTATGGAATAAAAAAAATTCTTTATTTCATTATTATTATTAACTTCCTCATTCAACGCAAATAGCGACTGCTCTTAGAAAAGACAAAATTACAACAAACTGGATCACTTTTGAAAAGAATTTTAAGTAGTAAAATAAAACAATATGTAATTCTTTCAACTGAAAAATCTTATTAAAAAAACATATCCTACAATTATATTACAATTTAAATTATTTTTAAAATAATATGTTTTTCCTGTCATAAGTAATTTTAATTTTTGATGATTAGCATCTAGAAATATTCAATTCTATTACAAATCTTTAATTAAAATTGTCCTTTTATTTTCTGAACATCCGTTTTAAGTTGTATCTAACCATTTTGATTATAAAATGCATTTATTACCAAAGCAAGCATTTTTTAATCGTCATTTTTATTTCTACGCAAGACATTTTAAAATAATACACATGTTTCATTTCATGTATAGTTTTCATTGTTATTATTAAAACTTCTTTTTAAAAATGACATGCATCAGTTCTATATTCATATTCTAATTAATAATAAATGCTATTTAGCTCTTAAAAATGCACTGTATTTTGTATTAGATAAACGTTTTGACTTTGGCAATTATCATCGTCAAGTTCCGAAGACAGAAAGTCTCAATTAACACGGTGACAACAAATTCCTTCACATTGGATTGTACAAACTTATAATTAAGTGACCACGTATAATGTAACATTAACTTTTTTAAAAAGCAAACTGCACATTCATCATCATATCTTTATTCTACACCATTTCAATGCAGCATAAAATCTGTTCTTTAGTTTATAGTAATGCGTCAGCAAATATGTTTGATTTTGATGCAGTTATCTAATGCGCAGAATTAATAGAATTAACGATTACAAAATAATAAACAATGAAATAACAATCACAATATCCTCATTCCTTGACATATCTATTTTAATAATGCTATAAGTGTATTTTTCCAGTTTATTTCCTGGATACATTGGATTTGTTTTCACTGTGCTGTTGTACATTTATACTTCTTTTGATAAATTTTGGCATTATTTGTCTTTTTCTTTTTGATAAAAGTGGGGTCATAAAATAACTTTTCTTTGTTGGAAGCATTTGCAGATAAAACTAAGGAACATATGAAACCAAATTTCATATATAGACTGTGGAAGACATGGGGAGATGATTTCAGCAAAAAAAGTCGCCGTTAGGGGAGAATTTGGCACTGCTGTCACGTACATACTTTGAAGTTTGCAAAATCTAGGTCCTAGTGCTTACGTGACAGCAGATCCTATTACCTTCACCGTTACTGGTGAAAAATATCGGCAAATACTGGAAACTTTTGTCATTCCTGAATTGCAGAAAAAGCAATGCTTGGGCACGACAATTTTTTACGCAAGAAACATTTAACAATTGTTATGCTTGAAAGTTCCTTTGAAGATAATATAAGACGAGCTATTGCAAACATCCAAAATAGAAAACATCATACACATGCAATATTTTGTATACAGGAAAATGAACGGAAATTGAAAACATTGAAAATATAGCACGTGAACCTGAAGACCCTGATGTTTATTATTAAAAGATTATTTTCCGGGAGTTTCATATTGCTGTCATTTATTCTTGCATGTGCATATTTTTATCATTCGAATATTATAATGAAACTTGGCATAACTCCTTTTTTTGTCCATCCATTAAAATTATTGGGGGTTTTCTTTTCGTTTCCAACAGCTCCACAATCACGTATGAATTAGGAAACTTGAAAAATTTACCTAGATTGTAGAAATTTCAGAGTGCATACATGACAGCAGAGTCAAAGTCTTCCCCATCGGCGACTTTGGGTGCTTTTTTAAAAATTGTCTCCCCGTGTCTTCCACAGTCTGTGTATATAATTTGGTATCCTTCTGTTCATTAATTTTAGCTGCAGATGCCTCCTAATAGGGAAAGTTATTTCATGCCCCTTCCGTATATGAGCTGCTAACTTCTAAAATTTAAATGAAATAAATAAAGATTTCAACCTTTAATTTACGGGAAACTGCTATACCATGTTTATATATTAAAAAGATAAAAAACTATCAAAGTGTTTTAATTATAAAAAATGAAAAAAAATCCTAACGTTTCAGCACAACGCTGAAAACCGTTGCCGCAAGCACGAACAAAATCTTATAGAAGTATAAACTTACAAAGTTTTAATAAAAGAACTAATGTCAAATAATGTCCTTAATGCCATTTCAAAAATCTAAACATTTTTGGGACCTTCAAAATTAAATCAAAGCATTTTGCTCAATTATTAGTTTAATCTGACAGATTAAACCCTTCTTAAACCCAGATCTTTTTACCCAATTTGTAGTTGATGATGATGTTGGGTGATTAAATCGGGTAATTTTACATTATGTCGTATAGGTTTCACAAGTACCATGAATTAGTTTTAATAGCCTGGCATTTTTCTGACTCTTGATAACGCCAATTTGTATTTTTCATATTTATATTTCCATTTCGCGCATAATAGGCTTGCTTCTCTGCTATTTATTAATTTATGTATTTTTATAATCTATACAGAAATAACAAAAAACATTGAAATGACACATAATACATAAAGTTATACACATTGGACACACATCCATATATTATACTACTACATATGAACTAGTTTTCCCTAGTTTCAGTGAAGTGATATATTTTTTACTTCGATAAATTTAATTGAGAAAAAATATCAACGAAATGGGCGAAGAACCCATAAACATTATGTTCTACATAATTGTACAAAATTTTATCATTCTTATTTAACGAAATCCTTTACTAACCTAACTTGTACGAGGAAATATTTTAATAGTATTAAAGAACACGGAGTTGGGGCATGAATAGCCGAGTGGCTAGCGCTCTGGCGCTCGGTACTACAGGTTTCGGGTTCGAGTCCCGGCGGTGCCATGGTTGTTTGTAGTGGTTCGGAATCCACTTTAAAAAATAGCTCCCGGTCCTAATAGGGTCGTACAGCGTTGCGGGGGCATTGTTGCTCCGCGTCCGTGGCTTATCTTCAAGTTACACGCGCCCCCTGGGTAATACAAAGTGAGTACGTCTCTGCAGCACTTACCTTAAGGCATCCAAAGATCACGCTGCCTGTGTTTGCCATCTGCATTAGAAGAGAAAAAGAACATGGAGTTAAAGAACCTTTTTTATTCCATGTAGTTTTGTATTAATCACTAACCTAAAAATCGATATTATTTTTATATGATAAAGTTGTCAAATAAACTTTACTAGAAAATAAAATATTTTTGAAAGCAATAAAATATTTTTTTATTTAAAAACTATTTAAAAATAATTTTAGATTTATTGAAATATCCATGTAAAATTACAAATGACCTTTATTAATTAAAAAAAAAACAAATTTCTTGTGACCATTTCAAATTGTTAAAAACCTGTATCAATAGATCGACAACAGAAACAACACACTCAAAAATTAATTTAATTTTTTATGGCAAAACAAAGACTCGAAAATATATTTAAATAAAGAAGCCAATACCAAACGTTTATCATTTTAATTTCTAGAAATATTCTAACGACAAATAAAAAAAAAATATTTGATTCATTCACTAAAATGCTTACGGATGATTTATGAATGAATAAAATTCAATTAATAATAAATATTAAACAGGAATTATGAATCAGAAATACGGAGAAAAACGTGTAAAGAACTGTGATGTATTTCTCATTTCTAATTCTTTGCAAATGATTCTGAAGCTAAATAGTTGAAAATCGCAATTTCATTATAGAAAATTTAAGGTTTTTAATTAATTTACAAATAATTAACGAGAATGTTTTGGAATTTTTAGCTACGAATCAGATAAAAAAAAATTCATAAAAATAAAATTTGACTTCTAAGTCTTATATTTTTAAAGTTATAATGCAGTCAGATAGATAAACAAACAAATACAAACAGTTAGATAACAAACCTCTTGCTTTATAACCTTATATATATATATATATATATATATATACAATATATATAAATGTATATATATGGCATCCTGATTCATACAAAGGAAATTAAAAATAATGAAAATTTTCTTAAAAGAATTTTAAATTATGATAATTTATAAATAATTAATAAGATTTTTTTCGGATATTTAACACACGAGATAAAAAAAATTAACTCAGAAAAATAAAATGTAACTTCTAAATCTCATAGTTTTAAAGTTATAATAAATGCAGACAGTTAGATGGACAAACCTCTTTCTTTATATATACATATATAGTTATGTGAGAATATGGCACTGTAATACATACAAAGGAACTTAAGTGTAACGAAAATTTTCTTAAACGAATTTTAAGTTATGATAGTTACTCAGAATAATGAAGCCAATTATGTTACAAGTATATAAGTTTAAAAATAAATTTTAATAACTTCTAATTTTATATGCACTTATTCTAAACTGGCTTTTGGAATTACATACTTTAAACTGTTCCTTGGTTTAATTCTATACCAATCTTGGTTACTTTTGTAATTCTACTCTTGCAGACAAATATGACGTCATTTCTCATTTCTAATTCTTTGCAGATGATTCTTAAACTAAATAGTTTGAAATCACAATTCATTTATAGGATATTTGAGATTCTTAATTCATTTATAAATATATAATAAGAATTTTTTATGATTTTTAATTTCTCACCAGAAAAAAAGATAATAAATTCAGAAAAATAGCATTTAACTTCTAAGTCTTATAGTTTTAAAGTTATAATAAATGTAGACAGTTAGATAAACAAACCTCTTGCTTTAAGTGAGACTATGACATCATGATACATACAAAGAAACTTGAGAATAATGAAAAATTGCTGAAAAGAATTTGAAGTTATGATAATTTATAAATAAGAATTTTTTGTGATTTTTCAATACTCACCAGATAAAAAAATAATAAATTCAGAAAAATGAAATTTAACTTATATATATAAAGCAAGGGGTAATATTGATGAGGATATGAGGATATGATGTCATGATACATACAAAGGAACTTAAAAATAATGAAATTTTCTTTAAAAAAATTTGAATTATGATAATTTATAAATAATTAATAAGAATTTTTTGTGATTTTTAACTACACACTAGATAAAAAAAATAAATTCAGACAATTAAAATTTAACTTCTAAATCTTATAGTTTTAAAGTTTTAATAAATTCAGACAGTTAAATAAACAAACCTCTTGCTTTATACATTTATGTGAGAATATGACATCATACAAAGGAACTTGAGAATAATGAAAATTTAGCTTAAAAGAATTTTAAATTATGATAATTAATAAATAATTTATAATTAATTTATAAATAATTGATGATTAATTAATAACAATAAATTTTTCGGATATTTAACACACGAGATAAAAAAAAATTAACTCAGAAAAATAAAATTTAACTTCTACGTCTTATAGTTTTAAAGTTATAATAAAGGCAGACAGTTAGACAAACAAACCACTTGCTTTGTATGTATATATATATGAGGATATCGCGTCATAATACATATAAAGGAACTTGTGAATAATGAATAATTTTTCTTAAAAGAATTTTAAAATGTTAGTTACTCAAAATAATGAAGCCAATTATGTTACAGGTATACATGTTTAAAAATAAATTTTAATAACCTCTAATTTTATATGCACTTATTCTAAAGTGGCTTTTGGGATTACATACCTTAAACTGCTCCTTGGTTTATTTCTATACCAAACTTGGTTACCTTTGTAATTCTACTCTTGCGAACAAATATGACGTCCTTTTCCATTTCTAATTCTTTGCAGATGATGCTTAAACTAAATAGTTGGAAATCGCAATTCATTTATAGAAAATTTAAGATTTTTAATTCATTTATAAATATTATATATATTTTTTTGTGATTTTTAATTATTCCTCAGATAAAAAAATAATAAATTCAGAGAAATAAAATTGAACTTCTAAATCTTCTAGTTTTAAAGTTATAATAAATACAGACACTTAGATAAACAAATCTCTTGCTTTATATATTTATATGAGAACATGGCATCATAATACATGCAAAGGAACTTGAGAATAATGAAAACTTTAAATTAATTAAATAATTTAAATAAATAAAACAATTTTAAATAATTAAAATAATTTTAAATTATGATAATTAATAAATAATTAATAAATAATAAATAATTAATTTATAAATAATATAATTAATCTGTAAATAATTAATAAGAATTTTTGGGGATATTTAACATACAAGTTAAAAAAAATAAAATTTAACTTTTAAGTCTTATAGTTTTAAAGTTATGATAAATTCAAACAGTTAGATAAACAAACCTCTTGCTTTACATATGCATATATATATGACAATATGGCCTCATGACACTTACAAAGAAACTTGAGAATAATGAAAATTTTCTTAAAAGAGTTTTAAATTATAATAGTTACTCAGAATAATGAAGCCAATTATGTTACAAGTATACACCTTTAAAAATAAATTTTAATAACCTCTAATTTTATACACACTTATTCTAAACTGGCTTTTGGGATTACATACCTTAAACTGCTCCTTGGTTTATTTCTATACCAAACTTGGTTACCTTTGTAATTCTAGTCTTGCGGACAAATGCAATTTTCTGGTTTGATGCATCTTGCATGCTCGAATTCACAGCTGACTGGTTCTCAATGGTGTCCACTTTTCATTTTTCCATTATTGTGTTGAGTTCCTGATAAAACGAATTTACCAAACCAGATTCTTTTCAAAGACGTTTCTCAGCCAGAAATATTTCAAAACATTATTTCCGCCATTGATTTTCTGCCTTGTTCAACAAATGACGAAGGTTTATTTTAAAAGCGACGCAGAAACTAAATTGTTTCATTCGTTATTTATATCTTTTAGGAGAATATCCGTAAAATAAGATTTAAATGCTCTTTCGATTACAGGGTGTATGTGTTGTGGTTTTCTGTTCAAATTTCCTTTGAATTTCAAATAAAAATATCGGAAATAATGGGATTTCTTTTTATCTTTAATGCAAATAAATAAATTTAAATAAATATTCAAAAAAATAAATTTATTTGTATATAAAACTGAAATAAAAGAGTGAAAAATATTAAAAGAAAAATTATATTATTTTATTGAAACATAACTATTAAAAGTTACTATATTAAAATATTATAATATCTTATTCACATATTTCAAAAATGAGCACAGTATTTAATTTAAATTTATGAAGTATATTTCGTTTGAAAATATAATTTTCACGTTTTCTAAAATATATATATATATATATATATATTACTTTCTGTTTTTGTTAGAAAAATATCTTCCTAACAATTTATTCATAAAATCCAGTTACCTATAGACTGATGTATTTTAAATGAATACTTTGTTAATGTATCACGAACTGCATTTATATTACTATAGTTTTGCAATTTAAAAATTATAATTGAATATTTTTATTTTACTTTTTCATATATAATGTTCTTTGATTTTTTTTATTTAGCTAGTATTACACTGAAGTGACAAAAGTCATGGGATACCTCTTAATATCGTGTCGGCCCTCCTTTTGCGCGGCGAAGTGAAGCAACTCGACGTGGCATGGACTCAACAAGTCATTTTAAGTCTTCTGCAGGAATATTGAGCCATGCTGTCTCGATAGACGTCCATAATTGTGAAAGCGTTGATGGTGCAGGATTTTGGGCACGAACAGACCTCTCGATGATGTCCCATAAATGCTCGATGGGATTCATGTCGGGCGATCTAGGTGGCCAGATCATTCGTTGGAATTGTCCAGAATGTTCTTCAAACCAATCGCGAACAGTTGTGGCCCGGTGACATGGCGCATTGTCATCCATAAAAATCCCATCGTTGTTTGGGTACATGAAGTCCATGAATGGCTGCAAGTGATTCCAAGTAGCTGAACATAAGCATTTCCAGTCAATGTTCGGTCCAGTTGCACCAGAGGACCAAGTCCATGACATGAAAAAACAGCCCACACCATTAAGCCACCACCAGCTGCCTTGAACAGTGCCCTGCTGACAGTTTGGGTCCATGGCTTCGTGGGGTCTGTGCCACACTCGAACCCTACCATCAGCTCTTACCAACTGAAATCGTAACTCATCGGACCAGGCCACGGTTTTCCATTCATCTAGGGACCAACCGATATTTCAAATGCCCACGAGAGTCGCTGCAAGCGATGTCGTTCTGTCAGTAAAGGCACTCGAGTCGGTCTTCTGCTAAATATTCAAAAAGCCAAATTTCTCCTCACAGTTCTAACAGACAAGTCCCTTGTACGTCCCACATTGATTTCTGCGGTTATTTGACGCAGTGTTGCTATTCTGTTAGAATTTACGACTCTTTGCAACGTCGCCGGTCTCGGTCGTTAAGTGCAGGCGGTCGACCACCACGCTGTCCATGGTGGGATGTTATGCCTGAAATTTCATACTCTCGGCACACTCTTGACACAGTGGATCTGGGAATGTTGAATTTCCTAACGATTTCCGAAATGACATGACCCATGCGTCTAGCTCCAACTAACATTCCGCGTTCAAAGTCTGTTAATTCCCGTCGTGCGGTCATCATCACGTCAAAACCTCTTCACATGAATAACTTGAACAGAAATGAAAGCTCTGCGAAAGCACTGCGCATTTATACCTGTTCTACGCGATGCTACTGCCAACTGAAAATTTGCATATTGCTATCCCATGACTTTTGTCACTTCAGTGTATAGTAAAGAACGTTATATTAAGTTGCTGCACTTCAATAACAGATTTAAATTACATTAAGGCAAACAACTAATCTCTATATTTTAGGGGAAAATGCAGGGGACACTCAATTAATTTCATACAGAATTTAGAATCTGTACTTCTGAATTTAGAATCACATACAGAATTTATGAAGGTAGGAACTGAACTACTAATGATGTTCCTTAATACAAATTTTAAATAAGAAAATCAGCTGACTAAAACATCAGCTTCTAATTTATTATTGTTTTCTAATCCCAAGCAATAAGACTTGAGTCATTTGCTACTACATGTAGCAGATTCAGCGTTATCCAGGGTGTAATAAGCTTAGGCTGCTAAACTACTTACAATTTGCCTCTTAATTTTGGACCTCAGGAGGTTCCGTCCGGAGATTTCCACCCTCCTCCTTGGGCCTAACGTAAGGACATTCTGGCCTATAGATTTATCGTGCAGATCGGCGGCAAAGGAGCTTTTACGTAAAGTATCACTTTTGTGGTTTCGAAGTAAGCTGCCGTAGTTCAAAAATTCAATCCCCTATGCGTCAAACCACTTTAGTTCTCTGCATTTAAGCAAACATTTTAAAAAAATTAATAAATATACATTATCCAAACCTCTACCAGTAAATAATTTATTAACAGAAGGAAAAAAGAATTTTTGATTTTTTTTTTTTTTTTTTTTCACTTTACAAAAAAATTAATTAAACTGTTTTTAAAATTAATTATTAATTAGTTATTAATTTTTTTTTAATTAAATTGTTTTTTAATTTAATTATAAAACCCCATAGAAATATAGAGAACACAATAATGTTTGATTTTTTATTTTATTAAAACATTCTCATGTTTGCAAAAAATGCAACATCATGAGGAAGCTACAAAATTCGAACAAAAAGTTTCGTTTGTAATAAATTTTCTGTATTATTACCATTTATCTTTAATTTTTACAAAAAATAAAAGCCACAAGTTTCTATAACTTTGTAGGATGTTGTTTCCATTCATTAAAATAACTAATCTTTGCAAAGTATTATAAATAATTTAAGATATTGGGAAAACATTCTAAAATTAACTACTTGTAGATAAAATATTTAAAATATTATATTAAACAAATTGCAACTCATCTATATAAAAACCAATCAACTTACATCTGTATTAATTCATTTTTTTATAATTTTATCAAGATATTTTAATCACTTGTGGATTTAGTTCTGTAGATTTGTATATAAGAAATGAAATGGATGAAAAAGAAGTTTGTAGATTTAAGTCATCAGTTGGAATATGACTGTTAATAAGAAGTATAAGATTGAAATCATTATTTAAAAATCTCAAATCATCTTATAAGCAATTTTAAAAACAAATTTACTCAGGTTACTAAGTTTTGCAAAGTGCTGTAAATAATTGAGAGTATTGGGAAAATATTCCAAATTAAATGCTTGTACACAAAATATTTAAATATTAAACAAGTACCAATGCATAGATATAAAAACCAATCATTTTACATCTGTATTAATTCATTTCAATTCCTTCTATTAGCTCACACTCTCTCTATATATGTCTTGTTCAAATTTTCAATCTTTAATAAAATACTTTTTATTCATCCATTCAAGTTCAAATATATATTTTTTAACTTGTAGTGGATGACACTGTATGTTAATACAGTTTTTTGAAATATTAATTCAGTATTTAAATTTAATTAATTAATTTTAGTTGTTGTTTTTTTTTAGATTTAAGTTGCATATATCTACTAATAGATGGCGCCAGATAAACTTAAAAAAATGAAAAATTATTTATAAACGACTTTCTGCAATATAGTGAATAAAAAGTAGGAATTACTTGCTTTTTTCATAATTTTAACAAGATATTTTAATCACTTGTGCGTTAAGTTCTGTAGATTTGCATATAAGATGCATGAATAAAAAATAAGTTTGTAGATTTATGTCATCAGTTGTGATATGAAGTATAAGATTTAAATCATCATTTGAAATCTTAATCAGCTTACTAGCATAAGCAATTTTGAAACAAATTTATTCAGGTTACAGTCAATAATAAACGAAGGACATCAAAAAAATACAATATATATAATTAAGAATATGAAATCGAAAATACATGCCAAATGACAAACATTAAAACAGGGGAAAATTTCAAATATAATTTAAATATGAAATCAGATCACCTCTCACAATTATACAAAAACCCATCAATTCCCAGTGGCTAAAAACATCAAAAATTTAATCAGATTCTGAAAGAGGTTTGTCAAAAAAACTGTCTGAAAACTTTTTCTGATATGTGTGATCTGGCTTTATATACGTGATGTCTGCTTTCATCAGACTTTATCATTCTTATTTGCTTATTAAAGTTTGATATATGTAAAGAATCCCTTGATAATTATCCTTAAACAAGCAGGATTTATTCATTTATTTTTACAGTTTTCTTAACTTTGTTTGTCATGTTTCCTGTTAAAATTTTGCGCATAAATACTTTCATTTTGAGTATGAGAGTATCTGTCCGAGTTATTATGTATTTTCAGCATTTCTTTAAAATAATGCATATATTAATCAAAGAATTTTTTTTTAGTTTTACATTACTGGTGAAAGTTGCAGTGGGTTTTTTTTTTTTATTATTATTATTATTTTTTTTTTTTTGTTACATTAATTTGGATCAAGAATGTCTTTTTAATGTATTTATATTTGTGTAATTTATTTTAAATTTAGTACAATATTATAAAAGTAACAGTTTTTAATAACTTCTAATAAAATAGTTTGATTTTTTTAAATTTATCATTTAAGGTAATAAATGATGTGCTCCTTGCATTTTTTAGGATTTAAGGGTTTACTGAAAAATTTAAATAATTCATGTACAGGATGACTGTAATTTAAGTGTTAATTAAATGTTAATTTAAGTGTTAATTAAATGTTAATTTAACTGTTAGCTATTTAGGTTTAGTGCTCAATTATGAAGAATATAACTGGACAAAAGATAAAACCTGACTATTTAAACTAAAGGGGATCGATCTATAAAGAAATAAATAATTCACATTTTTGACACCAGAGGCAAAAATGAAACTATAAATTGCTTTTGCACAGTTAGATAAGCATAAAAACTGAAAAAAGGAACGTTTTGGTGATTGACTAATGTTTAATGTACATTACAGAAATATTTCTTACCAAATAACATTTATTTTTGGAAAAATTACATTTTTTTTTTTTTTTTTTTTTTTTTGCATAAGATCTGTAAGAATGTGGATTATGCAGTTTTTTTCAACTGCAGTCGTTTCTTGGAATCTGTGAGGTTCAGTTAACAGCTAATTTGGGACATTCTTAGCACTCCAGGAGATATCAAATTATCCACATCCGAGGAAAGCCAGAAGGAAGGATTGAAACCAAGGCAGATGAGAGGAACCAGCCAGAAGAAAGGATTGAAACCAAGGCAGACGAGAACAAACAGGTCCGGGAAGGCGGAGGGAACAAATGTGTAGATAAAATCCTTAATTTGTATATAATTAATCTCATTAAAATTGTACATCTGGAACACCGCAGCTTTGTTTTCTTCAGTCAAACGGACCAACGTCAATAAGGAGCACGATAGAGTCATTAATCATTGGTGTTTCTATTAGTTGTGATAGTGAATTGAGGTAAAAATTTGGTATATTGATACTGAATTTCCTTACATTGCTAGAGAAAATTTACTACCAGAAAAGTCAAAATGCTTCTGTTATATTGTGAGAACATCGAAAGAATAAAGGTTTGAGAAATGATCCAAAGACAATCGCAAGTTTGCAAAATATAATTTTGTGTTTGGAAACTTTGTTATTCTTATCCCACTTGGTATACAGCAACATCTAGGCCAATTCCAAAAACCCATGTGGTCTCATGGAAGGAGGGAAAGGGAGGGCAACTTTTGTTGTGGCACCAGTAAGTAGTAGTCTAATTTGGTTCCGTGACACTGACTTTTTAAGGGATAGATTTGGCAGCCCTATGTCCTACAGCCATCTTAGACCAGGACTTACGGCTTAAAGTGGATTCCGAATTCCGAACCACTACAAACATTCATGGTACCACCGGGGATCGAACTATCCAAGGCTTGTGGCCCAGAGCACTAGTCACTCGGCCATCAGACCCTAAATTTGAAACTTTAAAAGTGTTAACGAAAACGTAGATGCAAACTATTGTTGTAAACTGAGCTTGAAGCGTCTGCTAGTGCAATGCAGGGTTCGACAACCGGAACAAGCAGTGCTCTGACAATATCTAGTACATTGGATATACCGTATGCTAAAGTATGGAAAAGTATAAATAAATTTCTAAAATGTGTTACTTACAAAATAATTTTGAGACAAGAATTGTTGGATGGTGTTATAGAAGCTCTTTTAGAAATCTCTGATTAATAGCCTTGGAGATTAATAAAATGCATTTCATCTCAATGATTCAATGATAGCCCATGCATTCACTATCATGCCCTATATTTGCCTACAAAAAATTCTCGCACAATCCCAGACGTTGTTTTGCGTTTTTTTTCAAAAGTAACTGTTCAGTGTGATTTATCTCATCATTCATAGTGGATCAGTATTTTTTTAAAGGCAACACGGAAAGAGATGTACACACTACATTCGCCAATGCTGAAAAATATCAAGCAATGCTGCTAAACTTCCTTATTTCCGATCTTCAACAACGGAGAAGATTGCATTCTACTTCTTTATACAGGATGGAGCACGTCCTCATATTGGATTAAATATGCAGGAAGTTTTACGACAGCATTTTATCGCCGACTACACAAACAGCCATTCATTTCCTACAAAATGGCCAGCCCGTTTGCCTGGTCTTATTTATTGTGTTTTTCGGGTGTGTAGTTATTTAAAACGGCTTGTGTGCTCCATACATATGAATAATTAAACCACTTTAAAATGCCGTATAACATTGCACGTTACGTAGACTGGCGACACGAATTGCATATTACATAATGCATTCTGCAGTTTCTAGTATTCTTTTGGGAATGAACGTGACAAAATATATGGAAGTAAAACATGTTAAACACACTTTGCAAATTAAATAATGAAATTAAATCAACAATTTTATAAAAAATAAGTTATATATATATATATATATATATATATATAATATATAAAACTGATTTTATATATATATATAAAATCAGTTAAATGTAAAAAATTAAAGTAGTTACTAAAAAATATTTCTTTATTAAAATTTCTTTAAAAATTATTCAATCAAATGTAATCTTCTGTTTTTTTGGTTTTTAAGCCTAATTTACAACTGACCAAAGTAAGTTTACAGCGCCACATATGTTCCTGGTGTCGGAAACGTAAAGTATTTTTGCTTTTCTTTACAAATCGATTCCCCATTCTCTAAATAATCTGTATACAAAATAGTATGTAGAGTTTCGCCGGTTTCAACTGATGCATCGCGGTCGAACCTACAGTTTTGTTAGACTTCTCTACCAGTCTAACAAAAGCTTGACTTTTGCAGTGGATGTCTAGGGGATTTGACATACAAAACGCAGTAACGGGACGTCACTTTAAATAAAGCCATTTATTCCTACGATATTTTACAATGATATTTACATTAATTGTTAAACATTCACAACCATTTTTTACCGCTGCTTGATGCAGCTTCTCCCATGTCAGCTAGCGTTCTCTTCCTCGCCCATCTGCGGGGCTTTCCTTTCTCATCCACGGGTACCTGTTCCCTTCTCGTGGGGTCAGAGTTCAAAGTTGAATACTCCCCCACATTGTAAACAGGCTCTGTCAAAGACAAGCAACCGTATGTTGATTTCCACAGAAACAAATCCTACATAGTATTACATTTATCCCAGTACGTACTTTATAAATGAGCTCTAATCATTTGTATCTTAATTATGACTAATCTGTATATTTAAGATAAATACTTATAAAATATGAAAATTTTACTCAAAGATAAAGTTTCTTTTTGAACACAAACGTGCAAACTCAACTCTCCACTGTAACGGTTTTAATCTAATATTTAACATAATTATTTATTCAAATGTTGGGATTCATTTATTAATCACAACATTTGAATAAATTAATCTTCAATCTAATCTTTTGAATATATTAATCGTCAATTCTATTACTGAACATTAAAAATCATATATTATTTCTAAGATGGGATTGTAACGATTATTGTGTTTGCTTCATTTTCATTTAATATTATTTTCATTATTTACCAGATCAGTTAACTGTATTATTAAAATATTTTAAAATACGAAACAATAAATTTTTATATATATTTAATAAATATTTCTGTATTAAATGTCATATCATATAAATAATTTGATTTGAGTTGTAAAATTACTATGCTTTGTTCTCAAATTCTAGAATATTAATCTAACTTTATGGACGGTAATAAAGATTTAAAATTAATGTTATTAGGAAAAAAAAAAGGAAACTTGAATTATTTCAAATTCATTTTTTAATAAATTATAGCAGTAATTTATATTTACACTATTTTAGTTTAAGAATGTTATTTTCATTTCATTTTTAGTATAAAATTACAGTCTGTAACAACAAACCCTATTATTTTAGATTTTTTTTATATAATTAGCAATAAAAATTGCATATAATATGTAAAATAAAGTAGTTAAGAAAGTGTTATTAATTCGAAATTTCAGAACTTAATAAGTAAAAGTAAGATGAGGAACTATAACAATATAATAAATGGCTAACATCCAGTTTTTCGTAACAATGGTAAAATTACGAAAGTTTTCGAATTGTAATCGGTTTCAATCTAAAATCACTGTTTTATTTCAAATTGTTTCTGATAATTGGGCTTTTCAAGTTACACTAATAAGTTCCCCAGTTGATTGAATCCAAAACACTCTACTCCCTAAGGCTGTTATGGCAGATATTGAAAAACGACATAGATTTTTAATGTCTTTAAAGTTGGTTTTGGGACGTGAAATTTAATTCCTAACCTTTTTTATGAAAATAAAATTTAATATTTTCTGATTTTATATAAAAAAAATACTGGCATGAAAGCCTTTTGAATAAAATAAAAAACAATGAAATACCTTATAACAACACTCTTTTCTAAAATGAATCCTCTTGCATGTATGTTTTAAATTGCAAAATAATTAGTTGTGGAATATTAAATATTTGTACAAGATTAATCCAAATACTTAATAATTCTCTAACATAAAATATTTGTCCATTGTATATCCATTGTATTATCCATATATATCCATTAAACCTCTATCCTAAATGGAATTTCGTACTTCCTATCAATACATTGGTTAAAAAATTAAAAATTTTACATATCATAACAGCAGGGAAAATTTCCTTTAGTACTAAATTTCCAAACATTTTGAAATGTTTGTTTTGTTTGAAATATTATTGTTATTGAAATGTTATTGTTATTCAAATGTTATTGGTTTTTTTTTCAACAATAATTTTTAAAAAATGTTTATAATTCACAAGAAAGAAAGAAAAATTATAAGACTACTTCATACTATTTATTGGTTTCTTATTTAAGTGTCTTTCAAATTTTAGTAAGGAATATTATAAGATTATTTATATTAAATGATTATTTTACTTTATATTATATTATTAGTTATTACATATTATGTGATTATTTTAGCTTACACCTTAAATAATGACTATTATTATTTCCATATTTACATTTTGCCTAAGAACAAATATATTTTCTATCAGAATTCGAAAGAAAAAGTTTCGAACTCTCCTTGATCTTTTTCAGAAATACTCTTCCAACACAAAAACAAAATTTTTCAAGAAAACTGAAAGCATGCAGTCACGAAGAGAAGGGTCATTTATACAAAAAAAAAAAAGAAATGGTAGAAAAAAGAACTGTCGAATGTATAAAATAGACTGCATGATAAGCAAAAATATCACTCTTTTTTTGAGAATATTTGTCAACCAAACTGATACAGATCACTTTCTGGATATCGTGAAGGTTGACACATTGCGCTACTAACTTTTAAAAGCCAAAAAGAAAGCAAACAAAAGAAGTTGTCAAACACCCGTTTTTACAAAAAATCTGAATTTTTTTTTTCACTCAATTCAGATATAAGAAAGTAGGTATAAGAAAAGTAGTTTAGAAATGTTTGCATAAATATTAAAGCTTTCAATGGAAATGATTTAATTCAGTTGCTATATCATCATCAGTGGCGCAACAGCCCCATAATGGGCCAAGGCCGTCTGCCTATTGACAAATTTTAAGACAAGACATGTTTTTCTTTTTACAGGGTAGGGTTGACAGTATTGTACAGTCATACAGTCATATTAGACGGGGACCTATGCCTTAAGGTGGATTCCGAACCACTACAAACACACGTGGCACAGCCGGGTCTCGAACCAGAAACCTGTGGCACCCAGCACCAGGACGCTAGTCACTCGGACATCAGGCCCCTCAGTTGCTTTATAGGTGAGATATCTATATTTCCTTCCTGATTTGTATTTATATTTTACTTAGGGGTCTGATGATGGCCGAGTGACTAGTGCTCTGGTTCCCATTGCCACAGAATTCGGGTTCGAGTCCCGGCGGTGCAATGAATGTTTGAAGTGGTTCGGAATCCTCTTTAAACGGTAGGTCACGGTCTCATATGACAGTAGAGTGTTGGGATTAGGGCTGACAACCCTACCCCGTAAAAAGTCAGCGTCATGGAGCCAAGTCAGACCTCTACCTGTGAGTGCTGTATCATAACAGAAGCTCCCACCCCCTTCCCTCCTTACATGAGACCACACGGTTTCTTGGACTTGCTGCCTATCAAATGGGATAAGAAACAACAATATATTTTGTTTATGTAAAATAAGAAAAAAAATATAAATTAAAAAATACACAAACAATCTATCTATTGTAGCTATTTTTGTGTGTGTCTGCTGTCTTAATTTATCGCAAAAAAACAGGCTTAATTGCATAGGAATTTTAGAGCACAGTAATAATAATAACTTCAAAATTCTTTCAAGCAATTTCGAATGGTATTCTTAAAATACATTACAATATCCAATAAAATGTGTACAGTTGAAATGTAGACAGTTTCTTATTATAAAACTTATGTTATTAAATCCTTATAAAAGTTTTAATTTTTACGAATTTATGTATTGTATTGTATTCTAATTATATTACATTTTTAAAAATATTATAGTTCAAAGAATAAAAGAAAAGAATTGGAAAAAAAATTTGATTCAAATACATTAAAACATCCAATAAAATTGTTAATATGAAATGTAGACAGTTTCTTATAGTTATTATAAAGGTTATGTTATTAAACCATTATAAAAGTTTTAATTTTTATGAACCTATGTATTATATTTTAATTATATTACACTTTTATAAATATTACAGTTCAAAGAATAGAATTGAAAAGGAATTTTTGATTAGCGTTTGCACATCTACAGCCTCAAAGAAAATTGAAAACTTTTTTCGGTTATCTGCAGTTCCGAAAATTCTTCTTTCGAGTGAAATGTTTCTGTATTCTTAGAAAGGTGAAGTGTTCTATTTCTGGACCCTAGATTCTTCTCTTCTCTGTTTTCTTTGAAGTGAGATATATAATAGATTACAAAAGATAACTTCACCGGGGTGTTCCTTTGAAAATGATATTTTTTCACCAAAATATCTCGTAACAAAGATGTATCATATTAAAAGAGCAGTGTCTTTGATCGATACTTTCTTTCTTTTTCCTTTCCTTCTTTTCTTCTCTCAGATACTGAATAATTTTTGTTTTTGTACGAGGTAATTGAGTCTATTGTGAAATTATTTGTAAAAGATTCTTATATTTTGTAGCGTTAAGTATTTTATTAATAATGTGCCTTGTTGTTGTTTTATAAATATGAAAAAAAATTTATAAAAATTTGATTCAGAAAGTAAAGTTCAAGTTTGATACAAGTATGTATCATTTAAATTAAATTTCTAAAATGTACTTTAAATTTTTAACCAATGACTGATATTTGCCTTCAAATTATTGTATGGAAGAATTAAAGCAAATTCAACGCAACTTGAACTTTGACTTATATATAACCAATGACTGATATTTGCCTTCAAATCATTGTATGGAAGAATTAAAGCAAATTCAACGCAACTTGAACTTTGACTTATATATAACCAATGACTGATATTTGCCTTCAAATCATTGTATGGAAGAATTAAAGCAAATTCAACGCAACTTGAACTTTGACTTATATATAACCAATGACTGATATTTGCCTTCAAATCATTGTATGGAAGAATTAAAGCAAATTCAACGCAACTTGAACTTTGACTTATATATAACCAATGACTGATATTTGCCTTCAAATCATTGTATGGAAGAATTAAAGCAAATTCAACGCAACTTGAACTTTGACTTATATATAACCAATGACTGATATTTGCCTTCAAATCATTGTATGGAAGAATTAAAGCAAATTCAACGCAACTTGAACTTTGACTTATATATAACCAATGACTGATATTTGCCTTCAAATCATTGTATGGAAGAATTAAAGCAAATTCAACGCAACTTGAACTTTGACTTATATATAACCAATGACTGATATTTGCCTTCAAATCATTGTATGGAAGATTTAAAGCAAATTCAACGCAACTTGAACTTTGACTTATATATAACCAATGACTGATATTTGCCTTCAAATCATTGTATGGAAGATTTAAAGCAAATTCAACGCAACTTGAACTTTGACTTATATATAACCAATGACTGATATTTGCCTTCAAATCATTGTATGGAAGATTTAAAGCAAATTCAACGCAACTTGAACTTTGACTTATATATAACCAATGACTGATATTTGCCTTCAAATCATTGTATGGAAGATTTAAAGCAAATTCAACGCAACTTGAACTTTGACTTATATATAACCAATGACTGATATTTGCCTTCAAATCCTTGTATGGAAGATTTAAAGCAAATTCAACGCAACTTGAACTTTGACTTATATATAACCAATGACTGATATTTGCCTTCAAATCATTGTATGGAAGATTTAAAGCAAATTCAACGCAACTTGAACTTTGACTTATATATAACCAATGACTGATATTTGCCTTCAAATCATTGTATGGAAGAATTAAAGCAAATTCAACGCAACTTGAACTTTGACTTATATATAACCAATGACTGATATTTGCCTTCAAATCATTGTATGGAAGATTTAAAGCAAATTCAACGCAACTTGAACTTTGACTTATATATAACCAATGACTGATATTTGCCTTCAAATCATTGTATGGAAGAATTAAAGTAAATTCAACGCAACTGAACTTTGACTTATATATAACCAATGACTGATATTTGCCTACAAATTATTGTATGGAAGAATTAAAGCAAATTCAACGCAACTTGAACTTTGACTTATATATAACCAATGACTGATATTTGCCTTCAAATCATTGTATGGAAGAATTAAAGCAAATTCAACGCAACTTGAACTTTGACTTATATATAACCAATGACTGATATTTGCCTACAAATCATTGTATGGAAGAATTAAAGCAAATTCAATCAACTTGAACTTTGACTTATATATAACCAATGACTGATATTTGCCTTCAAATCATTGTATGGAAGAATTAAAGCAAATTCAACGCAACTTGAAGCTTTCGGCACCAACGGCCAGAGCACTAGCCAGTTGGCCATTAGACAGCACTACTCTAATAGGAAATGAGAAGTCATCTCCCCGAAGAATTTTCCAAAAAAAAAATGATTTTTGTTTTCGTACGAGGTTAATTGAGTCTATTGTGAAGTTATTTATAAAAGATTCTTATATTTTTGTATCGTTGAGTACTTTATTAATAATGTGCCTTGTTGTTGTTTTATAAATATGAAAAAAATGTTATAAAAATTTGATTCAGAAAGTAAAGTTCAAGTTTGATACTTTTTCAGCTATGTGTCATTTAAATTAAATTTGTAAAATGTACTTTAAATTTTTAACCAATGACTGATATTTGCCTTCAAGTCATTGTATGAAGGAATTAAAGCAAATTCAATGGCAAGCAGAGGAGCTACTACACTAAGGTGCTTCGTTTAGTTTGTCACTCTACGGTTATTTCGTGCACACTTTAGACTAAATATACCGGCATCTTTTTCAAGCACTATCACTGGGAAAACCGTGGTTCTACCTACGCAACCATGTTTCCTACTACGCACTGCAAGAACTGCCCTTGTGGTGTTTGGGAGATATGCTCAGTTGGCATCGAGAGACAGTTGGCATCGAGATATGCTCAGTTGTCATAAAGACTCTCACCCGAGAGGCCAGCGCAATAGATGCTGCCTTTAGTTACTAGAGAGTTTTTGCATACCGTATTTTGGACGTCCGTTAGCTTTTTCTCTCTAGTGCGCATGCTCATAGGAAATTGCGCATGCGTATCTGTAATAATGTTTCCTATGAGCATGCGCGATAGGGAGAAAAAGTTAACGGACGTCCAAAATATGGCATGCAAAAACTCTTTACTATCTCTCATCCCGAGAGCTAGAAGTGGAATCCTTCCACAAATCTTTAATTGTATATCTTTAAATGTGTCACATGTTGTATCTTTAATTGTGATGTTGTTTACGTGCTTGTAAATAAAGCTGTGTGTACTTAAACCTGTCTCAACCCAAGATCCAGCTGCACAGACAAACGATATCTATTACAGCGAAACTTTTAAATGTTCGTATGTAACTATTAATAAACCAATACTTAAATAACTATTTAATCATCTCTGGTGAGAAATGTTAAAATAATACAGATCGTAAAAGAGAATAAAATACATAAAGTTCAACTTCTTTAAGTCATATTACGGTTTGTTTACTTAACATGAATTGGAGTCATTACGAAATTCATGACATTCAATAAAGATTTTTTTATACCATTAAGCTAATTCCTCACTTTAAATCTGCTAATTCATCGTGCTCAGTTAAATAACTTATGAGAAAGAATGGTCTGTTAAAAATTAAAACTAAAGAATAGTAAGATTTAAAATTAAATTTTGAATCTCTGTAACAGCATAAAAAATCTATCTAATGAATTGTTTGTAAGGTATATAATTTTTCACTACTATTAATAACTGGTAATAAAAAAATATTTAAGAACGCTATATGAAAGCAATCTTCCCTCAAGTATAATGGCGCCCTGATAGCCAATTGGCTAGCGCTCTGGCCATTGGTACCACAAGCTTCAGGTAGCAGGGGCATGGATGTTTGTTTGTGGTTCGGAATCCACGTTAAACTGTAAGTAATAGTCTAATTAACTTAACGTGTGTAAAAAATGACCTTAGAGCGACAAACTAAATCAAGTATAACGTAATTTAAGCTGTAACCGTGGTTCCAGAGCGCCACATGTGTCGTACAGAAGAAATCGTCAGTTGGCTTCCAGATTCTCGCCAGAGAGGACGTACGGCAAAACAAGCGCTGCCGTTAGTTACGAGTTCTCATCCCGAGAGCTAAAAGTGGAATCATTCCACAAATGTATAATTAGGTGTTTTTAATGAGATTATTTGTATGTGAATGCGGAATTTGTGCGCTTTTAAATAAAAGTGGTGTGTCTTTAAAGTTGTGAGTTCTTCAACCAGACCAGCTCCAGCTGCAGAAACAAACGACGACATCCACTACAAAGCTATAATCAGGACATCACAAGAATGATGGCGCAGTGGTAAAGCGAGCAGCAAGGGCTCGGGTTTCATTTCTTTTGATGGCGTCTCTTGCTGTCTGTGCTTTCAAAAACGAGAAATATCAAGAGCGATTCTAAAAAGTGTAAAGCGACTCACATCGACGATCATGACGATTTTTTTTTCGTGCGACACAATGCAAAGTAGTTGCTCTTAAAAAAACTTCCAGAAGGCAATGTTCTCTTCTCATCACCTATCAGTGGACTAGTCATAGTATACATAAATGGTAAACGATCCACCCGATGATCAACAGAAAAATTCCAGAGCATCGTCTGTATTCTAAGTTCAATAGTTTTTAAAACTAATCTATTCATCTCTTTCTTTTAAGTAATTTATTCGGATTTCAGTAAATTTAGGCTCTAAATATTAATTTCTTTGACCAAAACTAAACTTTATTTGCTGCAATTAACTGTTACCTTTTATTGGGCAGAAATCAAAAGCAACTAAATTAGGTTTCCTATTAAGTTCATTTTAATTAGGTTGTCTTTTTTTCTTCAAAAGAAATGTGGATTTCGTAATAATTATCTTCGATAGAATGTTTTGACGCATTTTGATAACAGAAATTGCAACAGAAACTAGCTTTTGTGTAGACAATAAATAAATAATTGAAGTAAAAATTTTTCAATCAAAGTAAAATTTAAAATAATATTTATTGCTTTTGATATCAGTGGGCAATTACTAAAGACAAAAATGGGACAGCAGACAAAAAAATATTAAGCAGATACAACAAATTTTAAACTCACAAATTTAATTAAACTTTCAATGACTTCAGTTATTAATTTAACTTCAGTAATGAAAAGTATTCTAATCATCTCGATAAAAATGTAAATTTTGTTCTGTATTACAAATGTTCGATTTATTTCAAAAGAAATTACAGCAGTTGTTAACTTTTGTAAGGCTTCTAATAATCTTTATTTATGCTTTAACTACATACTTTTATCCAGATAATGAAGAGTTACTTGGATGTTTTCGAAAATATCTGTTTTGAAGATACAAAACTATGAGCCCGACTCGTGGCTCAGTGGCAACGTGCGCTAGCGGCTTTGTTGTAGACGCTGTTTCAAAAAACGAGGAGAGAGCGTTTGTGATGTTCAGCATTTTGCCTCGTTAGTCAGACTACCTGGTGGGAATTTTTTCGGGTTTTCTACCATACGATATCAAATGCGTGTAGTTCCCCCTAAAAGTCCTACCGGAAGTCACTTCCCTCCTTCTTCAGCGACACTGCCATGGGTGTTTGTAGTGGTTCGGAATTCACTTTAAACTGTAGGTCCCGGTCTGTTTAGCCCAAAGAACGACAAACCAAACCAAACCAATTTTCAGCGACACGGAACTAAGTCAGACTTCTACCTACGGGTGCTCCATCACAGCAGTAGCTGCTCCTTTCCCTGCATCCATGAGTAGATTGATTACTTGTGGGATGTCCATCCCACACTGCAGGGCACTGAAGATTAGATGCAACACAATTTATGAAAATTGATTGCCAGAATTCTTTGGACCATTATAATTTGCTTGCAATAATTAGTGTAACAATTAGCAGTTACAATTAACAGTGCTGATCAATTACAAGTATCAGTATTATTACTTATACGCATTTTAATCTCTACTATTTTACCAGTGTTTCCATCATGCTGTAATAATTATTCAAATAACAATTCGAAAAACAAAAGATCATTGGTGGAATAAAAAATTCTAATTGATTGTCAGTGGATATATCAGGTTAAGAAAAAAGCTTTCTCTTAACTCTGAATTTATCATGAGCTATAAAGGCTTAGTGGACAGCACATTACTTTTCCGAGTAAATGGGTCTTAGTGTAAAACTCGACAAGCAAATCTGAATCTAAAGTTTATATTGTATTATGGAGATAGGCGCAATAAATCTGTAGAAAGGAACGTCCTTCCGTTGGGCTCGAAGAGGCAGGAAGGATTGCACAAAATCCCAATTGTAACTCTTAAGGAAATTTTTAATTATTGTATGTATGTATATTATGTTAAATATATTTACATACGTTACGTAGCGTTAAATATATTTTTACGTTAAATATGCCTTTATAATAATAAAGATACGCTTACGTTAAATATGCATTTATAATAAAGATACGCTTACGTTAAATATACATACATACGTTATTCTATTACGTTAAATATATTTACATACGTTACGTAACGTTAAATATATTTTTACGTTAAATATGCATTTATAATAAAGATACGCTTACGTTAAATATAATTCCATACGTTATGAAACGTTAAACATATTTACATACGTTACGTAACGTTAAATATATTTTTACGTTAAATATGCATCTATAATAAAGATACGCTTACGTTAAGTATACATACATACGTTATTCTATTACGTTAAATATATTTACATACGTTACGTAACGTTAAATATATTTTTACGTTAAATATGCATTTATAATAAAGATATTCTTACGTTAAATATACATACATACGTTATTCTATTCCGTTAAATATATTTACATACGTTACGTAACGTTAAATATAATTACATACGTTACGAAACGTTAAATATAATTACATACGTTACGAAATGTTAAATATATTTACATACGTTACGTAACGTTAAATATATTTTATTATACATTTATAATATGCATTTATAATAAAGATACGTTTACGTTAAATATACATTTATAATAAAGATACATTTAAGTTATTCTATTACTTTAAATGACGTAATGCGTTATAGGTTATCCATTTCTTTCATTACATACAAAGACGGAAAAAAAAGAGGAATACTGAAATTTAAGCTATTCCAATACAAATGGAAAAATCAATAACAAATGAAAGACTAGAGTATTTCCCATTTGAAAATCATTGCTTTCAGTTATGGTTTTCTTGAATTTTTCTTCTTACAAAAAAAAATTTTTAAGGCACTACAGAGAATTCGAATTGCCCATATATTTCCTAATACTAGTTCAATTAATTTTCTTGACTTTCAAATAAATTGAATACGAAACTCGGAGACTTGGACGGTAATAAGTTGTCTGGTATCAAAATGTAGTTATTATTTTTTTTGCAATTAAATTTTAATAAATCATTGTATTTCAATATTTACTCTTAATAAGGGTAAAGCGAAGTTTAAATTCATCGTCTAGACTTTGAAATCCTATGAGTCGCAGAGCTACTGACGCTAACAAATTGATTGCATTATTGATTATCCTTAATAAATTGGTATTGTATGTAGTATGGTATTGTAGTTTACTTTAATTTTTTTTTAAATTTTGGTTTAGTTATTTTTTTATTTATTCCGCCTTCTCTTATCTGTATATTTTAAATCAAATTTGTTTTTCGTTTTTTTACAAAAAAAAAAAATTCATAAGTGTAAATAACATTGAATACCGGAAAAAGTTATTTAAATCTCCTTTCTTAAGTCAGATATTTAAAACTTCTTGGTGTCTTTCCTATTATTTTATTTCAATCTGTTTCTTTCTCGTGAGGCAGGTGGCGGCCTGATGGGCAATTGGCTATCGCTCTGGTCTTTGGTACCACAGGTTTCAGGTTCGAATCCTAGTAACCTATATTTATGTAACCTAGTAGCCTATATTTACGTAAGGTTATAATTAATCCTCCGGCCCAGTGGGTTGCCTAATGGCTAATTGGCCAGCTCTCAGGCCTTTGATGTTTCTGGTTCGTATCCTGGCGGTGGCATAGATGTTTGTTAGTATTTCGGAATCCACGTTAAACTGTAGGTCCCGGTGTAATTAGCCTGAAGTGTGTATAAAAATGGCCGTAGAGTGACAAACCAAACCAAGTCTAGGGCCAGTGCGGCCTGCGTTGAGTCATATAATTAAGGCACCTGGCTCGAAACACGACAAGCAATATAGTATAGAAAGCTTCCGTGTCCAATCTAAGGAAGGGTAAGTAAATCTGTCGGTTGGTCTTCAGTTGAGATCGAGAAGGAACCATGAAAAGCGCCATTGAAGGTTGATTTGTAGCTCTATGGTCTTTTTTGCACATTTTAGGTTAATTAGACCGGAACCTACAATTTAGCGTGGATTCCGAACCACTAGCAAACATCCATGACACGGCCAGGATTCAAACCTGAAGCCAGCCATTGAAGGAGTTTTTTCGAAATTTCAAAATTTACACTATATGTGTAGAAGATGAGGCTAGATCTGCTATATTTCTGACATTCCAGAGGTAAACAACTTCACCAGGGAATCGAAAACAATAATTTCGAAATTTCAATAATTCAGTAATTAGTAATTTATAAAACTCTTATAAGCATATAAAACGTACTTTAAGATTTCAATGAGCAAACTGTTTAGTTAAATTTATTTAGGAATTTAACTAAGGAAGATTTAGGTTATGGCCTTTCGTCTGCAGAACAATGTAACACATAAAGCATTTCATCGTATAAAAATCGATTTTACATAATATATTTATGCAGAAATAGATTCATTCTCAAAGTTCGAATAAGGTATTAAATGTAAAGTTTCATTTATTCAAATTTATAGAATGAAAAAACATATGAACCGTTCAGAATAAACCGCTTTAATATATTTATCAGTTTTTTCATATGATGATATATAGATATCATCATATGAAATAGTATGATCTAGTATGATATCTATTATATTTCGTATGATATAATAGATATCATACTAGAACCTTTCAGAAGAGAAATGCAACAATTTGTGAACCGTATATTTCATTACGGCTTTGTTATCTACAATTTCAATAGAAACTAGTTTTTAAATATTTTGGTACTGATTAATATATTATTTTCTTATGAATTAAAGGATATGTTTTTCAAATGATTAATAAAATCCTAGGAAATTTCAAAGTAAAGTAATGAATAAAAAAAATCTTTGTTTCTGATATGTTTGATTAGCACCTCTAACTTCGATTCGCCCGATTTCATTTTTAAACCATATGTTTAAATTTTTGCTCAATGGATGGTAGAACAATAGTATTAACACAAATATAAATAAATAAATTTATAGTTAAAAACGAGAATATTAAAGTATAAAATAAAATATAGGGAAAAAAGTATTATATTGTTTACTATATTGTTTGTATTATGTTGTTACTTCTAATTTTTGCAGCTAAATTTAATTTTTATATTTATTTATTGTTTGTTTTTAATGATATACTACAGTACTTTAAAGCACTTTTCACTGTGTCCTAATTGAAAATACAATACTGTTGTAACTCATTTAATTCAAAATACAGTAAAAAATATACGGTACTACTTGATAAGAATATATCACTTCGTTTTCATATTTATTTATTGCTTGTTTATTTGTTTGTTTGTTTTTAATGGTATACTACGGTGCTTTAAGGCAGTTTTCCCTGTGGCCTAATTAAAAATACAGTACTGTTGTAATTAATTTTAATTTAAAATGCTGTAAAAAATATATAGTACTACTTAATAAGAATATATTACATCATTTACGCAACATTCAAATTAACAAAAAGCTAATAATTCAACTCTTAGATTTAAAGTAGTTATTTGAAAAAGTAAGAAGTCCTTTTTGTTTGTTTAGAGCTCACATTTTTTTTTCTCATTTATATACGATTTAATATTTTGCTTGTGTAAATAGTCATAAAATACTATCAAACTCCATCGAGAGTTAACGTAATTGAAAAAGAAAATGCAGTTAGGAAAAAATTATGTCCACATAGTTTTTTAAAATTGTTATTTTACGTTTTATCTTTTCGATTTATGTAGTATAGCTGCGTGTAATTTCACAGAGCTAAGTGTATTGGCGTATTTATTCTATCCAAGTTATTTCTATTTAATTTATTCGTTTTTCTACACCATTTTAAGAGCAGAATTTATTTTTATATCGGATGGCAGTTTTTTCTTGATAAGGGGGAAGGGGGGTAGTTTTTTCTTGATAAGGGTTTGTAGCTCTACATTATCCTTTTACTCATGTTATAACCGTATCCGCGTTATACGAGGGTCGTACTATATTAACACATTCTTATTTTTTTTCATTTCAAATATTTTAAATCGAATTTATTTTCCGTGAATGCTTATTACACATTTGATACTCAGCATAATTTGTTTAATTATTCCGCCAATGTGTCATTTATTCTTAGTTATCAAAGACGTAATTTCAAAATGGCTATGCTTGTAATTTTTCAAGAACAAAAACATTTTTTTTTATTTTTTACATGTAGAAAAAAAGTCATTCCTTTCTTATAACTTTCATTTCAATTCAAGCAAATAATTAAGGATTTTTTTTTTTGCTTCGATCAATACCTTTGTGAAACATTTATACTAATTCTCGAAGAACAATTATTCTAATTTCATGAAACAGTAATTCTAATTCTCAAGAGAAAAAGTATAAAATGTAGGTTGATGGAAATAAGGACTCATATTACACAACACCATGTCACTGAGATGACCTCTTAACATAAGTGTGTATACATAACAGGTGGGCTGAAACGTTCATAGGCTGACACATAGATGACGCTATTAGTATTAAATCCATATGATTTTTAGTTAGCCCTGGCCTTCAAAAGACACATGTATAAATTTGACAGCTGTTGCACTATTAAGTATGTGAGTTATAGCATTTTTAGTGAAGCAACTTTTGTTAATTTGGAAAAATGGATTAAAATGAATTTCGTGTGTTAATAAAGCATTGCTTTTTGGCAAAAAAAAATACTATTGAAGCCAAGGCTTGGCTTGATAAACATTATTCGACATTGCACCAGGAAAATCAACCATAGAGAAGTGGTTTGCTAAATTTAAACGAGGCGAAATGAGCACCGAGGACGATGCACGCAGTGGACGCCCCAAAGAGGCTGTTACCGACGAACACATCAAAAAAGTCCAATAATTTGTGATAACCGTAAGGTGAAGTTGATTGAGATAGTTGAGACCCTAAAGATATCAAAGGAACGTGTTGGACATATCGTGAATGAATATTTGGATATGCGAAAGCTCTGTTCAAAGTGGGTGCCGCGCGAGCTCACAATCGACCCAAAACAACAACGAATGGATGATTCTAAGCAGTGTTTGGAGCTGTTCAATCGTAATAAACCCGAATTTTTGCGTCGATATGTGACAATGGATGAAACATGGCTCCACCATTTCACACCGGAGTCCAATCGACAGTCAGCCGAGTGGACTGCACGTGATGAACACTAAAAATGCTATAACTCATATACTAATAATGCAACAGCTGGCAAATTTATACACGTGTCTTTTGAAGGTTAGGGCTAACTAAAAATCATATGGATTTAATACTAGTAGCCTACGAGTCAGCCTACGAAATTTTCAGCCTACCTGTTACAATGACAATGTCAACAATATAGTGAGTTCAATAAAATTAAGAAATTAGAAAGAGGAGAGGGGATGACTGTCACAACAATTATCTGAATACAACTGAAGTAAGTGAGACCTGAGTAACTATAGAAATTACAAAGATTGCGCGGGTATTTAATGAAATACATAGGATTTATAAATTTCCAGTGTTCATTTTTTAAGTCTCAATGATTAAATATAATATTATTTTGCAATAAACAGAAAAAGCATAAGAAAATACACAAATAAGAATTAAAAAATGTTGGGAAAACTAATATTTAAGACCTATATTTAATCCGGGACTGGAGTGACCTAGTAAATAGAGAATCGGGCTACCTAAGAGTATGGGCTATTTCGTGCTAAGAGAGCTAGAATTCAAAAAGTTTCTGAATTAAATGATTCTTTGGCCTCACTGGAGAAGGCCATAATAAATCCATAGCCTCTGAAATGTTTGAATATGTACAGATGGAGGATCGATAATTACTTATATTTTTTCATTCTTGATTATTTAAAATTAAAATTCGGATTTGCGAAATTAAAACTGTAAACTAATATAACATGTTTCTTAATTCAAATGGCATGCCAATTAGTTTTCATTTACATGATCGTTTCGTAAGTATCGTTCGTAAATTTTCGTATACATGAACATTTCCCTGGTGATTTTGGCTCCATGTCTATATTGATGATTCGCCTGAAGGGGGTCATAAGAAATGCTGAAGCTGGAGTTTAATCTAAAGACTTTACATTATCTCATTCTTTAGACTTTACATTATTATTATGGAAGGCATTTTGACAACTTTTATGGTGAAATAGTTGCCCTTTCTTTGTTCTTAGACAAAATAGAGCAGTTTGAAAAAGAAAATATGGTATTTTTTGTTGATTCCAGGGCATCGATTATGACCTTGACTACTCCCAATTTTGTGAATGTTAGATTTCTAGGAACTGCATAGTAAAGATAGATAAGCTGTTGAACATTCATTGCTGTCAGTGGATTCTAATCCATTGCGGGATATATGGAAATGTTGACCAAAAATGGATCACAAATTACGCAATCTGATCCTTCTTTGCCTTTCCGTCATATAAAGCGATGCATATCTTTCTCTATTAAATCCAACCATTTCACCCTGTATAGAGAGAAGGCTTCAGAAAGAAATTGGAATTCCCATTGAATAATTCAGCAAGATTTTCTAGAGTTAGTGCTGTCGGACTTTAGACTTGTCACGGGCCATGACTACTTACAGAAGTCACCTGTATAGAAGGGAACTGGCTGATACAGATATCTGACATCCCCTTTGCTACTATGGTGTGTCCATGACTGGAGAGCTCCTCAGCATATGCATTACTGTTTTCCTCTTTTTAATTCCTTCTATTAGCTCACACTCTCCCTATATATATCTTGTTCAAATTTTCAATCGTTAATAAAATACTTTTTATTCATCCATTCAAGTTCCAATACATTTTTTTTTAACTTGTAGTGGATGACACTTGATGTTAATACAGTTTTTTCAAATATTAATTCAGTAATTAAATTTAATTAATTAATTTTAGTTTTTTTTTTTAGATTTAACTTGCATATATCTACCAATAGATGGCGCCAGATAAACTTTAAAAAAATGAATGAAAATTATTTATAAAGGACTTTCTGCAATACAGTGAAAAAATAGTAGGAATTGACTTTAAAAAATTTTTTTTGTTATTACTTGTGTTACTGTCAATGGCCGTAATGATTTTTTTGTCGTTCTTTACTGTAGTGGGCTACTCGTCAACTAATACTCGAGAGGTCGGAGACAGGCATAGGATAAAAAAAAGTTTTCATTTAAATTTCCCCTAAAAAGTCTTTAAAACTCTATTTTATTTTATGTATATAAATTGTAATTATTTTGTTTATCTTCCACATGACAGTTTATTTTATGTAAAATCTTCATTAGAAAAGCAAAAGAACGTTGTAAAAGAGCTTAAAGAAAGAAATGTGCAAACCCTTCCTGTCACATATAAGCTCCCTTTCGAGTTGTAATGCAAATTGTGGTGTGATATAAAAATAAGGTGCTAGTAGAATATCTATCTAATTGTAAAGGTTAGAAAGAGAACCAAAGAAAATAGCATGTTTTAGTAATAAAGGATGGCATTTAGGTCAGTCAATAACTTATTGCAATGGCGAGAGACTTTCATGGAATTCTTGTCTGAAGTTACCGAATATATTTAAAGAAACTGATTCAATCATGATGGTTTGCCTCCACATTTTATCACTGAAATCAGGAATTAACTGAACTCCATTTAGGAAATCCACTGAATATGTCGAAATAGACCTGATTCATGGTCACCAGTTGTGTCATGTTCTGATTTCGTTTTATGGGAGCCCATAAAGAGCATCGTTCACGAGATTTCCATTGACTCCCAGCAAGATATCGTTTCCAGATAGTCTGTTGTTACAGAAACTGTTTTGAGGCGTGCCTGAAATGTTTGAATATGTACAGAAATCCTTACGCCAGAGGAGGAGAGAGTGGGGAATTTTGAGTGTGAGCGGTCGTAATTTTGAGTTATCTACTATGTAAACAGTATTCATTAAAACGTGTGTTACGATCAGTTTGGCCTGTTTTTAATTTCACTTTTAAAATCGTTCTTAGCGGCCAGTCCTTAAACACTGTATTCTTCTTCTTCTTCATTGGTGCAACAGTCCCATGATGGGCCAAGGTCGCTTGACTATCGGCAGATTTCGAGACATGAGATGTTTTCTTTTTATGGAGTAGGGTAGTCAGACCTACGCCCAAGGCTCTACAGTCATATTAGACAGGTATCTACAGGAACTACAGTTTAAAATGGACTAAAAACACCCATTGGTACTTGAGCCCTGTGGCAACAAACGCCAGAGCTCTAGTCATTCGGTCATCAGGCCCGGATACATATTCCATTACGGTCCTGAATGGCCGAGTGTATGGCGCTCTGGCGCCCGGTGCCACAGGTTTCGGGTTCAAGTCCCGGAGGTGCCATGGCTGTTTGTAGAGTTCGGAATCCCCGTTAAACCGTAGGTCCCGGTCTAAAATGATCGTAGAGCGTTGTCTTGATGTTTAGTCAGCCCTCGTGGTTCCTCACTAAAGTGAAGCTGCATTTTACCTTTAGCCATGGAGCAGTCGCCTGCGACGGGGTCTTTTGGATATGTTGTTGGTTTTTCTGCACCAGGGGGATTAGTAACAACAACAACATATTTTATTGCAAAAAAAGTATATTTTGGTTCCCTCTATAACCTTTATAGTTCGTTCAGAAATTTTCCAATCTCCATGATAATGAAAAACAAATAAATAAAATGCATATAAAACTTACATATGAATAAAATAAAAAATTACCAAATTTGCAAAATGTATATGCAAAGGTGCAATATGAGAAAAATATATTATGTAATGTATTGTTTTTTTCTTCAAAGTTAAGCAATTTTACATTTTTGATTATAATATACTTTGTGAACTTTTCATCGAGGACCAGGGACAAAGACCTTTCTGTCTAGACATAATCATTTAATATTATATACATTTATAATTGTCTTTGAATTGCATAATCGCATGATTATTTCATAGGATAATCTATAAAATTCTACCAAATTTTTACAATCATTGAACATAAATACACTGAAGTGACAAAAGTCATGGGATACCTCTTAATATCGTGTCGGCCCTCCTTTCGCCTGGCGAAGTGCAGCAACTCGACGTGGCATGGACTCAACAAGTCCTTGGAAGTCTTCTGCAGGAATATTGAGCCATGCTGTCTCGATAGACGTCCATAACTGTGAAAGCGTTGATGGTGCAGGAGTTTGGGCACGAACAGACCTCTCGATGATGTTCCATAAATGCTCGATGGGATTCATGTCGGGCGATCTAGGTGGCCAGATCATTCGTTGGAATTGTCCAGAATGTTCTTCAAACCAATCGCGAACAGTTGTGGCCCGGTGACATGGCGCATTGTCATCCATAAAATCCCATCGTTGTTTGGGTACATGAAGTCCATGAATGGCTGCAAGTGATCTCCAAATAGCTGAACATAAGCATTTCCAGTCAATGTTCGGTCCAGTCGCACCAGAGGACCAAGTCCATGCCATGAAAAACAGCCCACACCATTACGGAGCCACCACCAGCTTGAACAGTGCCTTGCTGACAGTTTGGTCCATGGCTTCGTGGGGTCTGCGCCACACTCGAACCCTACCATCAGCTCTTACCAACTGAAATCGTGACTCATCGGACCAGGCCACGGTTTTCCATTCATCTAGGGACCAACCGATATGCTCACGTGCCCACGAGAGTCGCTGCAAGCGATGTCGTTCTGTCAGTAAAGGCACTCGAGTCGGTCTTCTGCTGGAATAGCCCAAGAAAGCCAACTTTCTCCGCACAGTTCTAACAGACAAGTCCCTTGTACGTCCCACATTGATTTCTGCGGTTATGTGACGCAGTGTTGCTTGTCTGTTAGAATTTACGACTCTTTGCAGACGTCGCCGGTCTCGGTCGTTAAGTGCAGGCGGTCGACCACTGCGCTGTCCATGGTGGGATGTTATGCCTGAAATTTCATACTCTCGGCACACTCTTGACACAGTGGATCTGGGAATGTTGAATTCCCTAACGATTTCCGAAATGGCATGACCCATGCGTCTAGCTCCAACTAACATTCCGCGTTCAAAGTCTGTTAATTCCCGTCTTGCGGTCATCATCGCGTCAAAACCTCTTCACATGAATAACTTGAACAGAAATGAAAGCTCTGCAAAAGCACTGCGCATTTATACCTGTTCTACGCGATGCTACTGCCGTCTGAAAATTTGCATATTGCTATCCCATGACTTTTGTGACTTCAGTGTAAGTATCAGTATCAGAACTCCTTCAAAGAGAATAAAAAATTTGTTGGAAGAAAATTGTACAATTCAAAGAATAACTATGCAAGAAAATAATTAAATTGATTAAGATCAATGTCTTATAGAAAACTCGAATCCGTTTCCTTTTTAGTATATAATCTTCCGATAAATCTTATTTATCTATATCAATATTTAATAAACAATAAAGAAAAAAGAATCGTAAAAATATTTTTAAATTAGTACCAAATATATAATTTCAAAGTCAAATTAATTTTTATTTCTTTCAAATTAGTGAATCACTTTTTTAAAAATTTGCTACATTTTAATAAAGGTGTAAATAATATGATTATACAATACAGTCTTGATGCAGTACACAGTATATTTGGAAGGTAAATCGATAAATTAAATATTAAAACTTCACATTAGAGTACAGATCAAAGATTTTTTAACAAATATCTTATCCTTATGAGACATAAATGAATGATTTGTCAATAAGTAATTTCTCATAAATTATTTATAATTCTCACAGATGGTTATACTCTATCTGAATTCTGATATTCCTTTTGTTGATAATTGTGTAAATAATAATATAAATATTTCAGTAAAAGTAAAAACAATAAAATAAGATGTATACTATTTTTTTTTAATATTCAAAAAAATTAAAATATAAACATGGGACAACAATGTTTAAAAGATCATATTAAAATTAAAATATTGCTAGAAAATTATTAATGAACATCAAAAAAGGATTTATTTATGAATTATTGTTATTATTTTATTTATAGCATTTTTATTTCTCCACTTCTAACATTAATTACTCAATTTTAACGTTATTATAAAAATAAATTTCTTAAGAAAAGATGTGATTCTTGACAAACATTTTCATAACAATTTCTATTATTTCATTAAATCTCAGTATTTCTCGATTATTGCATTATATTAGAAAATTCATAAACATAGTATACACGAAAACACGTTATCAAATTGCATTATCATAGTTTTAGTGCATGCATTACAATTTATTATTCTGTTTATGTCAAATAATTATTTTTATCTTCTATCACAACGCGCATCAACCTCAACATATCTTAATATGGCGGGTAGAATAAATCATTAATTTCATTAAACAACTCACTTTTAGGAAATATATTAACTTAATATGAAACTTTGAATCGAAATAGATATGGAACTTTAGGAAATATATAAGATTTAACGAATATTCGAAAGTATTGAATGACATTTATAGTTGTTTACAATTTTCTCAGATTCTTAGTGATGGCCGAAAAGTTTAAGATGTTATGAGAAATTTGAGCTTGCAATAAACCAAATTATTAATTTATTGAGCAAAATATTTACCAGTTTTCTAGATGAACTAATGGCTAGGATCTAGTGGCTAGTGTTCTGGAACTCGGTGTCACAGGTTTCGGGTTCGAGTCCAGGCGGTGTAATGCATGTTTGTAGAGATTCGGAATCCCCTTTAAGCCATAGGTCCTGTTCTCATATGACTGTAGAGCGTCACAGAGCCCAGTCAGATTTCTCACTCACATCATTCTCAAACTGTATAGAGGCAACTCAGCTCTAAGCACAGTGATGTGGTGTGTTGTAGTAGTAGTCGATAAACTAAATCAGCCAGACTCGCGGCCCAGTGGCAACGTGCACAGCTATCGTGCAAGAAGGTTGAGGTTCGAATCCTCTGGCAGGAAAGCTGTAACCACTGCTTTCAGAAACTAGGAGACTCGATGGCGATTATGACAATGGTCTTCACATTGATAGTCAGCCGGCCTGATGAGAGTTTTCCAGTTTTTCTCCCATACGAAATGCAAAGGCGGGAAGTTGTCCCTAAAAACCCTAATGGAAACAGTGTCTTCACCAGACGGTGGGCTATTCGTGGTACACGAGACCGATGTTGTTCCACCCTCACCTTTTTAACTTATAGGGGTTACATAGCCCTAGATAAGGGGAGAGGTGTATAGAAAAGGAAGATAGACTAAAACAATTTCTGTTTAAATTTGTATTTATTTTCTTCTCATACAATATTCTGCATTGTATAAACATATTTCTACATACATGTATACACTAAGTCTGAATATTTTTACTTTTCCTTGTTAATTTTCTTTGTTTCTATTGTATTTATTAAATTTGTTAATCTTTTGCTTTCATCAAAATCTTTTAGATTTTTTTTTACAAACTAAATATATTTAATTCGTCATGAAAACATTTTTTTTTTAATGATTAGCATTTGGCCTAAGGGCTACAATTTATTTTTCCTACGAACCTTTTTGCCAATAAAATTTTTTTTGATATGAAAATTCCTGCCTAGACATGCGCCAATAACCATGTGATATGAAATTATCTGTTATTTCTATAAAAACAACAAATATAATAGATACCAATGTACTTAATTGCATAAATTTGTTTATATTTAATAACAAGTCAATGAAAATAAAGATAATAACCAATTATGATAAAAAGGATTGTGACTTCTTAGCAAGCGAAGTAATAAATATCAATTATAGATAATAATTAGTACGTTAATAATTAATAATAATTAATAAATGGTACACTGTCATAAAAAGGAATCAGAAAAATTGTCATTTCTTAATTGGGAAGAAATTAAATAAATAGTTATTAAAATATGTTCATAAAGTTTTTCCTTTTTTTTTCCACTTAATTTAAGTTTTAATTAAGACTTTCTTTTTTTCCCACTCTTTCCTAGGACGTCAACGTCCTACAATTCTAAAAAATGTTGCTACTGCACTGCACTTCAGTACGTTCTAAAATGATTTTTTTTTCTTAAAATATATTAAAAATATGAGTATAATATATCAGATTAATGTATATAATATATCATATGCATCGTATGGCATTATTATGATACATAAATTAACGTATCATAATAATGTTTCATCATTTAATGTTTTTATATTAAAAATAACAAGTAATATGAAAAAAAATTTAAAAATCAATTCCTACTTTTTTTTACACTATATTGCAAAAAGTTTTTTATAAATAATTTTCATTCATTTTTTTAAGTGAGAAAAAATTCTCTCTCTCTCTCTCTCTCTCTCTCTCTCTCTCTCTCTCTCTCTCTCTCTCTCTCTCTCTCTCTCTCTCTCTCTCTCTCTCTCTCTCTCTCTCTCTCTCTCTCTCTCACATACACACTTTAAATCTCTCTCACTAATTTATTCACATGTTTCATTTTCCATTTTGTTCCCTCCTTGACTCAGACTAGAACCCAGAATGAAAAAAGAATCTGAAAAAGAAATTTTTTTCCAGCGATCTACACGCTTCGCGACTGACGGTATTTATTCCTAAATTTATATCCTGCTAAATATCCTATAAAAGAGAAATTTTTTTCTCCCATATAAAAATTAAATTAATTAATTAAATTTCATTAATGAATTAATATTTGAAAAAACAGTATTAACATCAAGTGTCATCCACTACAAGTTTAAAAAAATAAATTTGAACTTGAGTAGATAAATAAAAAGTATTTTATTAAAGATTTAAAATTTGAACAAGATATATATATAGGGAGAGTGTGAACTAATAGTAGGAATTGAAAAATGTTATGGAACGAAATCTCTGAACAGTTTAAATATTTAAAATTCCTTTATGCTTTTGCTGGATAAGTAAACTATACAATGCTGATTTTTTTCATACAGATTCTAAAGATAATTTTCAAATTGAAAGTTTCATACCATTATTTATTAAAATATTCCTGTTGTTCTCTTATTAATAATCGTCTTTACATGTGAAAAGTTAATTAATACATGACTAAGTGTTCAAAACTCGTATGGGTAGCAAAGAGACACTAAATATAGTATAAAAGCTAATGTTTCACTGTTCCCTGCTACTTGTTTTGTTGCTAATTTGTTGCTAATGTTTCAATGTTCTATGCCACTTGTGTGGTTGCTACTTTTTTTGTCATTACTCATCATATCACACAAATAGAAGTGTGAAATAGTATTCAATTGAGTATCTGAAGTTTTCAAAAAAATATTAGTTGAAATGAGAAAATTTCTTAACTTACTAATACATTTTTATAAACAAAAAAGCGTAATACCATTAATTATTTTCAAATTGAAAGTTTCATACCATTATTTATTAAAATATTCCTGTTGTTCTCTTATTAATAATCGTCTTTACATGTGAAAAGTTAATTAATACATGACTAAGTGTTCAAAACTCGTATGGGTAGCAAAGAGACACTAAATATAGTATAAAAGCTAATGTTTCACTGTTCCCTGCTACTTGTTTTGTTGCTAATTTGTTGCTAATGTTTCAATGTTCTATGCCACTTGTGTGGTTGCTACTTTTTTTGTCATTACTCATCATATCACACAAATAGAAGTGTGAAATAGTATTCAATTGAGTATCTGAAGTTTTCAAAAAAATTAGTTGAAATGAGAAAATTTCTTAACTTACTAATACATTTTTATAAACAAAAAAGCGTAATACCATTAATTATTTTCAAATTTTTATTTATTAAAATATTGAAAGATACCATTATTTATTAAAATATTCCTGTTGTTCTTTTATTAATAATCGTTTTATGCCACATGTGAAAAGTTAATTAATACATGACTAAGTGTTCAAAAATCTGAAGTTTTCAAAAAAAATATGGGTAGCAAAGAGACACTAAATATAGTAAAAAGTAAAAAAAACAAGCTAATGTTTCAAATTGTTTACTGTTCCCCAAGATGCTACTTGTTTTGTTGCTAATTTGTTGCTAATGTTTCAATGTTCTATGCCACTTGTGTGGTTGCTACTTTTTTTGTCATTACTCATCATATCACACAAATAGAAGTGTGAAATAGTATTCAATTGAGTATCTGAAGTTTTCAAAAAAATATAAGTTGAAATGAGAAAATTGCTTAACTTACTAATACATTTTTATAAACAAAAAAGCGTAATACCATTAATTATTTTCAAATTGAAAGTTTCATACCATTATTTATTAAAATATTCCTGTTGTTCTCTTATTAATAATCGTCTTTAAATGTGAAAAGTTAATTAATGCATGACTAAGGGCTCAAAACTCGTATGGGTAACAAAGAGACACTAAATATAGTATAAAAGCTAATGTTTTATTGTTCCCTGCTACTTGTTTTGTTGCTAATGTTTCAATGTTCTATGCCACTTGTGTGGTTGCTACTTTTTTTGTCATTACTCATCATATCACACAAATAGAAGTGTGAAATAGTATTCAATTGAGTATCTGAAGTTTTCAAAAAAATATAAGTTGAAATGAGAAAATTGCTTAACTTACTAATACATTTTTATAAACAAAAAAGCATAATACCATTAATTATTTTCAAATTGAAAGTTTCATACCATTATTTATTAAAATATTCCTGTTAATCGTCTTTAAATGTGAAAAGTTAATTACAGGTTTCGGATTCGAATACCAGCGGTGACATGGATGTTTGTAGTGGTTTGGAATCCACTTTAAATCGTATTTCCCGGTCTCATATGACCGTAGAGCGTCACAGAACCCAATCAGATTACCCTCTCACTCACATCATTCCCAAACTGTAAAGGTGCAACTCAGCTCTGGGCACATTGATATGGTGTGGCGTAGTAGTAGTCATATTAGACCGGAACCTACTGTTTAAAGTGGATTCTGAAGCACTACAAACACCTAGGGAATAATAATACAGTAATGTTAAATTTTGTTCTCAATTTTCAAAAGAAATTGTTTAATTATTATTTCCATTAAAAAGATATAATGATCCATCTTTATGAAAACGGAATATTTCTATTGAAATACAAAATTAATTTCACTAGATAAAACGCTTTAGTATATATACGCTAGTATTATGCTTTAAAATCGAAAATCCATTTTGGGATAAAATTTCCCCCTTCCTGCTTGAATTGTTCAATAGTTTTGATACAAAACTTCTTGCTAATGATTTTCCATGTATTTATTACAACAACGTTTTAAAGTTTTTTTCTATTCAAAAGTTTTCGTAACTAATTAATTATTCACATCTTCGCCATGTTAGACTAGTTATAAGGCAACAGGAAAAAGTATTATAATAATTTAGGAAATAGTTACTCTTACAATATATGAGAACTCGTTACTGAAAACACTTTTTTGAAACATTGTATCCTTCACCAAATGATTAATTCCTTCACTTGCAAATTTTTCTGACTAAAAACCTTGAATAAAAGTTTTAATAAATATTTTAAGCAAGCTTCGCAAATCGCTATAAATTTGCGTCAAATGAAATATTTTAAATTTTTTCCATTCATGAAAAACTACATTTTATTAAAAATGCTCATAAATTCTAATAAAAGATTCCAAAACTGGATATTTATTTAAATAAATAATGTGGCAATGTAACCATGTTCTAATTTTTTAATGCCTCTAATATAAATAAACTAGTTTATTCAAAAATTAAATGTCAAATTTTAAATACTCATGATTTGGAACTAAGGATTAAAGTGGATTACAAACATACGGCAAGTCCGAACCCGAAACCTGTGGGACCCAGCGTCACAGAGCTAGCCATTCGGCCGTCAGGCCTCAATCAACTTTCATAAAAACTGAATAATTTTGAAATACGAAATTTATTTCATTAGATAACCTTCTCTGGATGTTTAGCTAAACTTGCTAAAAGTATATGCTTTGTAAAATCGAAAATCAGATTTGGAGGAAAATTTCTCCCCTCCTGCTTGAAAACAAATTTTCTTGCTAATAATGTTTCATATATTTATTAAAATAACTTTTTTAATAGAATAGTTTTTCCTATTCAAAAGTTTTCGTAACTAATTAAATGTTAGCACTTTCGCCAGGTTAGACTCAGTTATAAGGCAACAGGAAAAGTATTATAATAAATTAGGAAATAGTTACTCTTACAATATATGAGAACTCGTTACTGAAAACACAATTTTTAAAACATTGTATCCTTCACCAAATGATTAATTCCTTCACTTGCAAATTTTTCTGACTAAAAACCTTGAATAAAAGTTTTAATAAATATTTAAAGCAAACTTCGCAAGCCGCTATAAATTTGCGTCAAATAAAATATTTTAAATTTTTTCCATTCATGATAAACTACATTTCATTAAAAATGCTCATAAATTCAAATAAAAAATACAAAAACCGTACATTTACTTAAATAAATAATGGGGCAATTTAACCATGTTCTAATTTTTTAATGCCTCTAATATAAATAAACTAATTTATTCAAAAATTAAACGTCAAATTTTAAATGTAAATTACTAAAATACAAATATTAGTCAACAGTCATATTAGATTTGGAACTAAGGATTAAGGTGGATTCCAAACATACGGCAAATCCGAACCCGAAACCTGTGGCACCCAACGTCACAGAGCTAGCCATTCGGCCGTCAGGCCTCAATCAATTTTTTATGAAAACTGAATAATATTGAAATACGAAATTTATTTCATTAGATAAACTTCTCTGGATGTTTAGCTAAACTTGCTAAAAGTATATGCTTTGTAAAATCGAAAATCAGATTTGGAGGAAAATTTCCCCTCTCCTGCTTGAAATGTTTGAATACAAATTTTCTTGCTAATAATGTTTCATATATTTATTAAAATAACTTTTTTAATAGAATAGTTTTTCCTATTCAAAAGTTTTCGTAACTAATTAAATGTTAGCATTTTCGATAGGTTAGACTTAGTTATAAGGCAAGAGGAAATGTATTATAATAAATTAAGAAATAGTTACTCTTACAATAGATGAGAATTCGTTACTGAAAACGCTTTTCTGAAACATTGTATCCTTCACCTAATGATTAATTCCTTCACTTGCAAATTTTTCTGACTAAAAACCTTGAACAAAAATTTAAAAAAATATTTTAAGCAAGCTTCGCAGATCGCTATAAATTTGCTTCAAATGAAATATTTTAAGTTTTTTCCATTCATGATAAACTACATTTCATTAAAAATGCTCATAAATTCTAATAAAAGATACAAAAATCGTATATTTACTTAAATAAATAATGCGGCAATTTAACCCTGTTCTAATTTTTTAATGTCTCTAATATAAATAAAGTAATTTATTCAAATATTAAATGTCTGATTTTATACGAAAGAATTTAAATGTAAATTACAAAAATACAAATTAAAAAATATATTTTAAAAATACCTCTATTAAATACCCAGCTCAGAGCATTTTAATAAATTGCGGAATCTTAAATAATAGAAAAGATTTTCTTGCCATTCGTAACTTCATTAAATTCAAACGATAAGAGTAAATACAGAAAAATTCAAAATTAATTGTTTAATGTAATAATAGCATATTCCTTTATTATTATTTTAATTTTCCATTCGAATACATTTTTCTTTTAAAATACTTTTTAAACTTAAAAATGGAATTTGTGAATTTTGTAACAAAATATGGAAGCAATGTTTTTTCACACAATGACTACAGTCTATATAAATAAAATATTGGAACAATAAATTAGATAACATACATACATTGGCCGAGTGACTAGCGCATTGGTGAATGACTGACCACAGCTTTCGAGTCCGGTGGTACCATGGATGTTTGTAATTGTTCGGAAACCACTTTAAACAGTAGATCCCCGTCTAATATGACTGTAGAGAGTAGGGCTGTTAACTCTACCCCGTAAAAAGAAAACAGCATCTCATGTTTCGGAATCTACCAAGAGGCAGAGGGTGTGGACCCAACATGGGGTTGTCTTGCCATCAAAGAAGAATACAATGGTTTACAACAAAACAGCAGCGTTTTAACAATAAAACTGTCATTATGGGGAAAACATATATATATATATATATATATATATATATATAATATTACATAATTACATTATATTATATTAATGCAGAAAACATGAGACTTACATAAAATAAAATTTCTTAGATATTAACAATTTTATCAGCAAATCATTCTTTTCATATCTTTCCCTTTCTGTAATCTTAATTGCTTACGATAATTCATTAATTAATTTAATTTCAGACAATAGCTGACATAGATTTTTTTTTCTTAATGTAGATCAAAATCGAAAAATTATAGCATATTGATAATCCTCGAATTGTAAACTTTCGAACTTTGTAAACTTTTTCTGTGATTCTAGCAAAATTAAATTGTTTTTCATACCAATAATTTATATACAAGTGCAGTAAAGTTGAATACAAAGTAAGATTTAAATATACAAATGTTTGAAAGGAAGTTTTTCTTTTCTTTTCTCTGAGATGAAAATACCTCCTTTTATTTAAATGTGAAGTTTCTCGTGGGTTTTTTTCCTCTTTAAGTAGCTTATTTTTAGAATATATGAAGGGGATGATACCCAAAAAAATGATGGAAAATTTTTTCGATTTTTATTCATAAACTTATCGTTTTATTCTCAACATGGGAACTTAAGCTAAAAGCTTATGGTAAAAAGTCATGAATGTGTGGACTTAAAATATCTGAAGAATAACATTGCAAAAATTCTTTGAAGAAATGTTCTGTGATATTTTGCCTGCTTATACGTAGAGGGAAGCATATTGTTTTTAAAATACTTTTGAAAATTTTAAGAGTCAACACCAAAAAAATGAAACTATTTATTTATATTTCAAATGCTCATATTTTGAAATTAATTATTTAAATAGTGCATCTTCAAATCCTAAAGAATTATCATAGAGTTGTTTTGAACATTTTTCAGAATAACATTATTTATAATATTTATTAAACTTTGATTGCTACAAATGACAAATGAATGTTGAAATAAAGGACAAAGGAATGTTGAAATGAGTGATAATTTAAATAATTAATTTCAAAATACGAGCATTTGAAATATAAATAAATAGTTTCATTTTTTTGGTGTTGACTCTTAAAATTTTAAAGAAATAACTGCTGTTGACATTTCATTTCCCTCTTGTCTAATTGTATTTTTCGAGAACATTCTAGAAATTTATGCTGTGATATACTTACGGCAAGCTGAATGATAGAATATTACAATTGCTACAGAAGCTACAAAAGTATTGTTTAAAAAGAGTAAATGACAATATAATGATTTTGTTCATCTAACAATACTTTAGTGAGTAATGACAATCCATTAAAATATAAATATTTTAATATTTTCGATAGAATATAATTTCTTTATCATAATATTTCTTAATCCATACATTTTTCTCTTTCGACTCAAAAAAAGTTATTTTATGTTATTCACAATTTTATATTACAAAAGAGCTTTTTTTTTGACGAACACAACTTAGCTAATATTTGATTTCGGAATTAAGAGAGCTCTATTCAAAAACCAGAGATTGAGTCTGAACAGGGCGTGCATGAATTCAACGTAACAGCCTCTTTGTGTTCTCTCTAGGTAAAGCTGAAACTGCTGCATGTTTATCGATATAGTTTTGAATTTCTGGTCAAAATATTCGTTATTTGAACACAACAACTTAAATTGATAAAACATCAAATTCACTTAAGAGAGGAATCAATACTTCTCTTTGAATCAAATTGTTTTTAATTTCCCGTGGTCCTATCATATATACAAGTATATACAATAAAATAATAAAAACATATATAATATATATATAAATATCACAGAATATATACATACGTTTTGGTGTGAAAATCTGAAAAATTTTCACTTTACTGAAATAATAAATCAATCTTTCAACCTGAAAATTACTCGTAATCTGAGAAATTATAGTAATTTACGAACAGACTAATTGGACACTCATTCTATTGTGAGAATGTGCAGTCTTCCTATTAGTAATTGATACGTTCGAGTCAATTCACATGGAAGACGGAATATTTTAATGAGGCATCAGTCTGATTAAATTTGATGCGAAATAAGCTCAAACTTATAAGTATAGAGCATTGCTATACCAGATAATGATCTCAATAGTGTTCAGATAATGATCTCAATAGTGTTCAGATAATTATCTCAAATAATTTTTTTTATTAAAGGTTTCTCTCATCAGAATTTTGCTGTTCTCTTCAAATTTGAAATGAATGGACATCTTAATTATTTGAAAATATACATTCAAGATTAAGATACCTCCCTCATTATTAACAGATTCGAAACCTGGCGGTGGCATGGATGTTTGTTAGTGGTTTGGAATCCGCGTTAAACTATAAGTCCCTGTCTATTTAGCCTAAAGTGTGCACTAGATGACTGTAGAGCGACAAACCAAACCAAACACTTATTATTATTGTAGTTTTTAAGAATGGAGTGACCTAGGGGATAAACCGATATAATTTCGAAGTAAATATTTAGTTCAAAGACCAACCGAAAATTTCTACGTCGTTGCAGGGGATGGGCAGGAAAAATCTGTAGACCGAAAAGTAACGTTGATGATCTTTAGGAGGAAGAGAGATATTCAAATGTTATTCTTGAAGATATTTATTTCCAAATGTGAGGAACAAAATGTGGCCCCATGTTTGTGAGACCCCTCGGTATACCTGGGTAACGCTGAATCTGATACATATCTGACACGCTTGTGTGAAATGACTGAAGATCAATATTTCATTTAAAAACAATAGCTGATTTATCTTTGAAAACAATATGGCATGCAAAACTTTCAGATAATTTAAAACACGTTGGCTTATTTATTAATCTTATATTTTGGTTTTTATTTTTTATATTCCATAACATTTTGTTTATTTTAATTATACAATAAGTATGATTATCAAACTTATATACAGACATTCATTCACTGTGCATGTGACATTAATTTTGGGTAACTGATGATAATAATAATTAATCACATGCACAGTAATTCACATTGCATGTGATTAATTATTATTATCACTTCTGCAGTATTTTTTAAGAATGGAGTGACTTAGGGAATAAACCGATGCAATTTCAAAGTAAGAAAATTCAATTCAAAGATCGATAATCGATGTCGAACAGAAAATTTTCACGTGGTTGCAGGAAATGGGCAGGAAAAATCCGTAGACCGAAAAGTAACTTCGATGTTCTTGAGGAGAAGAGAGATATTCAAATGTCATCCTTGAGGATATTTATTTCAATATGTCAGGGACAAAATGCGACTGTATGTTAGTGCATATTATAATGTAAGGTACGTGGTATACCTGGGAAATGCTGAATCGGCTACATATCTTCCCTTCTAGTGCTTAATGACAGCAGATCAATATTTCATTTAAAAACAAAAGCCGATTTACTTTTGAAAACAATTTTGCATCCAAAGCTTTTAGATAGTTTAAAACATATTGGCTTATTTATTTATCTTATATTTTTGTTTTTATTTTTTTATGTTCCACAACATTTTATTTATTTTAATTACACAGAAAGATTAATTTATTATTAATTATACAGAACATCATTATTTTATTTATTTTTATTATACAATTTATATACTGGCATTAATCCACTGTGCATGTGATATTAATTCACTTTGATTATGTTTTCTGTTCAAACTGAGCAAAATTACGTTGTTTAAACTATTGTCAATAGTTTAAACAACGTAATTTTGCTCACTTTGAGCAGTCTTACTATATTACCATTACGTGTCTTTTTAATTGTGTTTCTTACAGACGCATTCACTTTTTGAAACTTATTTTTCCTAGCGTGATAAATAGCCTTTAACAATTTCCTAATAAATCATCTATCTTGAACAAACTGTTGATGCTATAAGAAAAAGAGAAAGATTTATAGTAGTTTTAGACCTGCTTCCTATATTTTTCTCACAGACGTAGCAAATAATACCTCAGTTTAATAGAAATATTTGTTCGTAGCTAATTTATTGCTGTTTTCCTACACTAATATTAAGCGAAATTAAAAAAAAATAACTTGTTTCTCTTGCCCTCTGCACATTTCTACAAAGGTATAGTGAAAAAAGATGTACGTAATCGTATATCTGTTGTGTTAAAATGGCTATTAAGGTGGTAAAAGAATTGCATGAAAAGAACTAATATTTTCGAATTCGAGTTGTTTTTATTTCACTTAGTTTCCTTGTGTTACATTCATTTCTTAAAAATAAATTTAAGTAAAAAATAATAAATAAATAAATAATAGAAAATAAATTTAAATGTAAAAGTATACCTATTGACGGTTCCTAATTAATTTTAAATCTCCTTCCTTCAAGGTACAAGAAAGCCATCCTTAATTTTTTTTGTTTCCATTGGGGGAGTACATTCATTTAAATAAATATAACATAGAAAGAACAATAAACATCAAAGCACAGCAAAAGAAGTAACGACCCAAGAGCTCTCTGGCACTCCAATGTCTTGCAATCTCAGAATCAGTTCCATGGAGTGTCTTGCAACATTGCAGGTATTTTTTATTCATGGCTCTTTCAAGCCACAAAGACGACAGTAGGATGGTCATATACACCTATAAGATATAAGTGTTCCCCCAGATAGTCATGTCCTGTTACAAGTCTGAAAAAAGCTACTGCATTTCGGCGAGGTTTATCTGGTATTGTATCTAGCTCTGTCTTCCATTTCTTACTCTTTATTCCCTCCCATAGTTCTGAAAAGGTCCTCATTTTCAAAATGTTTTTTATATATAGTTTTACGGAATAGTAAAACATTCCAGAATATTTCGGTTGAAAAAATTTAGTGCCCTTTCGGGCAAGGAAATCAGCCTGCTCGTTACCATAGATATCGCAGTGGCTAGGATCCACTGGAGAAATACTTCTTCTGCTCTAGAAGTCCGATGAGCTAAAGTGTTACAAAACTTTAATATTGATTTAAAATTGTTGCTTGTGTTTCATATTTCCAATACTATAGCCTGCAGGGATTATTCGTGACAGAAGAAATGAAAATTTAATTTTTAATTAATTGTTTCCATTTTTACACATATTAAAATTTCCTAAAAGCTCATGAAAAAAAAGAGAATATTAAATTTCCTCGATAACGATAGAAAGTTAATAACTTCTCGTGGCATTACCAATCACTTAGATGAGAGATTTTTATGATATAAATTGAAAAAGTTTTATTAGAAATAGGATGTTAATGGATAAACAGTATTTGTTATGTCTTTCCAGAAGTCTGAAAGTAAACTCTAATTTTAAAATAGATGTTCAAGAAGAAAAAATCCTTTATGAGCATTTTATATACTTTTATTGAAACTTGTGTTTTATAAATGATGTTATATTCTTATAATAATGATATTATATTCTTATAATAATGATATTATAAACAGTTGTGCAGGGGCCTGATAGCCGAATGGCTAGCGCTCTGGCGTTCGGTACCGCAGGTATCGGGTTCAAATCCCGGCTTTGCCCATGGGTGTTGTAGTGGTTCGGAATCCGCTGTAAGTCCCGGCCCTAAAAGGATCGTAGAGCGCTGCGGGGGCATTGTTACTCCGCGTCCGTGGCTTACCATCAAGTTGCACGCCCCCCCTGGGTAATGCAAAGTGAGTAACATCGGTGCAGCCCTTGTGGCGAAAGATCACAGTCTATTTGCCAGCTGCATTAGAAGAAAAAAAATAAACAATTGTATACAGCAAAAAATAGTTTTTATTACATGGTATGTAAAATTCATTTCCTTCAACAGTTATTCTGATGAATGTAAATAAGAAACATTAGCAATAATTTAATGTTTATATAACTTATATTATATATATTCAAAAGACATATTAAAATGTAATCATTTCAGTTATTTAAAGGAATGAATTCGGGTTTTTTAACTATAAGTAACAAATTGAACCCTGAAATAATTCTAAAGTGTTTTACAACTCTCATATCGATATAAAGTTGTTGGTTGTGCTTCATGTTTCCAATATTATTCCCTAAAGGGATTGTTCGTTGTGACAGAAATAATTAAATGCAAATTTTCAATATAAATTTATTATATTAGGTTGGGGGAAAGTAATCCATTATTTTTACGTGAAATTCAAGACTTTTTTTAACATGTTTCTGATTATCAATTTTGGTCAAATATGCACCATTTTGTTCTATAATTTGTTGCCGTTTTAAAGCCTCTTAATGCCTCTCTCATATTTGGTCTTGGTCTTTATTGGCGAAAAACTCTAGTATTCGATTTTCACAATCTTCTCTTAATGCCAATTTCTTAACACTAAGGAAATTTTGCAATGCAAGAAAAGCATGGTAATCGCTTGGTGCCAGGTCCGGACATGGTGGATGCATCAAAACTTCCCAAATAAGCTTCCGGAGTCTTTGGCGAATCACTACAGACGTGTGTGGTCTGGCGTTGTACTGATGGAACACAACACCTCTTCTGTTGGCCAATTCTGGCCGTTTCTGATCAATCGCTATCTTCAAACGGTCCAGTTGTTGACAATAGAGATCCGAATTTAGTGTTTGACCGTATGGAAGCAACTCATAAAAATTATTCCTTTCCAGTCGCACCAAAAGCACAACACAATATATATATATATATATATATATACATTAGAATTTCGAAAACAGGTCGGAATCTGAACTTTTTTAATAAATAAATAAATAATCAAAAGAACAAATCGATTTTTAAGAACAAATATCCCATCTCACATTCATAATTTTTTATTCGTAAAAATGTTCTTTATTGCAAAATATTCTGGTATATAATAAGACCATTTAAAAACACTTTTAAAGCAAAATATTTTATACTTAACAGCATGGTTTCAGACTCATTCCTTTTTTTCTTTTACAAAATTCTGAGACATATAAACTGTAAAAAAAAAAAAAAAATCCTGAAAAGGATGCCGGTTTTAAGTTGACGTTCATCCTCATCATTTTGTTACTTAATTTCCTGTGGAAGCAAACCAGCACAAACAAAAAATAAAATCAATAAAAAAAAGGATACAGAAGTTTTTTTTTAAATAGCAAGGTAAAACCAACATGCGGTAAATCGCTCTTCAACTATAATCGCTTTAATTATGATTTTCAAGTTCCTTCTCATTTTTTTAATTCTTGACAAAGAATAATGAGATGTAAATTTTCTACTAAGTAAGAGCAATTTTTTTATAATCTTCAATAATCATTAGTCCATAAAATAAGGCGACAAACTGCTTATTTTTATATATGCATCGCGATTCGTCCATTATCATTATTTCAATGAACGTAATTACCATTAATGATAATTATGTCAACAGAAATATTTTAAATACGCAGATTATTTAAATTTTGTCCAAAGTTAATATATATTTATTGCATTAGAAATGTTAAGTTGACATATTTTTTTTATTTATCCTGTATTTATTTTTATAGATGAAAATCGATTAATCTCTCAGCATTATTTCGATGAACATAATTACCGTTATGGATAATTATGTCAACTGAAATCTTTCAAATAAACAGATTATTTAAATTTTGTCCGAACTTAATATGCATTTATTACAATAGAAATATTAAACAAATATATTTTTTTACTTATCTTGTGTTTATTTTAATAGAAGAAAATCGATTCATCTATTGTCATTATTTCGATGAGCATAATTATCATTATTAATAATTATGTCGACTGGAATATTTTAAATATGCCGATTATTTAAATTTTGTCTAAAGTTAATATACATTTATTATACACTATGTGGAAGAAAGTGACGGGACACGACAGTATAACGACATAGACACATATTTATTAAAATTAATAGGTGGTAGGGCCTCCTTTGACTGCGATCACCGCTGCAACCCTTCTGGGCATGCTTTCCGCTAAATTAGCCATAGTGGCAAGAGGAATTTCCTTGAAAATGTTTAACAGGAAGTTCCATAGTTCAGGCTTGCTTTTGGGGAGTAGGGTGTAGGCCCTCAACCGACGGTCCAATTCATCCCAGAGATGTTCAACTGGGTTAAGATCAGGGCTCTGCGCCGGCCACTCCATGCGTTTAACGTTGTTGTTCACATACCAATCAAGAGTCCTCCTTCCAACATGGCATGTTGCGTTGTCGTCTTGATAACAGAAATTATCCATACCGTACGTTGCCCACAAGGTAGGCAGGACATGATTGTCGAGAATATCACAGTATCTATCGGCATTCATCGCACCATCAACCTTCATCAGTGGGCCAGCCCCATACCAGGAGAAACAGGCCCATACCATCAATCCTCCTTCACCAAACTTTACAATTGGGACGACACACTCGGGCAAAAGGCGTTCTCCTGGTAAACGCCGTACCCAAACACGTCCATCGGAACGAAAAAGTATAAATCGTGACTCGTCACTCCAAAGGACGCGTTTCCAGTCATCCAGAGTCCAAGTACGGTGGTCTTTGGCCCATCGAAGGCGCGCTTTCTTGTTGGTTTTCGTAATCAAAGGCTTATGGGCCGCCGAACGTCCAGTGTAACCTAACTTATGGGCCTCGATACGAAGAGTCTTGGTCGAAACGGTCACACCTGTAGCTTGTCTAAACTCATTAGCGATGTTCTCCATGGATGTTTGACGGTTACGTCGAATCTCCCTGCCGAGCACCCGCCGGTTCCTGCTGGTGAGAACTGTAGGTCGTCCACTTCGGGGTTTGTTCTGACAGTGTCCCTCAGTCTTGTAGCGATACACAACACGTGCTGTAGTTGATTTTGAGCAGTTACGGAGACGGGATATCTCCCTAATTGACACCTTGGTAAGATGCAATCCAACCAACACACCTTTCTTGAACTGAAACAACTCTTCCCGTAGCGGCATCTTGACAAAAAACAACTCTAGTCGACTCCACAGAGTATTTATAGGATATGGCTGACACGTGACACCTATTATTGCGCATGTGTCAGCTGTATTGTCGACTTTCCTACTTTTCGAGGGGTGTCCCGTCACTTTCTTCCAGATAGTGTATTATAAATATTAAGTCAATACATTTTTTGATTTATCATGTGTTTATTTTGATAAATGAAAATCTATTCATCTATTATCATTATTTCGATGAACATAATTATCATTATTGATAATTATGTCTACCGAATTATTTTAAACAAACAGATTATTTAAAATTTGTCCAAAGTTAATATACATTTATAAAATTAAAAATATTAAAGCATTTTTTTTTATTTATCATGTGTTTATTTTTATAAATGAAAATCGATTCATGTATTATAATTTTGATGAACATAATTACCATTATTGATAATTATGTCGACCGAAATAATTTAAACACTTGATAATTTAAAATTTTTTCAAAGTTAATATACATTCATAACATTAAAAATATTAAATCAATATTTTTTTTATTCATCATATTTTGTAAAGTATAATTCTTTGTTATTGTAATAGAGTTGTCAATAGGATAAACAGTTTTTTTAATATATATGAAATATGTTAAACACACAAATAATTTAAAATTCCTCCGAAATTAGTTTACATTTACACCTTAAAAAATATTATACCAATATATTTTATTTTATTCATCATATTTTCTAAAGTATAAATATTTGTTATTGTAAAAGAGTTCTCAATATGATAAACTGGTTTTTTTTTAATAATATGCAAGTGAAATTAGGCATGCTGGAAAATTTACTCTTAATATTTGTTTCGAAAAAAGTAAATATTTATACCAATGTACCACTAAATAAATGTCTGATGTGTTTATTCATTAAATATCTGAGTAAATAAATAAAATCTTAATTATATTGTTTTATTTTCTTTAGTAAATGTAAACAAAATTTTTAATTTATGACATAGTTTTTGTGCATATTAATATTAATCTAAAAAATTTCAATCACATTTTTTACATGAATTTTTAAAAACCTGATATTTGTTCATTTTTATCATTTTTATCATTTTCTTCAGATAAAGCTTCAGTGTACAAAAGGAAAAAAAATTCTGTCGTTAATTCCTGTAATTTATTTTTATAATGTATTTATTAAATTCTGAATTTCTGTATCTGCCTCAACATTTTTGTCTACATAATGGGTTTTTTCATCTAATTAAATATTTTATTATTTTATTATGCTTTTTTTTCATAGCTGAGCGCCTGCTGTGCTTTTATTTTTTAATGTAATGACTCTTATATCAGAAACAGTAGGATCCAAGAATCTGTGTTCATTATTATATGTTATTTGTTATTCATTAAAAACGAACCATTTCCGAATGGCAACTTTAATTTCTGATGAAATAGAAGTATAAGGCATTTTAAGTCCCCGACTTTCAACTGAAATCATCTCGGATTCCCTTTTTCTATGAGAGAAAACCTTGGAAACTCCCATCATGCAATGCGATGCACAATACTTTGTCATAGTCTATATAGAGCTTATCTTTTTTCAGAAAAAAAAAATGGAACCCACGTCACCAAAATCTAGGGCACGAATCCAGTCCAATGAGCATAAAACGGAATGAAAAGATAGTCTACATCAAAAATTAAGTCCAGTACATATCACAATAAAAATGTCTTATCAGAATTTTTAGTAATCTCTGTCACTAGAGTTAATATTAAGTCTTTTTTTTTTTTTTTTTTCATATTCCCCTTGGTAGACAGCAACATCTAGACCAAATCCAAGAACCCTTATGATATCATGGAAGGAGGAAAAGGGGGGGCAGCTTTTATTGTGATGGAGCACTCTTAGGTAAAAGTCTGAATTAGCTCTGTGACGTTGAAGAAGGAGGGAAGTGCCTTCCGGGAGGACTTTTAGTGGGAACTCCCCCTCATTCGCGTATAGTATGGGAGAAACCCCGGAAATTTCCACCAGGTAAACTGACTAACGAGGTAAGATGCTGAACATCCCAAACACCCATCGAGTCTCCTCGTTTCTTGAAACAGTGTCTACAACAAAGCCGTCAGCGGAGTTAACCTCCACCCTAATACTCATCTGCGGTGTACTTTTCCATCGAGCCACGAGTCGACCATCAATTCTATACAGGTTTTTAATATGTTATTTCTTTAAATGTGAGATTTAAGTATTACTGTTTTCCCAACATGTTGTTCTAATACAGATGGCAATACAGAGATAGTTAATGTTTATGCCATAAACAAGGGTTACTCATTCAGCACTACCCAGGTCACACGTGTAGCTTGAAGATATGCTACGGGCGCTACTAACACTACCCCCACAACGCTCTACGATCATATTAGATCGGAACCTACGGTTTAAAGTGGATTCCGAACCACTACAAACATCCATGGCACCGCCGGAACTCGAACCCGAAGCCGAAGCCTGTGGTACCGAACGCCAGAGCGCTAGCCACTCGGCCATCAGGCCCCTGTTTCCCCATCATTTAGGTACATAAGAAAGGGTATTTCTATAATATCTAATATATGTACACTATAAGTATTTTTGTATTATTTTTCTTTTTCTAACAAATCAACACAAGTAAAATTTCTAAAAGTATATTAACAAAAGTATAGCCTTAGACAAAATTCGTTTATATTTAATGACTGACATAAGCCTGGAAAATTGATCCATCACTTTTAAGTAACCTTTTGTAAGAAATTTTTGGCTTAATGAGGGACTATTTATCAAAATTACTTATTTTAGCTCCATCAATCAAAGAGAATTTCCTAACCAATGACTTATTTTAATAAGAAATTTTTCTTATTGGGAAAACTTTAGTTTATTAGTTAAAAGTTATTGAGAACAACATACTGAGAATTTTGTCGCTTTAAAATGAGAGGTTCAAATTAAATATTATTTAAGATTTTTTTTTCATCTCACTATTTTGAATTATTTTTTACAATATTATAATTTCATAATCCCCTTGTATAAATATTAAATTCTAGCTAATGTTTTTTGATTATTTATAACCATTAGAACAAATGATGAAGGAAACGATTTTTATATGTATTTATGTATTATTTTTATGTGTATTATATTTTTAACGATTTTTATAAATAATTTGAATTTTTTTTTTCGCAATATTATGTTTTCATATTTCACTTGCATAAATATTAAATTCTAGCTAATGTATTTTATCTAGTATCATTATAATAAATCATAAAGAAAACGATTTTTATGTGTATTATATTTTTAACGATTTTTATAAATAATTTGAATTATTTTTTCGCAATATTATATTTTCAAATTTCACTTGCATAAATATTAAATTCTAGCTAATGTATTTTATCTAGTATCATTACAATAAATCATAAAGAAAACGATTTTTATGTGTATTATATTTTTAACGATTTTTATAAATAATTTGAATTATTTTTTCGCAATATTATCTTTTCATATTTCACTTGCATAAATATTAAATTCTAGTTAATATATTTTATCTAGTATCATTATAATAAATCATAAAGAAAACGATTTTTATGTGTATTATATTTTTAACGATTTTTATAAATAATTTGAATTATTTTTTTCGCAATATTATATTTTCATATTTCACTTGCATAAATATTAAATTCTAGCTAATGTATTTTATCTAGTATCATTACAATAAATCATAAAGAAAACGATTTTTATGTGTATTATATTTTTAACGATTTTTATAAATAATTTGAATTATTTTTTCGCAATATTATATTTTAATATTTCACTTGCATAAATATTAAATTCTAGCTAATGTATTTTATCTAGTATCATTACAATAAATCATAAAGAAAACGATTTTTATGTGTATTATATTTTTAACGATTTTTATAAATAATTTGAATTATTTTTTCGCAATATTATATTTTCATATTTCACTTGCATAAATATTAAATTCTAGCTAATGTATTTTATCTAGTATCATTACAATAAATCATAAAGAAAACGATTTTTATGTGTATTATATTTTTAACGATTTTTATAAATAATTTGAATTATTTTTTTCGCAATATTATATTTTAATATTTCACTTGCATAAATATTAAATTCTAGCTAATGTATTTTATCTAGTATCATTACAATAAATCATAAAGAAAACGATTTTTATGTGTATTATATTTTTAACGATTTTTATAAATAATTTGAATTATTTTTCGCAATATTATATTTTAATATTTCACTTGCATAAATATTAAATTCTAGCTAATGTATTTTATCTAGTATCATTACAATAAATCATAAAGAAAACGATTTTTATGTGTATTATATTTTTAACGATTTTTATAAATAATTTGAATTATTTTTTCGCAATATTATATTTTCATATTTCACTTGCATAAATATTAAATTCTAGCTAATGTATTTTATCTAGTATCATTACAATAAATCATAAAGAAAACGATTTTTATGTGTATTATATTTTTAACGATTTTTATAAATAATTTGAATTATTTTTCGCAATATTATATTTTCATATTTCACTTGCATAAATATTAAATTCTAGCTAATGTATTTTATCTAGTATCATTACAATAAATCATAAAGAAAACGATTTTTATGTGTATTATATTTTTAACTATTTTTATAAATAATTTTAATTATTTTTTCGCAATATAATATTTTCGTATTGCACTTGCATAAATATTAAATTCTAGCTAATGTATTTTATCTAGTATCATTACAATAAGTCATAAAGAAAACGATTTTTATGTGTATTATATTTTTAACGATTTTTATAAATAATTTGAATTATTTTTTCGCAATATTATATTTTCATATTTCACTTGCATAAATATTAAATTCTAGCTAATGTATTTTATCTAGTATCATTACAATAAATCATAAAGAAAACGATTTTTATGTGTATTATATTTTTAACGATTTTTATAAATAATTTTAATTATTTTTTCGCAATATTATATTTTCATACTTCGCTTGCATAAATATTAAATTCTAGTTAATATATTTTAACTAATATCATTACAATAAATCATAAAGAAAATGATTTTTATGTGTATTATTTTTATATGTATTTATGTATTACTTTTATATGTATTTATGTATTATTTTTATATGTATTTATGTATAATTTTTATATGTAATATATTTTTAACGATTTTTGTATGTAGTAAAAACTGTTTTTTGCTGTATTACAATTGCAGGTATTTTCATTATTATAAGCATATAACAACATTAACAAAACTCAAATATAGATAAAAATATCTAAAATGCTCATAAAAGATTTATTTCTTGAGTGCCTATTTTAGACTTAGAATTTACTTTCAGACTTCAGTAAAGACGTAACAAATAATGCTTATCGATTAGTGTCCTACTTCCAATAAATCTTTTTCAATCTATATCATAAAACTCTCTTATCTAAATGACTGCTATTGTCATGTGAAGCTATTAACTTTCTGTTATTGTCATGTGAAGCCATTAACTTTCTGCCATTGTCGAGGAAACTTTATATTCCCTTTTTCTCATGCATAATGGAATACAAAAATGCATTTAAAAAATGGATTAAGTGATTAATTTATATTGAAAATTACATTTCCATTCCTTCTGTCGCGAATAATCTCTGCAAGACATAATGCTGAAAATACAGAATATAACTAACAATTTTATTTCGATATTACAATTTTAAAACACTTTAGTATTGCTTCAGAATTAAATTTGCTATTTACATTAAAAAAACAGATTAATTCATTTAACTAATTGCAGTAATTACAATTTAGTTTAATGTGTTTATACAAGTTATATTACAACTCATTCATTTATGTTTTTGTAATTTTTATGTCTAAATAATAATCTTCGTCTCATTTCCTGAAAATCATCTATAATCAACATCATAATTATTTGTATAAATTAAGGCTTTTAAAACTTTTTATAAGAAAACCATTTCTGGTACAATATTATTTACATCCACATGATATTGCAGTTTCTGAGAAAAACTGCAGTTCTAGTAATTAGATATCTTCCCATGCCATCTATTTTTTATAACAATCCTGCATACATTTGATACCAGCTAAGTTCCATTAAAAAAGCTTCAAGATTTCCGTTAAAAAAATGGATTAATTCATTTAACTCACTGCAATAGTTACAACTTAATTTAATGGGTTTATCAAAGCTATATTGTTACTCATACATTTAAGGTTTTGAAATTTTTATATCTATATATCAAATTTCGTCTAATTTTCTGAAAATCTTCGATAATTTACACCATAATTATTTGCATAAGTTAAGGCTTTCGTTAAACATTTTATAAGGACACCATTTTTGGAACAGAATTATATACATTCACATGATATTGCAGTTTCTGAAAAAAATTACAGTACTAGTAATTTGACATCATCCCATACCGTCTATTTTTTATAACAGTCCGTCATACTTTAGCAAATTCCATTACAAAAGCTTCAAGATATCAGATCCATTTATGCTAGCTATGTCAGTCAATCTTACGCTAGTATTATTATCGCTGGCCTTCTTTATAACGGTAAAGTACTGCAGTATTATTAATTACTTTAACATTTGTCTTAATTCGAACTAAAATAGCTGTCTGTTTCATCGAGCAGTTGAAGGTAATTATTCAAGAATTTTTTAAGGGGAAAATTGAAAAAAAAATGTGTTATTTTTTGTAAATTTTTAATTTGTATTGTTTTATTTATAAATATAAAAATATTTATATGCTTCCTATTATACACTATAAATAAGAAATAATCGTCTATTTTATAAACATATTGCATTTTCAATTTTTTTTAATAAATTGTCTGTATTTGAGCATATAGTTTGAAACAAACCAAAAAAATTATATTCGTTTCTATCAGCTTTACATCATGCTTTATTAGTAATCGATTCTTAATTTCTATTGTCTAGTCAATTACCCCATTGAACTTCTATGGGGTAATTCTTCGGGATTCTAAACGCTAAATTTGCATCACGGGGTTCATTAATCATTTCACAGCAATGCTTTTATCCACTAACGCCATCTAGATTTAAACGAAGGAAACAGAGACCGACACAATTAAAAGGCTTTGAACAGTTTCCATTAGTTGTATTGTGTATTTTGAGATAGACATGCCTTGTGATATTTGAAGTTATCACAATACATCTGTATCTCAACAATACATACACACTGATACAGATGCAGTTATATTTGTATAAACATATACATGTATCTTATGAAGTAAATTAAAAACCTTTTACAAGAATTAAATCGATTTACACTTAAGTTTTTGATTCAAATGATCTCCAATATTTTTGCGTTAGTTGATTGGAACATTAATGAAAATTTATAGAATAATAAATCATTTAAGTTTTAACTTTTGAGATATCATGATGATTAATTGGGTAATCATCTTTAATTTTAAACTTTTCTCGACCACTTTTGTGTTAATAGTTTCATGAATACGTTTTTTTTTTTAATTGTAGACAGAAGCAATGCAAAAAAATAGTACATTCTGTTAAAAATTTTAGATTAAAATACTTGTAATTGTATACAAAATTTCGACTATGTTTCAGTTTGAACGTCTTACATGTACTTATGTTTCTTTAAAATCCCATTTGAAATGTTTTCTATTTAATTTTGTTTTTAAGCATAATCTCATTTCAATTCATCATAAAAAAAATATTTCTTTTAACTTGGTTTTAAATAAAACTGTTCATGAAATTTTACCATGGTACAAATATCCAAAAAGTGGTAGGATTTAGAATATTTCAACTAAAACACTTTTATAATTAAATAAACCTCTAAAATTCAATCCTTCTTATCATACAGATCCTATTTATATCAGAAACAAAAAAAAACTTCAAATTACTTTTCTTTTATAACGATATTTCTTCACTAATAATGTTTTTATCATTAAACAAGTGCTGACCATTTAATATAAAATTTATTCGTCAATCCATTAAAATTTTCAAAAAGAGAACTACATTGACGTAGGTAATTCACCATCACTTTCTTAACAAAACATTATCACTTCACTGTCTGTAAAGAACTTAGCTGTACGATAAGAGTTACGAATAGCTACGTTTGAATAAAACTGTTCCTAAAATTTAAATAAAACCTTATAGATATAGATCCTTTTTACATCAGAAGCAAAAAACTACATTAACCTGCAGAGAACTACATTGACGTGGGTGATTTACCATCACCTTCTTAACAATTATACTATGGATACTTTATCACTTCAATTGTCTGTAATTGTTTACCAGCGACACTTTATCTCTTCAATTGTCTGTAAAGAAATTGTCTCTAAAATTTTTTCCTTCTTATATAAATTCTGTTTATATCAGAAACAAAAAACATTTAAATTACTTTTCTTTCATAACAACATTTCTTTACTAATAATATATCATTAAACGAGTGCTGACCTTTTAATATATTTCGTCAATCCATTAAAATTTTCATAAAGAGAACTACATTGACGTAGGTAATTCACCATCACCTTCTTAACAAAACATTATCACTTCATTGTCTGTAAAGAACTATACGATAAGAGTTACGAATCGCTCTAGGCGACACCATTTTCAGAAATTACTTTGTCATTGAAAATTAACAGAGCTTTACTAGATAGAATCGTACGGTAATTGAACTCGAAAAGGACGTAATATGTACATTGTGCTTGAAATAAATTATATCATGCTGATTAAATCTTTATTATTAATTCGCAATTTTCATCAGCCTTTTTTTTTATTTTCTAAATTTCATTTTCTTTACTTTCATTGTAGGAAATAGTTAGTCGTTTTTTAACATACCATCTAATTAAAACCTTCGCTAAAAGAAGTGAGTACGTCAGTTTTTCTAATTATAAAATCATTTGCACAAAGCTAACTCATCAATCTTTTTTTTTTTTTTTTTTTTCTGATCGAAGAAGGAGTAAAGTGCAAGAGCTATTTTAATTACTATTCGAGAATTTTAAGAAACACTAAAAAAAAATGACTTCATTATGTGTAAGTATTATAAGGCATAAGGGAACTTTTTTATTGATATGTCGAAAAAAGAATTATGAATAATAATGAAGTTCAAAATGTATTAAGAAAGGTCAATTGTTGAATTTTAGAAACTAAGTAATTTGTGGCAAATTTGGCATTTGCCATTAAAATAATTGTGTTATTCATACAATTGTTGCAAGTAATTTTTGGGTTCAAAAGATAATGAGTCGGGATTCTAACATTTCGTGGTTGAAATAAATGTTTAAACATATATTGAAAAATTGACATTGTGTTAATATCTTAGCTATGATAACCAAGAATTTTTTTTTTTTTTTTGCAATGATCTTTCTTAAAACTTTTAATTTTTCTACAGGAATCTAAAGCTTTTTTTCCTTATATTCTTCATAGCTGTTATTTATACATCAAGAATATGATTTTATTTGTAGTACAAAATAAATATTTAGATGATGAGCAGAGAAAAAAACATGTTGCTGAAAATGCAATAACAAGAAGTTCAGTAAAGCTAAAACACCTCATATCAATCGTGGTGAATATTCAATTTTAATGATGACATCCATAATTATGTCCTCTCATTCAAAAAATGAATAAACTTATTTTTCAAATTGTCATCTTGATAATCTTACCAAAACACATATTCTTTATACTTCCACGAATATTGTATTGCATATTTACTGTTATTTAATTTCTGTAAAAGAAAATAATTCATTAAACACAACTTCCAATATTCATATTGCTTATTCGAATAAGGCATTTTATTACATAATGCAAAACATATGTTTACAGGTCTTTATTCTTTAGCAATATGTATAATTTCTATCAATTGCCATTGTCCAGTCAAATTAATTATTACTGCATTTTTCAAATCAACTCGCATGTTTTAAGGTATAAAATTTATAATATATAATATACATAAATATAAATATGAATGCAGTGTTGTTGTTTTTTTAAATATTAAACCTAATTTTGACTGATTTTTTAAACTCATTCTGATTGGGGAAAACAATCATGTGACCAAAACAGAGTAATTCATCTATGACATCACTGTTTATTATCAATATTTTTATCTATTCTAAGGAGCATCAATGAATAAAAACAAGTAATGTAAGAAAAAAAAAATTTAAGTCAATTCCTACTTTTTTTTTCACTATATTGCAGAAATTCCTTTATAAATAATTTTCATTCATTTTTTTTAAGTTTATCTGGCGCCATCTATTGATAGACACATGCAACTAATCTAAAAAAAAATGTAATCTAAAAAAAAACTAAAATTAATTAATTAAATTTAATTACTGAATTAATATTTGAAAAAACTGTATTAGCAGCAAGTGTCACCCACTACAAGTTTAAAAAAAATTTATTTGAATTTGAGTGGATGAATAAAAAGTATTTTATTATCGATTGAAAATTTAAACAAGATATATATAGGGAGCGTGTGAGCTAATAGAAGGAATTGAATGATTGCTGAATATTCTTTTTGTTTCAAAGCAGAAAGCAAACTGCCTGGGATAGAAATGCTGTCTTCCCCAGCTACTTGAGTTTTTAACCACTTTGGTAGATGAAATTTCTTCCTCCCACTTCCGAGGAATTCCACAGAGTCCAAAGAATTTTGACACGCAGGAAGAATTTCAGCAGGAATTACCACAAATTTGGATGTTGCATTGAAGAAAAACAGATAAACTCTTAACTAGTGATTCAGATTGTCGATGCTAGAAATTCTGCAACCATCTCCACCATTTACTCGTTTTCTCTGATAATTTTAGTTTACATCAGCAGCGAACCTTTATTTCATGAAAACTAAATAAATGTATGACATTTTAATATATTCTTAAATTACACGTTGCAATTGATAAATATTAGATTTTTTAAGTAAAAGCAGTTTCGCCTTTTGAGATATCTTAGTAAAAATATAAAAAATTTTCTTTACATAAAAATTTGAACGCATTTTATTATTTGCAGTAAATACCCTTCTTTCATTAGATAAAGAAAATATATTATGCTACTTGTTGCATTCTCTACATATTATGCTACTTGCTGTATTCTCTACATATTATGCTACTTGTTGCATAAAAAGTATAAATTTAGTAGGTCATTTAAATGATACAGAAATTATTCTAATTATTAAAACCATAATTAAAATTTAAATAATTCTTAAACTTTATTGGGTTCCCTGTATATATTTATATACATTTACTTTACCATATAAAAAATGATGTTATTATTATATATTTTCTGAGTTCTTTAAATATTTTTAAACAATTTATCTTAGTAATGGTGTAATTAATGGAACAATATTAAATGATCTTGTAAAATTCATTAATATCTATTTTCTAAAATTATTAAATTATTACAAAGTTTATTTATAATCAATTAAAAAGTTATATAAAGGACATGAAAAAACATTTAGGCCAATAAAAATATTTACTATTGTGTTCTGAAATACTTGTTCTTAAAATTAAAAATAATAGTAGATCTCAATAGTATAACCATATTTACTATGGTGTTCTAATTACATACATCTTAAAAATATTATAAGAAAAATTCAGTAATTGTATTCTTTTGCAAATAAATAATTATAGGAAAACAATTTTTTATTTGTAACTAAAATATTTTCAGCCTGAATCTATTAATTAAATTATCCAAAATTTAAATTTTGATTAGAGAAAATTTTAAAATGTGACCAGGTAACAACATTTTTAGCAGTGCATTTTAATTTATGTGAAATAAAAATGTATAGTGATAAGGCAAAACAAAAATTGTTTAATAAATTTTAATAATGAAACCAAGCAAACAAAAATAAATAAATGTAGTAAAAAATGAATTTAAACTAAATTTTGAAATATGTTCGTAAGAAGAAAAAAATACAGGCAATGAATTATTTTTTGTTTTCATTTAAAATAAATATATAAGATATTGGATGGTTCATGAATTATTAAAAACCTTATCAGACAACGACGAATAGTCTTTTTAAATTATATCTAATCAAAATAGGTCAAATGAACTATCTCCATTCCAAAAAAATGAATGCATAGACATATTTTTAAAGTAAAGTCAATTTTTCTTAAGATAATATTCAACGGATAGATTAACTTGAAAAAATATTTAAGTTATTTATACAAAATCAATTTTCAAAGCAATCGATTTGAAATTTTTAAAAAAATTAAAACTAGTGGATTTAGTTTTTAATTTAATCTAAAAAATTAATATTATATTAGAGATCGCTATGTTAAAAAATTAAAACTAAATAAAACGATTTTCATTATTTTATATATTTTTTACCTTCATATTTGGTATATTTCGTTCTATTATGTGCCTCTTCAATTTTATTACGAAATTGTAGATTATACATTATATTTAAAAAAATATGTTGTCTTTTTTAATATAAATAGAAAGTGTGAATTAAAAATTCTGCAATAAGAAAATTAATATTGATTATGATATTGAGATATTAAAAAGGATTACATAAAAAACATTAAATTTTTTTAATAAAATTATATATAATACCTTAAAGAAAAATACGTTTTCTGTTTTAACATGAATAGAAAGGGGGGAACTAAAAATTATGTAATAAGAAATATAATATATTTGTACAAAAGAAAAACATCAGAAGGATTTTAATCCGGAGAGGTTTGATAAAAAAGGGAATCATTGTATATATATACTGTGTGTATTTGTAAAGTAAGATTCATATAAAATACAATAGAAAAGAAAGACAAAATACAAATTAATGGACAAGAGACTTATTAAAGTCCAAATCAATCTATAAAACACAGTTATAAAATAACATAGTTTCTTGTGCGCCTAAGTCAAACCAAAAAAAAAAACTTTTCTTTTTTTATTTCCAATTGTAAGTCAATGCAAAAAGGGAGAAAGTACAGAATAAAAAAGAAAAAGAAAATGTACACATAAGAGTTCAACAAAGTTGATAGAAGTCATTGCCTTAAGAGTTCTGTAGCTTGCCAGTATCTCGCCGTTTCGGATTTGCCATGAAGTGCCAAGCAACTATGGAGATAAGCTCCGTTCATTAGTTTTGCCGAATCACAAGGAGGGTAGTTTGGCTGGTCGATAATCCCAATGCGATGTAAATGTTCATTAGATCAGTTATTTTAATTGAGACAAGTCACCAGCAATCCGTTGCAATACGCACCATAAAAACTAAGTAATGCAAAAGTCAGAAATGTAGATTCAAGACCTGGAGATTTTAGACTCCATGATCTCTCACATTTCGATAATCAGGATAACTGAAATGTTGCTCTGTCAATTTTAGTTTTGTATCCCGCGCCACAGGTTTTACAATTTACAAAAGACGACCGATTGCTTGCTCACTAAGATAATTGGGTTTTTTTACGAGTTCAAACTGTCAGTCCTACGAGACAAACTGTCAGTCAGTCCTACACTCAACAATCATATTAGACTGGAACTTTCGGGGGCTTGCGGTTTAAGGTGGGTTCCGAATCACTGCAAACATCCATGGCATTGTCGGGACTCGAACCAAAACCCCTGTGGTACCGAGCGCTAATCACTCGGCCATCAAGCTCCCTATTATATTATTAATCAATTTAAATTTTAACATAATGTTTCTCGTTAATTTTAAAACAATTTTGTATCACATAATAATAACTTTCAAAAAGTGGAACAAAATAACAATTTTTTTTTTTTAAATATAAAAGTATTCTGTTTTGATAAGTTCTCTTATATTTTAAAAACTTATGTTACGTGACTTTTAGGCAGAGTTTTTCTTTATAGGACTAATTCATTAATTCCAAAAAACCTCAAATTTTTTGTTTAATTTTTTGTAGCTACTTCAAGTAATAAATTTAATAGTTTTTTTTAATTTTCTGTTAATGAACTTTAAACGAAAATTTTAGCTTTTTTTTTTTTTTTTTTTTAAAAGGAAAAAAAATATTGTCACATCAAAATTTAATATTGTGGGTTTTTAATTGATTTAGCGAGAATAATTCACCCTTATTGGACAAATCTCATTAAAAATATCTTTAAAAGCTATAAAAATTACTATTCAATCAGTAAGATAATATTTTCCAGAAAAGATGTAGAAGATAAAATCACGCACAAAATTAGATAAAGTCAATGTGGGGAAAAATTTTCCATTAATTAAGAAGAAAGTAATTATTTCAAAGGCACATTTTCTCTTGCTTGATTTTAATTAAAGTGGAAGTTGTCCATACGCGGTGTAATTAGCACTAGTCGTCTTAACGGAAAATATTTCACTCTTTTTCACACGAACGGAGAGTGGAAGTTTAAATTAATATTTTTAAAAAAATGATTCTAAATATAAAAAGTAGGCTTCAAAAAAAAATTTTAATTCTGAGAAATTTCAAATTAAAAAAAAAAAACTTATTCTATTTATGTTAGTATATTATTATTATTTTTTTTTTTCTAATGCAGCTGGCAAACACTTAGACAGTTGTCTTTGACGCCTTAAGGTAAGTGTTGTACCGACGTCACTCACTTAGCACTACCCAGGAAATGCGTGCAACTTGAAGATAAGCTACGGACGCGGAGTAACAATACCCTCGCAACACTCTACTATCATGTTCGACCGGGACCTACGGTTTAAAGTGGATTCCGAACCACTACAAACATCCATGGCACCGCCATGGATTCGAATCCGAAACCTGTGGTACCCAGGGCCAGCCAATCTATTATTATTATTATTATTTCTCAAACAATCCAATCATTGTCATATATATATTTCTTCAGTTGTTAAAAACGAATATGCACTTCCGATTACAAAAAGGTTTCAAATAATTTAATGATGTTTTCTTGACTGAGGCAGATTACATACTGCTGTTTATTAAATTTAAATAAGCAAAATTGCAACGATTTTCTAAGAGATAACATTTCAGAATTGTTGCCTCTAATTTTTCGCATATTAAAATAAAATTTAGCAATTAACTTTTTGGAGAAAAAACCTGTAAACCTATAATTAATGATGCATTTCCTTAACTATTAGTTTTTAGCATATTATCAGTTAAAAATATTTGTTAAAGATTCAAATTTTACACTTAGATTCTGTTACATATTTCTATTATGTATGTATATAAACATACAGATTGATCATCAATGGCTAAACAGCCACATGGGGCCAAGGTCGTCTGCCTACTGGCAGATTTCGAGACGAGAGATACTTTTTTTCTTTGTACGTGGTAGGGTTGCCAGCTCTACGCCCAGCATTCTACAGTCATATTAGACCGGGACTTGCGGTTTAAAGTGGATTCCGAACCACTGCAAACATCTATGACACCGACGAGACTAGAACCCGAAACTTGTGCCACCTAGCGCTAGTCACTCGGCCATCAGGCCCCATATATATAGATTAGATTTTTAAATAACCTTCCAGAAATGTATAATCTGTTCATTTCCAATAATTGCATTTGCAACAATAACAGTCCTTCCATCTAAATTTGCAAAGAATTCAACAAGGAACATTATATTTATAAAAATTCACTAATCTTTATTTACACTACTTTATATCTGAAAACATGTTTGTCTAATTCACAAACATCTTTTACATATGGAGATGACCTATACGTATTTAGCCATCGAAATGTTCTCAAAATCTCCAATAGAACTGACATTAAAAAAAACTAGGTAATACAAACAAAGTTGAGGTAGATTTTCTTGATATCTGTATAAATAAACATGGTTCTTTAGAAAACAATATTTTTAGTAAACTGTACGATTCCGGCATGGTAATCAAATTAGAATACGCTGCAAGGTGGAAACAGGGGTCGGACGTGCACGCGAGAGGAAAAACAGTCCAACCAAGAAATGAATTCAAAGTCGAAGATCAAGAATAAAAACAATAGACGAAAGCGGAAGTTCAAGAAAAGCGCTGGGCGGCTGACTTGGGAGTTCGAGCAGAGAGGGCTCATGAAAATTGACGAAGGTTGTCAGAACCCAGAGGAGTGGGAAATGGATTTTCCCCAAAAGGCTCGTTCCCACCGAGGCGTGAAGCGTTGAAGATTCACGCGGCAGGCAAGGCCCCTTCATACCGAAACGTCAGAAATAGCATTACGCCTAGTGAAGTTTCGCTTCGAGTTGAAAGTTGGTCAACTCGAAGCGGTGGATTTCAAACCGGTTTCAGGCAAACGGGGTGAGGCTAGTGATAGGTCAACGCTTCATTCTTAAACGCCTCACACCTCGGTGGGAACGAGCCTTAACTGTCGTATTCATGATTTAAGATTAATGTGTAAATAATTCATTATTGGTGTTTATATTGTTTGTGTGCCAACGGCCATACCATGCTGAATATACCGGTTCTCGTTCGATCACCGAAGTCAAGCATCATCGGGCGCGGTCAGTACTTGGGAGGGTGACCACCTGGGAACACCGCGTGCCGTTGGCATTCAAAATTTGTGCCAACGGCCGTACCATGCTGAATATACCGGTTCTCGTTAGATCACCGAAGTTAAGCATCATTGGGCGCGGTCAGTACTTGGGTGGGTGACCACCTGGGGAACACTGCGTGCCGTTGGCAAATTTGGGACCTGAATGGCCGAGTGTCTAGCGCTCTGGCGCTCGGTGCCACAGGTTTCGGGTTCGAATCCCGGCGGTGCCATGGATGTTTGTAGTGGTTCGGAATCCACTTTAAGCCGTAGGCCCCGGTCTTCTATGACTGTAAGAGCGTCACGGAGCAAAAGTCAGGCTTCTACCTACGGGTGCTCCATCACAACAGAAGCTGCTTCCTTCCCCTTCAATCATGAGTCCATATGGGCTCGTGGGCTTGGCCAGCCAAGTGGGATAAGAAACAACAACAACAACAACATATTGTTTGTGCAAATATGTTATAGTATGTTAAAAAAATTTATGTATGTAATATGTTATAGTATGTTAAATATGTTATGTAGATAAATCATCGAATGAACATGTTATTTTGAATCATTTCCAGTTGGTGTATAGGAATTCCATACTCAAACGGAATGAATTTCGTTTCAAAGATAACTTACTGACTTACACTCTGAAATTTCCGATATCAACATCAAAATACATCGTGATAACATCATTAATTTTCTTAGAAATAATATCATTTGCAACAGCATTCGCTCTTTATTTTCTCTTATTATGGTTAAGAGCCTTCTTATGGTTTACCATCTTCTTAAATCACTTACACTTTTTGATATTTTCTCGCAATAATTTTAAGAAATACTTAAAATACTTAGAATACTTCGTAAATTTCCACATAAATCATCTATCTTCCTATGCTGATAATTATATGACTTAAAATCATCGAATGAGCATGTTACTTTGAATCATTTCAAGTTATGTGTGTATAGGAGTTCCTTACTCAAACAGAAATTTCATTTCAAAGAATTGACTTGTATTCGTGAATTCCACCATCAAATATTAACTTGCCGCATATCGAAAACCTGCATATTAATTTTTTAAAGTACTCTATCCAGGGACGGATTTTCCTATAGGCTAACTAGGCTTCAGTCTAGGACCTCAAGATCAAGAGGGGCCTACATTCAAATTGTTAGCAAAATTAGAATTACACTATTTTAAAAACAGTAGACACTGAATCGAAAATAATTAGAAAATCTACACATATGACTAATAAACAATCAAAATAATTCATAATTTAACTTTAAATGCGATTTATTATGAAATAAATCTATCTGAATTGAATTTGCTTTAATCTTCAATGTAATGAATATATTTAATTTAATTTGATAGAAAATATGATAATTTTTATTGCATATTTTCTTTTCGTAGTCAAAGATTTTTATTATTTGAATTTTGTTTCTTTGTAAATGTTGTGTGTTATGTTTGATTAGTTATTGTTACAAGTACTATATAGGGTGCTGAGAATAAATATCCAAATAAGTGTTCCCGACTTTTTTTTATTTATTATCCGTGCCACATTTTTAATAAAGATTAGACAAATGACAACATGTTTCTTTTAACATATTGACATATATCACTGTAACGATGTATTTTATTATCTCTCATGTTATTTACAAACTTAAAAATGGGACGTGAAAGGGCCTCATAAGTGAAATAGCCTATGGCCTCTTTTCATCTAAATCAGGCCCTGACTTTATCCACCCCACCCCCAATAACTATCTTATGTCCATATTATTTTACTAAATACATGTTATGGAGTAAGTAATAAACAAACGAAACAATCAAGCAAAAAACAAACTTGTCAGAATAAATTCTCAACTTCATGCTTCTAGATTAAAGAATCTTTATTCGTGTTTCATTAGATGAATCAACACAAATCAACAATTACATGGTCTTGTGTAAAGTGACAAATTTTTCTATCATATATCCTTAAGTTGAAAATATTTATTTAAAATATTAATGTTGTAATCAGGGCCGGAATTTCCTATAGGCTAACTAGGCTTCAGCCTAGGGCCCGAAGATTAAGAGGGGCCTACATTCAAATTGTTAGCAAAATTAGAATTACACTAGAATAGTGTAATTCTAAAACAGTAAACACTAAAACACTGAATCGAAAATAAGGAGAAATTCTACACATATGACTAATAAACAAGCATAAAAATGTATCGGTTAAGATGAACGCGTTCGGGTCTATTTAATTTGATAGAAAATGTGATAATTTTTATTGCATATTTTATTTTCGTAGTCAAAGATTTTTATTATTTGAATTATGTGTCTTTGTAAATGTTGTGTGTTTTGTTTGATTAGTTATTGTTATAAGTACTATATAGGGTGCTGAGAATAAATGTCCAAATAAGTGTTCCCGACTTTTTTTTATTTATTATCCGTGCCACATTTTTCATAAAGATTAGACAAATGACAACATGTTTCATTTAACATATTGATATATATCACTGTAACGATGTATTTTATTATCTCTCATGTAATTTACAAACTTAAAAATGGGAAATGAAAGGGCCTCATAAGTGAAATAGCCTATGGCCTCTTTTCATCTAAATCAGGCCCTGACTTTATCCACCCCCCAATAACTATCTTATGTCCATATTATTTTACTAAATACGTGTTATGGAGTAAGTAATAAACAAACGAAACAATCAAGCAAAAAACAAACTTGTCAGAATAAATTCTCATCTTCATACTTCTAGATTAAAGAATCTTTATTCGTGTTTCATTAGATGAATCAACACAAATCAACAATTACATGGTCTTGTGTAAAGTGACAAATTTTTCTATCATATATCCTTAAGTTGAAAATATTTATTTAAAATATTAATGTTGTAATCAGGGCCGGATTTTCCTATAGGCTAACTAGGCTTCAGCCTAGGGCCCGAAGATTAAGAGAGGCCTACATTCAAATTGTTAGCAAAATTAGAATTACACTAGAATAGTGTAATTCTAAAACAGTAAACACTAAAACACTGAATCGAAAATAAGGAGAAATTCTACACATATGACTAATAAACAAGCATAAAAATGTATCGGTTAAGATGAACGCGTTCGGGTCTATTTAATTTGATAGAAAATGTGATAATTTTTATTGCATATTTTATTTTCGTAGTCAAAGATTTTTATTATTTGAATTATGTGTCTTTGTAAATGTTGTGTGTTTTGTTTGATTAGTTATTGTTACAAGTACTATATAGGGTGCTTAGAATAAATGTCCAAATAAGTGTTCTCCCCTTTTTGTTATTTATTATCCATGCCACATTTTTTATAAAGATTAGTACCAATCATAGCATGCTTCATTTAGCATATTGATATATATTACAGTAATGATGCCTTTTATTATCTCTCATGTAATTTACAAACTTAAAAATGGGAGATGAAAGGGCCTCCTAAGTTGAATAGCCTAGGCCCCTCTAAATCCAGCCCTGGTTGTAATTTCCTTAGTGAATATATGTATACTGCAATAATACAACTTTGGGTACCTTTTTTTAAAAAAAATTCTTGTATATTCGGCATTAGTATGCCAGACAAGTGGCAACTAGCCATGTTTGCAGATGATACAGTGCTAATAAATTAGCATATCTCACCAGATTCTATGGTTACACAAATCAATAGCTATATACTACAACTTGAAAGATACCTAACCAGCTGGTACATCAAGATAAACCCTTCTAAAAGCGCTTACCTCCTGTTTATTCGTAAACGTGATATTTGTAACCTGGATAATATCACAATTGTTATACAACTTTGAACTAGTACATAGAGTTAGTTTTTGACACAAAAATGATTTTTATTATTCCCTCTCCCCCATATTTTTTTAAGTAGTTGCTAAACCAAATGCTGCGATTATTAATCTCAAAGGCCTAATTTCTCGCAAGAGCAGGCTAGCAATTAGACACAAGCATCACCTCTACAAGTAGAGATTGAAATACCGGTATACCGGGATACCGAATACCGGTATTTTGAGCCATTTGTACAATTTTGTAATACCGGTATTCACAAGTTTAAGTATCGTTTTTTCGGTATTAACTAGAAATTTAGAATTCTTATAAGTGAAATTCTTATTCTTATCTATGAATTCTTATTCAGAATTCTTATCTGAAAACTAGAAATTCTTATTCAGAATTCTTATCTGAAAACTAGAAATTCTTATTCAGAATTCTTATCTGAAAACTAGAAATTCTTATCTGTGAAAACAAGGTTGTAGTTGTGAAGGAAGTGTGTAATATTTCGATATTTTTTTTAATTGGTGTGTTTGTTATTCACATTGTATTTTCATATCATACTTTAGAGTTTAAAATATTTTTCACATTTATTATATATATATACTCATAAGTAATATTCCATAATAATGAATAAGAATAACTTTAAAGAACATAAAAATCAGTTGATAATACTTCGGTTTGGTTTCATTATTTATAGGATGAAAAGAATATGGTGGCAGAATGTAAAAAGAATATTAAAGTGAATGGAGAAAGTACAAGCGAACTCCATACACATTTAAAAACGAAATATGATATTATTTTGTTAAAGAGGAAAGAATCTAATTGCGATGAAGATACAAACTTAAACACAATTTCTAAGTCCTAGCCCTCAGGGATTTTAGATTATTTAAAGAAAAAAAAGATAATTTGGATGAAATTTTAAGTAAAATGACAGCATTAGATGGTTTGCAATTTCGAGTGTTTTGCAATTTCTTTCTTTTTCTAAAATTTCTACTACCGGTATCCCGGTATTAAGATCTAAAAAATATCGAATACCGGTATTGAACTTTTGGTCCGATATTCCAATCCCTATCTACAACCAATGAATCCTACAACCAATATTTAGATTGTCTTACGACAGTCCTTCCAGCTTCGAAGGTCGAACATTGGCACGATTAACTGTCAATTAAAACTCTGAAAATTAACCCCCCTCCCACCCTAATCAGTGTTACCCTGACTTATAAATTATCTAGAAATTTCTCGTAACGTAACGTAACGGTAGGTGTTTAGTTGGAGTACCAGGGAATTTCCAGTAACTCCATATCAATAATTATTATTAAAAACATAATTGTTACGTCGAAACCCATGTTCCCCGCTAGGGGAGCTCAACACCCTATGCCCGGAAAACCTCCTGTTTGTGGGGGTGTCTGGCAGGGGGTGAGGGCCAGGGAGGGAAAGAAGGAATGTAAGTAAAACGAGTTGAAACTTAGCGACCGAAGGAAAAGGTTGGTGTTAGCGGTCCATCCATGAGTAGCGGTGGCTGCATAATTCATAGAGTTCAACCCCCCAGCGACCATCAAGAAAGGTTGCTTGTGGCAGTCCATCCATGAGCGCGATGACTGCATAAATAATTGAGTGTAACCCTCAAGAAAGGTAATGTGGGCAGTTCCATCTTCGAATTTGATGACTGCCAAAAATAAAGGAGTTTTATTTACATACACTCCACTGTGTTGAGTATTATTTCCATAAACTGATTATGTGTCATTTTTGGAATTTGTTTCTTGAGTCCGCGCTATCGAATATTTGGTCCAGTCTCCCGGAGACGGATTTGTTGTGATTAGCATTGAGATAGAGTGATCCATTGAATTCCACGAATCGTTGGCTGCATTCTACCATGAGTTCGGTAGGTGAAGTTTAATAATTCTAAAGTGTTGGACATTTAGCTTGAGTTTATGTGTTAATTGCCTTTGTTTGTTGTGTTAATTTAGGTTAATTAAGGTCGAATTAGAGTGTAGTTTGACAGTTTGTTAAATTCTGCAGTGCATTGTATTAGTGAAGTTGTAGCTTGAGTTTATGTGTTAATTGCCTTTGTTTGTTGTGTTAACTTAGGTTAATTAAGGTCGAATTAGAGTGTAGTTTGACAGTTTGTTAAATTCTGCAGTGCATTGTATTAGTGAAGTTTTAGCTTGAGTTTATGTGTTAATTGCATTTGTTTGTTGTGTTAATTTAGGTTAATTAAGGTCGAATTAGAGTGTAGTTTGACAGTTTGTTAAATTCTGCAGTGCATTGTATTAGTGAAGTTTTAGCTTGAGTTTATGTGTTAATTGCCTTTGTTTGTTGTGTTAATTGAGGTTAATTAAGGTCGAATTAGAGTGTAGTTTGACAGTTTGTTAAATTCTGCAGTGCATTGTATTAGTGAAGTTTTAGCTTGAGTTTATGTGTTAATTGCCTTTGTTTGTTGTGTTAATTTAAGGTTAATTAAGGTCGAATTAGAGTGTAGTTTGACAGTTTGTCAAATTCTGCAGTGCATTGTATTAGTGAAGTTTTAGCTTGAGTTTATGTGTTAGTTGCCTTTGTTTGTTGTTAACTTAGGTTAATTAAGGTGTTGCATTAGAGTGTTGAGTGTGACAGGTTTTGTTAAGTTCTGTAGTGCATTGTTTAGTGAGTTTAAGTGAATAAACAATGTCTGTTACTTTAAATCTAAAGAAAGATGAGCTAAAAGAGGTAGCTGAAGAGTTGGGCTTAACCATTCCGGTCAATGCAACAAAAATAGCTTTGATCAAACTAATTGAATCCAGTGAAATATACAAAAACAGAATTGAAATAGTGCGCAATTTTGTAGATGATGTTTTGGAAGAAAAGAAACGAGTTTTGGAAGAAAAGAAACGAGTTTCGGAAGAAAAGAAACGAGTTTTGGAAGAAAAGGAACGAGAATGGGAAATAAAAATAGAGATAGAGAAAATTCATTTGGCCAAACTTGAAAAAGAGATAGAACTTGCAAAATGGAAAAGGGATTCAGCTAAAACTTTCCAATTTAGCTATAATAAAGGAGTGAGTGATGACTCTTTGTCTTCCTCAACTGAAGATGAGTCATGGCCCAATAGTTTAGATTCTTCAACTTCTAATAAGAAAAATGTTAATCCATTATCAGTTGTGAAGCCAACAAACGTGTGTAATCTTACTTCCCGACCATTTTCCAATGTTTATAATTCAAGTTGTTTTGCGTCAAAGAGTTCTGCACAGCAAAACAGTGCAAAAACTGACAATGTTCCAGAAAAAGGTGTTTCTAACAAAGTCAGTACAAAAGAGAATTTGAACGAATCTAAGAAATCAAGTGATTCCAACAACAACACTTCTCTCCACCAAACTCGAACCCCTCATATTCCCTCAACATCATCATCTGTGTTAGAAGCAAGTAAAGAGAAACCTAAATCTATTGAGTCTCGCAGTGTAGAACCTGTAGTTCCTTCTAGGCCTGCATTACCTGTAAAGCCTATAATTACTAATCGACCACGTACTTCTGTGAAAGAAAAGGAAATTGAGGAGAGAGAAATAGAAAATTCAAATCTTGTTCTTCAGAATACTGTGTTTGGCTTTGTGGTGTCTGGGTGCAGCACCACAGGAAATGCAAATAGAAAGCATTGTGGACTATCCACATACAAAGTTGAGTTTCCACTGAGAAAAATTTGCCCAATAGAAGGATTTGAGAAATTGGAATTAACAGGTGATAGTGAAAATTCTACATGCGAGAAAATAATTGGGGAAAAAGTACAACATGCTACTTATTCAACTCATCATGGCGTTTACCGGCCTGAGAAATTACGAGTATTTAATTGTTCCTCAAAGACCTTGAATGGAGCTACTATCAACGGATCAGAGATAAGAGTGGACCCATCCCGAGGTGGTGGAGTTAAACGAGGAGACCGTGCTGATGGAGACATCCGTGACAGTAAAGATGGTGGCCATTCCAGTGGAGATAAACGAGGAGACTGTGGAGGAGGAGAATACCGTGAAGTCAGAGGAGATGCTTTCCGTTATGGAGGAGATAGAGGAAGCAGATATGGTAAACCATCATATGGATGTGGCGGAGTCTATAGGAGTTCAAGCTACAGGAGCCGTTCAACTATGGGACCGTCGAAGAAACAGAGGTGGCTGGTAAGGGAACATGCCCTGAACCGCAAGTGCCATTGCCGAACCTCAACTGTTCGTGTGAGAGTATAACATCTGTTACAGTTGGTGTTTAATATGCTTCAATGATCCTCAGTGTTTTAATTTTGAGAATTCATCAACTTCTTTTGTGAATGTGCCTTGAAGCTTAAAACATCCAAGTAGTTTATTGGAGTGATTCGAAATCAAGTGATCAACTGATTAAAAGACTTTCGTGCTCATCAGAGTTGCTATAATTCATCGATTGTCATCTGATTTCCAGTGATACCACATTAGGTGAGACTAGAGTTCCTGGCTGGAGAAAAGTATCCTGATCAACCGATCCAGATCCTTGAAAGACAGGACGAGAACTTTTCTGAACTGAGTGATCCAGTGTTGGTGAGAACAAATTGTTTATGAAACAAGTGACTGAAATTTCATGAACTATTTACTGAGTTTAAGTAATAATTATATAAAGGTTTAAGTATCTAAGTTACATATTTAAATTTGTTAAAAATACTAAGTGTTTGTCATTTAAATTAAATTATTCAATTGATAATTTATTTATATTGATAATTTCTATATATTATTATTGCTTAGTTATTCATGCATGATAGAAATTAATATTGCTGAGATATTTCTGGTAAAATCTATTCAACAAGAAAAGTTTTCAAAAGTCTATTGAAAGATAAGAAACTTATGTCGAAGAGTAAATTAAAATCTTTAAATCCCCTTTTAGATTTAGATAGAATCTTAAGAGTAGGTGGACGTTTGAGTAATGCGGAATGTAGTTGTGATAAAATACACCGTATAATTTTGCCTAAAAATCATGCATTTACTGAGATGTTAATTTCTTATTACCATATAAAATATTTTCATGTAGGATTATCTGCTCTTTTGTGTCATGTACGTGAGAAATTCTGCCCTAAAGGTGGAAAATCTATTTGTAGAAAAATAGTGCATAAATGTGTTATTTGTTTAAAGTAAAACCCATAGTGTCAACACAACTAATGGGTAGTTTATCAAAAGATAGAGTTACCTTGAGTATCTATTTAGTGTTTCAGGAGTAGATGTCTGTGGACCATTTTGGTTAAAATTGGTAAGCAAAGAAAGAGTATTGTGTGTAAAATGTATGCATGTTTATTTGCTTGTTTTGTGTTTAATGCAGTGTATATTGAGAGTGTTTCTGATTTATCATCCGAATCCTTTATAGCTGCTTTAAAAAGATTTATTGCACGTAGAGACAAATGTGCTAAATTATACTCTGATAATTCAAAGAATTTTGTAGGTGCAAACAGAGAAAATCAAAAGTTTCTTTTTAGAAGAGTAGTTAAAGGTGCTAGTTTAAATTATGGAGTTTAACTGTGTGTATACAAACTGAAGTAATTTTGAATTCTAGACCATTGAGTCCAACTTCTACTGATAGTGATAACTTCGAGGTTTAACTTCAGCCCAATTTTTGATCAATCGATCAATGAATGCTATTTTAGAGCCTAATTTAATTGATTTAAAAGATAATAATCTCAATAAGAGGCAAAGAGTAACAAAAATAGTTCAATTAGTGTGGAGAAAATGGCACCGTAGCTATTTAAGTGAATTGCATCAAAGAAATAAATGGGTCTTTGAAAAAATGCAATGTAAACATTGGTGAGTTAGTGGTTAACTATTGGTTGATGATAATTTACCGACTTGGAAATGGTCTCTAGGCAGAATAATTGATATTTATTATGGTGTTGATAATAAAATCAGAGTACTTAATAAAAACCCAGAGTGGAATTTTTAAGAGAACAGTATCAAAATGTGTGTGTTTTGCCTATGCCAGAGTAATTTCCTTTAGAGTGCTTTTGTTTATATTCATGGTGTTATTTGTAATTTGTTTAAATTTAGTACAATGTATACATATATATTCATTTTTTCAATGATTTATTGTATGTTTAGAGTTGTCAATTTTGTATATTAGAATGTATTGTATATTATTGAATGTTTAGTAAAACATATCAATGGGTGGCGGTATGTTACGTCGAAACCCATGTTCCCCGCTAGGGGAGGTCAACGCCCTATGCCCGGAAAACATCCTGTTTGTGGGGGTGTCTGGCAGGGGGTGAGGGCCAGGGAGAGAAAGAAGGAATGTAAGTAAAACGAGTTGAAACTTAGCGACCGAAGGAAAAGGCTGGTGTTAGCGGTCCATCCATGAGTAGCGGTGGCTTCATAATTCATAGAGTTCAACCCCAGCGACCATCAAGAAAGGTTGCTTGTGGCAGTCCATCCATGAGCGCGATGACTGCATAAATAATTGAGTGTAACCCTCAAGAAAGGTTATGTGGGCAGTTCCATCTTCGAGTTTGATGACTGCCAAAAATAAAGGAGTTTTATTTACATACAGTCCACTGTGTTGAGTATTATTTCCATTAACTGAGTATGTGTCATTTTTGGAATTTGTTTCTTGAGTCCGAGCTATCGAACAATAATTTTGAAATTTCTCCCAGATTTTCTTTTTTTGCATTTAGAATAGGATCAATTTTTAATTCGTCGTGAATACGCCGCTGAAGCAGGTCTGGTTTTGAAGGAAATTGGCGCTAGCCAAACAAATAATAATAATTCCAACTAATGCATATATTTTTTTGGCAAACCTAATTAGGTAGAAATGCAAAAGTTTCGCTCTATATCATGGCGCCATCTATTGCTTTTTAAAGGAACAAATAGAAAAAAAAAATTGTAGTCGAATATATACTGCTACATGTTTCTATAATAATTAGTTTCTATAACTAATACAAATAAATGTAAGTAAATTTCAAATTTTATTAATATTTTACATTTTTAAACACCCATGCATAATTTTTTAACTTCGTTAAATTTTTTTTTTTTAATTTCTATAAAGTTCTGAATTTTTCCTCTAAAATTTTTACGTTTATTTGTCCTTTTATATTTAGCATCTTGGTAAATAACCAAATTTTAAAATAATTTTGTTTTTTATAACAATTTACAAATTAGCTGTAGTCTGTGATTTTAAGCAATTCTTTATTTTTCATTTATTACTTGAACTAAAATTCATAAGCTTATTCCTTTTTAACTAAAAACTATCATTACGCTATATCTAGAAATAATAAAATTGTCAAAAATATGTTCTATTAAATAATATTTATTTAAAAACATATTTTTGACATTTATCTATTATTTGCCTATAAGCAATGGTTTATTCACCTCATGTGTAGCATATTGCTTTTTTTTTTTTTTTTTTTTTTTTTTTTTTTTTTTTTTCCCAAATACAGGATACATACAATTGTAGATTTAATTTTAAAAGTTTTGTGTGTTAACCTTTTTGTATTGTTTAGTAGCAGAAGTTCTGCCCAACAAAACATTTCGGTGCTTCTTTTTTAATACTTTTGGAAACAGTCCAACCCTTCATTATCTGATGATCTTTTTTATTTGTATTATCTTTTCTTCTTTCTTTTTTTTTTTTTTTTTTCTGATTTCTTCTTAAGAGAAATTGCATAAATTTAGATATAGCTGCTAAAGCGCGCATAAATCTCAAAGCCAAATCAAATCAAGAATAAGTATCCACACTTATTATCTACTAATTTTTAAAAAGATTTTTATGCAATGCCAGTACATTTTTGTATGTTTTTTTTAAAAAAAAAAAAAAAAAAAGGAATTGTTTACAATGTTTATTTTACATTGTTTATTGCTAAATTATTAACGATTTCATTAAAATTTTAAAAAAATTTTATTCTACTTTTTCTTTAACATGAAGAATACAAGTGAAGCTTTCTTTTATGATAATGTGGTACAAAATGCTTTGAAGTAAAACTTAAAGTAAACAGGCATTTTTTTTTTTTTTTTTTTTTTTTTTAGTTTCTGAATGAATTGATTGAATAATCTGACAAAAATATATAGATTTATCATCAGACTCAACAAATGATATTTATTTATAGATTTATTTCAGACTCGCATAAAATGATGTTATTTTGAATTTTTTATTGTTCAATTATTGAAGATTTCATTAAAATTAAAATGTTTTTTATTTTAATTTTTTTTTATTTAACACGAAGACTGCAAGTGAAGCTACTTCCCCTGCAATAGTTTCTTCGATGTTTTGATTAGTTTCGTTGGAAAATGCACATTTTTTTTATGATAATATGGTACCAAATACTTTGAAGTAAAGCTTAAAATAAACAGGCATTTTTTTTTTTTTTTTTTTTTTTTTTTAAGTTTCTGAATGAATCGATTAATCTGACAAAAATACATAGATTTATCATCAGACTCACTAAATTTTATGAACTAAGAAAAATTGTATTTAAATGAAATATTAAATTCAAATCCAATTAAGAATTTTAATATTAATCAAATATTAAAATTCTTACTTCTGCAGACTATCAGGATATCTGTCAGCAGTAAACGTTTGTCTCAAGTATTTCTTCATGCAATTTATGCTTTAGCCAAAAAAGGATTTTTCAATCGGGCTCAATAAGCATTTTTAGTAGTGAATATTTCAGAATAGAAAACGTTCCTATAATTATTTTTGTTCTTAATTACAACAAGAAAACAAACAATAAAATTAGATTCTAAATTCTTTATTAAAGTTGAATATTTAACCAGTTAAAATTTAACACTTTTGAATTAAAGTAAAAGAGATTTTGAGTTAGCGTTTGAATTGAACATTATTTTTGAAAATTGGTTACATTTCCCCGGAACATGTTATGTACTTGTCCATCAACTTTAGTAACCTGAAAAGATAAAAAAAAAATATTTTAGAATAAATCTATTCAGTAAGAAAGAAAACGATATGGAGACAAGCAGAACAACAAGAAACAATGGACCTGATAGTTTTCTTCCTTATATAATACTATTTTAAATTTCTTTTTCTCATAACAATAAAATCTTTAATTAGAAACTTTAAGTTAGATTCCTTGCTTTTCGTAGTGGACGTAAGTGATACTTTTGTGAATGTAATTGATACACTTGTAATACAGGGTGATTATAATTAAAGTCCCACTTTCAAAATGCTGTAAAAAAAAACCACTCACCACAATGAGTTCAAATTTGAACCGAAGATACTTGAAGAAAGCCGGTAGCAAGTTTTCTGGAATCGAAACTAGTTTGTTTACATTCATTTTTCGCTTATTATGAGCTTTAAAATTTGTTCAAAAGAAAATAATAAGAAATAAATAAAATTTAAATGATTTAAAATATTAAAAATATCTGGCAACACTACATTTCTTTAATTATCTGGCAACATATCTAGTTATGTTTTGTGTTGTTTATTTTGTAATGATTGTTTTCATTACTATTTCCAATCCATTTGTTTAGCGTGTTTTATTGCTATAATAACACTATTTTTGCATTAAAAATGGTAAAAAACACTAATAAACGACAGTTTGATGGTAATCAGTTTAATAAAAAATGGAAAAACGATGCTTATATGGGTAATCGAACAAGTACCTTAAGTGAATCACAACGCAAAGAATTTGAAAACTTGAAGATTCAAAATATGGACTGTGCTCTCACTTCACTTTGAAGTGGGATTTTTTAAAAGAATTTTTTTCAACCCAGAAAACATTAAATGTTCCTAAAGTGAATATAAGATTTGTCTATGGCATGAGGCAAATATGCAATGGTTTTTCTTCAGCGTTTAAATTTTGTGCAACAATGAATTTGCCAGCACTTTCAAAATTAGGTTATAAAAAGCATGAGCACAAACTTTTGAAAGTTGTGACAGATGTAGCAGACGATTCTATGTGCAATACAGCTAAGGAAGTTGCAAAAATTTTTAACCGAGATGAATGTTGTGTTTCTGTAGATGAAACATGACAACGTAGAAGGCATACTTCATTGAATGGCTGGCTTTTCATTGATACTAGAAAAGTATTAGACTTGAAAGTTATGTCTTCGTACTGCCCCACCTGCAGAAAACTACAAAAAATGCATAAGAGTGCAGAATATTTTGCTTTAAAAGCAGATCGTATATGCCAATGCAACTATGAAGGTTCTTGTGCCATTGAGGCTTATCGAATATTTTCAAGATTGGTGAAATCTCAACAGTTGAAATACACAACTTATTATGGAGATGGTGATTCCAAAGGGTTTTTGTCGGTGCAAAGCATTTATGGAATAAACTGTGTATTGGACATATACAAAAAACAGTAGGGTGAAGACTGCAGAAATTAAAATAAAAAACTAAAGGTCTATCTGATAAAGGTAAATTATAAGATGCCTTTTATTGATAAACTGCAAAATTATTATGGCATTGCATTGCAATACATAGCAATGTTGGCAATTTGAAAAATATGCAGCAAAGTGTAATTTCGGCATTATTCCATTGTGCATCGAACAAAAAGAAATACATGCATAGCCAGTGTCCCATTGGAAAAGAAAGTTACTGTTTTTATCAGCAAGCTGTAGCAAATGAGGAAACCATCAGTGAAAAATACACTGATCTGCCAAATGATATTCTGAATATAATCAGGCCAGTATATTTAGAATTATGTTCAAAAGATCTTCTGCAAAAATGTCTGTGTGGTAAAACTCAAAATGCAAATGAAAGTTTTAATGGCACTTTATGGCGAAGAGTGTCGATAGAAATTTTTGTTTGGCTGAAAACTGTTAAATTAGAAGCCTATGATGCAAAAATTCGATTTAATGAGGAATATATGGGCTGCCTAAAGGTGTTAAAAAACTGAACATAGAAAATCCTTCATTTTTTACTTTAAAAGGCTACAAACATCTTGATAACACCAGAATTCAAGAATCCAAACGGTTATCAACACCTTATGTAAAAAAGTGTAGAAAAATTTTGAGAGCCCTGAGAAAGAAAAAGACAGTCTTTTTAATGACAAAGAGGGGGAATTCTATAAAACAGGAGGATTTTAACATATACAATTGTATTTTAAAAATTTATTTACATTTAAAAGTTGTTTTGTGCTACATCTCAAAATATGATTTTATGTTTTTTGTTTTCACGTGAAACACCATAACACAAATAATTTTGATCCAAATGGTACAAAACTTGGTATAAATGTTTACAAGGAATAGACCTTGGAAATGATTCTAACTACATAAATATTTTTTATTTTAATTGTTAAACTTGGAATTACATGCCAATTTTGTGTCAACAATATTTAAACCCATACAAAATAATAAAGATATAAATTTACCAGAGGTCTATTCTCTGTAGAATGTTAATGCAAGCTTAAAAATGTAAAAAAAGTATTGATTTGATTTTGAATTATCATGTTTTGTAACAGTATCAATTTTTGGCCATTTTACCCTTATTGTAGACTATAAAATTAAAAAAAAAAAAATAATTATGAAATTTTTTCTGTGATATTCCAAGTTTTTAGATGTATTCATTCCAAAAATGGGTAAAAAGATAAAATATTTCATTAATTTCAAAAACATTTCCTCAAAACTGTTCGTGTACCTTAAATTGTTTATCACATAGCTAAAAAATTATCAATAATGGAATTAAATTTACAGTACCAATTCAGTTAGAATGCTTAATATTATTTATACTAAATAATGAATAGTTATGTTTAAGATACATGAACACCTTTAAAACGCTGTTTTTCATCCAAAATATAGATTTTACAATTTTTCCATTTTTGAAAGGCTTGTATTTTGAGCTTTCTATATATCTTCATTGTTTGTTTCTATCGTTATTAGAACTAAAGTTACATTAGTTTAAACTTCTCTCAGAGATGAGTTTTTGAACCAAAAGTACTGATTTTCGTAATCGGAAATGATAGTTTCAATATATTTACCTTCAACATTTCCTCAATACTGATCTTAAACCTTATTCTAATGAAAATAAAAAACATTAAATAAGGTTTTTATCATTTAAAAAAGTTACAATTGTTGGCATCACTTGATCTATTAAAAAATCTGGCTGCCAGTTTTTGTTTGATAGTTTGTTAACATTTGCTGTTGTTTGAACTGAAGGGGTATATGGGGATGCGAAGCAACAAGGACTATAATCCCCTAATTACTGTATAGGAACAGTTCATTTTCCCTATTTATTATGTCACTCTCCATAACACTCTACGATAATGTTAGACTGGGACCTACGATTTAAAGTGGATTCCGAACCACTATAAACATCCATGGCACCGCCGGTACTCGAACCCAAAACCTGTGGTATTGAGCGCCAGAGCACTGCCCATTCAGGTTCCCATTTGCTATTATGGAAATCTAAATATGATTTGATTATAAAAAAAAAAAGGGAAAAACATTTGGATAAATTAAGATAAAGCAGCATTAGTGGGCATACATCTCAAAGCACCAAGTCAAGTCATGGAAATCTATGCAATAATAAATTTTTTTCTATTTGTTTTGTAATATCTTTTATTCTTAAAATAATCAAAATTTGTTTTTAAAGAACAAAAGACAAATTTTTAATTTTAATAAAATATATTGAATGAAATGCTAACTATTCGTGAATGAAAGCTTTGAACTTTTCTATGTTCAAAGTTTATCAACATTTTTAAAGGATATATTTAGTGAACTGTTATTTTAAGCACTGTGTGTTGTATTTAATTAAGAATTCTAGAATGAAATGTGAGTAAAAAATAACAGAATATTGACAATATATTTTTAAAGAAAGATAATTTTTTGAAAAGTGTGAAATTGAACCAAATAATGCAGTTATTTGATTTAATGATAGCATTAAAAATTTCAAAAATGTATTATAGTAGTTGCATGTTGAAAATCAAAGACATTTTATTTTAAAAACTTTTGTTATTTGAATAACACAGAATTTGAGTGATTTCATTAGTGACAAAGAAAAATTCAAGTTGATAAATAGTACTTTTAAGTTGGAAGTTATTTATAGAAAACAAAACAAATAAATAAGTGTTTATATTAATAAAGGAGAATTTAAAGCTCAATAACATTTTTATGTATGTACATTTGTTTTCATTTACATTTAAAAGTTGGTTTTAACTATTCTATGAATTTTTATTATTCATTTTGTGTTCATTCAAAACATCATAAATGCTTTGAAACTTCATGTAAAAGTTTCCTTTAAATGTATGAAAGGAATAGAACATGAAAATTATCCTAAATTCATAAATTCTTTTTATTTTAGTTGTTAAACTAAGAATTTTGGTAAATTTTAAAAAAAAACTTTGTGTCGAAAAACTGCAAGCATACAAAAATGTATAAATAATTAAGATATAAATTTGAAAAAAGTATATTATCTACATAATGTCATTCCCAACATAAAAATATTTACAAAGAAAAAAACTATTCATGTTTTATTTATTTTTGAATTATCAAGTTTTGCAACAATATCACATTTTTGCAATTTTTATCCATATTTTAAAGAAAAAATAGTTAAAGTTCATATTTTTATGGAAATTTTAAAAAGCTTTTGCCAATAGGAGGAAGTTGTAGAAAAAAATGTCGAATAAATTTTTATTTTCAGAGCTTTAAGGAAAAATAAAACATATTTTTGATAACTCAATGGCATTTTAATATATTTACAACATTTTTAAGTTTTTAACTTTTTCTCAGAATAAATGTTCCACGTATTTTTTGATCCAAATGCTACAAAACTTGGTATAAATTTTACAAATAGACCTTTTTCTAGCTAAATAAATATTTTTTTATTTTAATTGTTAAACAAAACCAATTTTGTGTCAAAACATTTATAAGAAGACTAAATATTTTAAATTTAAAAAATATTGATTTAACCATTATCATGACATTTCATAGTAAAAAATAAAAAATAATAATAATGAAAAATAATAAAATTTTTTTATGTGAAATCTTTTTTAGCATTCAATAAAAATGGTAGGAAGTTGTTTGTGTAGAAAAAAAAGAACAGTGTCGAATAAATTTTAACATCTCCTTCAACATAGAGCTCAGAATATTTTCAGAGCTTTAAGGAAAAATAAAACTATTTTTAATAAAAAAGAATATGAACTTGATAACTCAATGGCATTTTAATATATTTACAACATTTTTAAAAACAATATCTTTAATTAAAAGTTGTTTTTAACTTTTTCTTAGAATGAATTTTTATGTTGTTGTTTTTTTTTTTTGCATGTGAAACACCATAACATACATTCTCATCCATAACTGATGCCATTAACATAAAAAAACAGTATCTTTAAATACAAATAAAAATTTGATAGAAAAATTCGTTTTTAAAATTTGTCAAATTTATATTAACAAAGAATTTCAAAAATTTATCCAAACCAAAAAAATTATCAACAAAATAACAATATAAATAATAAAACGATTCTTACCTCTACAAGGGGTCTGTCATTAGGGTCCCCTTTAGCCCATCCTACTGCATCCGGTATTTTGTCAAACAGACGAGCATGACCAAATTGGAGAAAACACTTCGCACGGGAAGCTTGCTGGTGGTTCTCAAAGTTAACTTTAACTGCAAGCAAGTTCTTTTCATGTATGGTATATGGAGTAATAGTGGTAATTCCTGTAACGTGTTCCCTCAGTTCAATGTATATGTCCTCATTTGTTTTATCACCAGGGAAAAAACCTATCCATATTGCGTTATTACTCATTACTTTCTCTACTCTGATCTTGGTTGAAAGTCGAATTTCGAATTCATGGAAAGATCGAATGGCTTTTACTGCATCTTCCGGGTTAGCATAGGTGCAAAATGCGTATCCTCGTGTATGGCCGGTTTTCGTAATCATGAAACGAAACTCGAAAATCGGGCCTACCGATTCTAATAAAGAAAGAAGTTCATTCTCAAATACATCAGTCGGTATGTTCCCAATGAACAACTGAGAGTTCTTAGGAGGTTCTGCTCCTTTCCAATCACTAGGCGGCCCGTATTGTCGGACTCCATAAACTTGAACAAATGGATAATTCTTTTTTATTATGTTTGTGGAGTACTTCCATTCAGAAAATCCGACTTTACAAGTTGAGCATAACTTGGGAGAATCCACCCTTTTCCTCGCTGTAATCTTGATTGAAGGCCTGACTTCCAGATTGTTGATGGAAGCCGCAGCCTTTCCAGCCATATCTTCCGTGGCATATGTAACATATGCATGTCCCTTCGAGTTACCAATGGCGTCGATCAGAAACCGAAACTTATACATGGAACCAAATGCTTCGCAATAGTCAAACAATTCTTCTGCTAACATGTCTTTAGGCAGGTTTCCGATGTAGACATCACATTCTTTAGGTGGTGGTGGTCCTTTCCAGTTAATGGGAGGCGAGGCACATACGAGTTGGCCATTTACGTTTACGAATTTGCTATTTTTTTCCATACTTCTCATAGGTCTCCATTCAGCCATCGCTACTACGTTCGTGAAGATCTCAACTGCTACTGATTGTTCTACAGACAAGTTCCGCGCTTTTATACTCTTAGAAAAAACCAACGACATAAATAAAATAAACGAAGCAATTTCATTGGCCACTTGGTGTTTTCATGGTCATTCGTCTCCTACGGAAGCGTGATTCGCTGTTACAGTCTGACGCCATTCATTCTGAAATGGTTTGAAGACTTTAATTTCTTTTTTCCTTTTGTATATATTATTATGACCGTTATTATTATTTTTTTTAAATTTAATTATTCTTTTGGTTTTTATCTCGATACTGTATATGGTGATGAAATGTGTTTGATGTTAATGAGGGATGTTAAGTGTAAGGTTTTGAAGTAGTTAATTTTTTTTTTTCCTTTTTTTTTCCTTTTCTCTTCTTATATATTATTATTACCGTTATTACTTATTATTATTATTTTTTTTATGATTAGTATTTTTTTTCGTTATTTTATTTCTAAACAATATATGGTGCTCAAATTTGTTTGATACTAATGGCGGATATTAAGTGTAAGTGACTGCTCATTTTAATGAGAAATTAGCATTTCGTAACTATATCGAAAGTAATGATACAGTTTCATTGACATTTTTTTTAATTATCAGATTAATTTGCCCATATTTTCTAACTAAATAATAAAAAATTAAGATAAAGTGTTCAAAAACGAGATATAATCACATTCGTTCTTTAAACTATAAATCATTAAAAACAAACGATGTCAAAGAAAAAATATCTATAAATTAGATGTTGAATATTATGAGCTAAATGAATGCAATAAGTTTTAGTAAAAAAAATTATTGCAAAAATATTAGATAAATTACTTAGTTATAAAAATATAAGTAATTATATCACTATACATATTAATATACATAAAAAATACAAATTACAATTAAAAAAATTATTGATGTAAAGATTTCACTTAAAAAAAGGATTGCGTTAACTATTGTAACATTCGCATTAATATTGCTACATAAATATTTAATTAAAAAGAGAAAATAGATAATTAAATTCAGTCGGATATTAGAATAATCTAAAAATAATTTGAATTAAAAAAATAGCTTCAGATATTTCTCGAACTTTTCCCAAAAGATTTTTGTTCTAAATTTTTATAATTGTAGGTCGGAACACACAGATCGTGATCTGAAGCCGTTATTTCAAATAGTTTTCAATATATATATTGAAAACTGTTTGAAATACTTTATGTTGTTTTATTCCCCCCACTTTAGATTAAGGTCATATCAAGAGGACAAGAATTCCTTGCCTGCCAGTTGGGGCATTACAGAAACTGTTTTGGAAAACGAGTAGATTCGACAGCGATTTGAATAAGTGTTTTGAGTTAGGGTGTCATCATAATAAAATTATCAATAGATTAGTGGGTTCATAAGCTAGATCAGGGCAGGCCAACCCAAATGACCTTGCGGACCACTTTAGAAATGCATCATAATTCCGCGAGCCGCATATAAAATTATATATCCCTATATTAGATTTAGACCCACTATAGACATTTTTTTGGAGTGAAAAATTGAAATAATGAGTTATTTAATTGTATTTGCTATTATTGTTACATGTAAACAAAGCGTCTATTATGTTTCAGCGTGTTTTGTGTTTGGTCAATTTTATTTTCGAAAAAAACGATTCGTAGGTGTAAGTTGAAACAGAAACGCTAACAATTTTTGTGCCAGATTTCTCAAATTGAAAAATTTCACTTTTGTGACGTAAGTGTTATAAAAATCCATTTTTTATTCTGATGTTTCAAAAATGTGTTTTAATTCAATATTGTATCGTAAGTCAGCCAGTTCCATTTGGAGATATTCTGAAGCCGACTCGATTTCAACCTGAAAGGGAGATGAATGTATTTCAAAAATTTTGTTGTATTTGTATATCTCTAAATTAGATAACTAATTTCGACAGTTAATTTTTGAATATATAGATGCACTGATAATGTATTTATTTTATACATTGGTTTTCACTACTTTGGCCATTCATCATCATCATCATCATAACTGGCTCGACAGCCTGTTGTGGGCCTTGGCCTTCTTTAAAAGATTCAGCCAGGCTGTTTTCCTCTTGGCCGTGGACCTCCAGTTTTTTATCTTAATAGCATGTCGACTGTGTTTAGACTCTGATTTTAGACAGTCGCCCCATCTCTTTTTCGGTCTTCCCCTTGGTCGTTGTCCAAAAGGGGTTCCAGAAACCAGTCCGTTAGTAGTTACCTGGTCTTTTTCTATAGAGGCAGTCGGGCTATATAACGGTGATAGTAACGTCGGTGCAGCACTTGCCTTAAGGCATCGAAGGCATTTGTCTAAGTGTTTAGAAAAAAGGTCTGTATTCTGCATTGGAACAAACTGTCAGCTGCATTAGAACAAAGATCTGTATTCTGCAATAGAACAAACTGCCAGCTGCATTAGAACAAAGGTCTGTATTCTTAAACCCATTCTTTTACACGCTGCTTCTTGGATTCTTCAAAAAGACTCATATATACTAATTCATTAGGCATTTAATTTGTTCAGGAGTAATTATATTTATGAAGTAATTTTTTTTCATTTGATAGCATTTTATTGAAATTTGTATAGAAAACAAAAGTTTTCGAGCTGAACAATATTTTTTTATTGATTTCGTTTTAAATACAGGGTGATTATAATTAATGTCAGCGTATATAAGTATTCAACTAATTTGAACTCATTGTGAAGAGTAGTTCTTATTTTACAGCATTTTGAAAGTGGGACTTTAATTATAATCACCCTATATATGGCAAAGCAAAAGATAACAGTTCAGTTCAAAGAAACCTCCATTTTTATTGTTGTTATTAATATTTTGAATGAACCACATGTCATCAAACAGCACTAATTAAACAGACATATTATCCATATTTTATTCATAAAAAAATAAAAATATATACTAATTCATTTGCCATTAATTTTTTTTTCTTCCAATCAGTATAGAGTTGAAGTTTTATTAAGAACCAAATTGAAACACTCCCTCTAAAAATACTGGATGAAAGTGCAACTGATTGAAATACATGTATTTAATAAACAGATAATTGATCAGGATATATTAATCTAAAATACTACAAGCAGGGTCGGATTTAGATGAAAAGGTCTATTCCAGGGTGTACCACAGGAGGGACAGGGCTGTTATACTGCTATCACATTTCTCCTCCCCTTCTCCTGCGGCCTGATGGCCAATTGGCTAGCGCTCTGGCCTTTGGTACCGCAGACTCCAGATTTGAATACTGGCGGTGGCATGGATGTTTGTTAGTGGTTCGGAATCCCCTTTAAACAGTAGATCATGGTCTGTTTAGCCCTCGTGTGCACAAGATGACCATAGAGCGACAAACCAAACCTCCCCTTTTCCTTGAATTCAACGGAAGGACATTCCAGCTTACAGATTTATCACGTGCATACCGGAATTGACAAAGAAGCTTTCGGTTCGACATTACTAATCGAGTTTCGAACCAAGCCCTCTTTGGTTTAGAAACATTTTTAAAAATTTTATTTCCAATGGCAGATTATGAACAGTTACAGCAAAAAAAGAACAACAACAAACAAAAAACATACAACATACAACAACAACAAAATAATACAACACAAGGTGCGCAGAAGATCTACCTCCCCGTGGTGCACTTTTTAGTGGCTAAAAGATCTGCAACTTGGCATTATGGTTTACAAAGTTGTTCCAGCATGTTCTAAACCAAAGAGGCGTGGCATAGAGCCATACATGACCCAACATGTTCCAGCCATTCTTCATAAAAAAATATGTGATTAAAAATATTATTTCCATCTGCCTCATTTACTTATGACTCCCTTCATGAGTTATACTGTTTTTGTTCTAATGCAGCTGCCAATACAGGATACAGCAGGTGGCTTTTTCATTAATATACATATTTATTCGCTTTGAAAGAAATTTTATTTTTAATAAAAAATGCCATTTTCGTTGTATCGAATTGCATCATAATGTAGTTATAATAAACAAATGATATACTTATCCCAGAATGGCCTTGAAAAGAAACGATGATCTTCAACAAACCTACGCAGATTATAATTTTTTGAGAACGTTTTTTTTTTTAATTATTGTTTTTTATTTTATTTTTATGATTCACGTGTAACTAACATTTCGTTCCATTTTTTTTTTCCCTTTTGAAATCTGAATAAACTTTTTATTTAATTTGTTTTATTTCAGCTAGATTCTAGAAAATTCTGGGAGATTTTTTTTATTCGCTTATTATATAATATTTCCGGTATCATTTTGTATATTGCTTTTTGCCACTATCTAGAAATCGGAACATAAACTTAAAAGAGTTCTAATCATTTTGCATTGTTTTGTTTAAACATTTATAAATTACATTTTGCGTGTTCTAATAAGATCTATTTAGACGTTCTTATAATTTTAAAAGCAGTTCTCAATGCAATGTAAATTATATCATTCAGATAAGGTTTACAAATAATCATTTTAAATATTAAGTCGAAACTTAGATTAATATTTTGTGTTGATGTTAAGGGAAATAATTATTGCTTTATGTTGGGAATTAATTTTTGACACAACTTTTGCGAATAGCAAAACAAATCTTTAAACTTTTATAGACATTAAATTTTTTTGGAAGGCCTGAATGGCCGAGTGGCCAGCACTCTGGCGCTCGGTACCAAGTCCCGGCGGTGCCATGGATGTTTGTAGTGGTTCGGAATCCACTTTAAACCGTAGGTCCCGGTCTAACATGATCGTAGAGCGTTGCGGAGGCATATTGTCACTCCGCGTCCGTTGCTTATCTTCAAGCTACACGCACCTTTTGGGTAGTGCTAAGTGGGTAACGTCGGTGCAGCGCTTGCCTTAAGGCATCCAAGACAACTGTCTAAGTACTTGACAATAAAAAAATTATTTTTTTTTGGAAACTCAAAATGTTTTGCAAAATAGACTGAAATCATATCTCCCCTTGCAAAAGACTGCAAGAAAAACTTGTTGACATAGAAATTTGACTTGGATGTAAGTGACAATTTACAGCAGGGGTGGCCAACCCACGGCCATCCTTGAACATTTTCCCGCCCGTGAGATTTATCACACTTTTACAAAATATATTTATTTTATAACGGCCAAAGTAGTGAAAACCAGTGTATTAAAAAAATGCATTATGTGTGCATCCATATATTTAAAAATTAACTGTCGAAATTATGAGAAAAAAATAACTTTGATTTAAAAATAATATTCTTTCGAATGTATGACGGATATTGCCTGTTTTGTTTATGAGTTTACAGTTATAAGTTCGCAGAAGAATTAAATTATATTCTGCGAACTCATGATGCGCATTTTGGGACATCTAATATAACAGATTCTATGTTTCACTTTAAGTGACCTCAGTGGCCATCCCTAGATACGCACAGTTGATTACTGATAGTAGAGCAAACCAAGTTAGTCCAAGTTGTTAGCGCTTTTGGCTCAACTTACATCTGTGAATCGGGTTTTTTTTTTTTTTTTTCCCGAGAATGAAATTGACCAAACACAAAACACGCTCAAACATAACGGACGCTAACCTGCAACACCCATTACTATGTGCAAATACCTAAATTGAGATCGAATTGCAAAAGCTAAGCGAAAGAGTGGAGAAAAAAATGTCACACTAGTAAA